>OZ026831.1:1567297-2236409 GCA_964023185.1 Macaria liturata | reverse complement strand
TCTTGCTAGTTGGGCCGGCGTCTTCGGCAGGCGCGCGCGTCCGCCCCACCCCGCAAGACACCGCCGCTCAAGTTTTCCACCAAGAAGTTAGTCGTCGCCCACCCGCGTCTCGAGGAGGTCCGGTTTCCGCTTTCCTCGCTTTTCCTCCCTCGCAAGTTTCCGCGCGTGACGTCGCCGGTGTTGCAGGTCGGGCGCGAGCCGCATGTCCTCGCTGTGACCGCGCGTCCTCACCTGGACTTGATGTTGAAGTACTTCAACGAGAACATCTCCCTCGCGCTGCAGGAGAGGTACAGGGACCTCCATGAGTATCGGAAGACGGAAGCGGTAGAGGAAGGGTCACCGAGGGAGGCGAAAGTTCCGAAAATAGCGGAGGAGTCGGAGCCGGTCGGCGGCGGCGGCGCCTTCGACGGCGGGGCCGCGCCGCCGTACCCGCGCCTGCTCGACCAGCCCAAGGAGGAGGACAGCTTCGTGGCCTCCTGGCTGCACAACTCCTTCAAGATGACCGCGGCCGAGGGTTCGGAGGCGGCAGCCGGGGGCAGCGCGCTGGACCTGCGGGCGGCTCCGCTAAGCCTGCAGATACCAGCTCTGCAGCAGGCGGCGGCTGCGGAGGCCCAGCGGCAGTTTAAGATGCAGGACTTCTGGAACCGCAGCCGCCCTGACAGCCCGGCCCAGGAGCTGGAGCACGGCCAGCCTGGACCTGCTCCTCCTACTCCGCAGCCGCCCGCCACGCCAGACCACAAGAGCATGGCGGAGAAACTAGTTAACGATATTCAGGTGAGTGACTCTGATTATTTGGTGATGGTTAGTGTAGGGTTCTGGGAAAATAAATGATGTGAATTTTTTCGGAAAATATTTCTAAAAATTAAAAATAGTGATTAAAATGTTGTTTAAAAAATTAAAATTAAATTTTAGAATCGGCTAATTGATAAAATATGAACGAAAGTCTGGTAAATGGATTATCAGTGTAAGCTTGGTTCGAAAATGAGCAGGTTAAAATTTAAGGAACTGAAAAAGTGCGCGAAAAGCTGTTCGGGAATATTCACTGTTTATTAATGATTAGTTTTGTTTCTCCTAATAATATTGAAAATAATTTAAAGTTTATTACAAATTAAGCACAAAAATTAAATTGTAGTATATAATCTTGGTTTTTACGTGAAAATCTTACTAGATAGTGGAGTTTTCTTACCCGACGGCAAAGTGCGCTCGAAATTGAAGACTTAGAATTTGTAGATGTTTTTCAATTTAAAAAAAATGCATTTCTCACCGCTATTTCCTTACATAATACGTTAGTTTGATTAACAACTTTTGCAAAAAATAATTTTGATAAATATTTAACAGTACAAAATGAACATTAAAATCACTTCACACACAACTATAATTTACACGTCAGACCAAACTATTCTAAGATTTATTAAATTTTATTTAAATCGAAGAAATACTAAAATTTGAAAGCAAGCGTGTACCATGTTCCAAGACCCATGTCCGACTGACCTCAGGGTATCCGCGCTTCTACAAACTCGTTCCAAATTTGAATGATCCCTTCCTCAAAAATAAAAGAAAGACGCAACATATTGTAAGCAACGTTACAAAGAAAGGGTTAAGGTCTTCGCGTCAAACTTATTATTAAGTCGTTTTTGTCCTTATTCCGCATCCGGCCGCACAAAAGGGATATGTAAATTACAATAATCTGTGATAATTCCATTATTTTTATATTAGCCTCTGATCAACTTGTCGGCGATACGGTTTTTTATAGAAATATGTTTGTTTTGAGCATATGGCTCACGATTTCTGTGACGTCGCGGTTAGCGCGTTTATTTTTATTTCCGGCCAGTAGGTATTTGTTTTTCCGGTCCGATAGCGTATAATTTAAAAAGGTCTTTTGTAAAGAGTTCGACGTCGCGTTCTAAATTTGAATTTCGAAAAGAATATCGTGTCTCGTGCTAGTACTGTTATGAAATGGAAATTAAAAACAAAAAGAGGAGAGAATATTACTTTTTAAATGAGTTTGTAATACGTTCAGGTTGCATTTGTGAATATTCCCACGGCAGCTGGATTAGTGAGGGGGGTACGTTGATTCCATTTTTAATTTTTTTGCCGCGCTTTGTTTCACGGAGGGGTGTTGACAGTTATTTGTTACAGCAAATCTGTTCGAGATTCGATTTTTTTGTTTTTAAATTTTGTTTGAATTTAGAACCGGTTTGACATCCTGTTCGTATTCATTCGTTTTTTTCTTGTCAAATGAAAATTTAACGGTTCGACGCGGTGAGTGCTCGCTCTTTTGTGGTTTAGTTTTTTCTTATCAATGGTTAATTAAAATTTGATTTATTAATATTTTTCTATTGCAAGACAAACCTTTGAGAGCGAGTCAAGGGTTGCGTTATCAAAACATTGAATAAACTTATTCAACCTATGAATAGCAATCACTTGAATTGTAAGAATAACTTGATTTCCTGGCAGTTTATTAGGACAGAACCAACAGAAATAGAGACACTGGCACTAATAAATAATTTAGATGTACTAATCTTAAATTTCACAAAATATTGATAAGTAGCACCCTTATCAATTATTTTGTAATTAAATTCGAAAATTATACCTAATTTACATAAAACTATCCGTTATTTATCTGACATTTCTTTATTCTTGTAATCACTGAAAATATTGTTTGAATATTAGTTTTTCAGTTGAAAAAGTATCTGATAAAAGTCCGTTTTTTTCTCTATTTTACCTATTAGAGTGCAGAAAAATAATCTTGCTGTCTCTTTCTTTCATGCGCCTCTCGCCATGCGTCGGAACGGGACAGCAACAACAGCAGTCGCCTTCCGCTGATTCTACGATGAGCGAAAGATCTCTTGTACCTTTTGCAATGGTAATGTATTGAATATTCTTTTTTTATATATTAATCGTTTCTAAATATAAACAAAACGTTAAAAAACTCAGATAATGTAAATTACTAAATATAAAATAAGCCGTTTTAATTTAGCTGTTCGTTGCACTTTAGCCTTCATATGGTTAAACAAAGAATTTTAAAAAACATACCTACTTTATACTTATATAAAAGTAATGTATTAATAGTTTTTTCGCACTAATACTTTATTCATTGCTAAAAGCATTTTCTGCGTCCTGTGGAACGCAATGCTCCTTTGATGACTAATTTAAGGCGTTCTATTTTTGAATTTCTTACACTTATTTCTTGCACAAGCGCAAAAGAAACATGATTGATGATATTTAACATTAGGTTTCGACTTTTTTTATCGATAGTTTTTAGTACAGGATTTTTTCCAACATTTGAGTAAGCTATAATGATTTTAAGTTTTACATACGTTACGATACTTACCTACTTAAAACTATTTTTCATGATTGTTCATTTAACCACCTTAAGAAAGGTTGACTAAGAAATTCGAACTGATGGCATATCCGTAATAAGTCATAAACACATATTTGTCCAATATAAGAAATAAAAATTTGGTTGAAAGTATTATAGAAAGCGCTTTATTCTGGGCGATAGGCCGATAATGTTCTTTTATTAGCAGGGTTCTGGGTTTAAACTAGAGATACTATGCTTGTACCTAACTATTTTTCAGACCACTGTAACTGACTGACACCATTTAATGGATTAATTGTCTGATAATAAAGAATTTATTTATTTAAATAAAAAATCTAAATTGCCTCATTTATATGATTAGATTTTTTGTTGATTTCTAACTGTCCTTAACACTACAGTACACGCGCCCCTTTTTTTTACTTGAGTATATGCGTGGCCTACTATGGTAGGCCATTTTAAAATATCAATAACTTGTATATTCCTAATTATTTGAATAAAACAACAAATTATATTAAAAGGTGTTTATTTTACTTACTTTTAGAACTTTACTTTTTAGATATTTTTTTAAGATAGTTTTAATAATAAACAATTTAGTAAATATATAAGAAAAATTAACATAAATGGCACTTCTGAGATCAACGTAAATTTTTTTAAACTTAAAACTAAACAGTATTTCTATTTTCTTTGTTTTCGTAGCATTCAGGACACACTACTGCTTGGTGATCGGGACAAATCCATTTATTGCAAGTCTTGCACCACTTTTTTGTCGATCGATTTCGGGCTCTCGAGCAGAGTGCACATCGACCAACTCGTCCTATCTTTGAAGACAAGTCGTGTTGAGACTCTTGGGGTTCTTGAACTGTGTTGCCCAAAAGAGCGTCTATCCTTAATTTAAGTTGTCGTGGTAGTGTTTCAATGGATGCCCGGCGAATCAAAAGCGGTTTTATCAAATTGAAAGCCAATTCGTGCAAAAAGTTACGCCTCACTATTTTTTCGGCAGGAGCGTTCATTTGGTTGATTACCAGAGCGTTGATTCCAACAATGTTCATCAAATCAAAAAATATTACTAGCGGCCATCGACGGCAGTTACGCTGAACACTATACTGCTTGCACATTTTGTCTAGAATGTCTACACCACATTTAGTACGATTATAAAATGTAATAATTTCCGGCTTGCGGTCTTCGTTTGTATCGGAATCGATAGCTGCATCATAATGCATTGTAGACAGTAAGTTGACTGATTTATTTCTTTTTGGAACGTAGGACACAAGGGTAGCGTCTTTTTGAAATCCAAAAAGAGAACTCTTGATTGTCCTAGACTTCGAAGCTTTGAACTCCTTAGGAATTTCGGGTCTATTTGCTTTCAAAGTACCAACAATCGTGATTTTCTTCTGCAAAAGCTGTTTAGCCAGAGGTAGATTTGTAAAATAATTGTCCATTGAGACATTGCAGCCCAATTCATAAAGTGGATCTAGTACTCTATGGACAACGTCGTTTATCTTGTTTGACTTTTGAAACGGACCTTCTGGTTGGGCACCAACATATATCTCAAAATTGTAAACATATGGAAATTTTGTATCGACCACCATGAAAATCTTGATCCCGAATTTATCCGGCTTTTTCGGTATGTACATAATGAAGCCACAACGCCCTCGAAAACCGACAAGTTGTTCATCTAGCGTCAAATAATCACTAGGCACATAGTTGTTGCGACAATTGTTGGTGACCAACTCTACAACTTGTCGAATTGGTGCCATTTTATCAAGTTCTCGTCGCTGTTCTCTGTCGGTAACGTCGTCGAATCTCAGGGTATGTATCAAAAACCGGAATCTATTTATTGCCATTGTGGCATATACGATTTCCAAACCAGTACCCTTAGAGTTATCCCAAAAATCCTTTATGTTACGCCGTCCATTTCGTGACACTCCCATAACGTATAATATGCCCAGAAATGCTCTCATTTCTACTACATCAGTGAGTTTCGCATCCCTGTTTCTTTGAAAATCGACTTTTATTTTATCTATATATATATTTGTGCACCTTACCAAGATGTCCAAGATATCTTGCGTGAAAAATAATTCAAAACAGGACAACGGATCCTTAGCATTCCTAGCTGCGTCTCCTTTTGGGCCTGGTGGTCTTATCCTAATGTTTTGGGGTCGAGTGCGCGTTGCTGGTGGAACATCTTTGTTCCAAATAGTTCCGTTCGTCGATTTAAAGACTGGACCGCGCCTACCGGTTGCTAGTTGCGAGAGTGGAACGTCCTCTGAACCTGATGTTTCGTCAGATTCGCTCAATCTTTCCTCTTCATATTCACGGAGCTCTGACTCGCGGACTAGGGTCTGCAAGTCCGGTTCTGACTGAATTTCATCATCTTCACTCTCAATCACTTCTTCATCGTCAGTATTTAGCTCTTGCAGCCACCTTTCCACTTGTGAATTATCCATTATGTAATCGGATATATAAAGCTGTAAAAAAAAACTAAAATAAGCAAGAAAAATACATTTTACAATTTATAACCTATATATAAATAATAACAATTGAATATACATACATATAAATGCATTATTAATAAGTAGAGCATATTATAATAGCGTTATAAATCGATAATACATCAAAAGTTACATACCTGAATTTGGTACGCCAATACACGCGCGGACTACTTTAGTAGGCCCACGGTTTTGGCGCCAAATTACTTGTGCGTGCGTCGCGTACGGGGTGGCGCGGGGTTCTGAGGTTGCGACAAATATACCAGACGAGGCTTACCTGGAATCACTAGTTTCTAGCGCGCTAAACTAAAAAGTTATTGCAAAAAGAGTTACCCTGGTCTACTATAGTAGGCCGCGCGTGTACTGTAGTGTTAAATTCCACAGCCTCAACAGCAGTCGCCCACGGGAGAGGGCGCTGTCGGCGACCGGAACGCCATGCTGCCGTTCGCTTTGGTAAATTACCTGAATAGCCTCAATATCGATGTAATTATTTTTATTTCTTTCACATCACTATTTCGGAAGCAAGGGAACTCATTGTTGGATTTGAAAAACGAATACATTTGGCTTCGGATTGATTTTTGAAAATGGAAATGTTGTGTTCATAAACAAAAGATTGCGCAAAATTTTGAAATTGCAAATTAAATATGAATAAATACAACAGAATAAATGAATAAATGAGTAAATACAATTAAATACAAATAATGTGCGTTGGAAAATGTTTTAATTTTACGTAGTATAGGTAATTACCTAATTCTGTTTGATCAGTAATTCGAATAGATAGATATTTACGTTTAACTAACCAAATTGATATTTGGCAGTTACATATTGTTTTAAAAGTCTTAATTTGATGGAATATTCATCATAATATTATTATTAGAAAAACATTAAAATATTAAAAGAACGCCTTTATTCGTTTGAGATTGAAAGCATAATTCTGTAGCTACTTTATATTGACTAATATTGCAATATCTATTTCCTGACCTTTACAAAGTCTTGTAATAAAATGCCAAAACACATGGCGTAGTAGAAACTAAACTTGATCGCAAGGAAATTTGTTCGAAGGAATCGCTTCGTTTAGTCAATTTCGTCGAATTATAGGGCGTGAACACAATTTCAATGAGTTTCCGTGGTTTCTAGCACGCTTGCCATACAATATTGAACTCTATCTACAAATGTTAAAGTCTAAAGTCCTATGGAATAAATTTTGGTAATTTAGCTTTTTATTCGATCGAATTTCGAACGTTTTTAGATAGAGCGCAATGTTTCTGAATTCAAAATTTAGAATAAGCTTTGGCTAACACATCATGCGATATTTTTTATTCGATTTTTAAATACTCTTCTGGTTGCTATATTTTACTAATTAATAATATTTTTACTATTAGCTATGTTTCCTACTTTTACATCTTGCTTAATTTAATATATCACTGCTTTAATACCTAACTAATAACTAAACATTAACATACTTAAATCACACATTGATTATCTTACAACGTATGTATAGATAAGTTTAATTTTTTAAATTAATAATGTATAAAAAAAAACTGTCACGCTATGCACATTGCATTTTGGCATCGTCTCATTTCCTTATCAAATCTTCAATAGCTTTCATTTTGCCTATTTGATGTGTCTACATAAAAAAACTAGTTAGTTTATTCGCATACAGAAATACGAACCCAATGCAATTCATCGCCAATAAAAAAAGATCTCATACAATTTTATAGTTAGAAACAAACTACAATTACACAACTTCAAATGACGAACACAATATTAGATTTTTTTAAAAGTCAGACATATTTTCAAAATTGGAACACACTAACCCCCTACTAAATTGTCTTCCATTGCATTTACAAACTCGATTACAATCTCGTTATGAATCTCCGTAAGAATTTACCTTGTCTTACTTTTTCTAGTCAAACATATTTTCAAAATCCGAACACACCAATCCCCTACTACTGTCTTCCATTGTATTTACAAAACTCGATCCTAACTCTCTCCTTGTTCCCTCCAGCAGCAAGCGCGCTCGGGGCAGAGCATCAGCGAGCGGACCCTGGAGGAGTGCTGGTCGACGCTGCAGCGAGTGAGTTGGCACCTGTTTCAATGCGTATTGTTATCTTCCAAGGGTAGGGGACGCGCGGCGGACGCTGTTCTATGGACGCCATATTGATGTGCCTTGTTCTTAATTTGAAAATTACCTATAAAGTTCATTTTTGAATTTTTTTCTAAAATATTTTTGGATTCGTTTGTTTTTCTTATATTTTTTTGATAATTATATGACATATTATCTTTTCGTAGAGTTCAAATTCAATTGTTTTTATCAGATGTTTGTTCTATTTTCTGAAATTTAAGTAATTTTATTTAGATTGATAGGTTTTTGATTATTTTTTATTCCGTAGATTTTAAAAGACGTCCTTATCGCCTTTTTATTTTGTCTAAATCGAAAGTTATTTCGATTATGTTGTAATTTTTTAGCGTTACAATGTTTATTTTGAAAGTAAATGCAATCAAAACGTAATGATAGGTATATTCCTACTACCTACATATTTTTCTTCTCTTCTCTAACACAAGCGTCATATTACAGCCGCCAAAGCGCTTTCCTTGGGGGTATTGGTTTTACCAATCACTCTAAACTTCCATGTTTTATTTATAAGATTTGTGTGACTTTTTCAGCCTTACTTGAACCACTTTTAATCCTGTTTTAATGTTAATGTTTATGTTCGTAATTAATAATTTATAAGTATAAATCTTTAATTAGATAATATGTGGATGGCAAAAGAAACAAAATACCTAACTACAAATAGCAAAACATAAAAACCTTCTTTTAAACCATGAACGCTGAGCTTTTTTCCCCTGGGCAAAATAGTGAACTTTTAACCCTACTTAACAAATATCTATGCTCAAGATCTTTTATAAAAATCCAGCCTTTTCTGTCTTGGCATAGACTTAAAAGAATACTACCTGACCAGCTGTATTTTATTTTAGATTTATGTACTCTAGGCAATTCAGAATTTATCATATATCTACACCAAATTCAGTATATTTGTATTAAAAATATTGCAAAATCGGATTATTTTCTTGATTTTTGACATTTTGGTAATACCCAAATTCTTCTGTGTACCTAAGTAATTCTATAAGAGTATTTTTTAAACAAAAGTATAAATTTGGCAATGCTTTTTCAACTGAAACAAATATTGCTATTTCAAGTTGTAAGAAAGAATCAAGTATTCCGAATTAGAATATAACCAAAAATTACAAAACAGAATTGCATGTATATGTGCTAATGCCACTGATTCTCTATTAGATAATGTACTCAGTAAAAGAATGCCCGAAGGTGTAACACTTCTTATCTATGAAAGTGATTAAAAATCTTGTTTAGTTTTAGTTGAATTGCAAGGAATTAAAAAAAAATACGCAAAAAATGTGTAAACTAAGATGGTAAATAATTGGATTGATTTCATCTTCTGTGCAATTGTAGCCTATAGGAGACATAAACATACCTTAAAATGACTAAAAGCTTAAAAAAATATTTGAGTAGGTACTCTATCCGTTATCTAGTTCCCATGACTGTTAATTAGTTTAGTTGTCTAGATGGCGCTGTGTGAAATTTATCGTTTTTTTAATCTATTCATTTAATAATAATCAAGCTTGGTTTGAATCTCAAAGCATCTTAACTTAAACCTCCCCCTTTTAATAGTCGGTTCAAAATAGTTCTTTAAAAAAAACAGATCAGATATATATCCGCTACAAAATCAGACGTTCAAATAAAACAAGTAAAAACATAGCAACACTGAATATGCAGATGTTATTCGGTACATCCCGCCAGTGTTGCCACTTCCTGGTCATACACCACCTTTTGCAGATGGCATCACTATCTACCGTCAGGTGTAAAAGAAACACTTAGGTTTTGTAATTTTTTTTGTGAAGTTCTTGTGAGCTTTTTCTATGCCTGGAAGGATAGAATGCTATTATAACCTAAGTTGTTACCTAGGCTTATGCTTTAGTTTATTTCGTTTATTTTAAAGAATCTAGATAGATATGAAATAGATAATATTAAAAAAAATGTACATATATCATTTCACTGTATTATAGTTCCCGTAAGGCATGATTTAATTTAGTTGTAATAACCGGCTAGCACTTACGTCAAAAATTACGTCGAAAAATTAACTTGTCGAGCTAATTTTTCGACGTAATTTTTGACGTAAGTGCTTTTTTTTTTTTTTTAATTAATGGACTCTGCGGCACCGCCGCAATTTCGCCAATGTCACGTCGACGTAAGTGCTAGCCGGTTATTACAACTAAATATATCATTTCACTCGAAATCCATCATTCAATGTTACATTTGTCATAGTTAAATCTCTGTCAGTCTAACAATAGCTTAGTTCCCTCTAATTTTTGGGCCAAAGTTAATTTTTAAGCAACTATAGATTCAGTCAATTTTTGGATGGGTGTACCAAAAGGGTCACTTTCATTTGGATAAATTTTATGTTTCTGCTATTTTTATGCTACAGCAGTTACTTATAGAGGGTGAAATACGGTACCAAATTTTTAGCTAATATAAAATTGTTCAACACCAGAGAATGCTACTATAATACAAATTGTGTCTTAATCCCTAATAATTTACTAAAGCACTAACTATAGGTATTTTTTTTTCCTTTAATGTTTGAAACACAAAGTACAGCACTAGCAACTAAAACTAAAAAAAAGGTTACAAAAGTTCGAATACCGCTTAAAAAATCACGTAACATCGAGTACGGAACAGGCCAAAAGCACAGGTGCAGGAAAAACAAAGAAAAAGAAGAAGTTGAACTGTCGGAACGGAAAAGTACAGTCAGAATAAAAACTGTACCGAGCGCTTGATCTTTTGAAGGCGGGTCTGGGACAGAAGTTGGGTGGAGTAGACGATTTTTTATTCACGTGATATGTTTTTGTTATTTATTTTAATACCTAATTAAGTGATGAAAAAAACAAGAAAATAATTAATGTTGTCAAAACCCTTCTTAATGTATGCTTGGATAAAAGAACATCTAAAAATCATCAATGCATCACACAGGTTTTTTGATTTACACACACTTGTTAATTATCTCCTCCGCGCAAAGTTGGAATCCTCTTTACTTAGTGTCATAAATCTGACCGTTTCTTTCTTGCAGACTTAATTTTTTTTTCTACATTTACTCGGAAAGGTCTCTGCTAGGCAATGAAACTTATTCAACCTATGCCTATTGTATAATATTTAAACCTTATAAAATATTCACCAAGTATTACAAAATTGTGGTCTTACCAAAGTGTTTAACGGATTAAATATACAAGGGATTCCGACAATTTCATTGAATAAACACTAAGTCTAACTTTACTATTCACTTCAATAGTAAAATTATAGACCGAATAATTATATAAATGTTTGAAACCGGGCTTGCACTTGACCACAGTTTGCCCGATGGTAAGCCATTAGCTATGGTCTCAGATGTGTTTATAATATTATTTTCCTTGGACAAAACAAGCGACTCCACGTTTTTCTTGTCTCGGAAAACAAAAGCACTTGATGTACGTTACCAAAAAAATCAGCAACATTTGCATGTCGATCGCAATGAATTTATAGTTATTGCCGTGAGATTTATTATCCCGCCTCTTTCGGAAAAAACTCGACGAAAATGACCGAGTTCCACATTTAAAATTCAAATTGCAATTGTTTTTAGGCCGAAATTGAGACGATTTTGACATCCGCCGTTCGTTCGAGACATGTGTTTATGTTTTTTCACTTTTTTCGTCGATTGTACCGTTATATTTCTCAATTATTTTCTTGTTTTTTTGTAAGTATTATAATGAATCAATTCGTATTCTTATTCCGGTATCGTTTTAAGTAGATATAAAAGCCGAAAATGATATATTAAATACATTGAACAACCTATAAGGTTAACGTAACTTCTTCGTTTTTTCTTTTTATTATGTATATTTGACCAGTGTTATTCATAAAAAAGTTAGATTATAAAGTGGTTTCTCAAAGACATGACTGTAACATCTTTTAACAAGTATCAGACGAGGAGAAGGGGGTTGCTGTAATTATGAAAAGTGACCGAAGAAGGGGGAAAAAGTGAGGACGTTTAAAAAAAGTGGTTTAATGGCTGAAAGGCTTTTAAACTTAATAGGTTTGGAAAGATTGTCTCGATAGTCTTGGCACGTTGTTTTCTTATTAATATGGTTTTCTTTATAATAGGAGTAAGATTTTTATTCCAACAGGAAGAGAGAAGACGAGCATTTTTTGTGACAGGAATATATTATGAAAGCTTACAAATGTTTTTAACTACACAGACGTAACATACCTACAAATTAAATGTTTTTTTTTCTTCAGATAGTAAAATGGTATTATTTTATATTCAGGGTTGATTAAATTCATAACCACTTCAACTGGCCTAAGATCTTTGCATTTTTTTTAAAGTTATTTGATGTTGGTAGATTTGATAGCAGTAGGTATTCAGCCATTTTAATTATATATTTTTTCCAGACAACAATTTAAGTATCTTACGCCAGCAACCCCATCGTAATCGTTTTTTCCCCGCTCCCGTAATAACTCATACTTTTTCCCGCGAAACGGGGAAATTTATCTCGCAATTAGTGGTAGCACTCTTAACTCGCGACATTATTAAGAAACTTTGTAATGGATCGTAAAAAATACGAAAATTTTTCCTCCCCCACCTCCTGCCCAGGTGTTGTCTGAATATTGTATCGAGATAAACAATTTTATGACAAGGAACATAGACAAAAGAACCGAAATATCTCTAATATTATATAAAAACTAGTGGATGCTCGCGGCTTCTCTCGCATTAATAAGTAAAACTTGCATCCCCTATTTCACCCCTTTAAAAGCGGTTTTTCCAAAAATCCTTACTTAGCGGATGCCTACGTCATAACATCTACCTGCATGCTAAATTTCAGCCCGATCCGTCCAGTGGTTTGGGCTGTGCGTTGATAGATCACTATATCAGTCGGTCAGTAAATCAGTCAGTCAGTAACTTTTGAGTTTTATATATTTTTGATTTCCTCTATGATGACTTTTTACGTAGGACACGTTCGCATTTGACTAGGGTATAACACGCTTACATAGAAAATATCTATTAACTCTAGATTAGGAGACTGGTGGATTGTTCGCTAGAAATGCAGTTTTCGGTAGGATAATGTAGCCCTTTTAAGTATAACTTCAAATGTAACAATCTTTTTCATACAAACAGTATGAAAAAGAGGCCCTTAGGGTGGCTGGATTAACTCTAGACCTCAGAGTTGGCCACTCTCATTCGATAAGAAAAATATACAAACAGTTGCATAAGACTCAAAAACTACAAAAAAAAATAAACAACGAACTTTAGTATTTATTAAAAAAAAACTAACATGGAAATTTATTTGACAAAATGTCTGTTGGTTTTTCTGTTGTCATAGTAAGGAGTCTTTTGGTTGTTTATGGTTTTCAGGAAACAATGTTGGACGGTGAAAATTTTCTCGTTTTATAACAGTTGTTTGAATTTATTTTAGGGTTAAGACATCATAAAAAGTTTGTCAATTTTTTATACACAAAGCAAACTTAGCAAATTTGTAAACCTATATCGTATCTTTGATGTTATGTAAGCGCTTTGATAAAAGTGAAAGTACAATAAAATATTACCCATAAAAATATTCTTATTAAATGTTTTTGATAAACTTAACACCGTGCCTGTCATAATAATTCACAAAAGCCTCATTAAAAATAATAAAACAAGACATTACGTCGCGATAAATCATAAAAGTAAGGTTGAAAAGAGTTGCAAATTGTGTCTGTTCCACCCTAACTGCGGTAAAAACACCGTCATTAACCCTCAACATGCAACGGGAAAAAAGCGGAAGAAATTCATTGACAGCAAACCTAATATACTCCACATTAAGATACCAAAATTGACATAAAATATTACTAAATGTAATAAAGATATAACAAAGCAAATGTTTTTTTATTTTTTTTTTTTATTTTACATGATATAGGCTTACGCTTGACTACAACTTGCCTGATGGTAAGCAACGTTATAGTCTACGATGTAGCGCGCTTGCCTAGAAGAAACCGGTTTACTCTCGACTTGAAGACCGACAAATTATAGTTCAAGGGGAATAGAGATTCGGGCAAGGAGTTCCACAGTTGGGCTGTTCGCACGATGAAAGTCGACGCAAAGCGCTTGGTGCGAGTCTTTGGAACCTCAACTGTATAACGGTGCCTCCTTGCCGTACCCCTACTCGTACGATGGTGAAATGGGGCTGCAGGAATTAAATTATGCAATTCCTCCGCACACTCTCCGAAATGCAACCTGTAAAAAACCGAAAGACTGGCCACCTTACGGCGGTGCTCAAGGCTTTATTTCTAAATAAATTATTCATATCGCATATCATAATAAAAAAAACAATTGACATGAATAAGGATATCATAATCTTAGAGGCTAGTTTTCAAATCTAACTGAGACAGTATGTATGCTGTAGTAAACTTTTGCTTACCTATAATTTGACGCAATTTATTTAAAATTTACAAAAAACCGATATCAAAAAAAGGAACTGGTCCTTGCCATGTTGGATGAATAATAGAATATGTTAAGTTATTCGCAAAGGATACCACCACGCCACGATGTATCGGCCCAAGAGAATTCGCATAACGAATTGATTCTGCGGGGGACTCATGACTCTCAGGAATGAGGAATACGACTAAGACGGGGAAAAGGATAGCTAGGATCTGATATTCTCTCTTGAGTTATATTTTCTCTTGAGTTGTATTTTCTCATGACTGAGGATCGTGACTCCTCCGCAGAGTTAATTCGTTAGGGGAGTTACACCAGATGCATCGTGGTGGGCGCCCAGGTCCTTCAACGAGGATCTGATATTAATGAGTCTTAATATAGTAAAGTCTACGTTAAATTTGTACAAATGTAACAAATTAACGGTAGCAGCTACACGGCAACAGTTTAAGGTTAAATTTTCACAAACACATACAAATTGGCGCAGGACGCCCTCTAGGGAACGGAATAAGAGAAAAACTGGACAAAAATTAGATTTCTTCAGTGTTCTAGGAGGCTTAAGTAGTCTTGATACTTGATTTTTTTGTTGTATATTATATGTTATATATTTATTTAACTGTAACAGTCACATTTCAGGCGCTTACATACAATCAATGTCTACTAGAATATATGTGAGTTATACATACTGCACACAAAGCTTTGCATCGTTTTTTTTAGATTTGGCTGTAGGACCAGTGGCATGACTTTGATTTCAATTTTCTTTTACTTTAGCTAAACATATTAAGCAGTTTTTTAACCAACGTTAAAAGATGGTTAAGTAATGTTTGTTCTAAAAAACCAAGAAAATGAAAAGTATCAAGATTGCCGTCGCTAGTCCGTAGGTAAAGGTTATGTTAAACTAAAAAATATAATACGTCTATCCATTTTCAAAACCAATTCGCGCAATTTCCACAACAAATATTCAAATGACTTTTTTTTTTCAAATAAAGTGAAAAAATTATCAAGATTTCTCGCCTCTAGTCCGAAGCTAATGGCCCATGCTACGGTAAAAAAGACAAGCGGCGCCGGCAAGATAAAAATTAGCTGAAATTAAAACTGGCTAACGAACGCTATTCGACGTCTTTCTCGTAATTTCTTAGTTTATTTTCTACGGGAAATTCATTTTTTGTTTCTTAACCTCATTTTGAGAAAATACGAGAGTTGTCATTAGGTTTCTTGTGCGAGATTTTCTCATTTTCTTGAGATTTTTGCTGCAAATATAAATGTCTCAAGTGTGTTTTTTCAGTTGGCTTTTGACTATTTTTTATTCCAATATTGTATTTAATCAGGATTAATACAATTGATATGTGTGTTTTCTTTGATAAGTAAAAGAAAACAAGTATAAGTTGAGAGTTTAATAAATTACATTTGTAGATCTTTTATTTTATTCGTAGCTGCCCGATTCCCATCTCTCTTGAGTCGTATTTCCTCATGACTGAGGGTCGTGACTCCCCTGCTGAAATTAATTCCTTAGGGCAGATACATCGTGGTGGGCGCCCAGGTCCTTCCACGAAAGGACAATAATAATAAAATTCCATTCTCATAATTATTTGTAAAATTTAATTTATTTCTCTATTTAAAACACATAAAAATCTTTTCTTCAACTACCCACATTTCGTCACTAAACAATCGTATGTCATTATAACTCCACATCCAAGCAGCATGGTTGGTTGGTCCCTAAGTGTCTAGAAAATATCGACGTCCTAAAGATAGGCTAGATTTTTTTTATTGATGGTTGTAAACTCGTCGATTGTTGTTTTGAAAGAAACATGTTATTACAGTAATAGGCAGTTTTATGCATTGATGGGGCTTTTAAATGGCTGCGACATTTTTTTTGTTGGGAAAAGGATGTTTTAATTTGTGTTTGGTTTTTGTTTGTTAAGCATTGGTATTATTCGTTTACTTTTATCGTTGGAGACCGTTGCCCAGCAGTAGCAATTTAGCTTGAGGTCCTCGATATACGTTTTTTTGGCGTGATGCTAAAATATCTACAGTATCTAAGGTATCATATCCGAAAAAAATATGTTATATACGAAAAAAAATATTCCGAAATTAATTATTAATATCCAAAAAAAATAACTGATGCCTTGATGGTTCGGAAGTCAATATTTCTTCTATCTTAAGAAAGTTTTTTAACAAACTGGATCTAGTACTTCCCTACAATTACATATCTCCTTAGTCTTTTCTTATCAGTTCTTATTTTTTCTTATTTTTATAAATGACTTTTACCAAAAACAAGTTTGATTTGAAGTTTGAAGTGTTGATCGAGGTAAAAAAGTAAAACTAAAAAAAACGTTATTTATATTATGTTATTGTGGGTGGTATGTATGAAATAGAATTTTAAGTCTTGACCTGAGAAGAGCTTTTACAGAAATCCAAAATAAAACAGAAGACAGCATTAAGAAATCAAACCGACTCGTAAAAAAGCATAAAAACTTGAAAAAATCACAAAATGCCATTCAGAAAATAAAAAAGGTCATTTATAACCACTAAAGTATTAAAGTACTTAATTCGAGAAGTACCGTCCGTTTTTAGTAAAGCCAGATTTTGTGACATAATAAAAAAAAAGATCGAGACCACCTACGTTTAAAAAAATATACGTAAAGAGTTTAAATATGGCGCGGATATAAAAACTTTTATCTGAAAAAAATTGGCGGCCGCTCCGCGGAACGCAATGGAAAAGAATATTAGCTGTCTCGCTCGCACACCACTATCGCTTAGTGAGAGGATGTGGTATTGATACTTTTGATTTCGAATTGTGGGAAAAATAGATGACATTTTATTGACTTTATTATTATTTGAAATTAGAATAAATGCAGTTAGTAGGTATCTGCATAAATTATTTAAAAAAAGGTTCTATTTTTCTATTTTTGATAGTAAAAGTGACTTTTTTAGTCTAATTCATCACAGTACTAGAAATTTGTTATTCGCAAAGTACCATCTAAAAGTTATTTACATATAATTTCTAATACGCTAATTCATAATCCTCCCACATTTCCTTTAATCCGCGCTGCAAAGGTTCTATAAAACATTTTCTTGCCAACACTAAAAATTACGTAAGAAAGCACCAACCCGTTCCGAAGCACGCAAGCCTCGAACTAAGAAACAGACATCTGACTATAATAAAAAAGTTAGTAAGTACCTACACATAAGTGCATTACGATCCCTTGCCGTGCTATAACTATACATATTAAAGTAGTTATAAAGAGAACGCCTACGGCTCCGGCGAGAGAGCACCGCGATTTTTTGCTGCACACATTTGAAAAATACATTTTGACGTAAACAGACATACGCGGCACAATCACGCTACAAAAAAATAAAAGAATTTAAAAAAAATATCTTAACCATACTTTTTAGTAAGTCATTGAGAATGTGAATTCGAATTTTCAAGTGACGTAATAGGAAAGTTGGCGCGTTTATTCTTTTTCGATTTTCTTTTTTTCTCGAGTGCCAGTGCAGTGTTTTGACGTGAGATGCGCAACTTTGAAGGAGTTTGCGAAGGATTTTGTTTGAAAAAGTTTCAATGCAGGTATTTTATAGATTTAAAACTTTTTGCTTGGCTTGTATAGTTGTGTTGGGTTCTTAGAGCGCACTGTAAAGAGGTCTAGAGGTCTATGCTTGAGGTCTATTGTGCGTTTGTATGTGTGTGTGTTTGTGTGTATGTGTGTGTCGCTACATGGAACTAGTCTGTATAACGCGGAAGCTAGTTTATTCTTGCATTTCGTAACAACGGAGTTCGAGCTTTTTAATATAAATACATACTTCATACATATGTACAAGTAAAGTATATGTATTTTTTTAATTGTTCTCTTTATGCACTATGCATTATATTGACCTAAAGCAAATCAATAATTAATTTCGTAATTTTTTTTTAAAGATTCGATCAAAATTTGTCTATATTGTTAGCGGTCATTTTGAACCTATTTTAATCTTAACAAAAATAATAAAACTACGCCTTTATTACTATTAAAGCTTGCTAACTTAATTACAGCCACATAATAATACCGAAGCAATTAAAAATAGCTTAATAGCTATACTTAACTGCTCGTTAAAAAAAACTAAGTAAATGCCGCGTTGACTTTTACAACTAAGTTAAAGTTAGGTCACTTTCACCGTTCTAACTTGCTAAATAAATACTTGAAAGTCTTTGAAATCGCATTTATAGGTATCCTATAGGTAATACTGCTCTCTTGAATTTCATTTCTGCTTTCTTCGTCTTTTCGTTTGTAGAGAAATTAATATCTACTTCTTCTTATCGAATGAGAGTGGCCAACTCTGGTGTCGAGAATTTATCAAGCCGCCTTAAGGGCCTTTGACATGGTTTAACGACTGCCGTACTAGACAAACAGCCGGGACCTACAATAATAAAAACCTAGGCTGAAAATAATTAACAAAATAAAAGACTGATGCGATATTTTTTGCTTATTATCCTTGCGTTTTGTTATCCCTGCGTTATACTTGCGTACTATCCCTGCCAGATTGGTTGCCTGGAAGAGATCGCTCTTAGCGATAAGGTCGCCAGTTAAGACACTAGGCTTAAGTTTTTATATTTTTTGTAAATGTCTGTAATGTGCTGGTGTTTTTAATAAAGTGTATATCTATCTATCTATTTTGAATAGTCATTTGTTGGTATTAAAATTATTCGGATTTGGATAACTTTGTAATAATTATTATTAAATGTCTTTCAGTGATGTTTATGTACATATAAATATAAAAAAATATTGTCCTGCCGAATAATGATAAAATATAATATAATATATTATTTTATGTAAGTAGGTATGTAAGTATGTATATAGATCAAATGTTTTTCCAATCATTAAACACAAAGTAATAATTTGTGTGTTTAAAAAAAACTGAAACCAGAAGTCAAAATACAAAAAACAACAAATTGAGACCCTCCTCCTATATTTGATTTAGAATTTAAAAACTCAACACATATCAGTCTTAGCTTAACTCCTACTTAACTTCTTTTCCAACTTAAGCTCAGAACATCGACTGAGACATAAAAGTAAATCTTAATTATTTCCAAGTCTTATCCAGCTTTCAAACGTACGGCGTCCGTGACAGATCTTAAAAATAAACTCTTTTGTCCGACGGAGTATAGTTTGGGAGACTACTTATGTTTTTGGAGGATTTAACTAAAGTAAGATACATATAAGGATTTATCGAAAATTTAAAAATTGAGCGCGTCGTGAATTTTTTCAGAAGTTTAATCCACTAATCTACAAATCACATATCGGTTTGTCGTAATAATAAATGATACTTTGCAGTAATCACTTGTGTCGTTAGTTCATTAATTTTTGTTTCAAGCAGTAAAAAAATCATAAAAAGCTGAATATAAAATATCTACCTAGTCTAGGATCTTGTAATAACTTCACAACCGAATTAAGGTTGTTCAAACCGAAATCAGACCTTGAAAAATTCCACCTTTCAAATGTTTTCCATTGGCTCCCAAACTACTCTGACTCCTTCCTTTATACTTGTACAAAGATAATTATGATTTCACTCAGTAACGTGCTGCTTTTTATCTAGAAAATCTGAGTCAAGTCTGTTTTGGAACAAGCTAAAGGTCTTTAGGTATCACGTAGGTGAAACCGGCGCCATGATGTTTTTTTATTAAGTGAAATATAAAAAATTATGTTTATGGCAACTTTGGTTAGTAAAAATCTTATGAACACAACTTAAACTAATATGTATGTAAGCAGATGGTGAATAATTTTATCTTTCTCGTATTTCTCTCTCTTTTGAGTGGTATTTCCTCATGACTGAGGGTCGTGACTCACCGCAGAATTAATTCGATAATAATAATCTATATTTAAACCGATATTTTGTTCTTGTCGTATGGCTTTATGATATGAATTCCGTGAAATTGAAAGATTTTGATTAAAATAGAAATTGTTGATTCTCTACTACTTACAATCAACACATATAATACACACATTGATAAGAAATATAGTTTGTAAAGAAAAGAAATCACAATCATCAAACATAACAATGTATCGGAGCTCTATCCAAATATAAATACAAAAAACGGCACAAGTGCCTCATTTCAAGAAGACTCATTGACCTTTTGACTCGATATAATTATTATTTTTATATTCAACCAAATATGTTTAATATTCCTTAATATGAAAGTTATAACTGGTATTTATTGCCAATAACTAACTAATATTTACATATATTTCACAAGTATATACAAAAAAGACTTAAACATACAGAAAAAGTAAAAAAAACAAACAGATATTTACAAAAAATTCAGCACACCGTCCATGTTGTCGCTGTGCGGCAGGGATCCCAGGATGCTGGCAGTATTTCCTCTTTGAATAGAAAGGCTCAATCGTTGAGAAAAATAGCTGCCAGCCCTGAGATCTCCTGTGGCAAGGACCAAACGTTTGCTAACCAAATATGTTATATTAAATATAAAACTAAATCTATACATATTATGATAAAGCAGAAGAGGGTCGAAAAGGCTGACCATTGAATATATTTAAAATAAATGTTCCAATACTTTCTACAAATGTACAGTTTCTCTGTTTATCTGTGTCTCTATTTGTATGTTTATTGAAACGCTTATCCCGCAAAAACGGCTGAACGGATCATCATAATTTTTGGTATGAAGGAAGTGTGAGGTCTTAGAAATGTCATAGGCTACTTTTTGTCCTGAACTAGCTGGTGCGCGCGACTTCGTCCGCGTGGAATAGTTATTACCATAAAAACGGTTCTAGTGAGCTAACCTCAAAAGATAGACATATACTGTTACGGACATTTTGTTAGATCATTTCAAGAGGAATAATTCTTTCATACACATTTTTTTGATTTCTTGAACCATTTTCGCAGCGCACGCAACGGAAGCCCTCAAAGATGAATAATTTTCCCCGATTTTTCCACATTTTCCATTCTTTCTTCGCTCCTATTAGTTGCAGCGTGATGTTATAAGCCTATAGCCTTCCTCGATAAATGGTCTATTTAACACAAAAATATTTTTTCAATTCGCATCAGTAGTTCCTGAGATTAGCGCATTCAAACAAACAAACAAACTCTTCAGCTTTATAATATTAGTATAGATTAATGCGAGAGAAGCCGCGGGTGTCCACTAGTATACAATAAAAAGAAACACCATACTAGTAAATCCAATTATGGACAGAAATGGACGACAATATTTATCACAATTTCACAATCGGCGCATAATTTTCGCAAACTCCGAGCTCATCAATGAAAAAATGTCGCAAAATCCAGGTCAGTTCCATTTATTTATAATTGGTAATTATACGCCGCGCAGTCAATGAAAAAATGTAACACACACATACACACACGATAAGTGTTTGTGTGTGTGTGTTGGCGTAGGTCAAGATTTTACGCACACATACAAAGAAAAAAAAACAAAGTGCAACGCTCGCTGAATATTGTTTGTGGCAGTTTTGTAATGTGTTATGTTTATTTTGAAAATATAATTTGCGCAATACGATATTATTTCCTCTTTTAACTAAAAGTAGAATTTAATTTTTTTTATTTCAAAGTTCATGCGTAAATTTAAACTTTTTAGTAACGAAAAAAATTGTTCGTCATATTATATATTTCTTGATAATAATAATGTTTTGAGCATCAGTGCAAATTTTATGTCGCTTAAATGTTTTTACGTGAAACAAGTACCTATTGTAGTTTTAAAATAGTCTTAAAACACATTAAACATTATCTTTTAAACATATTTTGTTGCAAAAGTAATATCTATTGTTAACATTTTAAGGTAAAAATGAAAATGATTTTCTTTCGTGTTTTATACTTTTGTGGAAACTTTATGTGCTGTAAAGGTTTTGATTAATTTGTTCAGAAAATAAGCGTAGCAGCGATTAATAGAATTTAATTGTCGTAAAACTGGTTGCTTTCTCTTTTCTTATTGAAAACTTTCTTTCAATAATTGATTTCACGGATCAAAACGTATAAAAGATATTTAATTTTTTCATAAACATTTGACAACATAGGATACAAATATTGTCAATTTAAACTTTTATCCTAAACATTTTTGGCTGCATTAAAAAACATTTTTAATAACTAGTTTTAACTTATTTTACCAGAAATAAAATCTATGGTGCGATCCCTTTCTTGGTCGTTAAATAAGAAACAACAAGTACAAATACAGTCTAAACAAAAAATTCCGGGAAATGAAGTCGGTTAAAAAGGACACAAATTCATATCTAAAAGTTCCTCCACCGCTCTCATGCATCAGGAATAGGTCCAACAAACTGCGTACCTAAAAAGAGAATAATATTTCTTCCGTTTGTCTAAACTTGTTCGGCGCACGCGCTGCTCGTCCATGTGTGTGTAACTCTGTGTAGCTGTGTGTAACTGTGTGTATGTGCGCGCAACTTGCGACCTACAAATGTGTATGTGTGCGTACACAAACTCTTGTCTTAGGTTAGGGAGGTGATCGAACTCTCGTAGCAGAATACTTTATTTTTATTATGGACGGAACACGTGGTAGGCAGATACGGCGATTTTATTGCGCTGCCTTCCTCTTCTGGTCGGTTTCGAAAAGGAATTTGCAATAATTTTGCAATTTTTTTAAACTTTTCTGATAATTGTGAAAAAAACTATTAAATAGTCATTGTTAAGTGTAAATTATACGTAAATTAAATGCTCATTTAATCTAAACTTGTATTAATCAAATTCATTCATACACACACAGAACAGTTTTACAACAAAGCCGGTAAAAGCCAAACAATTTGCATGTTAAAAAAGTGAATTCTATTTACACACAATTCGATTTGGAATACAATCGGAAGTTTAAAAATGGAATCGATTTTGCCGCCATTGTGGCTGATTTAAAAATGCAAGTTCGATTGCCGTGATCGTGAACTGCGTACATACATACATACATATTATACATACACACATTTTTTGTATTTGTATAGTTTGCCGCCCTTTCTCAAAAGAGGTTTGGTTCCAAATAGAGCAATTGGCACCAAAATACATAATAATTTTCTTTTCTTAAATTATCATTCGATTGAGCTTTTTTGTTTTTAGCTAAAGAATACATAATTATTGCCTAAATGTGTCGTTTGACTAGGTATGATATTTTTGGATTTCAATCATTTTTCATATATGTACTTATTTACAAATTATAATTGTGAAAAGTGTTAAAATACTTCAGATTTAATTTAAAAAAGACAATCGAGAAAATTAAAAATTTAATAAGCTGTCGATGCTTGTTTGACGAAGTTTTAACACCTCATCGAGTTTCAAACTTGAGCAACAGAACTTTACTACATTTTATGTGCTTACTTATTATTAATTTTTAAAATGACCTCCTTTTTAAAGCAACTATCGAGAAAGAAAAATCTTTGTATCGAAATAAAAAATATTTTCACCCACTACGAGAAAACTCTTCTTACGAATTAATTCTGAGAGGAATTCACGACCCTCAGTCATGAGGAAATACGACGCAAAAAGAGAGAAAAAATACTTTTATAACTATTGCTTGCCAGTCAAACCAAAACTATATCGTATAATGCCATTTCAGCGTGAAAAATAAACAAAAAATATGTACAATAAGTATATAATAAGTACAATGTTTATAAATGATACGAATAAAATGTATTCAAAAACTTTTACCTATTTCAGTATGAAAACCTACGTTAAAAATAATAACAAATGTGGTATCATTTGTTATTATTTTTAACGTAGGTAACGATCGATATGTAACTTTTACGGTAAAGGCGTAAACAAAACCTACGCGAAATTAGACGTGATGGTGCATCAGGCAGGCTGTAGTCAAACGTCGGCCTATTCCGTGTACAAAAAGAGAGTAGAAATCGAATTAGTCACTTATTGATAATAATGTCTCTGGATAGTTTTAATAAAAAAAATATATCAATCAATAAAAAGCGTGTTTTTTCCTACACAACATGTCGTAATACAGAGTTCCTTTGATAAAAATTCAAGGTCTATTACATATATATATACACAGGTCATTGCCTCCCCACGAGTAGGTAAAATACCTACTCACTGATAATGCCCTTTGTTTTTCTTATCATTTAGCCCTGAAGGGCCGTTGGCACTACTTTTTTAAAACCAAGATGAGACATTAATTTCACTTTTATTGAGAGTGATTTATAGTAAAATGGCTGATTTATTGATTGTTTACAAAGTAGTAAAATAATCTTTGTTTTTTAAATATCTTTCAAATTTGGCGAAAGTATTAAGTCATATTTAACAGTTTATTATATTTATTTTTAAGCCAATTCCTTCATCCTTTCAAATCCGTTAAATATATAAATGAGACACTCCATAAAAATATTTGTTCTTATATTTTTAAAAATATGTATTAAAATGACAAATTAAAAAATAAATGTATCAAAAAAGGTTTCATTCACACACCACCTACGTCAGTAAAATAATTGAAAAAACATTCGCATACAAAATTACATAATCGCCATAAAAAATTCACAACGCGTCGCCATTTCTTCGACAAACATTATTAGGTATTGCATCACTGTAGAGACACACACATGTGCATTAAATTATTATTTATACAGTGTTATTTGTAATATTCATAAATTTTTATAAACTTTTATCCGTGGAAGGACCTGGGTGCACACCGCGATGTTTCTTCCCGAGAAAACTCCCTGAACTCAGAGAGAGAAAGATACATTTTAAATGATCTGTCTTTTATCTACGTTAACGCATTCTTCTACCAGGTTTTCTGAAACCATACTTTCACATGATAGAACACATGATTAGTTTCTTGACTTATTAGTTTTTAGTCTAAAATTGGCATTAGCTTTAATTGGTTGTTGGAACAGAAAAATTGATAGCATGAAATAAGTATAAAATTGCTAATTATGTTTAAGAGACATTATATCTTTGTTCATGGTCATTTCTTGATATAAAGCAAGAAGTTGCATAGATTGCATATGATTAGAGTCAATACATTAAAATACACACATTCTTTCCAACTAACCCAGTACACACCCATCTATAGAATGATAAAAACGCACACAGAATGAAAGCATCATTTTTATTGAAGTGTTAATGTGTGTGTGAATGCATATGTGTGCATTTCTGTATCGTGTTGCATAAAATGATGCGTTTGTGTCTTGTCTATGCACATAGTCTAGACACTGGTGACGTGACTTGCTATTTTTGTAGGTTAGGTTAGTATTTTTATAAGGAAATATTTTAGAGTTTTAAAGGATTTAGTATTTTGTAAACAAAGATATGTAATTTTTATAAGCACTATTTTAGACTTTTACGCCATTTTGCGAAAGGTTTGTTCAGATTATTATAAAAAATATAATAATCAGTAACAAGTAAAACATATTATGTGGATATTAAATTTTTTATTTCGTTTTCATTTGCATTGTAAATTTTTGCATGCGCAAATCTTTCAATGCATAAAGTATGCCTTTTCTTTGAAAATTCTTTTATAACTTGTAATGCTCCTTTTATTCAAACTGAAACGGTTTAAAAAAAATTAGGAGATTATTTTGATACATTATTTGAAGAAAATATACTTTCGATCCCGCAAAAATCACGCTGCACCAATTAGAGTTAATAAAAATGACGCTATGAATTTATAAAATCGCTTAATCCCATTTCCATGCGAAGCCACATCTTCCTGCTGGATAGTCTTCCTGTACTCTAATTTAAGAACACACATGGTGTGTGTGTGTGTGTGTGTGTGTTTGTCTATGATTGACGGAGAGTGAAGCGTCTCTCTGCAACAACTTTTTACACAATTAGTTAAAGTGGATCATCGTAATGCATTTTTTGACTTAACGCAAGTATACATTTGAATTATGTTGTGATTTATATTTGAAGAGCACGTATAGAAATAAACGAAAAGAAATCGGTTCCATTTTGATTAAAAAGTAAATAAACATTTATTAACGTTGTGCGTTTGAGTAGCATATTATTAAGAAAATAGCCAAATCTAAAGACAAACTAAAACAAATATATATGATTTATTTTCTGTCATTCAAAGCTGTTGGGATACACCAGGCTAGGATAAAACAGTTTTTATAATATTCAAATGTGTGAGGTCTACTGTTCCTATTACTAGTCTATGATACTTGTGTGTTTGTGTGTGTGATATCGCGAAAGAAATGAGGTTATCTCGATGCTTGTCACTGTCTGCTTGGATGCAGTATGGGACGAATAGCACGAGAATTGATAAAAGTTTATATTTATTCTCTTTGTAGTATAGACTTATCTAGATAATTTGCGCCTTTAATGTTGAGGTAGGTTAGGGACTACTTAGAGGTTTAAAAACGGTATGTAAAGGTAAAGGTAAACGGGAGTAATATCAATTAAAAATAATATAAAAAATATGTAAATTACCCAATTCTATTCATGCACTAGGTATTTCTTGATATAAAATACAATTGTACTGACTGAGTAAACTTTCTTTAGTAAACCTTTTTCCCAGATATCAGGACTTTAGATTTAAAATTGGCGTTATGAAAAGCGTTCTTGTAAATCTGTGTAATTTACTGCTACTTTTTTGTACTAAAAGAAGCAGAGTAAATCTATATATATACTCGTAAAACTCAAAGGTGACTGACTGATTGACTGACTGACTGACTGATATAGTGATCTATCAACGCACAACCCAAACCACTGGACGGATTGGGCTGAAATTTGGAATGAAGGTAGATGTTATGACGTAGGCATCCGCTAAGAAAGGATTTTTGGAAATGCCACTTTTAAAAGGGTGAAATAGGGGATGCAAATTTTACTTATTAATGCGAGCGATGCCGCGAGCACCCACCAGTTCAGTATAAAAATACTTCCTTGAACAAATTAGTAAATAATCTGGGAAACGTTCAAAATTTTCATCAAATTGGCTTAAAACCCTGAATCGACATTATTCGTAACTACTGAAAATAATTACATACAAATACGAGTACATGTTACACTCACAAAACGCCTCTGAAAATTACCAATACGAATTTTCATTCTTATACTGAACTTTTTAACCCTGAATTTATAAATAAGTATTTTACATTCTGTTTCCTGACGCATACAACTGTTGTGGTAGGTCAACGCTCTTTGGGGTTACATTTTCTTTTCAAGGCAAAAGATTTTGAATCATTTCTTTTTATAGTTTTTCTTTTTTGTCGTTTGTTACTAGTATTGTGGTATGAAGAAGCTATGGTATAATCGGATTAATCGGAATTATATCTCATAAAAATCTTTGAATTTATTTAAATACTAAGTTTAACGAGGATTTTCTATTTATGTCTTTTTTAAGTAAAAAAAACTTGCAGTTTTATACGCAAATTAACTAGTGTTACTTTAAATCAACATCAACTTTTTAATAAATTTAACGTTACTTAGCTGATTACAGATAACTTTGGATAATCTCTCTGTATAACACAATTTACATTATTTTTTTAAATAAAACTTTAGTCTTTCATTGCGTTTAAAATTAATTTGTGAGTCAATCTTCTTTTACCATTATAATACTCACTATTACTATTAAACTGAGGAATTAGGCACTTTAATAAATCAGCATGAAACAGAGAAAAATTTCACAAACCTACATAAAATATTTAGAAAGAATGCACTTCACGCATTTCCCTGTTCTGTCGACTTACACATACACAACTCCCTGTATGTTGTCGCAGGTCAGTGTCAGAGATACTAACTCTTTCTTTGTCGCCTCATTTTTGCAAACTGGTTCAGGAAAAATTTTACATGGAAAGAGATTTTAAGAATATTATACCCAGTTCTTTATTGCATAGTTTTTGTAAGTTTTTTTCTAAGGCAGAAAATAAATCTTAGGTAACTACAACTTTTATATTAAAATTAAGAGTAAGACAATAGTCCATAGGCGAATAACTTGAAATGCTTAACAACCTAGAATGAAGCATTTTCGTGGACTTGTGCTGCCTTACGGTGTTTCTCTTTTTAGTTTAGATTAAAATAAAAATAACCTTAATTCGTTGGTGAATGTGTATATTTAATCGATCTCCATATAAAATGTCATCTAAATAAATTCACATGCTAATCCATCTGAAAAAGAAAAACACATTGACGTGTTATCTTAAATGTTTACGAATAAATGAGTTATTAGTTAAAATTCAAATTAAAAAATTATTCATTTTTTTACACACACACTACTCCACACCTCTCCTGTCCAACACTCACGCACACATACACACCGCTCCGTTTGTTGACACGGGTCAAGTAGTAACTGTAACTTATTCTGTGGCAAGGGTTTAGTAACTGTTAGTTTATTCTGTGAGTTTGTGGTATAGGGCTTAAGTTGTAGGTAGGTATATTCTATTAAGAGTAAAAAAAATATATGGGCAACTAATGGACCTAATAATTTGTCAGTTTTTTTACTAGTAAAAGACTGTTATTCTTTTTCTATGAGTCGTATTTCCTCATGACTGAGGGTCGTGACTCCCCCGTTGAATTAATTTCGTTAGGGGAGTTCCCTTGGGCAGATACACAGATTGTGTACAATGACTTTAAAAACTCTATTTTAAAGTCTATTTCCGTTTATACCTAACGTTTTTTTTTCTTAGGTTGTCATCAAATTGTTAATGTTTTCTTGCCAAGAAAAAATCCCTTATTGTAAAATTAAATTTAGATTTAGAGACTGTTTTCTGCAAATTTCAATTTTGTTGGATTTTAACTTTAAGGCCATACATAGGAGATGCCTTCAAAGACCTATGTAACAAAGATTCACACACAATAGATTTTAACTGTAAGGATATAGTAGATGCCTTCAAAGACCTGACAAAGATTCTTATACAAACTATGAGTATATGCTGTGTTAATGAAATGACGTAATCAGTCAGGTCAGTGTTGGTACTTGGATGTCTCATGCCTGCGTTCTTGCGCTTTTTATTGTGGACTAGACAACTTTGCGTGCGGATTAAAGTAGAACTAAAAAAAGTCGTAAGTAAAGTATTTTCGCTCATTTTCCAATCTTCTTCTTCTTCATCAGAATCTGTGGCAAACTCTGGTGACGAGAGTTTATCAAGCCTAAGGGCCTCTCAACTTAACAACTGCCGTATTAGACAAGCATTTTCCAATAAAAGTTTAAGTTTAACAACCACTGTGCAGGTTCAAATATAAATTGATTATTTGATTACACGTTCACTGCACTCCACACTAGGATAACCTGTGTTCTGAGTGCAGGATCTTCTTTTAGTTTAATGAATACAAATGCTAGATTTTTAAACCACTTCTAACCTGTCACTCTAGAGTATAAGAATAAGAAGCCTCTAGGCTCAGTAATAGAGTATTTTTTGCCGGCCTGGCTAGTATTGTTAACCACCCTTAAATATGAAATTTGTTGCCAAGCGCCTTAAAGGATTGGGCAGCTTCAATTGAAAGCTAATTCCATTCCCTTACCGGTGTTAACCACTTTGGGCCACAGTGTCTTCTTCATCTTCTTATCGAAAGAGTGGCCAACTCTGGTGTCGTGAATTTTCAAACCACCCTAAGGGCCTCTGACATGGCTTATCGACGGCCGTACTAGACAAACAGCCAGGACCTACAATTTAACGTGTTATCCGACCCACGGAAGCGCCCAAATGGAATGCCACTTTTCGGTCACCCATCAAAGGACTGACCGCGTCGACCTTTGCTTAACATTGGTAATCGCAAGCGATTGCCTCCGTTAGCTGAGCTACGGGCGCTTGATGAGCTACCAGTGTCGTTTGTGGGGATGTCGTTTAAGTACACCATTCGGAAAGAAGTGTTTTTTTTTACTAAAGTGAAGAGCATAGGTGCTGCCAACAGTTCTACTCAAAACAGTTTTGCAAATGTTTTACAACTGTGGATTGCAGAACTATTTTAATGGACATTATAATCTACAGAACGCACAATTATATATGTACTTCAATTACTTATGACATCTTGATAGTTTTGAAAGATATATTAAAGAGCTCATAGTTTTGCTTCTTGAGGTATTAGTACACGGCTATCAAAGTTAAGGGACTGATACTGCAGCCAGTCTGCCGATAGGTGATCAAAACAGAATTTTTGAATGCAATTGAGCGCTTCGGGTGTGAGAAGAGACTATAAATTGTAGGAGCGGGTGTTTGGTGTGTCAAAAAAAAATTTGGATTAATCATTTATAAATAAATAAATAATGTGAAGATATTTGGAATCTCGGGTCACTAGGGTTAGCTCGTTACTTAAACTTATTTACTTTGTAGATACAGACATATGTAAAAATCCTAATACAATCTCTAGTAAAAAATACGTACTGTAAATAAATTTAAGTACTTATTTTCTTCACCTGCTGTTTTAAAACCTAACCTATGATTGTCAAGTCATCATATTCCTAATAAACTATTATTTATACTTTAGTAGTAGTATATTATTTGTTCCACAGTTGACGATAAATGTATGAACACATAACGCCAAGGTTTTTGCAAGGCTGTTGTGATTATAAGATGAATAAGGCTTTCTTTTGATTTATCTTGTACACACTACAAGTGTACAAATCAATATTTTAAGAACCAGTCTTAGTCGTTTTTTTGAAAACAAAACACAAAAAAAAAAACATTTTAATTCATGTGCTACCATGTATAACTGTACTGTAAATAAATTTAGATTTGATTTGGTTTGAATTGTAGTTGTATGCAACTACCTACATATTAAAAAGTAATCCGCAAACAAATTATTTAAAAAAAATTATAAACTAAATTAGATTAACATATTTTACGTCGCCATAATCAAAAGGGAAGATGAAGTATCTCAATATTTACTATTAAAAACTAAACTAATAATATAACTAATTTACTTTATTTATACTATAAAAACACAAAAGTCACGCATCTGTAAAGCTACACACTTTCCCTGTACATAACACAATGACTTAAATCATTAAAATATTATATAGGTCAACACAAACATACAAAAACTTTCATCATATCATATCTTTGATACATTACTTCTTCTTCAATAATTAACACTTTACACAAAAACGTAATTAAAAATAACCATCGCTCAAATATATCTTATTTTTTCCAACAAAAAACAAAAGTCTTGAAAGAAATATTATTTATAGAGGCAAAGATATCGAATAAAGAAGCTATTACTCATCGGTATCGACTCATCAAGTATTTCATACAACGAATTAATAATTCTATAGAACTGTTACTTCTCACAAATGTCGCTTGGAAATGTTTCCACATTGCTTATTTCACACATCTCTCTCTGTCTCTCTCTCTCTTGAGTCGTATTTCCAAATGACTGAGGGCCGTGACTCGCCGCGGAAATAATTCGTTAGGGGAGTTCTCTTAGGCAGATATATCACCCAAGTCTTTCCACGGATATTGTGATCCTCAATCATGTCGGTTTTTTCACGATGTTTCCCTTCGCCGCTGCACTAATGCAAATCCACACATAACTTGAAAATACAAGTCATTGGTGTAGAGCCGGATTCAAACCTGGGTGCGTCTGGATGAAAAGTAGACACTGCAACCGCTGAGACACACTCGCTTCTACACATCCCACTCATCACTTGCACACAAAGATGCCGGAAGTAACAGAATGCTGCTTGATCACAGTTGGTTGCTAAAGGAATATAGGTACTATAAACACAACCGTGGTGGTAGCGGTAGACCACTGCGTGGAATTACTTTTCTGACTCAGTTACGTTTCTATAGTTTAAATTATTCCTAGATTTTATATTATTTTTATAGCAACCGTGAAGTCGTAAACAATGAAAAGAACTTGAGACGTCAGGATATAAAAATAATATTACTGATATTACTTATTTAGATAAAGAATTATCTGTTTCTTTGGCCTTGGGAGTAATAGTTATGTAACAGTTTATAAACAAGCTTTCTTACATTCTTATAAAAGAAGCAAGCTTAGGTATTAAAAAAAATCTAAATTTTCTAGTAACCTCAGATATAAAGTACTTAGTTTAGCGAATGTTCTCTTTGCTGTTCTATCAGAAAAAAAACACGATGATTTGTCTTTTCATAGCTTGGTAAAAGCGGAGCAAACAGACCAATTTACCAACAAAAAAATTGAGTTTATGAATTAAAAAGAACTTGCCAGAATGGAAAAAAATGTGCTGTGATTTATCACGTGTCATGTCACACACCATTTATTTTACTATTAGCGACCTATTACTAAATATCGGGTAATAACCGATAAATACCGGTAAACTTCTAATTTGTCATACGTTGGTCCAATTTTTAAAACAATTGCGTATTACTTAATAATAGCTTTGCAGTTTTAGCGCTGACTTTTTAATTGAACGTTTGTTTTAGGTTTCCCCTTTTTTTAGTGCTTGTACGGATGGCATAAAAGTTAGCATTTTTGTGATATTAAAAACAGTATTAAACAGTATAAAGGGAGATATATGTAGAATAAAAAAAAATACCTCCTAGAAAAAAAGTGAGCGTGATAACTAGATTCATAATCGTACTTTTTCTGAATAAAGATTACCAAGATTAATTCTACAACTTTGTTTAAAAAAAACACACAAACACACATACATTATTATCTTTCAATATCATCTTTCACAGCCTGAATAGAGTCATAACTATTATAATCTTAATATCGACACAGCTAAGCTATTTCTCTGCTATATTCACATAAATCATCTATAAAAAACATAGGGACGATCATTTATTTAACACTTAGCTCAACTTATGAAGCTTTACAATCTAGCCCTAACAGACACCTAAAGAAAATTAACACTAACCTGTCAACAACCTATCTCTAAACAAATCAATAGACCAATATTCTTCGTACATTAGTCCTTTTAGACACATTTCTAAGACGTTAGAATCTAACATCCTTTCAGACGTATTTATAAAACAAATTCTTAGGTTATACAAAATGAATGAATGCATGCATTTATTGTCCGTAAACTAGGTATGGTACAGATGTTAAATAATGCAAATAAAATAGGTAGGTAGATAGTTTTTACCTTTTTAGGTTTATAGACTTAAGATAATTAAATTAAATTAAATTAAAAGAATCTGTCAACATAATTTAAAATAAAAACATTGTATAGTTTATGTCAAAGGTTAAAACATAATAATGTCACCAATTTAAAAAAATAATTAAGTAAAACACAATTAAATTACAAATAAAATGTCAATATACAACACTAAAATCTCATATACTTTAACTGTATATTTATTTATTTTCATAAAGCTTATTTACACGTATAATAAAAATATATTAACTATTTAGTTTTACTTTTTTAACTAAAATAGATTGAAAATTCTCATCAAAGATTGTTAAGTTGCTATCCGTACTGATGCAGTTATATTGTTATGGTTATATTGGTTATGCAGTAGGAAGTGAGAAGTTGATAATTGCCATATTTACACCTGCACCCTATAATATTGTTATGACACTTCACACGTGGTGGAAAATACTCAGGATTGCAAGGAAGGTACATTTCTGATTCATTTAGTTTTTGTACAAACTTTTTTATCGTTGTTTAAGGTGATTTTTGCTTTTGATAATTAATTGAAAAAATAATAATAATCAAATTATGGCCGGTGTCATAAAAAATATTTATGCAAACGGTAGAAAAAAAACCGAACTTATCTTTGAAAAATGTACCCGAGGATACATAAAAAAATGTACTTAATGTAAAAATATGCAATTGGTTGAACTCGAGTGATAAGTAGGTATTAGTAACACAAAAATACCAAGAAAATGTTACAATATTTTGCTTAAGGTATGTCTGAGAATTTTCCCAAATGGCAATAAAAAAGGAATTTTTTTAACGTTTAAGTCTTTTTCTAAATCTTTGAGGTTTTTTTTTTTAAATCTACCCACCCTATGTTAGCACATTCCCTACAGAGTCATTCGTGGGAAACAATGATTGCCGCTGACCATTCTATAATTAACTATTCATATCGCATTCTGACTGCCGGGAGTTGTCTATTGAATTATTAACTCTGTGCCATAATCGATGTTACTATTGGACTTAGGTTTTTTTATTATTATATTATAGTCAGGTCGTAGTTGTGAAGGATTTTATGTGTATTGTAATATTTTCGTTCCAAAATTTCAGCGACTTAAGTTTAGTAATTGTATGATCATTTTATTTTTAGTATATTATGACAAAAACGGTAACGGTGTCATAAAAGTTTAAGGGCTTTTTAAGCGTCTTAAAACTAACGAAGAATACAGACAGCAAAATCAAGATTGAAAAAGGCATTAAAAACATGCGGACAAATACACCGAAAAACACAAGAACTATGATTTTATGGATTATGAATAAAATACAATGATAATAACTTTATTGTACGTCAATGCAATATACATCATAAAGTACTTTATTATGGTTCATTAGTACCATGCCACACAGAGGCAAAAAAACTGTTTACAATTCACAAACATACCGTAAATGTGTTTAAAATTCATGACAACACGTAATTTAACACTCGACAACGTTTTAATATCACAACAAAACATAAAACCTTCAAATAAACACTTCTTTTCTTTTTATTTTTATTAATTGTAGCACGTAGCTTCGCTTTCATTCCTGCAGATTAAAAAGTAACTAACAACAGTTTTGGGACAGTACCAAATTTTCTTTTACCGTTTGAAAATGTCAAATTCCCGCCGCCACCGCCTCAAGGGCCTCTGACATGGCTTAAAGGATATCATACTATAGACCAGCAGTCGGAACCTACAATTTAGGGCATCAACGAATCTACGAAAGCGCTCAAATGACTCCTGTTTATCACTTATTAAAGTACTGACCACGTAGACAGTTGTTAACTTTGGTAATCGCATGTGAAAACCTCCGAACGCTGACCTACGGGCGCTACCAAAAATCTATTAAAGTAACACCATATTGTTCTTATCTGTTAAACGATGAAAAAAAGAAACATATTAACAAACACTCGTCCTTTATACATTTATAAGTTTTAATCCGAGAAGTGACCGATTGACTCATTTTTTGCGAACTTGACTCCATTTTTTCTGGGTCGAGTTTTATAAATAAAGAATGATGATACGGTTTTTTCGAATCTCTTTTATGTCTGCTTTTCGTTTTCGTTCAGAGATTGGGATGTCGATTTAAATGTTTTGCGTTATTGAGATGTCAGTTTTTGTGTATTGTTACTTTTTATAGTTGGGTATTGTCCGTAGTTAACGGACATTCAAAATTAAGATGTTAAAACTAGTTTTAAAAGCTTTTTTCTTCCTTTAAAGATAGATTTAATGAATTCCTTAAGATGATTATAAATCGTACGAGATCGCTCAGTAAAATTATAAAACTATTAGTAGTATATCTATCTGTTAAGAAACTATTTGTTAAATAGGAATCTTAGTTATTTATAAACATAAAAATATGCATGCATTTTAATGCTTTCAAATCTCTCTAATATCTTTCAACATTAAAAAAATACAACATCGTTTCCTTTACAAACTTCTCCCAATTTTCCTTCAAAAAAATCCTATTACCCCAATCAGAAGGGGTAGCGTCGCAATTTTTCTTAATAGACACATAATACGAGCTTTCCGGCACAATTTAGTGTAAAAACGGGTTGAAGCGTACTTTTAATTTTTTACGCGTTGAAAGCACTTAATTTTTTATGTCACTAATTACCGTCAGAGGGGTTGTCCGGTTAACTGCCGTGCTTGTGTGGAATGTCAATTTTTGAGGTTGGCATTTGACGTGTTAATTTGTGGGTTTTTTTAAACACGCACTGATGATACCAAATACGATAGGATAGGTCTTACGTGATTGGTTTACCTATGAATAGGTGATATTTTATATTAATAACTATTTATGTCATCATTATCATTTGATGCGATTGTTATGATAAAGTTTGAGCATCACTTATAGAAGGGATGAAATCATTTTATTGGAACTGAGTTTACAATACTTACAACAAAAAATAACACACACACACACCATATTAACAAGCTTTTAACTTACCTTTTCTAACTTTTTTCGACGTAATTTTCGACGCAAGTGCTAGCCGGTTATTACAACTAAATTAGTTTTTACTTCTTTGATATCCTGATAGCTCAGTTTACATCGCTTTAATCTCATATATCATATTTAAAACACAGATTATTTGACTAATCTGTTTGTCAAATAGACCAAAAATTTATAAATTAAAAATCTTAAGTTTTACTAATACAAATAAATTTATTCATGAAACCGATTGCAAACATGACTTTAGCTTAATGGTTTAACAGATTTTTAGATTACATTATGTTATCTGCATCTACTATTATATAGCGCTTTGAGCCAGTAAATTGAATCTACTTTTCTCTTATATTTATTAGATTTTCTAGTACGAAAATAGACCAAGAAAATCTCAACCAATAAACCAATAACTCGTGCCTTTCGGGGAACCTTAGACCTCGTCATATCGCGTCAAAATCGTAAATTCTTTGCGATTCCTTGGTTGCGTGCCGACGCTAGCGCCACTTTCTAACACGCGTGAGAACGTTACAATGCAGGACAATATTATTGGCACATCGTAATGAATGGATAAGTAAATTTTCGAAAAATTTACAATCTTGTGTGATGGTTGTCATAACCCGACACGAGTAAACAACATACGTGAATTACATGTGAGTGAAAACCGATTTAGTTACATAATGAATCACTGTTTCCCTGTGTGTCGCGCTATATCGTAGACTACAACGTTGAGGAGTAGTAGTCAAGCGTGATGGCTCACAAAAAAATTGGTCCACCTGAAAAATAATATAAGAAAAAGACTAAATCATACATACATACACGGTCAAGGAATAAAATATACATAGGTATGTAAACGCATACATAATTAATTATATAAAAATACTCTCGTTTATCGCTTATCAGTAACTCATATTTTTTCCTTCAACGGATACTTCTATTAAATCACTTTTCATTGTAAACAAGGAACATAACTCCATAAAATTAATTTAAAACAACTGAAGCAAATAATAATGATTAGAACCATTTTTATGTTAAAATAATAAACGCTTTAATAATATGAATTAATATATTTATTATTGTAGTATACATATGGTATTTTCGATCAATTTTTCCTTCTTGATAAGTTGTATAAAAACTTGTAACCAATTAATATTAGTACCATCTTTATCCTGGAGACGAGTGGTCCAATATATGTGTCTTTTAAAGAAATAAAAACATGTGGGATTATCGTAATGCAGATATTATGCTGGAGGTAATAATTTTGTGCGATATAACTTTCATTTCAAATTAATAATTAATATTTTTTCGTAATTGTTTTCTCTGTTATGAAATTAACATAATCATACCTGTGAGTGTGGCTTAGCGATTCCAGTGTCTGCTTTTCATCCAGACGCACCATGGTTCGAAACCATACACCAATGACTTGTATTTTCAACTTATGTATGAATTTGCACTCGCTTAACGGTTAAGGAAAACATCGTGATGAAAACGACATGTTTGAGGACCACAAATATCCAAGGACATGTGTCTTCCGTGGAAGGACCTGGGCGCCCACCACGATGTATCTGCCCAAGAGAACTCCCCTAACGAATTAATTCTGTGGGGAGTCACGATCCTCAGTCATGAAGAAACAGGACTCCAAGAGAGAAGGGAGTCATACCTCATGTTTACAAAATGTAGGGTCGGCTTCCAAACTATTACATTTTAATTTGTCAGATTTCCGGTATTTACATAAAGCAAAAAACATCAGACTTCCGCAATCCAAATAGGATAACCGATATTTATTTGATAAGTCTGATTTTCCGTTTATATTGGACCCAGACTATCCCTATATTAACTGTCAAAAGATCGTCATTACATTCGGATCAAAGTCTGTACGGTAAATAAGTTCATTTGGCCAACTCAAGTGTTAGAATTTTCAAACCGCCCTGAGGGACTATGACATCATCTTATTACGTGTAATAAGTCAGTAAAATTTACGTAAAAGACCTAAATATTATAGTTTATTGTACGTACCGCAAAGTTGTGGGACTCCCTGTCTGACTTCCTTTTCCCCACGCACTAATAATCCAGCGATCTTTAAAGCGAGAGTGGATCGGTTCTTATCGGGTAAGCACGCTTAGGCCATAGCCTTTGCTTACCATTAGGAAAAATATGGCCAAGTGCAAACCCATTTTAGTTATTAAAAAAATAAGAATAATCCAGACCGGCCATTTTCTCGGCCAGCACTATACGATTGCGTGCACCAAGTCGTTTCTTTGCAATCGCACAAACGAAGGGTTTTCAATAAATATACTATACGTATACAGCCTTATTCTCGCTTAAATAGGTATTAACTTTGATACGATATATGGGGTAAGATTGGGTGAGATTACCTGTTTGTCTTGACTACAATATCGATAAAACTTAAATGGTTTGGATAAAGGCGCGTAAAACTATGGTGAAACAGGATTTTTACTGAGATAGAAGCGTTTTTTCGGATGTGTTTTGAAGATAAATGAAGATCGAACCTAATTTTACCTAAAATTAGGTACTAGTCCATAGTTTGCTGTCTCCCAAAATTGTTTTAAATTTAGAAGAAGCTTCTTTTATCAATTGATATAAGAGATAATTTTGTTGTTAATAAAAAATGCATGTTTCTTTCGTATAACTGATATTCTTATATTAAAATTACTTACGTAATTCAAATACTTACACAAAAAAAGCACAGACAGTTAATGAAACATAAGATACCAATTACCAACCTTTACAATGGTTCAAATCTAGAGCTGCTAATATTAATATAACTTCTAGGTAAGCGTGCTACACCCTAGGCTGCAGCAATGCTTAACATCAGGCAGGCTGTAGTCAAACGTCAACCTATCCCACTTAAAAAACATTGTATTGTTCCTTAATCCCACAATTCCTACATAATGTGGCAATTTTTTCTTAGTGTTTATTTGAAAGCTAAGTGTTAGGTTTCAGGCATGGCGTGTGATAGAGGCTATATTCGCAGTATCGCCGCTAAATGTCAGATAAGGAGAAATTATAGAGACTTAGTATTATTTATTGGGTTATTATTGTATTTACCCCCATTACTAGAGCCTTTTGTTGGTTACTTTTGCAATGGAGTATTGTTTTGTGTTCTTTTGCCGTCCATGTGAAATAAATAATGTTGCGTTTAAAGTCTTATTTTAACCAAAACAATTTTTTTAAGATTTGTTTGATCCAATATTTACGAAAACTAATATTGGTAACGGAACATTTCCTTGGATTCAGTCATTCTCTCATCTTTGTACTTAAATTCACTTGAAAATTTCGAGTATTTTATTAATATTAAGTTCTGGGTTGAATTCCTGAAATAAATGAGTTTTATTTTTATTTATTTTTTTATACAAATGTATTTTTACTATAGAAAGAGAGTGGCTGGCTATCTATATATATAAAACTCAAAGGTGACTGACTGATTGACTGACTGACTAATATAGTGATCTATCATCGCACAGCCCAAACCACTGGACGGATTGGGCTGAAATTTGGAATGAAGGTACATGTTATGACGTAGGAATCCGATAAGAAAGGATTTTTAGAAATGCCACTTTTAAAGGGGTGAAAAAGGGTGCAAGTTTTACTTCTTAATGCGAGTGAAGCCGCGAGCACCCACTAGTTCCATATATAATCGTGATTTCCTACAACAAAACTGTTTTCCGGTGATCTTTTTATATCATACATTGGTCAATAGTTTTTATTAAGACACTCTTTGCTACTTTTTCGTCAAGAAAAACATTTGTTGTAGCAGATATAAACAAGACTACTAATGAGCGAGAATTATCAACTCTTGCGGCGAGAGTTAATCCAGAACTAGAGAACTCAGCTACTGTATCTGAAACTATTCATCCCAACCAAAAGCCCCAATTTATCACACCAATCTTCAACCACCCTCTTTTCAACCTATTCTTCTTTTACAAATCTTTCAACCTATCTTTCATTGCAGATCTTCATGCACAAGAACGCCATGCAAATGCACGCCCGCGAGCTCCAGCGCGGTCTCGGAGGCGAGGTGAAGCCGCACCAGTGCCAGCAGTGCCTCAAGTCGTTCAGCTCCAACCACCAGCTGGTGCAGCACATCAGGGTGCACACCGGGGAGAAGCCATACAAGTGCTCCTACTGTGACAGGAGGTTCAAGCAGCTTAGCCATGTGCAGCAGCACACGAGGCTACATACAGGTTGGTTTTAAATTAAACTCCGGAGAAATATGTAGTGTTTTTCCGCTGCGACTGCTCCATAACTGACTTCAAACAATAAACTTGATGGTTTAAGTTTGTTGGTTGAAGGAAACACACTACATTTCTCTCCAGAGTTTCATTTACAATGGATTTCCGCAAAGTAACGTCTGATTCAATATCTTAGGTTAGTTTTAGATTAGTCAGTTACAAGTCAAAGTCACAGTACAAGGATAGGTTGCATCTCTTTTTGAGTCGTATTTACTGCAATGCAATACAATACATCTTTATTGCACACCAAAATAAATTAACAATATCAAAAGGACTTAAACTATTAATAAATGTACAAGTGGGCGGCCTTATCACCATGAGTGATCTCTTCCAGGCAACCTTAGTAAGAAAACGGTGAAAGAGATCTGTTTGGTCGGTGGCGTACAAATAATAATACTTAAAATAAAACCTATATCTAAACAGAGAAAAAAAATGAAAAACTAACTGATTTACATGTATTTCCTCATGACTGAGGGTCCTGACTCCCCCGCGGAATTGATTCGAGTAGTTCTTTTGGGCAGATACATCGGGGTGGGTGCCCAGGTCCTTCCACGGAAAACGTGTATCGGATTAAAATTATTTAGGGTTGGTGCATAGTTTAGATAGATAGATAGATAAATACTTTAATAAAACACCACACATAAAACAATACAAAAAAACATAGAAATTAAAATTAGCGTCTTAATTGGCGGCCTTATCGCTAAGAGTGATCTAGTTTAGTTTATTTGAAGGGAAAATGTGTTTGACAGGAATAATGACACGAAATCAGTGTTTATATATTTATAATTATTACAGTAATTTCTAAGATTATGTCTCGTCTATCCAATCTAAGCAGTTCATTTCCACATCATACTTAATAACATGAGGAAATGTTTAGGAGAGAATATAGTCTTAAGAATTTGTATGTTTAGATTTAGTAATATAAACATACTTCTTTAAGATATAAAACGTTATACAATGCTCCATACTGAGTTAATGAAAAACAAATTGTCAAGTGAGTAGGTGTCTTATTTGATGTTTTCATAATAATTTATTAACAACATAGTTGTTTTAAATATCTCTTTGAACAAACTTACGAAATAGCCTATTAAAGCTAAATAAGTACCAAGAAGGAAAATCTGCGAATACATCTTTAAACACATCACATAAGAGTATTTTTAGAAAAACCTTCTGTTTAGTAAAAAACCTAAAACTGTTGTAAACAGTAAACAGTAGCGAAACACGTAATAATACATGTACATACAAAATAAACACATACAAAGTTATTCACATTCATTAACAACTTCAAGTTACCAAATAAGCAATTCGTATTCACAATTTAAAACAAAAACTACCAATTTGAAATTCGAACGCCCCCGCAAAAACTAAACGGAATCCCGAGCGGGCGGCTTTTAAAAAATGGAACAACTTTTATAATTAGAACGCTGTCCCGCCTCTATTGGTCGGCATTTCCACGGAAAAAATAGACGCGCCGTATACGTGAAAAGCGTAGAAAAAAATGCGCCCAATGGTCGTAGAGTGTGACGGTGCGGCCAATCACAGCGTAGAATGGCAACTACGTACGTTTCACGTTACATAGGAAAAAATCACGTGTTTTTCCGAGCTCTGAACCACCAATAGGAAACCGTGCAGTTGATTTTATGCGCATTGCATTAATTTTATTTAGCGATTTTTAGCCTTCGTTAACTGATTAGATCAAATAGTTGAGATTTGGTTTTGTAGTTGCTTAATGATGGGAACTGTTTCTATTTGATTGAAAAAACAAGTTTATCTGTGAAACAAGAAGTTGCATTTGTGTTTTGATTTACATTGGAAAGTTGAGGAAGTAGATAGATAGATAGATAGAAAAACAATGAAACTAGCTTAGTTATTCTTATTTATTCTTGTATGTTGGTGTTTTTAAAATGATGTTTATCTATCTATCTTGCCAAAATTAGGTTTTTTCATAAGCAGTTTTCCTCCTATATATTTGAATTAAAATAAAATTGTAAAGCATCTTATTATAAAGGAGTTTCGACATAAAATTCGATGTCGAATCCAAATGCAATACAAAACAAAAATTGCAACAGAATTTATTGACTTATATTCCAGTAACTGAACATGGCCAGTCATTTTAAATAATTACCTGTGAAAGACTTAGCATGCTTGTATGGTACGAATATTTCACACTACAGAAACGTAATCGACCCACAAAATATCTTCCCGGTCAACCGCCGCCGTTGTGGTTGAGTTGTAGGACGGAGGTCATATAGCACCACCACCTGTGATCGAACAGTCAGTAGGATGTGGCTATTTTTGGCATCGTAACATTTGGACGCTTCCGTGGGTCAGATGACACGTTAAATTGTAGGTCCCGGCTGTTAGTCATAGTACGTCAGTCATTAAGCCATATTAGAGGTCCTTAGGGTGGCTTAAAAACTCAGATACCAGAGTCGGCCACTCTCATACGTACTTACTTTACCAATTACGAGCAAGCTTTGTATAACAGTGGTGTGTAAGAGAGATGAAATGGGGAAACATTTTGGACACGATATTTGTAAGGAGTAACAATTCTTTAGTCAATTATTCGTAGTAGTAAGGTATTGTAAGGTATAATTGTCAACAAATTATAAGGTGAAATGTTAGGTGTATATTTTATTCTGTAAATTTTTCAAAGTGGGTGGAAATAAGTGGTCATTTTTCCCTCGTTTACTTGAATTATTGATTTTGATGATAGTTTGTAATTAGAGAGGTTTCTACGGAGTAATGTTAAATTATAGAACGGGAAGAAAGCTAGTAAAGTCCGTGGTGAAATATTTTAAGTATAAGTTTTATATAAAACTCAAAGGTACTGACTGACATAGTAATCTATCAACGCACAGCCCAAACCATTGGATGGATCGGGCTGAAATTTGGCATGCAGGTAGATGTTATGACGTAGGCATCCGCTAAGAAAGGATTTATGGAAATGGTTCAATAGGTGATGCAATCTTTATTCTTAACTAGCGGACCCGACAGACTTCGTCCTGTCTGTTGACACTTTAACTCTTAAGTTATGTAGTTAGAAAACGTTTGTATGGGAAAAAGAAAAGGGCAGTTTTCAGGGATTTTCCGGCATTTTTTCGATTTTTTCTCGCCCTAAAAACCATCTTTGAACTTCAACGAATATTAAAAAAAAGAATTGGCCAAATCGGTCCAGGCGTTGTTGAGAAATGTGCTTACCAACACATTTTGCGATTCATTTTTATATATAAGAAGATGTGAGGAAAGCTGCGAGCACCCACTAGTTTGTTAATCAGTGAAATAGAAGTAATTGGATCCAAAAAGTAACAAGTACCTATACGTTTTTATCACACTATTATCATAAGGGGAAATTATGGGAGTATGTATTTACTTATGTCTATATTGTTTATGCTTTCTTCGTGTAAATAAAGCTATAATTTCGAATGAGGTTGAGTAGATTTTCGAATATTTGTATAAGAATAAGATTAAAAACCATTTATTGCAGTATGGAACCTGAAATTTGACAAAAACAGCCAAATATATAACACAAATTAAAGTAAATTAAAAGTTTCATGTATCAACCCGGCATGTGCTGGATGCAAGCATATGTACTCGTACGTACATAAGTTACTTTACATCCCAGATCACCGGTGGCTAAGGGCGTAAAAAAATTATATTTTACTAACTTATATTTTATTATTTAAAAACAATTATGTGTAAAGCCAACTTGTTTTTTACTAGGAATTCGAAGTTTTTTTATCCTCAATTTGTGTACTTTGGGATGTCATGGAAGCTGTAAATAATAGTTTAAAATGTTTATATAATATTTACCGGGTTTTAAAATAGATATGACTCAACACAAACAATAATTCCAGAAAAACATGAAATCTTCCTATTGGCAGGATTTGTTTGTGATATTTTAAGTATGGATTTTATGTAACGATTTTTATATATTAGTCATAAACCATGTAAACATATTTATTCAGCAAAACATTAATTTAAACATCATTTCCCATTTATCTAAACTACAAATTACCTTAAAAATAAATACGAACTAAAAAAATTAGCAGAAAATGATATTATGATATTTATTTCACATTAATGTTTGCATCAAAAACTTAACTTTGCCTACAATAACAGTTTATAAGTTTGTAAATTACTTAGTAAAAATTATCCTTCACAAATTTTTATCCTGTCCGTAAGTAAAAAAAACAGTGTAACCAATATGTGAAAAGAGCATCTAAACTTATAAAACCTCATCTATACTAATATTATAAAGCTGAAGAGTTTGTTTGTTTGTTTGAACGCGCTAATCTCAGGAACTACTGGTGCGAATTGAAAAATTCTTTTTGTGTTGAATAGACCATTTGTCGAGGAAGGCTTTAGGCTATATAACATCACGCTGCAACTAATAGGAGCGAAGAAACAATGGAAAATGTGAAAAAAGCGGGGAAAATTATTAATCTTTGAGGGCTTCTGTTGCGTGTGCTGCGAAAACGGTTCAAGATATCAAAAAAATATGTATGAAAGAATTATTCCTCTTTAAATTATCTAACAAAATGTCTGCAACAGTGTATGTCTATCTTTTAAGATTAACTCACTAGAACCGTTTTTATGGTAATAACTATTCCATGCGGACGAAGTCGCTGGGACAGCTAGTTTATTCATAAAACAAGTATTCACAGGATAGGAATTTTAGTTCGTTGATGTACATTAGAGGTTACAGACTTATTAGTAATATTTATCGATCCGTTTAATTGATTTGAAGCATCTATAGTTAATTCCGTAGATTACCCAAAACACATTAGAGTGAACTGTCACATTTTAATCTTAAAACAGGATTATTGAATCAAGTCATTCATGAAAAAGTAAAACGTCTCTTTTTCCTAATCCCATATTTGTTAAAAACCTGGTATTTTACAATCTTACCCGGTAAATACAGTAATATGACATACACAATGAATTGAATTAAAACCTTATTAGACATATTTGCTTAGGTATTCAATTTTCTTATTTTCATTCAGTCACAAGAACTAAAGGTTTTCTTGCTTACTTTCAAAAATTATAATTTGTCGGTCTTCAAGTCGAGAGTAAATCGGTTTCTTCTAGGCGAGCGTGCTAGATCGTAGATTACAACGTTGCTTAACATCAGGCAAGTTGTAGTCAAGCGTAAGCCTATCTAATGTAAAAAAAAAAAAACTTTCAAAAATAGATACATGAAGACAAAATCGTTTGAACAAAGAATTTGAGGAAGAAATTTATTTGAATGAAACCTAACCTAAATTACACAATAATAGTATTTCGTTCTTGTTTTATTTGGCAGTTTCACAAATGGTAGAAACAAAGAAACATAAAATAGGTCCCACCAAAAAAATCTTAGACACATATAAAGGTATTGTTAGCTCATTGATAATTAATTACTTACTAAAATCTATGTATACAATATCTATATGTGGAAATTTGTAAATGACTTTCAGTTAATAATTTTTGTGTTTATATAATATAAGTTAGTAGTAAATTTCCCAAAAAAATGTAAAAAAAAAACTCTTAAAATTGAATTATTTCAACCTAAAAACAACCGAAAATAAAGTTTGTGTTTTATAGCTACTATAATACTAATTCAAAACAATCTAAAGCATGAGATTTAGTTTTCTAGCTTAATGTTACTTTATATTAAAACTATTATTAATATTTCAAACAAAACCCTTCAAAATATATATTTAAAAAATCAATTCACAATTTCACATGTTCGTAAGTTCATCAATCACCACAGAGTTTCTAACAAAGGAACTCCTTTAGAATGAAAATCCTTAGAAATGAATTTAGGAAGGCTTCGGTCATCGAGCGAAGTATTTTGGGAAACTCACGTGTTAATGAATAAATACAAATGGGCATGTTATTAGATATAAAATTTATAGATATAAAATTTCTGTATCAAATTTATGATTACTTAGTGTTATATTAATTAAAACAAAAAAAACGTTGCTATCTCAATAATAAATTCTAAATTTGAATTAAACAAGACTGGATTTTTTTTGTTTGCTGTTCCTTTTTCAAATATAACGATAAATGCTGAAAATAATTTTAGTGTCGGACTTTGCGATGTGTTGTTCTTATAAAAGGGAGTTTGAAATTTATTGAGTTAGAAATACATATTTAAGACATAAGGATCATTACAAGAAAAATAGGTATATATTCATTTTCACAATGATTCGTTTCATTCTGTACCATTCGACCTTTGTACAAAAAATCTACGAATTCGAAAAAGTCGGGTATTCCGAGAATTATTTAAATATTTCAGTCGAAAACTTCAAACTCGGGTCTTTGTTCCCGAGAATTTTTCACTTAACTGTTAACTTTTAGTTTAATATTGAGTTTTCGCGCCGTAGAGCGTAAAGAAAGGAAGAAGTTGGCCGTACCACCTGTGCTTTTTTATCAAAGAAAAAGTTCCGAACTCTTTGCTTTTTGTCGTTGAAAGAGGAGACAACGTCCTTTCAGTTCTTCTATTTTTAAAGTTTCAAAGATGGAATAGTGTTATGTTTTTAGTGAGTAAGCTCAAAGCTAGCACAGTTTTGTAGTAAAAAGCAATAGTTCATGTTGAATTAATTGTGAAAATAAAATAATTTGTTAATATTTAGACATTATTTTGCGACTGAAATACAATCAACTGTTAGAACCTACAATTCAACGTATTATCCAAATAATGATATCAAAATGGACGTCTAACCACATTTCTTGCATGTGTCACCCGTCATCACTAATTTAACTTTTATAATAATTCTATGTACAAACCAGTAAATTGGGAATATCACCACGCTCCACTGAGCCACGATCGCAATAGCTTCATTTCCCATATTTTATCACAGTTTAAACACCAAATAGTCACCATCACATAAGAGTAACCTAGGGGTCTACGCCCTGGCTATTATTGACATCATATACATACTTTGTACCCATATAGGTACATGTGGGTACATATGGATACATATAGATACATATAGGCTTAAAGGGGAGGTGGGGGGTTTTCGCACCGAGGGAAACTGCGATCGATACAATCATCGTGCAACAATGATGATTTTCGACGCAAAAGTATGCAATATATTCGAAATTCGAACACGGCGGCCATTGCCGGCGAATATTTAACGGACGAATGTTTGGTGTGGATTGGTTAGTTTGAATATCGATGGTTGTTATTGGTGTATTTTGTTGATGATGATTTTTGGATTCTTTACTGTACATTACATCTAAAATTCACCTCTACATTATATAAAATCAAAGCCGTTCCTCTTTGTAGTTTGTATCAGCCCAAGCATGTTTAGAAAATGGGATTGGTTGGATCTGTAAATATAACGAACAAAAAATCATCAGTGTAAAATTTCCTGGAAAATTTTCTTATTTATAATACATAGCTAATCTTAAGCTATAAAAATACCTCACCAAATCACCCCACCATACCCACTCCCCTATGGAGTAAAGATTTCTTTCGCACGGACAAAAATTTCCATTACATTTTTTCCTAAAATGATAAGATGGATTACATGACTGAATAATCGTATTCCCAAAGGTGTCTACCCTCCTTGAGGTTTTAAAAAGGGGTTTTGAGGTACCGAGAATTAGTAAGATTAAAAATGGCGGGTACTTTTGCTATTTATCACGTTTTTGGGATCTTTTTGCAGCGGTAAAAATAGATAAAAATAAAATTGAGTAGAAAACGGAAAAAAGTAAAGTAATGTATGTAAAATACAGTGAAATAAAAATAAATATATATAAAACTGTTTGTGGTGAAATATTTAAGAGTATGTATGTGTCATAAGTTCTAAAATATATCTCCCAAACTATTTTTATTGTATAGATGTAACCTAAGTCGGAACAATCATGCTACCTTGCAATTTCTGTCCTGATACTTTACCAACATGATTATGTCACAACATAAAAACATGTTTACCAAAATTTAGCTCGTTCTAACAAAACAATGAACTGTTTGTGAAATTTTACGAACCAAACTAAACATTGGAGCATAACAATTGGAGCAAATTTTAGAATCGATAACGTTAAATTTGACTATCAAATAATATATTACTTTAATTTAACTGTAACGCATTTGAAGCTAACCGCCGCGTTGTGGTTTACTGCACATAGGTGCATTATACATCGTTAATTTGGCTAAAATTCTCTTCTACGTTATAGGTACTTTAAAATATTTGGTGAAATATAGCCCAGGTTTCCGTGGTGGATCGCGACGCGGTTTTGTGAATTTCTGGTCATTAAATTGTGAAAATAGACCACTGGGCTAAGATTGCGATCGCACGACATTTAATTTTATCTTATTTATTTTTTTGGATGATTCTTAACCGACGTATTTTTTTTAATGGATTTGAGATAACCGCTGTGTAAATGCTAATTATAATGATACAGAGGTGATTAAGGTATTATAATTTGAAGGTCTTTGTAAAATTAATAGTGAAAAGTATTTAAAATTTAATAAATGTATGATGATACATACATATTCAAGACTTTTGTGAGTCGGATGACACGTTAAATTGTAGGTCCCGGCTGTTTGTTTAGTACGGCAGTCGTTAAGCCATGTCAGAGGCCCTTAGGGCGGCTTGATAAACTCTCGCCACCAGAGTTGGCCACTCTCATTCGATAAGAAGAAGAAGACTTTTGTACAAAAATTAATACAGTTCATTGTTACTAAATAAATAAAGAAAAAAAACATAACAAACAAATAAAAGAACAGCCCATAGACCCGTAATTTCCATGATTGGTCCATCTGAAGGGACCCAGTTATCTTTTTGTCACTTTTTTCATTTTCCTTCGCTTCTTTCTGCCACCCTCAGAAAAGAGGGCAAATATAGAATAACTGCAACGGTCTTGATACTTTTTAAATTTAAAATAAAAGACTATAATTACATACAATTAATAAGAGTTATATTTTTTTGGTGTTGAAAGCACTAATCTGTTAGAGCTACTGTATTGTTTCTAAACATGAAAGATACTAATATGTAATTGAAGTCATAATTATTATTTTAATTCTATTATTAATGTATTCATTCTTTAATAACCTAATGAAATATTTAAAATTACTAATAATAAATATATATAAGATAGAACATAAACATAAGAAATAATAAATTATAAAGGTAATTCTGTATTGAGTTGTATAGATAGATATATCTACTCTCCTAATAATATTAGTTTCCACTGAAGAACCCTGGCTACTGCAACACAGGGAATCCTACAGCAGTAGTCAGGACACACAATGAAAAAAAAAACTAATGTGTTACAAATTTCGGCGTTCATTTTATCGTAATTTAAAAGGTTTTGATAAGATTCTCCTCGTATGTATCTACAGTCAATCTTGTAGTTAAACAAAGTCTGATCTTAACTACGTCTGTCACAATCAGACCTTTTAAATCTTTAATATGATTACTACATTTGGTAAAATGTGAGTTCCAACTAAAGCGAGGGCAGCACATGTGATTAATAAAATATCTTTCATTAAAAAAAAAAATATGTAAAGAATAAAAAACAAAACACGATAGCAGTATTCTGTGACAATAGTCAAGTATCAAGACCGCTCTAAGCAACCAATCAGAAGCCTATTTGCAGATGCCGCGATGGAAAAAAGGTTGTTCCGAGCGATCGGTTTTTATTTGATTCTCGCGATGTTTGCGTTCAAATTAGGACGCCTCGGTACCTCTCTGTTTGTTTATCACACAGAACAACGATCGGGCCACATCGCCCCCGCGCGCGCCCCCCCATAGAAGCGAAATGACTAATAATACGTGGTTCTCGTTTGGACCAGTAAACATGCCAACCTAACCTACGACAGCGCTTGTCAGTCTGTTGTCAAACATAGTCCGAGCGAGAGAGAGTTTTCGGTCGTTTTACTCGGTTTTACAGCATGATAAACTATTAAATATGTCCTGGTGTCAAGTTAAAAATTGTAAGAACAAGTTCCAGTGTTACCGGCGTGAAATACCATCGGTAAGTAGTAAATTTCGTAATTTTAATAAATAAAACTTTTGACATTTTGAATGGCATTAACACATTCGTTGTCTTGACGACGCTACTTCTCGATAGCAAAGTGATGTGTAAATGGAACCTAGCAAATTATCGATAATCGATATAATGTATATGATGTTTCTGTATCTGTATGGAAATGTTTCTGGATTACGGTTTTTATTTAACACATACTTAATTTACAGATTTCCAAAAATACCAGTGTTAAAAAATAAATGAATATTTGCGACCGGTAGATACAACTGGTTTCCTCATAAAAATGCCAGAATATGCTCCAGTCATTATGAAGATGATTTGATAATTGAACTGATTTTGATTAAATTTGGTATAGAGATAGTTTCAGTCCCCGGTAAGGACATAGGATAGTTTTTATCCCACGGGATAAAAACGTTTTTACAGCGGATAACACCGCGGGCCATAGCTAGTTAACTATAATTTGTACTTAAATAATATAGTTATACTAAAAACATATATTTCCATCTTCGAAGTAAATGTGTAAATAATCGATAAAAAATATCGATATTGCACAGCCGATGAAGTTGAAGCGTACTGTGTACATGAACATCTCGTGCGTCGTAGTGTGCGTGCCGAAAGTGTGTTAGTTTTAGTAAATGGTGACACCTGTTTTGTATCGAATAAAGAAAGAATTCGCCTCTAGTCACAGGGCGACAAGCATGGACTTCAAAGCTCTGTGGTTTATCATCTTTTCATTTGTTTCTTATTCTTTTTTTGAAAATACATATCAGGCAGTTTTTGTTTTGTTTCTTTTTTCAAAGCTATAAGAAAACTTCCTAATACAGAGTTTTGATTATTATTACTAGTAAGTTATTTGTTTTTTTTTTATTTGTTGTCACTTACACAAATTTAGGAGACGTACCTACAAATTCTCACGAGTTTTTTTTAATTATTTGTGGATTTTATTTGGTTAGCAAATTATCTAAACTTTCAACTCTAAGAAGTTTAACGATTTGATATCACTGTTCATTTTATATTTGGTCACCAGTAGGTACTAAGATTTATAAAAAAACAACTAGTAGGTACCAGACCCTTAATCGTTTCTCAAATAAAAACACTTAAGAGAGTTTCACAACCATCTTGAAACGGTGAAATAAAATTAAAACAATTTAAAACAAAAACACCTGAAAAAAGTGAACGAATTTGGGAAAAGGTCAGGCAAAGTTATGGAAGTTCTCAAATTTAAAGTAAACCATCGGTTTACCCTTGCTTTTTTAGAAGAAAAGAATCTACCAAGTTATCTTTCAATTAATGTAAAGGGCTCTCGAGAAAGAAAATTTTTGTAACAAAATAAATGCCTGTTTTTTGCTGAGAAAATTGTTTTCGCTAAACTTTAGTTTTAGCTTGTAATTTGATTCAGCTACGTTATTGTTTCGTGGAACTTTTATTTGTGCTGGTAAAATATTGTAAGTAAAATAACTAGTATTTTATACGAGTACCTACTAAAAAACTTTTCTACAATTACAAAGGTGATTAATTAATTATTAATATTAATTATCAATAGATTTTTGCATCCGCCATTTTTTGTAGAACAAATTTATTTTAAATAAGCCTGCATAGTACAACCACACAAAAAATCGTCATCATAAAGGCTTAATATTTGTAAGCAATATAAATATGCACTTTAAAATCCGAACCACACAAATCTTCCATTATTAAAAATCCACCCAATCACTCATCTCCATTCCCCCACGCAACGCGTTCGAATTTCAAGTGTTCAAATAGTAATGGAAAAGAAATCACATCCCTCCCCCTCTTTACCCCTCGCCCCTCCCCCCTCAGGTCGCAGATGTCTCGACGATTTTTGAGGCAAAATGAGCTTTTGCCTAATTTATTTTTTGCCGCCTTCTTTTAACCGAGTAAATATTGGCTCTTTGACGAGATGTTTGTGAGGATATTCTCTTTTTAAAAAGGTTTCATTTAAATTGGTACAGTTTTTTGTTCTATTGATGTAATATTTTAATAATAAGAAGTCAAGAATAAAAATTCTTCGAGATTAATTGTTGTATCAGAATTATTTTGTAAACTGTATTCTAACAATACAGTAAACTAGAGTTATATATATTTGATTCATATTTAAAAGCAATCTAAATAACTATAATATATATACTATTTCATTTACTTACACAAACTCATGCTTGACCAAAATCAACCGAATTACAAATTATGTAAATGTCTACAAGGAAGCATTATTATCAGGCGGATTACGGTCAAGTGCAAACCCATTTCTTGTAAAAAAAAATGCACGTCTATATTTTTTTTTTTTCAAAAGTCGTAGAATACTAGTTATTTCTTTCCAGTAACACTTACCCAGCAGTGGGAAAAAACCGGTTGTGGATGGTGATGATGATGATCAACCATTTATTGTTAATTTTGACGTAACAAAGTCTAAAAAGGTTAAGCATTTATTACCATTACTGGAAAAACAGAGATTTTTAAAAATGGCAACATCCACACTATTCCAATTTTGACAAGACGATATTTAATTCTTCTTTGCTATCTCAGTTTTTTGCAGGAAACGGACTCACGGCTCGGTGATTAGGAAATTATATTGAGTTTTCTTCTTCTTTTCCTTCTTCTTTTACTTTTAATTTTCCCTAAGGTGTCGCCGGCCGGTTATTAAATCGGACTTTGTTTTTAATTGCTGGATTTTTCGTTGAAAACTTTTTTAATCGTGACCTTTTAGACTTTCAATCTTTCTTTGGAAGTTTACTCTTTCTTTTTTTAAGTGAATAGATTCTTTGAATGCTACTTGTACTTATCTTATATTTAATTAATTTTTATACAAGGAAATATGGTTATTTCTATTTTTTACGATTAGTACTACTGGTTTTTTTTAAGTTATAGTCAATACGTATAATTATTTTAATTTAAGTTCATGTTTAGTAAATGTAAGCAAATAAATTTCACACAATTGGGTGAATAATAATTTGTTTGAGGTTGCAAAATTGCTAAGTTTTATAAGCTTTTGCTTTTTTTTAGTAAAAATCTCGTAGGTCGTTCAATCCAGAAACATAAATAACTGCACTGAAACTTACTGTCCGCCATAAACTTGTTTAAATTTAAAATTAAAGCATGATTTTGTATTGATATTAAAACAAATTCATTATTTTAATTAGAGACCTGAACAAAATGTCAAACGAGCCGTGCTAACCCAAAAAATTTACAAAGCAACATTTAATAATCAAACAAAATAAAAAACAAAACCGTCTCCGAAGCGTCAAAAATAACTCTTACAACGCTTATTACGTTATAACAAAGGTCAGAATTAATTGCTATTATTAATTATAACATTTTTTGTTTTTTCTTTCTTAAGCTCTTTTGTTTTTGACCCCTCGATGATTAGCTTAACGCGCCATATGCTTTAGGGATGAGAAATACAGATTTTTCAACGAGTAATGATTCGTTGATCTAAGTTTTTTTTTTGTATTTTATAAAAAAACAATATTACTTGTTAGATATTTTTATATCTTTTTTTATAGAATTTTTAGAGGTTGTACGATAATGTTCAAATAGGAAAACGCAAACCTATCCCATGTACAAAAATAATTTAAGTAAGTTTGGTACCAGTAATATTATTGATACTAGTGTTGCATATTCTTGCAAGAAAATCTATTTTCCAAATTTTTCCCGCCCATAGAACACTCGGGCTTAGAACATAAAATCGAGGGCACAATTTGTAAAACAAAGATGGCGGAATTTTACATGACAATTAACATCGCATTCAATAGACACGAGCGGAACAATATGCAAAGAAAAACAGGTTCCTGCTTTTGAAATCTGTTGAGAAACAAAGTTTATTCTTCTCATTTGCTAACGTAAGAAAATTTGCGTATATACTGTGACGGTAGATTTTCTCGACTCGGTCTTGGGTGTTTACAGCTCATGTAATTTTATTATTATGTAGTTAATAGTAATCGAGTAGGTTGTAGACAGTATAAATGAAGTAAAAATAACTCATAAAACTTTGTTTTTAAAACAAAATTGGTGAAGTATTTTTTTATTATTTTTACAGGGTAATTTTGTTCTTGTTAATTTTATCAGTCAAAATCCTAACACCTTGCAGAAATTACCGTACTATTTTATGCTTAACAATATTTACTATAAGAAAGAATAAAAATATTTTTAGAATTTTTAATTTACTTTAAAAAGAACCATAATAAACTTAATTATATATCTATTATGTAGGTGTTAATTTTTTGGTTATCACATAATGCCTCACTTAAACTTAATCCTACGAAATTGAAGATATCGTAAACATAAACAAAATAAAAAGACTACTAAAAGTAAAAAGGGTTAAGATGAAGCGGTACTTTGAACCCATTCCGTCTCCGATTCCACATCTGTTGTCTTCCACATGTTCCAAAAATCCCGGTAAAAAATCTCACCAACCTCATTGATGGGACAGTTCCGGCTTTACGGAAATTTCGAGACTCACTTTATGATATCGACAACAAACAGCTGTTGCACCACTTTTTATTCGTAATCGATTTATTGTATCGATTTTTATAAATCAGCTTTTTCCACCCTATTCCAAGAAATTTCGTTCCAAATTCAAATGTTCCAAAGACATCATAATTTAAAACAAAAGACAACGTTATTCTTTATTCTAAACAAGAAAACAAAAGAAATTAAAACAGTCGACACAGTTCGGGCAAAATAATTTAAAAATGGAATCCCACAAAGTGACGCGAACATGCAAACTCGCTCTCATTCTGTTTTTAAATCCCTATGCCTTTGTTTCTTTTTCAACTAACTTGCTACTTTGGCCGTTTCTTTCATTCTCCCTTCTTTAGTCGTTTCTTTAATTAGTGACAAAGAATAGGATTGCGTGTTGCTTTTACTTTTTTAATTTAATTACCTGGTTCTCAAAAGACAATGGTAATAATGCGTTCCATTTACAAATTATGACATGCAAATTTTTGTTTCTTTTCGTTTGATTGAAAGGAGACAATGACACTTTTTTGGTGCGAAAAAACAAAACGTTTACATCGAGTCATATTTTAAAAATAGAAGAATCTTTGCCTGGCAGTTGTATGAGTTGTGTTTTTTCTTTCTTTCCCATGTTAACACTTAAATAATGACAGTTCATTATGCGCGATTTTCCATCGGTGTCGGATAAGTGCACTATTATGTTATTATAGGCATCAAAAGTTGCATCAGTGCGATGCGGAGTAACGGGACTGCGCAGGCGCAATACGGCACACTGAAACTGGTTTAGCGAAAATATAGATATAGAACCTATATACTGAGACTATGTAAAAATGTAGGTTGTACGCTTTGCGTGCGGCCGATACTGACCTTTTTCGTGTGGGGTTAGCTGCTTTATGGAGTTAGAGTTTGAATATGGAATGTTTGATTCTTGATTTAAATGTAGTCGTTAACTACATGTTTATTAATTCTGGGTTTATGATACAGTTGATTTGTTTAGTCGATTTTTTAAGTAGTTATTTCGCTCCTTTGTATCTGTTAAACAGGTATTTTGCAAAGAAAACGCTTGCCTAAAAGGAACTGATACATTGAAAACCTAAATACATTTCACCTATAACTTAATTACTAGTTTTTATAATTCAAATAAACCTCAACTAAGATGGGGGAGGCCTACGCCAACGAGGCGACAGCTATGACACCATGACGATACTTACAGACAAGAGAAATCGCACAATACCATGACATTAAAATTAACATTTCCTGGAACCAATAACAAACTTATGACATTTTATTTTATTTAACAAAACAATTTTATTACAGTGATGATGTTATTGGAAATTCAATGTAATGTGTGAGCATGCTCCGTATAAATAGCTGAATAAATGGCTTTTTTATTTTATTTTATTTATTTAAGATATACCAGGTGTATACAAATTTTAGCATAAGAAAAACAAATCCATTCCCTTACAGAATTCCACAAAAACGTTGAGCAAATCTCCAATTCTCTATTCAAAACCAACCATAGAGCCTTAGTTTTTTTTTCTCCACTTAATTTAAACTCAAAAGATACTCGAGTTAATTGCTCTCTTTCAATGGCACCAAATCGAACGTTCAAAACGGGAGCGAATCATAGACATTGCATTGCTAAAGACAGATCCTGCAAGTACATTATCATCATCATCATCAGCCTATGAGCTCTTGAGATTGATTTTAGCAATGATGCCGCCCGCTAGTTGTTAATCGTTTACGTCAATACTGAATTTTATTTTATTTTTATTTTAATCCATAATATCTATCTCATTATAAGCTCACTGCTAAGCAAATTATAAGCCTTTTCCGTTTTACGATAAAAATAGCTGGAAACATTCGTTGTAATTTTACACGGTAATAATTTTATTATAACTTAACTTTCTTACTTTGGAAATACATGTTAACGTTGCTCATAAATATTACTAATATTCCATCATATTCAGAAGCACTATCTTAAGATTTGTACCGAAATAAGCTTAAATGCAATACTTAGGTACTCTCAGTTTGATTGAGACTGGTATATAGTGGTGACGGTGACTTAGGTCAGTCTATTACTGTAATATTATGTCGATAAAGCAAATCTTCATTTTCCCCATTTTTTGGCATTCTTCAAGGAGGCGGGGTTCTAATTTCGAAAGGCCATTGTAAGAAGAATCGGTGATTAAAATTCAATTTTGGAACAATCGATGTGTTAGCTGTGACGGTGCATTCTAATTGGATGAATAATTGCGGTCATTATGGAATTGGTGTTGGCATTTTAAAATTTTAAGTGGCCGCGATGTCAAACATTATTCTTTTGTTTTGTTTTTTTTTTATTTTTTGTGAGATCTTTAGCAACGAGGTTAACACAACCATACTCAATTGTTAAAGATTACAAACTTACCTATCTCAATAATTACCAACTTTTTTACACTGTCTGGACGTTAGTTAAACATAAAACTTAATTACTATGAATCGATACCCGCAGGATTAAAAACTAGCACTCAAACAAGGATGCCAGATCACATAATTATGTATATTATATATTAATATATACTATACTATGACATTAACATTCTTATTATAAGTAACATTCTGTTGCATATTAAAAGAGAGGCCTATACCCAGCAGTGGAACGAAACTGGCTATGGATGATGATGATGACAATAAGCTAGGATACATTAGCTTACAGAGCATATGCGCTTCGATACATCAAATTAGTAACGGCGCGGTCAAACCATATCAACCCTTAACCCTGCATCTGCGACGTTGAAAATAACGACAAACATAGGGTCGGATGGACAATGGGACCGCCCGGAAGATTCCGCGTACCTGCGAATAAAAATAATAAAATAATAGTACACGCACCCGAAATTTGCATAATAATGCATTTTGCACTATTATTTCGGACAACAAGCGCCTATTATGTCCGGCAGCTGCTGGCCACTTTTTTATTTCTTTCCTTTCTTTCTTTCTTTCCTTTTTGTATCTGCTGGGCATCGGTATTTGGATGATAACAGGGTGCGATTATTAGGTCGTGGACCTCTGGTTTTGTTTGCGGAAATAAAAATTATTAATGTAGCGTAGATGTTTTAGTATTATTTTTATCTCTTGTTCTATTTCCTTTTTATTCATTTGTTTAGTTTTATATTTGTACTGTAATGATGTTTATGTACTTATTTAATATTGTGTTGCATTTGAGTGTTCTAATCTATCTACTATTCAACTAATTAAAAAAAGATTTTCTGATATTATTAGTATTGATCTAAAAGTAGTTTTCGTTCTATATAATTATTGAATTATATACATTTTAGTACAATAAATTATAAAAATCGAGTTAAATATATATGTATAAAATTTAATTTACTAATGACATATATTTCGAGCTATCGGTTGAATATATTCACAAATATACATAATTAATAGCCAGCTTGATCATAATAATTCTGTAAAATATAAATAAGTAGTTAAACACGAGTTATTCTCGAACAAATAAGAATAAATGATCTCATTTTATGTCCATTAGACTAAATTTAACTAAAAAAAGTCTTTACTAACATAACAGGAAACATTCAATATTTAATATGTGTATTATTACAAAATACCTACGAGTATTTACTATTTTATTAACGGCAAAAAGTTACCGCCTGATAGCAAGCAGTATTTTTACTAATAACATTTATACCATAAAATAACAAAATCTATTTCTAGAAAGCCTTACAATAACATTAATAAAACACGAACGTTGAAATAATAATTAAAAGGGTCACATTTCAAGAAAAAAAAAACAGATTGTCAAACCGGACCCTTCGTATGGACTGTGACAAAAAACAATTACAGGTATCCAAAGGGTTAAATTTTATTATAACTGCTGGATTAGAAAAAAGTTCTTGTTCGAGGGTTGAATTTGAATTTGGAATAAAGATGATAGCGTGAAGGTGATTTGTGAATGAGCTTTGTTCTAATTTTGAAATTGAATAAAATTAACGGTCAATTCCATTTTTATAAATTTATCAAATGAATTGTATTATTTTCGTGACAGTTTTACGTTTAGAATAGTGATAATAGTATTTTTTTTTAATAAAAAAATATCTTAACTACCTACATAATGTTACCAAAACCCACAATTAGCCCAAAAACCGTTCACGTTTCCCAATTTAACCCTAAAACGTGCCAAGTATTTAAATCGGTCCAATCAGAAAGAAAATTTAACAAATCTCCTTTCGCAAGACTGCTTGTAGAAAGTCGGAATGAATAAAAATAATTGTCCAGAGACTGCGACCTCTTACTATTCACACGATCGTTGAGTTAGGGTTAACAAATATATAATATAAAAAAACATATCTTAAATAAATAAAAAAATCACTTCTGATAACAAAAGTCTTCTTCTTCTTCTGCCTTTTATGAGAGTGGCCATCTCGGTTGTCGCGAGTTTTCGATCCGTCCAAAGAGCCTCTGACATAGCTTAGCGATTTAACTTAGCGAAAAACAACCAGGACCTACAATTTAATAAGAAGAAATAATATAAAGTAGGTATAAGAACCTTAGATAATAGGTGTTAAGCCAAGTTAGGTAATCGCAAAAGAATAACTTGGTTACGGCAACTTCCTTATTATACCTAAATAACTAAATGTAGTTAAAGTGATGCAACTGCTTATAAAATATTTTCTTTTTCCTCTTGCGGTTAGTCAGTTTTAAACTTATTAAATTTGTTTATGCTTGTCTTTTCTGGCGTAGATTTGTGTTCGTTGTTATAAATAGATTATGTTGTTGTTCATTTACCTTAATATATAAATGTTAGTGTAATATTAGTAATAAATCGTTTAAAAGATATTGCTTGTGCCAGCATAATAATATTTTATAATAATTTAGGCTTAAGTAAGGCTTAATTTGACTGATTTATTCCTACCCAAGTAAATATAAAGATGAATGGATAATTGAATATTTTAAAACATGTCACATAGTTAAATTTAACATACCTATGTATGTACTGTACATAATGTATACTTTAACATCTAAACACAAGCTGGTATTGAAATTTGCTCACATCTGATTTCAATTTATAAAAAAATAAAACTGTACTTCCTTAACTAGCCATCAGAAAAAGCCTAACTTAAATTACAGTAGCACAAACATTAAGATAAAAGTTTAAACAAACAGGAAAAGTCGTTAGTGGCAACCCTGCTATAAACCCAGACGTTCCAACTTCGGGAAAACTTGCCAACTATAAGTTTTGCTCTTTTTGCCCGTTTTTTTTCTATCTTTTTTTCTTTTTCTCGTTTTCCTCGCTCGCTCGGTTGAATCTTTTTAGTCTGTTGAAAACGTTGTACCCTTTTCAGGAGTTGGCTATCTTTCTTGAGTTGACTGCTCAGGACAGGGAGAGCGTAGAGTAGCAGTGTAGATTTTTGGATATTTTTTACACTTTATGTGAAATCGAAAGAGATTAAATAAATTTTAATATAAAAGAAAAACGAATAATCAAGCTATGAAGTGAATCTTAAAACCTTCCATTTCTTCTAAACTGGGTTCAATTAAAACAATCGCTTATGACTCTCAAAATTAAGTTGTAAGAAGTTTGTTTGGAAATAAATATCAAAACAATGTGATTTCTTCTATTATACCAAATTTAAACGCAAACGCACCACAAATACACACCTTTGATGCAGAAACCCACTAATTAAATATTAAACCAATTAAATTGCACACACTATGAACCCTTATCGATCTGATTAGAGGAAGGTAACAAATTTAGTAACACTATTTATGGCCCAAGGTCTGCCAAGTCGACTGAGAAAATATCCTATATCCTTCCTTAGTGGCTTATGGATATGTAGATGTAGGATTTTTAGGCTGAAAATAATTGAACATTGGGTAATGTGTTAAGAAGACGTTTTTTTTTAAGTTTGGTAATGAAGATTATTGAGAACTGAATAAAATAAACTTCTTTAATTAGGTATTTTGTGTCTGGAACGGTTTTAAAAAAAGACTATGATTAAAAATAATAGGAACATTAGGATCACGATTGTTTTCGTTTGTTTAAAAAATAAAGTAATTAAAATGTCTCCACAGAGGTCTTGTTCATAGAAAACTCCTTAAGTTTTTATTTGACCACTGAAGCATTCGCGAGATAGCGAAGCGCCGCGGTGAAAATTAAAAAAAGTAAAAAATAACGGATTCCACTCGGGATAAAACTTTCTGCGAGGGGTTAAGACCTCTAGAGAGATACTTTTATTGCTTTTCTTTCGACTCAAACGAATTTCGAACGAACATTTTAAACTGCACGGCTTTAAAACGGTTTAACGAAAATTCGAATTTCGAAATGGAATATTTTATCGCGTATGAAAACAAAATGGCGGCCCAATATCCATATTTAACGTGCGTCAATACAAATTCCACCCGTCGAACGCAGGTGGAATACTATTATATTTTTTTTCATGGCCGCTGCCCACCCCAAAATAGTTGGGGTGAGAGGGTGGGAAATAGTTGGGTCGTTGGTTGGGTGGGTGCGTGACCCCCTCCCGCCCCCCTCCCCCGCGAGGGGGCGTGCCCCCCTCACCCCCTCTGCACTCACCATGTGTGCACGCAAATTCATGCCCAATAATTTAAATTTCGAATGCCTATGATTAATGCAATATTAATTTAAGTACGCGCCGCCCGTAGATAATATTACCGAATACTTATAACAACTTCAATATACATTTAATTCGGGTGTGTACATAAAATGTGAGTGTTAAAAGTATTATTATTATTATCTTTGTGACCATCAACATAATATTGTGTCATTGACAATATTGACAGGTCAAAGACAACATAAACCTACATTTCGTAATGAAAATTAAATATAAACAAACTGAGTTTGAGTTTTGAGAGTCCCCTACGAAAGCCTTTACTATGAAGTAGGCCTATATCTAGATTGTGCTTAGATACTATGTCAGTTCAGTTAGGTACTATGCAAAATAGAGATACTATAGATCTAGAATCTAGATATATAGACCTACGTGTGAGTCCTTACATATAGGTACTATAGAATGTAACCTAGGCATAAAGATGTAGGACTATAGGTTTTAGTTTAAAGCCTGGATAGAGTGACCGGAATCATCTTGTTTAAAAAAAAGTTTTATGATTATTTTGTTGCGTGTATATGAAATAATAGTTCATAGTTCATATAAATTCAATCTGGACGAGATTGGCACAGGACCGAGACTGTTGGCATAACAAGAGAGAGGCCTATACCCAGCAGTGGGAAAAACCAGCTGCGGATGATGATGGTAAATTATCTATTTGTTTGTTTGGTGTGATACAAAACTATTCAATATGGCGGTATTCAATTTGCAAAAAACAAAATGGATTCCAAAAGAGTTTTCAAACATTTCGAAATACAAATTTAATGACAGAGCAAAAATCGAGATTACTCGGATGCAGAATGGCGCAGTCTGCGTTCCATATTCAAAAATAAATTCGCAACACGCACGCGCTGTCGGCCTCTCGTGTTTTATAATCGACAAGGAACGTCACGGTTTGCGGAAATTTTAATTTTCGAATGTTTGGCTTCATTAAAAAAATGTAATTGGAAAAACTGATATCGGATTTCTTTATTTAATGGTAGTAGGCTTTATTAAATAAACAAAAAAATACACTTCAAATACAACAAAAAATAATGAATATTAATTAGGTAAGTAACTATTAAATTATTTTTTAGGTCTTGGAATTTTGAAATAAGAATAAAATTGTTGTTTTATGTAGAAAATTTGAATAAAGAATGCCTTTTGCCTCGACAAAAAGTCGCTGTCTTTGACTAATTAATATGTTTTTATATTTCAATACAAAAAAAATACTGTCGATGAACTGCCTTGAACTTTGACAAAACAACGTTGTCTGACCAATATATTTTTCTATTAAATATGTTTGTGAAAAAAAACAATATTGTCTATGAATTAACCTTTTTTTGTCCTTAAGAATGTCTATTGCCTACGCATTGCCAGTCAAAGGTTCTTGTAGGTCTAGAGGGAAGTACTTTTGTATGTAAATTCTGTGCGTAGGTTTAGACCGTGTTGCCTAGGCTTTGTAGTGGTGGGACTTAGAATTACTATTATAATGCTTAGGTATTAGAATTATTATTATTTTTGAGAGGTGTTGTTTTATGTTGATTTGGTTATACGTAGTGTGGTTTAGTTTGTTGTGATTTCTATTTCCGTTAGTGTTTAGGAAATATGAGATTTTTATTAGATTATTTTATGGATGGTCCGGTAAAATGGTATATATTATGTAAAATAAATGTACAGACTAATCTGTAGATTTATTTTACATACCTAGCATAACATACCTAAGAACTAATTCTTAGGTATGTTATGCTTGGTTTGATTATATGAGCACGACTTTTAATATTAATTGTTTTAATCATAATGTAGTACAGTTATTCATATAAGAGTGGAGGGCTCCGGCGACAAGTTTCCAAAACCATTAAAATGTGCATCTCTTCATTCTTATAAGAATTTAAAGAACTTTTTCTTTCTAATCCTCTGTATTTACAAATATATAGCCCAAAGGAAATTTATTAGGCAATTTATATGTATAGGTTTAAATCCTAATACATACAGCAATAATTATTTTATTTTAATCTTGCAAATTAATTCTCCCGCTAATAAATTCTGCATTAGATAACATCCACAAGCCCACATCACGTATTAAATCTTACAATTTATAATTTAACTCGAAAACAGAATAACCAATTTCAAATTAACAAATGCATGATAAATTCTAGATTCTAAAATGAAATATAGAAAAAGAAATACCATCTTTAAGTCAAAATGTTAACGAATGCATAATTAATTGAAATAAAAACGAACCGATATCATAAGTCAGTTTATTTCTTTTATTTTTGTAAGTCAAAATTAATCGATACAGCACAATCATATTAAATTCTAACCTTAATTTTCAAATTAAGAATCTGTCGCCATCTTTAACTGGCACCTAATAAACAAATGCACAATAAATTCCAGATTCAAAATTCAAATTTAGAATGCGATACCATCCTTCGCATCGCATGCCCCAAACTGTGCGAAGGCGAACGCCTTTCCCTTACCTATATTTATTCATAGAGGAACAAAAATATCCATAGACAACCGGCCAGAAATACACGACCTCTGCCGCCACCGTTAGAAAGAGTTAAGTGGGGTCAGGACAGTCTGGACGCAAAGCGCGTAGGTTGTTTGAAAAATGGCGGACCGGCACAATGGTTAGAACGCCGAACCCGGAAGAAATTGCAATAGACAAGATAAATCTATGGTTTATGTGAGGTTCTAGATTAAAAGTTATGATGGGAATTTTGTTTTCTGAAAGTTAGATAACTATGGTTTAAAAAATATTTGGTATCAGCAAACCTAACCTATCTTTGACTACAGTGGTGCTTAACATCAGGCAGGCTGTAGTCAAACGTAAGCTTAAACAAATTCCGTGTTAAAAAAACCTAAAATTAAATTAAAAAATATTTAATAACAGTAAACTTAATATCCGCTCTTGATATGAAATACATACCTATCTATTTGTAATGAAATCGGAATTAAATTTACTATAATATACGCAAATGTAAATTACATAATTATTTAACAATTTTGGGTAAAAATTAATATATTTCTTTTTATAATTTAACGTTGAATTGTGTAACCTACGGTGACCATTTTTACCTTTTTATTTATGTGATTACCATTCAAATTAATAATAATTCAACAAAGTACATTACAATTTTAGTCAATTGCGTGGGAAAGGTTTTTTTATAGTAGATCTATACTTTTTTGACGTACTATCTAAAGCGCGAATTCTTATAAGATCTTCTTATTAGTTTAAGTACATCCTTCTAAGAAAACCGTTTAAAAATTATTTTAATGGTCTTTTTAATTACTTTTCTAATTTCTAGCTAAGGGTTTATTTATGTGGAAGATGGATGGATAGATAGATAGATAAATACTTTATTAAAACACCACATATAAAAAAAATCATAGAAATTAAAATTTGCGTTTTAATTGGCGGCCTTATCGCTAAGAGCGATCTCTTCGCGAGTGGATTGATGACGAATTATGAATTTTATTCGGCAAATAATAATATAAGCGATAAAAACGAATTGAGGATCTCAGTTTGTATGTGAGTGGGCAACTCTGGTGTCAGGAGTTTTCAAACAGTCTTAAGAGCTTCTGATTTGGCTCAACGACTGCCGTATTATCACAAAGGAAAAACTTATAAATTTGCTTATTATTAAATAATCGATACCAATTAGTTGCAGCCAATCCCTAATAACTACAGATATGGCCAAACAATTACCCATAAAACTTGTGCGCGGGCGCATAAAGTATATCAAATAACGCAATATTTTACCCGTACTTTTATTCACAAAGGCAACCTAATAAACCTAAACTCAGTTATAAAATTTAGTGGCAATAAATAAGCCTATAGCACCGTTAGTGGCAGATTAACCATAGATATTAAATAGATATAGAATCTTAGTGAGAAATTATATAATAGGTATAGCGGTACAGGGTGATTTTTAGGATTTATGTTTTTGATTTTTCATAGTCAACGGATTTGTTAGGATGATTAGTGGAGGAATAAACGAGACTGAGACTTGAATGTTAAGAAATTATAAAAAGTATTATATTAGGTACTTATACTAAAATCTATTATTTAAAAATATCACCTTGTATGATTGATATCAACTTTCTGGTGACATTCATGATATAATTCTACTATTTCTACATTTCCTTTGTAAAAAAAGTCACATACCAAATATGAGCTTTAAAAAGTCTACCATAAAAACAAATCAAATCTAGAGTCATCATAATTACGGCCATCATTTATTTCTATCAATCTATGTTTTGCAGAAAATGTTCCAGATTCAAATAGGAAAAATGAAAAATCAAACCAAACAAAAGACAATCAGTAAAATGGCGGTCAAAGAAGAGTCACCTTGTTGACTAGATGGTGCATATATATATCTATTAGTGTAGTCGCGTCAAACATGTACCATATATCTGGTTGCATCTAGGAAATAATTCTACAATATCTTTGTACAAGCTGCGTGTACGGACGCATTCTTCTCAAACATGCAAAATCACTAACACAACTTTACTGCACTGTATGGTTAGGGAGCAGTATGGGTGGTTTGTGATTTAGATTTGTGGTGGTAAAAAAAGTCTCTTGTATTTGTATTGTACAAAAGTGTTTCTTATCACTATCTAAAACTAAACGGTTTTCACTCACGTGTAAATCCCATTATTATTATTATTTCCCATTATTTCCCAGAACATAAGTTCTGAAGATGGATGTCATAACATCTGAAACGCGTTAACAACTTACGCGATTTACACGTGAGTGAAAACCCTTTAGTTAATAATATATTGATAAAATGTCTCACGAAAGTTTTCATATTAAAATCTAAATATTTATTGAGGCATATGTATGTAGTTGTAGTGAGTGGCCTGGTTGGAACATAATATTACAATTTAATTTCGTAGGTATTGGAGCCTTATCTTCTGTACCTATCTTGCAAATATTTTGTTAGTTAATACAAAAGTATTATACTTAATAATCTTTGTAACTTCATTTATCATCTTATTTATTATGAGTATTAGCCATCATAATAGACAAATGTTTAGATATTGACAATAAATCCAAACCTAAAATACATACTAAACAAAATTATCATACAAATCTAAATTATCACTATCCGCCCATACTGTCCTAACAATCCACCGCAATCACGCGTGTGTGCGTGTACATGTACTAGTGTGTGTTCAGTCAATGACCTGCATTTGCCGAGTTCAGGCTAAAAGTATGCGTTCGTTTTATTATGGTCTTATTTTAAAAATGGAACTCCGGTCATCGGTTAGGTTAGGTCGGGGTTTTGGCGCGAAAAGTGATTCGAACTCGTTTGTTGACCGCCTTGTTACGAAAGAGGTTACCGTTATTCGGAACCGGGTTATGCGATCTTTTTGGTATTGGAACTTTTTGGTTTCTTATTGGGATCTGTTTTGATACTTCTAAACACAGGGTTCTTTTGTCTGTAGTTAAGCCGTAGGTAGTAATTTCAGAAATTAATTTTCAAAATATAAAAAATATTTTTGAACGTAGCTAAACTAAACTGAGCGTGATATTGATGATGATACAGAAAGATGTGCAATAATTAATTCCCGTTGTAAACTAAAAATTAAAATGAAAAAAATTAGATAGGTTTTAAAATTGACATAATAGTTGTAAGTAAAATTGTATAGCTTAAAAAAAACAATAAGAAACAACATTTGCATGACGAATCTTACATGAATTTATTTATAAAATGAAGTCAAAATGAAATCAAGTAAGTTCGTTTGAGAGCAACCAATTCTTCAGAGTTTCAAATCACTCCAAATGACTGCCGTGATATGACAAACATTCAGTACCTATAATTTAACTTTTCAAAAACGCGTAGGTAAATGGAATACCAATTTTTGGCCACCCATCCAAAGACTGATGCGCTGAGACCGTCTGTTAGCTGAGTTACGGGCAATGAACTAATATGACTAAATATGGTTAAGAGGCATTGTAAGTCCCAAGTTTTCAAAAGCTAAATCAACTCTTCCTTCCAGGCGAGCGTCCCTACAAATGTCACCTCCTCTAACTATGACTAAACATGGTTAAGAGGCATTGTAAGTCCTAAGTTTTCAAAAGCTAAATCAACTCTTCCTTCCAGGCGAGCGTCCCTACAAATGTCACCTCCTCTAACTCTGACTAAATATGGTTAAGAGGCATTGTTAATCCTAAGTTTTCAAAAACTAACTCAACTCTTCCTTCCAGGCGAGCGTCCCTACAAATGCCACCTCCCGGACTGCGGTCGCGCCTTCATCCAGCTCTCCAACCTGCAGCAGCACCTCCGTAACCACGACGCCCAGGTGGAGCGAGCCAAGAACCGGCCCTTCCACTGCAATATCTGCGGGAAGGGGTTCGCCACCGAAAGCAGTTTGAGAACCCATACTGCCAAGGTTAGTGTAGTGTTGCGATTGGAGTTTGTTTTTTATTTGTTCTTCTTCTTCTTATCGAATGAGAGTGGCCAACTCTGGTGTCGAGAGTTAATCAAGCCGGCCTAAGGGCCTCTGACATGGCTTTATTTGTTTTTGGTAGGTGTTGTTAACTATGGAGGTCGGCCTAAAATGTTTTTTTTTTATTCAATTTTATTTTCCTCGTGGTGTCAATATGGGTCTAAGGCACAGAAATCTAAATAAGTGGTCTAAGGATTAGTATCATTTTATAAACGTCTTCAAAAAGGTTTTCAATTCTTCTGAGGTATTTTTAGGTTACGTTCTGATGTTAAGCCATGAACTGATCTATTTGACGGATGTTTTTTTCCTTATTGTAGTTTTTTCTAGTACTTTATTATAAATCATTATTGTAAATAAAATTAGTTGTAGGTACCTATTGAACGAAAGTGACATACATGATGGTACATAATAATTATGTAACCAATGTGAAGTTGGTGTTACAACGAATTTCATCCTAACTGATGTTTCCTGATTTTTGATTTTAGAAACATAGATTGTAAGAAATAAAGATGTAAAATGTTACAAATTTCACTAAAATCGGTTAATTTGTTGACAGCCGAGTCTTGTCTTGATAATTGGTTACTAGGTTACTAGGTTACTATTACCTATATATCTGCTGATTATGCTATTGAAAATATTTAAAATTGTGTACCTATTTATAATTGTAGCTAAGATAATTAAGTATAAACTAAATAATTTCATATCCAAGTGTGAGTTTAAATGTGAACATTTCTGGAAAACTGTTTTACATGAAACTTGTTTGGAATTTTGAAATTGGCAATTTTATTTTTTACGTTACAATAATTATGTCATAACATTACAAAAAGTTTTATAACATTTTATTTTTACAATCATTTTATTATTGATCTAATTGATTTCGAATTGTCAACCACAAAATTGGAAAAGACAATATAATTTGTTCAATATTTTTTTCTTACAAAAACAAAATTACAAAAATTCCCTTTCGGCCGTTTATGATTTCAAAATTCCCTTTCGACTGTATACCTTGTGTTTTGTCTACGTTGCTAATCTTTCCACTGCTATGCCCTGCGCCGCCACAGGAGCTTCAGCTGCACCTTGGTGTTTTGCAGCAACACGCCGCCCTCATGATAGGGGGCGCCACCGCCACCCCCTGCCCAATATGCCACAAAGTCGTGTTCGGGGGCGAAGCCCTAGTCGAACATATGAAGAACACTCACAAAGATCCTAATGCATCCGGCGTTGCCAGTAAGTTTCGCTGCTCGGATGACTGTTTCTATAAAAACAAAAGACGATGTGACGTTCGAATCCTTTTTCGAATTGATTTGAATTGAGAACGAAATGACGTCACGGCGTTTCTGTTTTGTTTAAATTCTAAGTTTAAATTTTTAAGTTAAGAACGTCTCTCTTGTGGCCAGCGTGTCTTGCATCTATTTTTTATATTTATGAGAGGTCGTATAATAAAGTTGCAAAGCTGAATAAACACAATGCCGCCACAGGAGAAATTTATTAGCTCATAAGTTCTGCCACTGGAAGTTTGTAGATAAAATTTTTGCCGGTCATCATCGTTATAATAGCCCCGCTGTAAAAACTCATTCCGCAACCATATTTTGCTTTATAAAGCTTCCAGCTGGCACAAAGCCATAAGGGGTGTTGGTTTTGCGAAATCAACGGTAAAACAAAAACGTATCGTCTCCATAAATTTAAGCTAACTTAATAAATAAGCCGAGACCGTAACGCATTTCGAGGGAATGGATGTTATTGTTTTAATAGTTATTGGAAGGATAGTGTTTTGCAAACATTTCTTGTCCATTACATTCTTCGGATGGCGTTGCGGTTGTATTATCATAACATGTTTTGTTTATCAGTCTATTAGACACTTTCCCATTTCTATGGAAGTTTTTGTTGGCGTTTCATGTTCCGCTAATTGACTCTACTGTTATTTTGTTATGATTTTAGTCTAGTTTAATTTCACTCCCCTTTGTTTACTTTAGTCCTTTTTGATACACCAACACGAAATTCATTTCAGTTGTCTCTTGTATCTTATTTTCTTACTCCTTTTATCAATAATACTAAAACTAGATATAAGCATAGACGACTCTTGGTATACAAACTCCAAACCCAAAACTCTTTCAAAGACTATTTTCACAACATCTGCCAAAATAAACCACATTTCCAACAAAAGACCGTTTCCAACCAGATACCTTCACTTGAGATATCAGGTCAGACCCAAAATCTTAAGAAACAGCAACCAAGCGTCGTCTACCTCCAACAACTAACAAATGAGCATCACTAACCTGTATTTCTTTTCTCTCCCTCCCACCTAACCACTAACCCGTCCTGGTGACGAGTAGGCCCCCCTGCTACGTCACCCTACCCTGCACAAGCTAAACCTACTGATCCTTATATAGCGAAGCGGAGGACTGCGAACCACCCGTGTCCCGTCTGTGGCAAGCATTACGTCAACGAGGGGTCTTTGAGAAAGCATCTAGCTTGCCATCCGGAGACGCAGTTGACCAGCAGTTTGAGAATGTGGCCCTGTTCTGTTTGCCAAGCTGTGTTCACTCATGAAAGTGGTAAGTGGATTCTAGGTGGTTTTGGCAAAGGGGTTTCGTGATGAAGGCAGCCTTTAAAAAAGTGATGATATGAAAGTAATAGAAGTTTAGATACCAGAAAATTCAATTGGATAAACTGTGTCTGTTACAAAAACTACTCAACTAAACTAAACTAAAAAACTCCACGGAACAACAGTTTTCAAATAAAGACTAAAAGGGTTTCTTTTTGTAAACCTGATACATCTTATACAATAGCACTGATTTAAAATGAGTGGCTACATGTAAAACTAAGTGTTAAGTAAGTGTTTAGATCTGAAATCATCGTAACAAACATATCTCTAGCAAATTGCTCATCATAATAATGTTCTTCTTAGCAGAAACTCTAGACTCGACTTATTTTGAATGTGAAACACGCAAGTTCAATCAAAGTCTTTACTAAAAATGTCGATAAGATTGCATCAGTAGAATATTAAACATGAAACCAATATATAAAACAATTAATGTAAAAAGAAATGCATGTTTCTTTACAAAAGGTTTTGAAACGACGTGTATGACTAACCAATTATTTCCAGCAAGAAGCTCCCCCATCTTGTAACATCTATCTCTAATCTACTCTCTCTAATTCCAGGACTCCTGTCGCACATGGAACACATGCGGATGGAACCGAAGCATCAGTTCGCCGCCCAATACGTGCTGTCCAGAGCTGCAGCCGAGAGACGGGAGCGAGATCTAATGGCTGCGGTCTCCGCTGGAGGATCTGGTCTTCTAAACCTCGCGCCACCATCCCCAGCTCATTCCGACTCCTCTTCCAACGGCAGACTTTCGTCTTCAGCAGGATCTGAGGCAGGTGCAGCAGTAAACAAACTGTCAGACCTACTTAGAGCAAATAATGGACACCAAGCGTACCCAGATGAGCGAGTCGCGGCCATCGCAGCCGCAGCAGCCAACATGATGGCCCAACCAGGCGAAGGAGCCAACGCGGTCCAAGTCGCAGCGGCCAACCTAGTATCAGCCATGAGACAGCAACTGGCTAGAGAACCTCCACCAGCTCAACCACCAGCAGAAACGCCGCCGGCTCCATCAGAAGCAGCCTTGAGGATCCAACAAGCCGAAGCGTTGCTCCGAAGTCAGGCTGAAGCTCTGAGATTAGCAGTATCCCAAGCTGCAGCTGCACAGAACGAAGCCGCCAGTCCTTTGAGACACAACGGAGGGTTCCCTCCGCAACCGAATGACGCGAGCGGTCAGCTTTCTCCGGAACTAGTGGAAGCGTTTAGAATCGCGCAAGAACAGAGGCTCGAGCAGGCGCTGAGATTGCACGACCCGAGGATGTTGGGTTTTAATATTCCGTCGCCGGCGGCGCAGGCGGCGCAGCAGGCGGTGGCTGCTCAGCAGGCTGCTGCCCAGCAAGCAGCACAGCAGGCAGCTCAGCAAGTGGCCCAGCAAGCTGCTCAGGCCGCGCAAGCTGCTCAAGCCGCGCAAGTTGCTCAGGCCGCTCAGGCTGCCCAGCAGGCCGCTCAAGCCGCTCAGGTCGCGCAGCATCAGCACATGCAGCAGCAAGCAGCTCACGCTGCCCAAGCAGCACAAGCTGCTCAACAAGCGGCCCAGCAAGCTGTCCATCTCCAGCAAAACCCTCAACCATGAAAATTCAGCTATTACTAATCCGACGCGATTTCTATCTGATCGACAAAAACTAGGTTCGTGATAGCAAAATTATAATGGTTATTTTCTGGAAATTTTGTTTTCGAGCGACCGAGAAATCGCCTCCGGTTAGTAATTTATTTTTAACACAACGGGACTTTCGTTTTTCAGTTCAGTAAACTAAACATAGCCAGTGAAAAGTATACAATGAATAAATTTACGTTTTAGATAGTACTAACTGTTGTATATAAGAAAAATTTAGCTGAAACGGAAACTGTATATAAATTGAAAAGAATGTACCTAAAATAGTTGAAAGTTTAAACAAAAATGGAACAAAAACTCGCCCGAACAAAATTAGGTGTAGAAACTATTGACAAATAATGATTGTGTGCAATCTTCAATTATTAACTTTATTTTGTTTGATTATTATTAAATAATACTAGATTTATTTTATTAGCCTTAGCACGAGCGTTGTATTTATTAGCGAAATAAAAAGCTTTTGGATGTGCCAAACTGTTTTAAGCACGATTTATCGCATTTAGCGAAATGTTTTGCAATAATTGAATATTTCATTGCATTATTAAGTTTCTATAGGACATTATTGTAACATCAGTAGCTGACTTTCATTTTTTTTTTTTACAAGAAATGGGTTTGCATTATTATATTATTATCTTTCACGCAATAACATGTCTTATGCTAGTCACGTTTTGAACGCACAAAATATAAATTTTCTATATTTTAATGACGAAATTTCAAAATTATTTTTATTCTATTTTATCTGTTCAGAGAATTTATTTTCATTTTTGCCATACTAGATATTAAAATTGTAAATACCTTACGTAGGCCTGTTACGTAAATGTTAACGCTTCTGTTTTAACATTATTATTAACAAATTACATTTTTATTTTTACTATATTAACATTTTTATTTTACATAAAGGTAATTATTTACAAAATATTATTATAGTGTATAATATAATCTCTCAATCATTATTTTTTTGTTCAGAAGACTGCCGTTACTTATTTTTTTGTAAATAAAATCTATTGATTTATATCGATGGAATAAAATATGAAATAGCGATTTTTCACTAACATAGACGAGACAATAACAACTTATGATAAAATCGAAGCTGAGGATAAATAAAAAAACTCTTCGATGTACCACAGATAAAATAAACACAAGACATTCTTCTACAGTATACGAATGTAAACTCAATAGCCCGAATAATTATAATATTTGTTTTTAATTACAAATGATAATAATAACCAATAGCCCGAAATAATTTCCAAATGGTTTAGAAGCATAATATAATATTATTGCTCTAAAATCATTCAACAAGTATGTAAAATACTACACAGTTGCCGATCAATAGATTTATAGTTCAAACGAATTGCAAGAAAGCTTATTTTTTAATTAAAGAGAAAAAAACTTTTTTGCAATTCAATTTAAGAGAATGTCAAGTGTTGCCGAATATTAATTCTTTTAATATTATCTTCATGTATTATGGATAAGTGACGTTTTATGTAAACATTTGGATCTGTTTAATTCATTTGTTTATATAAAGTGGAATAATCTACGTATAATCGTATAGGTAAGGTACTAGTAAGCTGATTTAATGTACGTAATGATTTCAATCTTGAATTAATATTGATGTGATTGCAACAGCAGTATTTTAGACAAAATACTGCTGTAGTTATAGTATCAACGTATAACATAGAAAAAACACAATGCAATAGCCCAAAAGATCATTTCTTATTTGTGTCGTGTTTGGTTGTGGATAAGCTTTTTTTCCATGAACGTTGTTTTCCTAATTAATTATTTTATTTCAAGAAATACAACACTTTTCGGCCGATTTTTAATTATTATTTGGAATGTAGGGGAAGTACCATCGAGGCGCGAAGGTTACCAATAAAGATAATCATTTCAAGGGAACGAGATAAATTTTACCTATTCGACGACAAAAACACAATTTTGACTGAAATATTACAGAAAAAACTATTACGATTAATCAAAAATTCGAGTGAACGGATCGCTATTTATGTAAAAAATGTGTCCTCATAAATTTAATATATAAATAAATTAAATATAACAACAAAAGAAGTTCCTATGAATATTGTATAAATGGTATTGTTTTAAATCTAGGTCTTAGTAGAAGGAAAAATTTATGGACGTTTGGTATTTTTAAAGTTATAATAAACATCGTGTTAGGGAAGTAAGCTCGAAGTGGTCGAGTTGTTCATTCGGGGCCGAGTTGTTCACTCGGGGTCGAGTTGTTCACTCGGGGTCGAGTTGTTCACTCGATGGGTCAAGTTGTTCACTCGGGGTCGAGTTGTACAAATAAAAGCACGGATCATGAATCCTAACATTAGATTTTTAGATCAAAAGTTGCGTTTCCAAGAAAGTGTTCAAGTCACTGCTGTCTACATTTTTGTTTCGCACGCATTTTTGAACAATAAAGAAATTTTTATTAAAAAAAATATAGAAAACGTATTTCGGAATCGCGAATTTGGATACGGTTGTTTGACTATACAAAAAGTACTCGAAAATATAGATATAATTTAATAGTGATTAGGCACAAAAATACGCCGAACAAAAATGTAGACCTCTAAATCTCTGTGATCATCGAAATGGAATAGTTATAAAAAAGTAACAAATCGTGTCTGCAGGTTAACAAGGTTACTTTTAAGTTTTTGATGGAGAAATTTTTAATGTTAAAAAAAATGAAAAAATGAATGGTTTTCTACATTTTATTTTACGATGACAAAAATTTCGTAGTTAAGCTGTGTACATTAAAATATTGATAAAGCCTAATTACTTGTATTACTGGCGGCTTTGTGTCGTGTACCAGAGCGCAATATTGGAACTGATTCATTTACAACATTGCGCTGTGGTGTTAGTTTCAATAGTACTGGATTTGTTTGATGTATCAAATTGTGGTGAATTGGGACTCCACATGTTTTAATCATGAAAATGCGCTGTCAGTTCAAATTTTGCCAAAAAATGGATACGGGGAGTATGTAGTATTATTGGCGTGATTGACGTTAAAATTATTGTTTTTCACAATTGTTTTCTTGTTATGAACAATTTCTCTAGCAATGACATCGAGTTTGTTAATGTTCTTTGACTACTGTTGGACAAGAAACGAAACTATGTCTGTTTGTTAACGTTTGTAACAAAATCGCTGAACACAACTTGCGATTACATTACATTTTTTAATTTAATATTTACCAAGAAATGCCGTGAAACGTGCTCTCGTTTTGCTATTTAGATGACATATTTTGGGATAACATTTTTATATACAAACTTAATAGTGAAATCAGTAAAAACGTAAGCGAAATTCAAATAGATTTGGACTACGTTTCACGTCATTTTTTAATTGTTAAGTTTTTATTATTCAATTGCAATTGTTTTCTATTACACATCCTGATTGACTGTTCAAGTTTTTACTTTTGAAGCTTCGCATTTTTCGTTATTGTAATTCAGCTTGTTTTTATGTCATATTTAGCTAAATATACATTTATTAATCTTAGTGTTAAGCGTAGACAGGATAGCCAGGTTTTCAATTCATACTCTCAAATAGAAGTAATTACGTATATTCTCATAATAATAAGTTAGTCATTAATGTAATGTAATTCCAAAAAAGTCATTTATAAAAGTATAGTGCGAATTATAAATTTATAAATGGCCGCTAAGCACGGTTTAAGCTCTTAACTTCTAAGTTGAAGTGCTTAATTCGTGTTTCAGATGTAGTAAACAACGAAATAAAAATACATAAATACAAAAAAAAAATATCCGTGTACTTAATGTCATAGTAAGTAATGATCAGTGTTAACATGGGAGTTATGACAGAGTCCCAAACATTCGTCGTATCCATTTTGAAAGTAAAATATACGAAATTTCAAATACAATTTTGGCTAGACAATTTGTAGAAAGAGGTTTTTGATGATATAAATTTATTTATTATGTTGAATACAGGAAAAGCTTAAGTATTCGAATCTACAACGGTTAAATCTGAAAAAAACTCAATCCAATGGTAAAAAGATAATTTGATAAAAAAAACACGGTAATATACTAAAAAGAGTGATAATGACATACTGACAGCGCATACCGTTTTTACCTACACATTGTAAATCTAGCCTCATAATGTCACTTTGGCATTTACGTTGTAAATTTATGTTTACAAATTTACATTGTAAATTTCTGATTATTTGTTAATTTATTACCTTAAAAAACTGATTACTTCTTAATTTATAACAGTTGTTAACAAAATTATTGTTTATCCAAAAATATTTAATTCTCAATAATAATTGGTGTATTTTCTAGTCTTTTTACGCAATATCTTATCTTATTATACTGTTGATTAGTGTGCCCTTGTCGAAAATTTATAAATAATTTGAAATTACTGGCTCTTTTATGAAACCATTTCAATAATTGTTAATAATGTTTCATCATAATGGTCCTGTAATTTCAAATTATAAAACAATCAGTCACAAAAATATTGTAAAAAAAAAACAAAGTGACGTTTCTGGAAACAAAACGAGAAATGTAATGTCGAATAATAATTGTAAATGGAACATTGTAATTGTAAATTCAAAATTATTGTATTTCGGCGTAATGAGAAATTGTAAAATTAAAGTTTAGATCCTAGATTTAAAAAATACGATTAGGTAGAAGTCAAAATTCGCGTTTGGCCTGTTCTTGTACTACATTACAATTTAATGAATGTATATAAAAAAAATTAGGAATGTGATGTGACTATTGTACCTATTCGGTGTTTAGGCATCCATGAGCGTTGGAATATTTTTAAAAATTACGTAGAAATTTCATTTAAAATAAGAAATCACGAGTGTTCACAGAATAACCCTATGTTTAATTCATTATTATTTTATTTATATTAGAGTAAAACATTTTGTATCATTTTCTTTGTAAGCCTTTTAAAATATTATTAAATGATGCCATGTTTTAATTATTTAGACTTAATAATTTGTGTTTATTGAAATATATTTTTTATAAAAAGTTATATTATTATTTTTTGTATACTTATTCGACGTAATAATGAACTGCTATGTAATTAATAGTTAAGTTTTAGTGTTGATTTATGTTAGCGATTATTATTTTAATTACATTTTATTGAACAAATTAACCCAAATTAGTTTTTATTAGAGATGAGATGAATTATTAATTTTTAACAACGGAAAATGCTTATTGTGTCATTAATGAGATAGTAACTATTATTGCCGAAACGGTTAGCTATAATTATTTTAAAAAATAAAATGGATGATTCATAGCTGCGTTTTTCTTTACCTACCTTATGTACTTAAGTATGGAATTAAACTTTACTTGTCGAGTATCAATGTCATTGTATACAAATATAATTATTGTACATAATGACTAATTTTTTAATCTGTTAAACGCTTTTGGTAGGTACTTAAATTTTTGTGTTGTTCTTAGTGCCAAAAGAAATGAGTAGTTTTTCTTTTTTCAAGCCCAGACTTCATACGAATTATAGGTAATATTTTTACTTAAACAAGTATTTCTTACAGAAGATATTATATGTATTATGTTTGGGTACTTTCAAGAGTTACATGCATAGATATAACATAAACTACTATTTTGTCCGCGTTGTTGTATGCTAAAGAGACAATGATAAAATGTTTTTAGGTAACAATATAATTAGTCCTTCGCAGTTTCCAATACATCGTTGAACATTTCACAAAAGCGACATCTATTGGCGAGTAGCCTAACTTCATGTCTCTATAGTAAGGTTAATAATATTTGAAAGCAGCGTGGAAAGCTATGACTGCCATCTAGGATACTATCAAAGAACTATAACGTTTCGTATTGCTTATAATAGTTCGCAGCGCCATATTTGCAAAACAACTTTAACTACAATGCTTGAATGCGTCATCTCGTAAAATTTACGTGAACTACATTGACCATTTTGTAAGCTTGTTTTTCCCGCGTTGTGCAACGTTTAAGATATTTGCTACGAGGTTCTGAATTTTAGCGTCGTGTGATTGCGGCGCTGCTGTACTATCTTATCATTATCAAAACATGTATTATGTATTCTGTGTCATAACTCGTGGGAAAAATAAGTAAATTTAGTTTTCATTTTGATTGCAGGCTGGATATTATAATCTGTAAATTCATAAAAGCGATGCGTTTTATCTAGCTATCTTACGCAAAATGTATGAAATAAATGTTGAAGTAAATGTACATCTAATGTTTTTTTTTATCTGATAAAATACTCGAATGCCCACGTGTTATACAACTGCAACTTGTTGTTAAATATTGGAAAAAAAAACTTACAATACATAACAATACAATATTATTTCTTTATTGCACACCAAAATAAATTAATAATATCAAAAGGACTTAAACTATAAATAAAATGCACACCTTGTGCATTTATTTATAGTTTAAGTGGCGGCCTTGTCACCTCTTCCAAACCTGCTAGTTTTATAGAAATATTAATTTAAAAAATATTATGAACAAAATTTTGGTTAAGTTATAGATTAAATTATGAATTAAGCCTCTAGTCTGTAATCGAGAACCACAGAAGCACGGTTTATATTGATGATGGTTTGCTATGAGCTACTGTGATTACTCAATAGATGGCGCAAATGAAAACGTTTTTTAGATGTGTATGCGACTTTCAGCAATATTATGATGAATCGTAAATATCAACAAAAAATATTCAGTCACAAAATTGATAAATATATCATAGATATAATCTTGTCGCATCTGAAGATGCAGATTAATTTCTATCACGACGTTTACTGTACAAAAACCTAATATCATGGTCACCATGATCATCATTTGATTGTTTACAAAAACTTATTCATTTAAAACATTTTCAAATAGTGAATATGGTATCTTCAAATTTGTGGACTACCATTATAACAGAAGAACTAAATTATATTTATGTACACGATGCTTACATTTACTTGCTACAAATGCAAATAAAAATAGAAAGTGGTTACGTTTTACATAGAATACATTATGTATATGTACAAATTTGAAGACACTGGTCTTTCCTATCTTTTTGTATGGAGCGGAATCGTGGGCTCTAAAAGAAACTGACCGACGCCGCGTAGACGCTTTTGAGATGTGGTGCTGGCGGCGAATGCTACGGATTCCATGGACCGCGTTTCGGACAAATGCTTCCATCCTAAAAGAGCTTAACATAAAGCAACGCATGTCCGCCGTATGTCTGAAGCGAGTACTACAGTACTTTGGGCATATCGCACGGAAACCAGCGGACAATTTGGAGAAGCTTATAGTGACCGGAAAAATGACAGGAACGAGATCCAGAGGTCGAAGCCCTACAAGATGGTCCGATCAGGTGGCTGAACACATTGGCGCCAAAGCAAGTGCTGCCATACACGAAGCTACCGACCGTGATAAATGGCGTCTAATGGTCCACAATTTTGGTCGGGGTCATCACGATGCTCAGCATTGAGCTGTCGCCTAGAGGAGGAGGATGTACAAATTTAATTTTCTAAATATTGATATGGCTTCACTTGTGTTCACTAAGCTAAATGCAACCTTACGGTGTTATATCTATCTCCAGACCAGTTTCAACTCGTTTAACACTGAGTTAATTTTGTGGTGAAATCCCTGAGGTCAAATATATTATAATTATCATGTCAATAGATAATTGTTTTTATTATCCTTACAAGTCTTAAACTATTTTTTAAATCTTTTACTATATACGAATATCAATCTGCATTATTTGCCTCACAAATGATTAATTTACCCAATAATCGATTCTATCTAATAGAGCAAATTTTGAGGTTCATTAAATTGAACAATAAAACCATGAGTGAAATCGTTGTTAAGGTAAGTAAATAAAGTAAGCTGTTCCAGATTTCATGAATTAATTCACGTCATGTTCGTAAGTTGTGGCACTTATAAGATTTATTAAATTAAAGAAAAGCTGACCTTTTAGTTTTTTTGTCCACCATTGGTTATTCAAACTTACTTTGGGAAAACATCTTTCCTGACATCAGAACCTATGATGATAACCCTTTTGTAATATCCATACAGAAACCGCTCACGGGATGTCGCTAGCGAAATAGCTTATCAAATTGAAAATAATTCCATTGTAGACATATAAAATTACATATATTATGTCATCTTTTCTTATTGGCAGTGCCTAGTATTATTAAATATTTATACATACTTGCGCATATAAAGTATTAATCTTACATCATTTAAGCAAAACAAATGAAAGGCACATGATTATTAAAAAAATATAATCACAAGAAATATCTTATTACCACTTCGTGGTTGCAAGATATAGGTAAAACAAATTTATTTGATTTTGTTACTGAATATGTTAATAAACATTTTTTTGCAGTTTCTTTCCTAGATTGAAAAAACTCTAAACATCTGCTTAGTAAACAATATAATCGTCTTCGGTTGACCCGAAGTATAATTAAGAATCAAACGAAAACTTACCTGTTTGATGTTTGATTCCAATTATGCGGGGTCAACCGAAGACGATTATACTCCCACCCACCCTGAATTTTGAACCCTTTAAAGCAAAAATGTTTATTGAAAGGCATATATAACTGGCTGTGCGTGTACTATGTCTCTAAAAATAATGGCGAGTTGCAGGCGCCTTCCCACGTGGTGAGCCGAGTGGAGCGGATACGGAAACGAGTGAAGTTGAATTTTGCTTTTTTAAAGTAGTTAACTATCTAAATGTGTGACAGTGGCAGCACAATTCCACAGACTGCTGCTTAGTAAACAATATAATCGTCTTCGGTTGACCCTCGCATAATTGGAATCAAACATCAAACAGGTAAGTTTTCGTTTGATTCTTAATTATAGATAACAGTTTTTAAAATAGTTTTTCCTTACATCTTAAAAATCATGCTCATTTCACGCCGTGCTTGTTTTGAGCTGCGCCAGCGCTGGTAACGTTTTTCTCAGACGTTTTTACAGTATTTATTTATTTACAGATTCGAAAACATACTCTTAAACGTTTATAGTTAATTTTCTTAAAAAGGAATAATGAATAATTAATTTTGTAAATATTACTGTATTATAGTTCCCGTAAGGCATGATTTAATTTAGTTGTAATAACCGGCTAGCACTTACGTCAAAAATTACGTCGAAAAATTAGCTCGACAAGTTTCGGAAATCTGAGGTTTCCATCATCAGGAGGACGAGTCAGCACGCGCGTCCCGGTTGGCTGCCTCGTCCAGACTGGTTCGCCGACCCGCTGCCGCACCCCCGCGACTCTGCGCCCGCTCCGCTCTCGCAGCCGCTCGCGCACCGCGACGGGTGAGGATAGGCGATCGAGGCGCCACCGGAGGATCGTGTATTTCTTCCTCATCGCTTGAGACCCGTTGCACCAAGATATTGGGGTCCGCGCACACTATGCTGACCGTGTCTAGTGGCAGATGTTCAGCTACAACGTCCTCCCGGCCAGAGTTTAAAACAGGTCTCCACGCAGGTGCCAATGTCCATCCTCGGTCTCGATTAAAGTTTGGATGTCGATCTATTTCTATTGCTTCCCGAACTTTCCTCGGTACTAGGAACTTCTCCTTGGCCAAGACCGACACCTTATCGAAACGTAGGAAATGGTTCACCCCTTCAGCATGTTCTGCCAACGCGGATTTAACAGTCTCCCTGTTTTTAACACACCGTATGTGTTCCGCCACCCTCGTAGAAATATTGCGGCGGGTTTCTCCGATGTAACTCATACCACAGTCGCAAGGTATACGATAAACACCTGGGGCATGTAACGGCTCGCTGTCTTTAGGTGATCGCAATAGTTGCCTCAGACGACTAGGTGGACGAAAGATGGTTTTTAAATTATATTTCCTTTTAAGGAAAATACCAATCTTGTCCGTCACGCCTTTGACAAACGGCAAGTAAATCGGAGCCCGATCTACTCCAACCGGTTTCTTGCGATCTGATCCTGTCGCCAAGCGCAAACATTTTCGCCAACTGAATCCATTCTTCTCCAGTGCTCGTCTAACATGATCCAACTCTGCATGTATATACTGTGGGTGACACAGACTTAAAGCACGGTTTATCAGGGATCTAGGAACAGATGCGAGTTGCGAAGGATGGTGATGGTGGTGTTTGTAAATATTGGTTAATATACAGCAATTAGCACCTACATTTTAAAATATTATCCGAACCGTTTAAACGTTCAGATGCAAATGTCACTTCGTTTTTTTACAACGGTTACCCATCCAAGGACTGACCGCGTTGGCAGTTGCTAACTTCGGTAATCTCGAACAGTAGTTTTTCCACAATTTTTTATCCATCTAGCCGTTCTAGCCATGAGTGTTTCAAGGGGATGAGGTTAGAAATAACCCAAATTCCTACGATTTTATTCCTTACCTGTCACATAAGTATGTGACAGGTTAGGAATAATTCCCATGCAATACACTAATAAACCTTATTAAAGACACTTCAAAACTAATAAAGAAGGAAGTTAAAATCATGATAAAGAGTGAAGATGGAAGCTAAATAGGAAATTAATATCAAATAAATATTTATCGCGAAATAACTGCGCTATAATGGTATAATTTCCATCATTATAAAGTTCAATGCATAGTTTGCTGCGAGTTAATATAAATCAATACTACACTCGTGGGCTAATCGAAGCTGACGAGTAGGGTGGCCATGAAACAGTTTAAATTGAGGATAATTTTGATGGCGAATTCACAACTTGGTAAAACAGGGTTAAAAATAATGAAACTGCACAGCAAACGTTTCTTTTTTCAACAATAAATTTCATCAACCAGACGTAACAATATTTTAGTCTTAAAAATAATGTAGAAATTAAGTATTTTTGCCAAATTGTCTAGTAACTAGATGAACCGATTTGATCTAGTTTCATTTGGTACTAAGGATGACTTAATCTTGTCTTTGTTTGAGTTGGTTGATTATTTTGATTAAATAGGTACAATGTCAATGAAAACTATCTATGTACATCTAAATATTTTTAGTAAAATTGCGCTGTCTGATTAAAACGATAGGTACATAAGAGGTATCACGTGATCAAACAAACCGTACAAACCAAAATTTATAAATATTATTAATATCCTGTAAGATCTCCAACTCCTGTCCACCCTATTATCACATAGTGGAAGAACAATGGCCGCCGTACAATTAGAAACCAATGAGAACTGCTTTCTTAGAAACCTGGCTATTAAGTCCCGGGGAACCAATGGTGAATTCTTATTAGTTTCACAACTGAGACGGTTAATAAGTTAGCTTTTTAGTTGTTAAATTTTGTCTCATAGCCCTTTTTGGGTTCCGTCTTCGTCTGATTTAATGACAGTGTACACATTTGGTGTGAATATACAATATAATAATTATACCAGGCGAGATTACCGCCATGTGGGACGATGATTGTCCCGATAGTCGTTTCGGTGAACAGTCTTATAGCGAAGAGCCTCGATCCACACCTTAAAAGGCTCTCCTTGGAAGATTGGGTTAAGGGACACAGATACAGAAGGCTGTGATCCTTGACACGGCGCGTATTGCCCGGAGGTTCCTTTCTTTGTACACTCTACCACCGGTAGCTTGGGTCCTGCCCCGTTACCGGCGGCATCACTAGTTTTAAGTTGTCTATGATATTTGTTTTTTTTTATACATACATATATTGTAAAAAAAATAAAAATTGTTGTAAATAAATGAATTCCAGGCAATAGGGTAAAACCTGAAAAAAAACTTTACTTTAACCATAAATATAATAACTACGAGTATGTGTCCGTCAGTTTGTCTGTCTATCTATTTATAGGTACCTACCTATTATGATATGTTATACAAGAAGTTTTTTATATTACCTGACCAATAACGTTTATGGATTCACATTTTGGTCAGTTATTATTATTTTTCTGGTAGCTTTAGGTGATAGAATTTTACATACCTATCGGTACGATAATAGCCAATTTTTCCGGTTGAATTTCTATGAAAAATACAGCTCGCAACTAGTGTCTTTTTTCCATATAAACGGCAGCAAAACTTTAGATTAATCTACAGTGAACCTTAGAGACAAAACTCAAAGTGAATAGTGGAAAAACGATTTAAGTTTTAAAGGTTTACATAGACTACATAATGGTGCTAAACATCAGACAAGCTGTAGTCAAACGTAACTTAAAAAGATCTTTCACTTAACAAAAAAAAAATAACCTATCACTTTGCACAACAATTCTCGTACTTGAATACTTAATGAGCAGCAACTGTATTTAATTAATCACACAAACAAGCGTAAAAGCTGTACAAAAATGCAAATGGCGAGCACAAAGCATGATAACACGTTAAACTTTCATTAAAATTGTATCTTCCATCTAAAGTGGTTTGTTTGCATTGATCTAGTAGACGGTCAAGTCCTTACTGGAACGATATGAACAATAAACATCGCTCCAGTAGACAGTCGACTCGGAAGTCTATTATGTCAGTTCAGAAAGCTTCGAAAGTCGAGCTTGTACATTATAATCTTTATCAATTATCATACATAGTATAAAATACAATTAATGAAAGCACATAAGAGTAAATTATCAAATGACGACTGTATAAAAAAACAAGTTTGTCTTGTGGCCCTTGTTTTAGTGATGACGTTGAACGATAATATGGATGGTGATGGACTGCTAGCAATTTATGCAATCCAAGAACAACAAGAAATATCACACCTTGACCTTAGAAGAACCACAAGCGTCGGCAAAATTGTCCACTTTCGATAATCGCTTATGATTATTATTATATTATATTATTGATATTTTTCAGTCTGATAAGATTCATACTAGTATCTTTTTTATGTTCGTACTTCATGTGTAATATTAAATAATCAGATTGTACAGATTGTGTCTGCACACGCACGCAAAATATGTTTATGCAAACTTACCTACTTACTTTATAGAATAAACTGAATGTAACTGAACTGCTAGTGATCTTCACAGCAAGATTGAACTGGGTCTTATAAGATCATGATCCATCAACCACAATTTACTTTATGCTATATGTTAATAGCAAATTTTGTTTAAGGAAAAACCCTTTTTTATTTTGTAAAAAAGACGTTGTTAATAAGAAAACGTTTAGTATTAGTTAACTTTATTTATTTGGTCGTCCAATAACTATCCCGATCCAAACGCCCCTTCAAACCAGACATACGCGAAGCTATTATAAAATAACGACGTTTCGTGACTCGTGACGTATTTAAACTGCACTCGCGTTATTAACGATAAGTTGTTTAACGGCGTTATAAAAATATTACTGCGGAATTACTAAATGACTATGTTTAGTCAAGTTATGTTAAATGTGGCGGAACGTCCTTAAGGCTTTAGTTTTATTGGGTGGGTTTTGGAAATTGATTTTATAGTCTAGGGTGGGTAAGTATGGATTTTACTGGGTACGTAGACATTTAGTCACAGTATATAGAACACACGATATAATATGTAAATTACAAAGAAATTCACAACAATTCAATTGAAGCCACACACATTCACAAGCGACACTGTAGTACAAGGTGTGGCAAAGTATAACTTGTTTTTCAACATTCAGATGTGTCTAAGTGTTAATTTTATATACCTACATTACCTACTATCATTATCAGTGTATCAAATATCTGATATGAATAAATTACTATTATTATTATGATAACTATGATTATTATCACACACATGACAGTTCTTTGAATCTCACGTCTGGGTATAGGCCTCTTTTTGTTTGTATGTAGATACATAAAATAAATAAAAATAAATAAATAATTATTCCGGGACATTGCACACAGCGCCATCTAGCCCCACACTAAGCAAACGCTTGTGTCTTGTCGCTTGTTATTAAACATATGTACCATTACTATTGTGTGTACTATTATATGAAGCTTTCTTTCAATATTTATTTCTCTTATTTTTCTGTTTCTATTATAATTATATTTCCAACATTCATCAACCATAACTGCCTGTCAGGTGTGCCCTATAAAGTGTATATTTTATGATTAGTTCGCAAATAAATCGCACAAAGTAGAATTATAAATAGTTTTCTGCGTTTCCCCCAACTTGAACGGTAAAATGAGGGAAATAAAGATGTGGTTTTGAAAAGAAATTGTGTTTGTTATTCGAATAAATTTCAAGTACGATATGTTTATCTACTAACTATCTATCTATTTATATCTATACATAAAAAAAAACTGATGAAGAGTCAAAATATCTGAACACAAGATATTAGAAAAAAATGTTTGGGTATACTTTAAATCTATGATAAAACACATAATATATCAGCAGTTTTATATTTTTTGTCTGTTTATCTGTGTCTCTGTTTATTTAAAAAGCTCATCACGCAAACACGGCTGAACGGATTATCATGACTTTTGGGTAGGTAGTATGAGGTCTAAGGTGTGTCATAGGCTACTTTTTATCCAAAATTATGCGAGCGAAGCCGCGGTCGTCCACTGGTTAGTAATAAAATTAATATGTTACCTCGTTTCTATCATAAAGTACCAATTTGTGAAATTCTATACAATGTTATTCTACATAAAATTAGGTTTTTGGAAGAGGACAGCTCCGCAAGCTGCAAGTGATCCAGTGGGAGGTTCTTGCTCAAGATCGCGGACAGAGGTGCCATTTAGTATTGGAGGCCAGGATCCAGTTGGGTCGCAGCGCCAGCTAAAGTAAGTAAGTAAAATTAGGTTAACTGTAGACTATAATATATCCAAATAAAGTGGATGGTACGACACATTTGTATTTTATCTGGACTGTATCCTAGCAAGAGTATTTTTTTGTTTTAGGTACGATTTTCTATACATTATTTTTTGATACAAAATTGTACGATATTGTTTTATGTTTAATTTTACTTTTCTCTGCAGAGATTGAGATGCGTTTATTTTTTCATCAACCTATCTAGCATATACAACAATTTGACTTACATTACAATTAATCATATTCGAATAATTGCTCCGTACGCCCACATCTACCGAGTGAGCAACAATTTTATAATTACGTACAATTACGTAGATCGTTGGCTATAAGATACGGTTGACTCAATATAACAGGCAACACTGTAGTATAGAATTTCTTAGATAGATAGATGTACCTACTCTTTACTGTAACACGCATACAAAAGTAAATCACAAACATTAGAATAAGAAATATGTATACAATCTAGTGCCACAACTGGCGGCTTTATCGTTAAAAGCGATCTTAGACAAGAAAGCTGCAAAGAAAGTACCTAAGCCATATCTTGTCAAATAGTCTTGACACCAGAGCTTATACTTACCTTTTTAGTTTAGCCGATATTTTCCTAATTATTAATTTACTATAAATCTCAAGGACTTATTTTTAGCACTGTGCGGTGTACAATATATCTTAACGTTTATTGTACGGACGGCAAAGCTTTGGAACACTTTACCAGAAGCCGTGTTTCCTGCGAACTACAATCCAGGGGTCTTCAAATCTAGAGTTAATAGGTACCTTCTAGGTAAGCGTGTTACATCCTAGGCTGCAGCAATGCTTAACATCAGGCAGGCTGTAGTCAAACGTAAAACTATCCCACGTCAAAAAAGGTCATATATATTAGGTAAGAACATCATGTTTTTATTTCTTTCTAAATTGTCAAACGGTTAAAAAAAAGATATTTTTAGAAAGCACCAGAGGGATGAAATAAAAAATCCTTGGAAAGCACTATCAATTCTAAGAATCTGACGATATATTTGCCAAAGAAAACTTACCCAGTGAGTATAATCTGTGCAGTAGTCTTGACCCTCCGTAATGAGGAACAAGATTCGAGGAGGAGAGTTTATTCCAATATAATATGCAAGTATGCACCATGGTTCACAAACACATTGTCGCATGTGAGGGTGTCGTTTAAAGGTAAAAAAAATCTAATTAATAGAAATCTACCAATCTCATCTTAAACATCGCAACAAATAATTATAAAGCCGATAATTTGTGAGTGTGTGTATGTGTTTATGTTTGTTAATTCCACGGCTGAACCGGTTAAGATGAAATTTGGCATGAAGGGCTACTTTTTATCCCAGACTAACACGGGTGAAACCTCGGGGTGCTGCTAGTCTAAATATATAAAACTCAAAGGTGACTGACTGATTGACTGACTGATATAGTGTTCAATCAACGCACAGCCCAAACCACTAGATGGATTGGGCTGAAATTTGGAATGAAAGTAGATGTTATGACGTGGGTATCCGCTAAGGAAGTATTTATGGAACTGTCACTTTTAAAGGGGTGAAATAGGGGATACAAGTTTTACTTCTTAATGCGAGCGAAGCCGTGAGCACCTACTAGTATTTTATAATTCTTTGAGTTGATTACGTTGTTTTATATTGGTTTTGTTATAGATATAAATAGGTATGTCTTTAATGCACACCAAATATCATGACTTAATGAATCTTAAAAACTATTTTAATTATTAAAATTAATTCATTTCATTGAGCGACCTTATCGCCTTATTGTTTTTTTTTTGCATTTTTGATATTAGATATACAATGTCATTCCCTCCCTAAGCCTATCCCAGCGTTTGCCCAGGGCTGGGCATAGGCCATACTTAGTGTGAGTCTAGTAATTACAGCATAGCGTGATCCTAACGTCGGCCGCCACTTCAACCGTGGAAGATATAGGTTTGTTATAGAATAGCTGTGGAGTCGATTCACATTTTTTTCTGCAAGAGGTACAGTTTTTTTCGCATCCGGCCTTTTATTAATATTATTATTTTATTATTTTAATCTAATATTAGTTTCATTCGTAAGTGTGTTTTTTTTGTTGTTTATTGAATAAAACTCTTATCTCCTTTTATTATAGATCAAGCTTTTCTTGCTATCAACTAGCGAAACTTTGTCTCCTTGTTTGTTTGGAGTGTTTGTTTGTGTACTAAAGAATCCCGAAAATATGTGTTTGGGTACGAGTCAAAGCGGGTGAAGCAGAGGATAGCCACTAGTTTAAAATGTAATGTCCCAAAAAGAAAACACTGCAACATTAATCATACTGTAAAACATCATTTTTCTCTCTATTTGTTTTCACTAATAATTTGACTTAAGTACAAATAAAATTACAAGAAACCAACGACTACCTTAATTTTTTTCCACTGATTTATTTCTTAACTAAACTAGCACTAACAAAATTTCCTCGACTCCACCCCACCCAGTTTATAAACCTGCCATCTTCGAGCGGAAACGTTGACATTTGTACATATAAAAGTTATGTGCGTCTTTCCGTTGATATCGCAAAAAACAGGTGTTTTTTTCCGCCGCGCCAAAGGTCAGGTGTGGTCGACCGACGCGTGGTTACACTCTGCTATTGATACAGGGTTCATTATGATAACATTTTGATAAGTCTATATATATTTATTTAAAAGTATCCGACCCAAAGGCTGACTACCAGCCCGATGGTCAGATGACATTTCCAAACCAGTAGGTAGGAGATGGATCACACAGGCTGGAGACCGTACTATGTAGCACGTTGGAGAGGAGGCCTATACTCAGCAGTGGGTGAACACGGGCTGACATGATGATGATGATGATATTTGTTTAATCGATCAAAGTGGTATACAAGTGTTGTGAATCAGAGGTATTGAAATATTCGTATGTCTTTTCTACTAAAAATAAGTACCTACTAGAGGTTTGGGACTGCATAAAAATAGCAATCCATAATCCAATCAAAATTTTTCACTTACCAAAAACGGGCCAAAATTTTACCCACTGGTTCAGCCGTGAAGTTTTGTGTTTCTAAACTTATTAAATATATTATTATTGCAGCAACTGAACACTTTGTCCAACACTCAGTATGGATTTAAGTGTCATCCGACCCATGGAAGCGCTGAAATGTAATGCCATATTAGCTTACGCGTCTTAGAACAATCTTTATAAAGTGCTATAATAGAACTGTCATCAGATTAAGAATTGGTCGTTATGGGAATTGCATACGAATGTTAGCTGAGCTTCGGGCGCTTTGCGTATGGAATGCCAGTTTTTTGTCACCCATCCTAAGATGGAAGTTGCTTAGCACTAGTAATTTTATAAATGCATTTTGACATTTGAGCGTTGTGTTTATGTTACCTACATTTTCACGCCTAAATAGCTGGAGCGGTGGATAAATTTGATTTGGAGAAAGATTAGATGAAATTAACACAAGGCTACGTTTTAACAAAGATAAAGCGCTAGACACTTCATAATAAGATATAACCCTGTATAGATATACTAGTAACGGCTTCAATACAGGTTCTGTACTGATATGCTTCGGTGGTTAGAAATATCTATTAAATGGCACGATTACTTACATACATACTTACCTACACTTTCTTGATAACATTTTAGATTGGTTACATTTTTAAATTAACCATTAATTTCAAAGCTTAAGTAACTTAGAAACTTAAGTTTTTTTTCTCAATAACATAAGTTGTCTAAGCTAGCTAGTCTGGAAGAGATCAAATGATATTACAGCCCACTGTTATAATCTATTGTTAATCTTTTCTTTATGTACTTATGTATGTGTGATATAAGTTTGGTAAATAATAAAGGTTGGATTGATTCAGTTTTCAAAAATCTTTATTTCACTATAAAATATGTATTTACAATGTGAACCTACATCTAAACAATGCTAACGGAGCACGTCATATAAAGTATTAAATAAATAATAAGTAAATAAATAAATATTTCGGGACATTGCACACAGCGCCATCTAGCCCCACACTAAGCAAACGCTTGTGTCGTGGGTACTAGATAACGGATATAATATTACATACATATTTTTTGTAGTATTAATTTCTAATGAAACACTTTCGGCAATCTAAATGTAAACAAATAAAATTAAAATTTAAAAAAATTGCAGCAGGAACCTAAAATCTAATGAATCATTCAACTGTGGAAACACTGTGATCTGGATGCCTGTTGATTATTATAGTAGTACAATTGACAACATGACTGCTCCGTTAGCTTAGTTGGTAGTGGCTCTGCCTTCTAATCTAGGGGTGCGGGTTCGACTCCCGCATAACACAAGTAATTATGAATATTAACATGTGTAATTACTTGTGTAAGTATGTATTTACAAAAGAAAAGTATATATGTATTATATCCGTTATCTAGTACCCATGATACAAGCGTAAGCTTAGTATGGGGCTAGATGGCGCTGTGTGATATGTCCTGAAATAATTATTTATTTATTTATTTTAACTGTCACAACAACTGTCTGTGATTAGTTTTCGTTATTACCTACGATTGTTTCCAATTTAATTATTAATTATTGAATGTGGTGTAGTATAAATGTATAACCAACTTGACGCGTCGTTATGAACTATTTATTTATTATTTTGTAGGTAAACCACTTGTAATGAAATATCACGTAACTGACAATAAAAGAATCTGAATCTGAATTAGTCGCAACTCAAGGTTAATGTAGACTTAATGTTAGGTGCCTGCAAAAGGACTTACTTAGGAATATCAATTACTTTCTAAGTTCTTATAAAAAGTTTATCAGTTACTACTAACTTTCTTCGATATAAACAGCTTCAATTCAGGATAACAAATATCTAATCTGGTAGGATGGATGGTGGATTCACCACTCAATTCAAACAATTCATTCAATTTCATGTAAATTGACTTAGATTATGTTATGTGTACCTCTTCCAGATTCAGATATTTATTCATAACAAACAGCAGTTACATGTCAACACTTAAAAAATACATCAATTATCACATATTTAGTCATAATCAAAGCTTAAAAAAATCAATGTATTACATATTTGATTCATTATTTAAAATTAATCCACAAGAGGTAGGTACTCGTTGTGTGAATAAAATGTCTTCTCTGTTAACCATTCCATTTATTCTCTCTAAATGTAATTAATATAATGTAACTAAACTACCGATACAAACTCAAACTTTTTCCCAATCAATCTCAAATAGAGTACATAACCACATTACCACCAAACGTATGCCTCTTCCCACGCAATCGCATCAACAATGGTTCAGCAAAAAGTCCGCTCCCAGCCGAGGTAGACTTTCGCCAGATTGAATCAATAAGGCTGAAACAATGTGAGCTCTTGTCAACCTACATCATGTGTACAGGGTGGGTATTTACTCATTAATTATGGAAATTACATGAAAAATTTACTACTTCTTTTTAAACGGAATAGGCCAACGTTTTACTACAGCCTGCCTGATGTTAAGCACCACTGTAGTCTAAGATGTTACACGTTTTCCTAGGAGAAACCTATTTACTCTGAAATTGAAGACCCCTGGGTAATAACTTAATTTTTTTGTATTTTAACTTACTTTATTATGTCTGATCGCAACTGTGTAACCGTTGAAAAAGAACAAACAAACTGAGCAAGTCCTACTAAAAATGGCACTGTCATATTTTCTAAATACATTTTGGTCAGGGTAAAGGTAATAAGAAAAATTAAACTGATTTCTTTCAGCGCCCATATATGTAATGTGCTTTACGGAAATGCATGGATGTCCGTATCTTAAATACTACTGAATCATCTATAGGTACTAATATTATAAAGCTGAAGAGTTTGTTTGTTTGTTTGAACGCGCTAAACTCAGGAACTACTGGTGCGAATTGAAAAATTATTTTTGTGTTGGATAGACCATTTATCTAGGAAGGTTTTAGGCTATATTACATCACGCTGCAACTAATAGGAGCGAAGAAACAATGGAAAATGTGGAAAAAACGGGGGAAATAATTCATCTTTGAGGGTTTCCGATGCGTGCGCTGCGAAAACGGTTCAAGATATCAAAAAAATATGTATGAAAGAATTATTTATCTTGAAATGACCTAACAAAATGTCTGCAACAGTATATGTCTATCTTTTAAGGTTAACTCAATAAACCCGTTTTTATGGTAATAACTATTCCACGCGGACGAAGTCGCGCGCACCAGCTAGTATTTGATAAACCTTATACCGTGTTTTAAGTTGACACATAAGTAGATATAGATAAATTATTTTACTCCAAAAAATCAAAATAGTGTTTTGTGAGATTTTACATAATATTTTCTTATATTGTATAGAGATTACTTTGAAAATCTGACCTTTTCAGTTGTTTGTTCTAACATAACAAAGCAATACAAACAAATTGAACCCCCTGTATACATGCAATTATCAGTCTCCAAAGTAATTATTTAATCTAAGTCTGGCAACATTATTTTTCTCAGACTACGCACGTACTATGACTGTCTACGGTTTTTGCAAGTTACGCATTTTCGTACTTAATTACGTTCTTTGTCTGCATTAATATTATGCTGTGATGTTTGGAAGACTGTTTGTCTGTTACTGTCAAAATTTGGGAAAAATTGTCGCCAAGAACTGACGGCTTGTTTCAGCAGGTTCGTTGGAGTACGAGATCCATTTTTGTGAATATGTTTTTTTATGACACGTTAAATTATAGGTCCCGGCTGTTTGTCTAGTAGGGCCGTCGTTAATCCATGTCAGAGGCCCTTAGGGCGGCTTGATAAACTCTCGACACCAGAGTTGGGCACTCTCGTTCGATATGATGATGATGAATATGTTATATATCTATTGTGACATAGATGACATGTACAGAAAGTATAAATAAATTAATATGAATATGAATTCCAGTAAGTTGTAATCAAGTTAGTAATGAGGCTACCTCTGGTGTCAAGTTTTCTGCAATTCTGTTTCTTTCTCGACTGCCAGCCAGCCAGGACCACTATTTGACGTCTTACCCGACTCACGGAAACGCCCAGGTGTACAAATGCCACCACTTGACAAGCACACCTAAGATATTGAATTAACATTGTTTTTTTTTACTAGAAATCAGCACACGCTTGACTACAACTTGCCTGATGTTAAGCAACGTTATACGATATCTACGATCTAGCGCGCTTGCCTAGAAGAAACCGATTAACTCTCGACTTGAAGACCGACAAATTATAGTTCAAGGGGAATAGAGATTCGGGCAAGGAGTTCCACAGTTTGGCTGTGCGCACGATGAAAGTCGAAGCAAAACGCTTGGTGCGAGTCTTTGGAACCTCAAGTGTATAACAAAATTGTTTTGAATATTGACTAATGTTGCATTTACTTATACACTATACTTATTATTTATTTACTTATTGACTGCTCCGTTAGCTTAGTTGGTAGTGGCTCTGCCTTCTAATCTAGGGGTGCGGGTTCGATTCCCGCATAATACAAGTAATTATGAATATAAAAATTTGTAATTACTTGTATTGAGTCTGGTCGTTTCTATGTATAATAAGTATGTATTTACAAAAGAAAAGTATATATGTATTATATCCGTTATCTAGTACCCATGATACAAGCGTAAGCTTAGTATGGGGCTAGATGGCGCTGTGTGATATGTCCTGAAATATTTATATTTTATATTTTATATTTTATTTATACATAGTTAACATTTTTGAATGACATAAAATTATAATGCAAAAATATATCATATTATTTAAGTATTGCAATGCAAACCATCAGCTAAGTATTAATTAAGAATTTACGAATACTTTTTTCTTTGCAATATTGCAGACAAATCCTGTAGTCAAGGTATGTATAAAAACGTATGATTTATGTAAATAAAGCGCGTAATTATGTAATTTACTCAGATACAATTCAGATTGTAATTCATATTCCCCCTACAGTGGGAAAATTGCGAAAAAACATGAAAATTATCTTATTCTTTGCCTAAGATTGGTACGATTACCTATGTTTTGTTTGTACATTTTTAAAGTTTCATAAAAAGCTATTGAAATTTTATTAATATAATAATAACTATTTACTGGTTTTCTGTGTAAATATTTTTTTTTATCATATTGATTCTACTATTGGTATTACAAATAATAGATATTATATTATCTTTTCAATAATGATTAGGCATGTAGCATGTAAACATGTGTATTTGTCAACTGAACCAAACTGGCCGACTTTTGTCTCAGTTGACACTAAGCATCTCAATAATAAGAGGAATTTTGACTGTTCTCATTAATAGTAAATAAAACAGTCAGAAATATTAACTATGCATCTCGGCAGTCTTTTTAGAGTACCAGTTTCATTACAGTTCTGTTAAGGCAAAAGTTGCTCAACTTGTACGATTAAGTTTACATAAAGTAAAGTAAATAAAGTAAAGTAAATTTTTATTTAAGCAACCTTATTGTATAATTTACATGATTCTGTCTTTTGCTTTAGTTGGAACTGTGTTGCAAAAGACAGGTTCTTCCAAGTGGTTTGGATGGTTAACAAATACAATTAAAAGTAAATAAAACTAAAACTATGGACATCATAAGATAATAATAATAAAAATCTAGCTAATTAAAGAAAAAAATACCTGAATTTCTTTGTTTTTAATATAATATATTTTCTCCAAATAAATGATTGAGAATATGTCGCGTTTGGAAACGGCACTCACCTAATACCTATATATACAAATTATTAAGTAACAAAATAATAATATTGTAGTAATTTTTTCTTCTGCGGCACAGTAACATTTCCTTTTATCACAGAAAAACAAAACACAAAACTCCAATTTCCAAATTCGAATTTGGGATCAGAATATAGCGAGCGAGAGCTCCAACAGCGGTCTCGCTCGCGCCGTATGTGATAAAACCAGCGTTTGTTGAGGACACTGTTTTTGCAAGTCTGCTGGGGAGGCGGCATATTTGTGCTGGACAGAGGAATGAGTGGAGTAGAGGTAACTGACTGTTTTTGGAAAAAAATAATATAAAATGGTTTGCTATTATTTTTCGTGTACAACTTTTAAATTTTTTAGGCATTACTGGATACCCGCGGTCTTACGCGTCAATAAAATAGCCATTGTGTTAATACAAAGTTTAATCTATCTAACCTTAAAGGACAGAACTTCACACATACTCACAATCTTAAGTGTTTATAGAAAGAAAGAAAGAAACATGTATTATTGCAGATTTAGCAGGAAGAACACAACAACAATTACACACAGAAACTTTAAATCTGGCTCAACACAGCCCCAATTTAGCAAAATTTTCACGCTGATTTTCTCTTGTAATTACAATTTTAAAAGTAGTGGGATGAGATTTACGCTTTTATTATGCTTTCTCTTGACACCCATGCCATCTTTTTAATATTCTCTTTAGTCGCATTTGATTGTTACTCATCCAAAGATATCCTTCCACAGATGATATATTTAGTTCTTACATTCTTAATGTTCTTTGTTTTTGTAGGTTGTATGTTATGTGATATAAATAATTAGGTAGGTTTAATTTATTATTTTTATTAGAAAAAAATATTAAGGAAAACCAAGAGAAAAAAAGTAGAATAGAGGATATGAAATCGCTTTGTATTAGTTTCAGTGATTGAATTACATTCTTCTAAAATTTCAATACCGAAGTCGACTCTTCTCCATTCCTTGTTACGCGCAGATGACGGGCGGCATTGCGTGGTCAGTTTTTGTTCGTCATCCGAACTGGACGTTCCAAGTTCAAATTTGAAAATTGGAACCGAAAGGATTCGATATTTGCAATTTTAAGCTTAGCATAAAATTCGCTGGATTTTCAAGGATTCCAATTTTAAATTGGCTATTTTTTGCGTGGTTAATCAAATCAATTATTAAGAAGACGGATAGAATAAAAAAAAAATGGATTTGATTTCTTTTTATCCCAGTTGGTGTATATTTTTTTTATAAATAAAGTTAGTTTATTTGTCATGCTACACTATTCCATAACACAAATACTATGAAACCACACAGTTCATTGGGTAAAGTCAACCACTAAGTGTATTTTATAAAATTCCATCCTAAAAAAACTGAATGAAAATATCTCTTGAATAAACTTACATTTTCCAACCGACCTCTTTTACCTATCCATTGAATATCCTAGACCCTAACCTACCGCAAGCCGAGGAAATTAAAGCCAAACACCACGTTTCATAGTTCATCCACGAAAAAAAAAAACGTTAAGACAATGCTCTCGAAGCAAAAACTCGCAGGACCACTAATATATTGCTTGAGTTGACTAGTATCAGCTATTACTTATGCAAACTTAGGCCCCTCCCACTCCCACCACGCCCCCACCTCGATCTCCCATCCTCGTCACTCCCACCTAACCTCATATCGCCCTCTCACTCGCTACAACACCGCCTCCGCATTTTCAGAAGGCAGTTTTTAGTAGTCTCAAAGACGTCGCACGGGTTAACGGTCCCGACCGCGAAAAAAAAAAAAAGCGGCAAAAAAAGTTTTTCATTCCTTTTTCAAACGGTTTTTCCGAAATCGAGAGTAATAGTAAAGTGATTAGAGAGTGACGGTGTATTGGTCTCTCGCTCGCGCGTTTTTTTTTGTTGTGTTTTCCGTGCTGTGTTGTGATTGTTGTGTTTGATTTGTGTGTTGAGGTAATTAATTTTTTTATTGCAATTTCTTTCATGATAAAGTACCTAGTATAATTAGAAATGAACAAAGATCAAGCCAATGTCACTCAAATCATGATAATAAATAATAAATGTTAGGACGTTATACTAAGTAAATGGAATAGGTAACTGCTAACCATCAATGAACAACATGCTTTTCTCTTGTTGACTCTTATATACTTAAAAATAGATTAAGCTCTGAGGCACTGCTTAGGCTAGGAATTATTGTTAGCTTTAACTTAGGTATAACACTAACCTAATAGGTAGGTTTCTGTGGAAGTACCTGGGCGCGCACCATGATGTATCTGCCCATGAGAACTCCCCTCACGAATTAATTATGGGGGGAAGTCACGACCCTCAATCATGAGGAAATACGACTTAAGAGAGAATAGGTGAAAATCATTACCTATGTGACAATTATTTAGCAATCTTCAGTTTCTCTATGCATATTCAAGAATGACTGTCTAAAAATTATTTTCAGGGATAACGATAGATTCATTATCGATTTGTAGGTTAACCTGAGGTGCATTTAAAAAAACGAGCAATTGAGATTCTAGATTCTCTTGTTTTATATAATATTAACTTACTTATTTTACCTAAATAATTTCCAATATATTGGATATATATTTACTTTACTTCCAGAAAAAGAGGTTGTTCATTCAGCTTTTTACTTTTTGCTCAATTTTGAAATAACATAAAGGTAGAAAAAACACAATCACTAACAAACCTGTCAGTTTATTATTAAAACGAGTAAAACCGTAGGCTTCTAGTATGTTTTATTTAAGTATTAACCGTAATTAAATTGTTAATACGTATTTAATCATCAAATCTAATCATTGACAATGCAATTCGCGGGAGCGTGTCAACAAATTTCCCGCTAAATTAAAGAAAGGCCAAAATGGTAAGTTAGTTAGAATACAATTTTAAAAGACTTTGTATAGTTGTTGTCTTAATATATGGCTAGATGGCACTGTGTTCCATACCTGGAATATTAATTTATTTATAGTAAAGTTCAAAACATGTATTAAGTATTCAATTGATGTCACGTTAAATAGGTCCCGGCTGTTTATCTAGTACGGCAGTCGTTATGCCATTGCCATGTCAGATGCCTTTAGGGCGGCTTGATAAACTCTCGACACCAGAGTTGGCCACTCTCATTCGATACGAAGAAGAAGTATTCAATTACATTACTAAGTTCGTATAGGATGGATAAAAAATTGTTATTGAGAATTTCCGCCTCCAGGGTCTCTTTGGTCTAGACTCCCATGTCTAGACCAAAGAGACCCTTAAGGCTAGCTTAACTACCATACCTATTAAAATAAACAATTTAATTTATGATTTTCTGTGTTCTCTAACTCACAGAATTGCCTAAAACTAAGAAATGTAGGTTTTTTGTGTTGCAATAGACAAAAATTGTACTTACAAGTTGACACAGTAGAAGCTAACTAAATACTTGGATTTACCATCAGACAAACTATGGTCAAGTGCAAACCTGTTATAGTTAAAAAAAAAAAAATTATATGACTGTACTGACTGTAACTAAGTTATACAGTTATATTAGAAACAAACGCGTAAACGAAGGCAAAGTCTTCTTCTTCTTCTTATCGAATGAGAGTGGCCAACTCTGGTGTAGAGAGTTAATCAAGCCTCCCTAAGGGCCTCTGACATGGCTTAACGACTGCCGTACTAGACAAACAGCCGGGCCCTACAATTTAACGTGTCATTCGTCCCACGGAAGCGCAAGTTAAGGCAAAGTTATCCCACCATTATTAAAATTACGAAATTTTCTGCGTCTCCCAAAATGGATTGCCAATTTTTGGTTACCCATCCAAGGACTGCTCGCATCGACAGTGGCTTAAAGGTAATCGCACTAAGGGCGCTTTCAATTGCGACTTTAAAATAAAGAAAAAACGTTAAAAAATAAATACGTTACTTTGTTAGAAAAGTCGTAATTCGATAAAAAAACAACCAAATCCCAACACTAAATAAGTAACAATTAACTTGCAACCGTAAGTTCACGGTTATTCGTATCGGCGAGTTAATTTAACCGGCCGATTAAAAATTAATTGCTAATTTTAACTAATTGTTTTTGACGCGTCCGTAACAAACTGCCGGTTTAATTTATTATAACAATTTAATATTAATCAATTGAGTTCTTAGTTTTATTTATTTTGCAGTAAGTAATTTAATGAATCGTGATTTCGTGGTCGATGTTGTAATGGTCAAACTGATATTGAAAATTTGGTAACTATTGAAAACTAACTTAACTTGTGTTATTCCGAAATAAAAAGCTATCTATTCTTTAACACTCTCAAGATGCCACTGGGAAAAAGTCACGATGTTCCATCGCTCCGTCACGGTGAGAATGAAGAGCGAATCTCACTCTTGAGTCGTATTTTCTCATGACTGAGGGTGACTCCGCCGCAGAATTAATTTGTTAGAGGAGCTCTCTTGTGCAGATACATTGTGGTGAGCGCCTAGAGCCTTCCCCGGAAGACACATGTCCTCGGATATTGTGGTCCTCAAACATGTCGGTTTCCTCACTATGTTTTCATTCACCGCTAAGCGAGTGCAAATCCACACATAAAATGAAAATACCTATTGGTATAGGGCCGCATTAGAACCAGGGTGCGTCTGGATGAAATGCAAACGCTGGAACCGCTGAGCAGATATAAAATATAAAAAAGACCAACAAATTCAATTAGACAGGCTGTAGTCAAACGTTGGCATAATCCGTGTTAAAAAAAATGACCTGGGCGCCCACCACGATATGTATCTGCAGTTTTATACTATGTGGTGGTAGTTATTTCCAATAGCCAAGAACAAAAGATGATACTCTTGTAATTGACTGGCCTGTTAGCTTAGTTGGTAGTGGCTCTGCCTTCTAATCTAGGGGTAGCGGGTTCGATTCCCGCCTGACACAAGTATTTATGCATTTTAAAAAATGTATAATTTCTTGTGTTGAGTCTGGTTGTTTGTATGTATAATAAGTATGTATTTACAAAAGAAAAGTATATAAGTATAATATCCGTTATCTAGTACCCACGACACAAGCGTTTGCTTAGTGTGGGGCTAGATGGCGCTGTGTACAATGTCCCGAAATATTTATTTTATTTATTTAATTACTAAAGCCGGCCCTCAAAAATATGTTACCTTAGGTACTACTAACACTTTTAAACAATAACAAATAGTTACATATTATAAAACACCAAGCAACTGCACCACAACTCTAATTCCAACATCTTATCAATTCAACATTGAAAGTTATCGCTAGCGGTGCTGCGGACGGCGTGTGCAGTTTTACTCCTCCCTAGTTTGCATATTGTTAGATAAGAATGGAAAAAAATGGTTACTAGTCACTGCCAATGTTAATAAGATAGTGATGGGGCTGTTTGGAATCGAGGTGAATGTGTGTAATCGATTATGATATCAGTTATGATATAAAATTCCGTTTTTATATTGGCAGAACCTAGCGCAAACCCTTGTTCAAAAAATATCTTTTCGCCTACATCTTTGCTTGTAATAAAAATTAAGATTTAACATGCCACATAAACTACATTGGCTGTTTGTTATAATTAATGGCAATAGTTTAACAAAATCAGAAGCCCTACGATGGTTTGAAAGCTCAGACACCAAAGTAGGCCACTCTCATACGAATTTACTAACATTAACTTTACGTTCGATTCCCGCGTGACACAAGTATTTATGCATTTAAAAAAATATATAGGTATAATTACTTGTGTTGAGTCTGGTCGTTGTTTGTATGTATAATAAGTATGTATTTACAAAACAAAAGTATTATATCCGTTGTCTAGTACCCACGACACAAGGGTTTGCTTAGTGTAGGGCTAGATGGCGCTGTGTGCAATGTCCCGGAATATTTATTTTTTATTTATTCCCTTCGAAAAAAAAAAACAACGTTCCTAAACAAAGATACCTACTGAGACATCGGAGATATGTACTTCCACAGCACAGAATACAGAACACAGACAAAAAATCTTTAAGATTCTATATCTATTCAGTCGGTAGACAGTCTTCTCGGGTGGTTTAAAAACTCTCAAAGTGTTTTACCCAGTCTATAAAGATAAGATAAAAAGATAAAGAATCTTTATTGATACTATAAAGTTGTAACATACATAGGTATAGGTATAAGTACTAATATCATAGAATATGCTACACAAATTACAATATCTCGTCAAATTGAATTTATAACATTTAGTTTTAATAAAAATTTTGAAGTTACAATCTGTATTGTTAGTAAAATAATGAAAATTTTTGTTCTTAAAACTATGTCAAACATATATAGTTTTGTAAACTAATACGAAAATATTCGATTGTAAGCCGTGATTTTCACATCGACATTTCCACATTTTCGCATGCCTACCCGTGTAATAAGTGAAGGTAGTTAATTAGAATATTCGGTATGATAATTGTTACGTTTGCGCCGTAACATCATAATACGCATGCGAGTTCTTTAATGGTCTTTGCCATTATATTTTCTTTTACAGTTGGTGAGAATTTCAAAGTGTTTTTTTAAGTAAATTAGTTGGGAATTGTGATTTTTCTCACTTTATTTTCCTTCTCGTTGCGATGTTTTTTTTTATTCTTAAATTAGATCTAATAATTTCTGCATGCGCTATTGCATATTTAGTATTCATGGTTAACTTGTTAATTAATTTCCAAATAAGATAAATATACGATAAATGATCTCTAGTTATGAGAGTTACTATTAAACATATATATATATATATATATATATATATAAACACCATACTGCACACTTAGTTGATCCAGCAGTGAGCCAATGCATAACTGACTCCACCTTTTGTGCGAAATAACTTGGCTCTGGTTTAATATTTTTCGCCCGGAGTGGAAACGTCGCTTTCTACTCGGCGACGTTGCCAGATATATCTGTTGAATAACCGTATACTCCATGTTTTTTTTTATCTGAAGTTCCACACAGAAGTAGATCCGTAACGGCCAAATGTTTTATACTCAACAATACTTATTGGGTCCGTATATTATCTCAAACCGTGTACGTAAGTGGATCCATTGTGGCGCTTACACGATACTAACAGGTAGGTACATTATGCATTATGTGGCTCCACTGTATATTACTTAATGGGTTATATGAATGCATACCCACGTTGATCCAACAGATGTTTTAGGTATTGAGGACTTTTTGGCTCCTTTGACATCGATACCTGTACTTATGTGGTTCCATTACGGTTAATATTTATATACCTACCGGTTGCTAAACACTATGTGGTTCCGAATATACACACCATGAATAAACTGCGCACTTACTTTGATCTAGCAGGTAATACCTATATTCTTGATTCTTGAACATCGTAAGATCCACCTCGAGTAGGTATGAAGGCGGGCGAGCGGGGTGGAAAAGTTCGTACACCGCACCTCACACCCCGCGCTCACGCCATTTTGCCGCGGCGCATGTGGCTCATTCCGAATTCAGTCTTCGAAGTGTGCTTGCGCTCTGACGTCGTGCCCAAAGTGTATTTTACCTATTCAACATTAATTCATGTCGGACAATGAAGAGAACAGGAATGAAGGTATGTATTTGTAACTACGTTTCATGTTTCACTGATTAATTATCTAAATAAGTACCTATATATTTTTTTATTAATTAACAGGTTAACGTAATTCTTAAATACATATTATGTTTTAGTTGAACTATGCAGCTCAATGGTTTAGCAGAAATAAGGTATTTGGTATCAGTCAGTTTGAAGTGTGCTAATTTACGGTCTGTTATACTAAAATAAGGTTGGGCTTGGCTACCTACCAATTAATTTGCTAAAAGGGAAAATTCTTGTGTGTGTGTGTGTGTTTCTACTGTTTGCACCTAGGTTATTAATAGTTATGTAAATGCATTTTATCGATGTTTCTACCGTAGGTACACTACTAATAAATAATTGACCTAGCGAGCGAAGCGTCTCAGCAACAACTGGCTAAATTCTTATTCATCTGTCCGGATGTTTGTTTGTTTGTTTATGTGGATGTTGGTACTCGCGTACAAGTCGTTATTCTCAACCAATCTCGACGAAACTTGGTATACAGATCCTACGATTTCATAGATTTTTTTTTGTCGTGGGGATTTTTTGATTGGAGGAGTTTTTCATTTTAAAAAGGGTGTAACTAGCTGTGGCGCCGCTTACACTATTTCATTCATAATATTCGGTGGAAACATTTAGTACCAAATCATAATTATACAGGGTTATAAGGAAAGGCTATGCTAAGCCGAAAAGGGCTTATAGTACTCCTCATTATGAACAACTTTTACATATGGGACCAACCCTTAATTCGAGAAAAAAATATCAGCTGTTCCATACATTTTTTAGAGCGTCATTGACATCTTTCTATGGAACTGCTGATATTTTTTCTCGATTTTAAGGTAGCTGGTTGGTTGGTGGGTTGATAGATGGGGCTTTGAAAAAAAAAAGGGAGGACGCGAGGTCTTCTGTTCGACAGAACCACTAGTTATTATTGTGAATGTTGCTTATTATCTATCTATGCCATAGGATTATTACAGCATGTTGGTGTCTAAGTAGATAAGGCCTGATCTACAGACTTTTCTAACTCAGCGGTACTAAGCTTACGTACTCAAGTAGGTACCTACCTGGTTCGAATTTACTATCGCTGAATGTAAGCACTGAAAGCTAATAGAAATGTCGTTGCTTCATGTAAATTACAACTAGGTACTACTTACTTACTTGTCTTTATTGTGGTAATGGTGACTAACAAATATTAACAGGTTCATGTATTTCTACATAAAATTAAGAAAATATTGTAATTGCAGGTCAGGACAAAATATTTATTCATGCAGACTTACCTGGATTGGATTACCCAATACGGTCTGAAGACGATGGTATATCAGTTGCATCTTCAATACTCGAAATGGCTGATACCATAAATTTAAGTAAACTTGAAACGTTGATAGCCGGTGGAATGCTATGCGTGTCAGAGCCTGAAGGTTCAGACGAGGACGAAAATGTCAGTGTGGCGTTACCTTCTAAAAAATGCCCTGATAATCAAGCCTTCATTCACAAGCCTGTTGAGGGATCCTCTCTCACTGTGGGTTCAATAAATGATGGCCAGGACTTCGATAAAAGTACTGCCAGGTATCTACGTACCTACTTACTAGCTGTCTATTAATATAACGTCTAATGCAGTAATTCTGTGTCGTAGTAGTAATTCTATTCTATTGTTAATCAAGCTACTCGTAAATTGAAACATGGCAAACATGGTTTATTTACTCAATTACTTAATTTATTTTAGGTCAGCGAAGGACAGACAAAAAGTAACAGCAACCGTAAGTTTTAGAAAAAATAAGTATAAACTCTATGTATAAAGTGCTCGTGGCCTAGCTTGCTTGGTTGGTGAATATGCTTGGTTGACTTGTAGCCAAACACAGAACCGTGAATGGGATACACCAAGAGAGGCTTATGCTACGCGGTAAACAAAGTCAGTCTATAAATATTAATAATAATTATGTACTTCATTTTTTTGCAGGATTCCAGTGACATAACTTTGAGAACACTGCATAAAAACATAAATTACTACGAACAAAGTGAAGATGATGGTGACTTTTCTGGCACTGAAGGTTCAGAATACATATGTGATAGTGAAGAGGAAAGACATCTCAATACCAAAACAAAGTTTATTTTTACAAGATGTGTCAAAGAAACCAATTTAAGTAACATAACTACAACTCAACAATTGGTACAGACTGATAATACCGCAGCCAGAGTAAGTAAAAATAAAGTCAATGTTGTGTTCTCTAGTTGTAATAAAATACTTTTTACTTCAGAATTAAATTTTCAGATGTCGCATGCGCGTATAATTGCACCGGAAACACCAGAAAAACCATTCGAAGAGGTAAGCAATATTTCAATGATATACTTAGTTTAACTAATTGTGGTTTTAGATTAAAGATAACGATGGTATTCTGCCTACACCCGTCATTTAATTGCTCCTTTGTAGTTATTTATTTTATGTTAAGTAGATAGATAGATAAACTTTTTATTGTTCACACCAGAAATTACAAACAAGTACTCGTTCTTTTCAGAGTAATGCGATAAGTTCCAAACGGCCAATCCTAATCTGCGAAGAATCGATCGAGAATGATTCCTATTTACATTTAGATGAAGAAACTTACAGGTATTTTACATTGTAATGAATAATTATATATTATTTCAGTTTTTTTCGTAATCTCCATATAATTATTTTAGTTAAAATCACGAGAGTCATGATTTTAAAGCATAATCACCTGCTTCGTGAATTACCTTATTAAAAAAAAGTATCACTAAAAAAACGAAGTGGTTGAGATTTTGTTAAATAAATAATTGATTTTGTTTTAAAGGTGATTCCGAATTATCATTATATTACTAATGTAATATAATGATATAATGTGTGTGAGCCGTGGTAGCTCAATGGGAGAACAGCCGCTTCGTATTCTTGAGGTGGCGGGTTCAAACCCCGACTCGTACCAATGAGTTCTTTGAGACTTATGTACGAATTTACATACCACTGGCTTTTCGGTGAAGGAAAACATCGTGAGGAAACCTGCGTACGTCCGGAGAAGAAATTCAATGGCGTACGTGAAGAAGAAGTCACGCAAAAAGGGCCGATGACCGGCCTAGTTGCGGAAAAAGGAGCGCGACCTTTACCTTTACCTTTTAATGATATAATGTATTAAATTAATCCAACTTGTATTATTTTATTTTAGATCGTTGGATAAAAATACTAACAAGGATACTGCAGAAATTCTACAAGATATTTCAAACGACTTGTATGATCTCGATGGCAATAATGATAGTACAAATGTTTTGGAGCAAAATATTTTAGAGGACGTATGTTACCTATTGCTTTTAAATTTAAAATTAATAAACATTTTACGTTTGTTCACTATCAATAAAGTTATTTGGCATGAATCAAAATTACACTAATGCTTTTTTTTCAGACCGACAAACCATCAAACTCTACAAGTCAACGAAGTTGGGATAGACGTAACTGTTGCCTCTATTGCGAAAATTTAGTAACTAATTTTACGCGTCATTTAATAAGAAATCATCAAGAAGAAATAGAGGTTCTAAAACTTATGTCTATCACAGACCCTGATCCGAAAGTGCAAAAAAAGAAGAGGCAACTTATTACTGATGATTTAAGGAATCGTGGTAATTTCATTCACAATAGTAATGTTGTTAGAAATAATGAGGGATATCTTATTCCGGCAAGAAGGAAAAATGACGAAGAATTGACTAAAAGCCCATCAAGCTTTGTGGTCTGTAAAACATGTCTGGGCACGTTCAGAAGATCTACGTTTTACAGACACAGCAAGAAGTGTAATTCAGTCAACGAAAATAATGTCATGACAAAACATACCCTTGCGCGGCACTCCTTAAGCATCATACCAACCTTTACTCATGCATCGAAAGAATTTCAAGAAAATATCTTACCAAGGCTGCGTAATGATGAAATTTCACTCATAGTGAAACAAGACCCTTTAATCGTTGCTTATGGATGTAGACTTCTTAAGAAAAAAAAAGAAAGAAGATGCAGGAAAGCCATCTGCTCCAAGATGAGGGACCTTGCTCATCTTTTGCAGATTGTGCGAGAGAAGCAGCCTGCCATTGTTCAATTACAAGATCTGATTGACCCTAAATACTATGAGTGTTTTATTGAGGCAGTTAAAGAAATGAGTGGCTTTAATGAAGAAACTGGCTTTGTTAAAATAATAAGCATACCTGCAAGAGTTCGCCCGGAAATATTGGGTTGTATTGAAATTTTGTTTACCAATACAATTATGGACGGTAGCAAATCAACAGCGCTAAAGGACCACATAAAAAACAGATTGAGCGAGTTTAAACTTCTTCTCGAAGCAAATTGGCAATGGGAAATATCGTCGAATGCCGAAAAAACACGAAAGCGTAACCTCATGACTAAACAACAAGTTATGCCACTAGAGGAAGATATCGAGAAAATAATTATAAAAATACACGACTTGGAAGAAAAATACTATAATATTCTAAAAAAAGATACCACTCACGTTAATTACGAAAATCTTTGTGAAGTCACAATTGCACATATCATAATTTTGGATCGCAAGCGAAGTGGCGATGTCGCAGAAGCAGAGCTGCAATATTATCTCAACAGAAAGACAGATGAGATTCCGCTACAAGTTCTGGAAACGCTTGATGAAAAACAAAAACGAGCTATTGAAGACTTGGACATTTTCCAAATTCCAGGTAAACGAGGTAGGTCGGTACCTGTGCTGCTGACAAAAGTAATGAGAAGAAACATTGATATGCTCATAGCTTCTCGATCAATTCTAAACATTACATCTGAGAACAAGTATTTGTTTGCACGTCCACACACAGATGAACCATTCGACGGAGGGCGATGCCTCAATAAAATAAAAAGTATGTGTAACTTAAAAAAACCAGAAATGCTGACTTCCACAGGACTGCGACACCAGATCGCCACAATTTCTCAAGTCCACGCCAAAACCGACGATAAATATACCCAACACTTGGCTACTTTTCTTGGTCATGACATGCATGTTCATGCTAGTAATTACAGATTACCAATACAAGCCATTCAAAAAGGTCTTGTTGGCAGTAGGCTTCTAGAAATCGAAAAACTCTCAAAAAACCAAAAAGACTCAAATGACAGCCAGTCTGAAAGTGATAAGAGCGATTCATGTATTGAAGAATTTGAAGACAATCAGAACGACAAGAATAGGCACAATGAAGAGACAGAAGGTGACAAAAATGGTAAAAAATATAAAGTCAAAATGTGTGAATATGAGAATGAACGTGATGTTGAACTTAACAACCTTGGCATAAATAATAAACACAACGAAACTAATGACAATAACGAGAGCAACGACAAGAGCGAACTGGATAAAAACAATGACAATGATAAACAAAAAGAAAGTGGTAATTGTAATAAAAAAAGTAGAAAAAGAGGAAAGCTGTCTGAAAAGAAAAAAAACACCGAGAATCGTGACGACTACGTAGAGAGTAGTGACGACGACGTAGAGAAAAATAAACACGTTAAAACAAAAAAAAATAAACCACAAATGACTAAAAAAAAGGTGCCAAGTTTGCAGTCATCGGATTCCGAAAACTCTATCGACATACCACAAAAAAAACGAAAGGTAGTCCATAATAAATGGACTACAGCTGAGATAAACGCAGTCATGAAACACCTAAAAAAATTTATCACTCAGAAAAAAAATCCAGGAAAAGCTCTGTGTGAAGCAGTATTGCGCGAAGAGCCAGTTCTCCATAAGCGAACGTGGATGCAAATTAACACCTACATTAATAACATTTACAAAAAGAAATAAATGTTTTTGGCGTAAAATTATATGTAGTTAGTCATTTACGCCAAAAACATTTATTTCTTGTAGGTTTAATGTAGGTACATGTTGCACCCACGTTCGTTTTATTTATTTCTTCATGATTAACTTAACTACATATAATTAAAACTGATTTGATTTTGATTTAAAATGATTGAATATAATAAATGAATAAATAAAGTCTTTTGTTTCTTTTCTAGGGTTTTAGTTTCCTATTTTATCAAACATTGAGCTCATAGCTCCTGCCACATACAGACTAATAAGATAATTCTACAGGTTTTGATGATGACCAGCATAATGATGAACAGCAACCAGGATAATTCTAAACATTTTAGGTTTTAGGGGTTTTTACAAATTGTTTTGGTTTGGTATCGATGGCTTACAATGATAATAATCAATACTCAATACATTTATTAATTTTGCATGATGCAAAAATCCTTTCAATTAATCTGTTCAATACACAATAGTCTATCTCTATCTATAGTACAGCAAGACCAAGCCAATGACAAAGGCCATCACAAATGGTGCGCTCTGATTGGCTCATTTGAATTGGATCAACTTGTGTTAAAACGCAAAAAAGGTGGATTTGTATAAAAACACCTTAATTATTATTATTACTCATAGTTACACTTGTGGCTCCGATCAGAGTCACATATGTATTGTGAACCTAACATTGGATCAACAAATACCACCCGGATCAACAAGTGAAAACGGATCAACAAAATACTACTCATACGGCACGATGGAGCCACTAAGTGCGCGTAGGGATATCTATATATATATATATATATATGTTTAATAGTAACTCTCATAACATATATATATATAATATATAGGTATATATATTGGAAAATGAGAGAAAATAATGAGAACCGGCAGGATTTGAACCAGCGTATTTTTTATTTGAATCCTGCCTGTCTGATCGACTGCTTTTCTTGCACAAAATAAATTAGTAGATTAAAGTGGAAATTATATTTTTTAAATAATATATCAAAGACTACCATGATGCCACTAATATATATTTATAATAATCTAAAAGCTAGAAAAATCAACTAGCAACTAAAGTTAGGAACTGTGAAGTAATTTCAAACTGAATATTAAAAATGTCTTTTTATTATATGGTCTGCGAGTATTTTGTTGTTAATGATTTGTGAAAAATCTATTCAATTTACAAAAAAAAAACTAAACAATTAATGGCACAACACAGAATTATTGTTTAAAAATTTAAGAAGCTATAGTGCTCTTTTACACAATATGCAAGTAAGTACCTATTACGAAGTTTGTAACATAACCTCATCTAATAATAGCATTTAGCCAATAAACTGTTACTTCCTAGAAAAATAAAGATCAAGACGAGAGTAAACCGGTTTCTCCTAGGTAAGCGCACTAGATCGTAGATTATAACGTTGCTTAACATCAGGCAAGTTGTAGTCAAGTGTGAGCCTATCTCATGTAAAACAAAAAAAAAGATGGATCGCTTTTTTCCGCTACATATTTCTTAACGTTTTTTATTTCACTCGAATTTCAACAAACTCGTCAAAAAGCCTATATATCACTTATACCTAAACCATGAAAACTACTTATATACCACTATCAAAACGTCCATGACGTCATCAAACCGAAATGTGGGTAGGCGGAGCTTACTCGAGGCGTGGCGGTGGGCGTGGCCTAAAGTTCATTGACCCAAGTATACATACCTTTACATATAAGCATACCTAGGTATACCATGTAAGGCTAGTAATTTGCAATTCTATTAGACTTAGATTATGGCTATGGCAGTGTTACGTGTTAAGAGATGGTATTTTTAGATGGATGTTAAGCAATGTATATCAGGTTAGAGTTTTGGATGGGTGACCGGATGTTATCTAAGTAGGTTTAGTTAAATATAATAATGTAAATCGTATGAAGTGTGAATATTAATTGTAAGCTTATAAACCCGTGACTTTATACAATCCAGGATTAGCTTTATGGCCAATAGGTTAAACTCTCGAACGGTTGAAATAAGCAATGCCTTCCAAAATTTTGCTAAAGGGTTTTTTAAACCCTTCAACTTTGAAAAAGGGTGGTTTTATACTACTGCAGAAACCCATAGACCAGCCAATATCTAGTCTAGTCTTCCGACTCACAGAAACGCTAGAATGCAACGTGGCTTAGTATCAAGCGCTTTGTAGTCTGGCGTAAATCTATACCTACGTGATAATAAAGCTAAAGAGGGTAAAAAAATCGAACACAGAAGATACTAGAAAAAAAAAATTGGTTTAATTTAAATCCATAACAGTTTTAGCAGTTTTTAGAATTTTTGTCTGTTTATCTGTTTATACAAAGGCTCACAACCCAAAAACGGCTAAATGGATCATCATTATTTTTGGTATGAAGGTAGTATGAAATCTTATTACTTTTATGTCAAAATAATCCGAGCGAAGCTGCGAGCGTCCACTAGTTGAATATATGGTGACGATAACTTTGGTGATCACGTGCGAATAACTATATTCACTGAGTTATGAACCGATGTTGAATGAAACTAATCAAATGTGTAATCATTTCTTTTTTTCCTTGTTTCAGATATTCAGCGGAAAACAAAAAAACGTTTTAAAAAATCTTGTGCAATACCTAACATAGAAAAATAAATTTTTAATTGGTTTTAAATCAAAGTGTTGAGTTAATTTATTTGTGTTATATTATTTTTTACTTTAAAAAAAACTAGTTTAAAAATCTGTGATTTGACAAATCGGATAAAAATGTGTAAACGATTAATTTAAACAATGAAACGGATGTTATAAAAATATTATTGTTAAAAAACTTGTAAAATGTTAAACGAAATAGTGTAAACAAATCAGTGATGTGACTGAAAACCTTACAATAAAATCTAGAATAAAATTTAACGTTCATGTGGTCACGGATAACAAAAACTAAAAAATAAAATCAGTTGCTTTTATAGTTAAAACTGTAAAAAGTGTTAATCAATAATGACAGTGCAAAGTGATAGTTCATAAACAAAAACTAGCAAAAACAACATAAAATCAGCAACAAATCAGTCACAGTTTTGACGCAATAATAAAACCATATCATTCAAAATGGCAGTGAAAAGTGACAGTTAATGAATAACAATCTCTAAAAACAGCAACTGTTGCTGACACTGCAATACACTTACAGTAAATTAAACGTCACTACAAAAGTGATATACCATATTTCAAAATGACAGAGCATCAATCAGCAACGAGGAACTAAAAACCGACAAAATTTGCTAAAACTCCTTATAAATACAATAGTGATGGACTGTTTATCAAAATGACAGTGCGAAGTGACATTTTATGATCAGCAATCTCTCAAAAACAGCAACAGTTGCTGACATTGTGACGCTGTCACAGAATTTAGAACTTTTAAAAGTGACATTACATTTCAAAATGACAGTGCAAAGTGACACTTTATGAACACCAATCAGCAACAAGCTTTTAAAAACCAAAATTTGCTATTGCTCCTAGTCAAAACTCATCAAAATGACAGTGCAAAGTGTCAATTTATGAACACCAAACAGCAACTCAAAACCAGCAATTGCTGACACTGTGACGCGTTCACAGCATTTTGACCCTTACCCCAATACTAATAATGTGTTATTTATGAACGAGTGCGACCAGTACGGGATGTATACCACGTGGTATAGTCGTGGGGAAGGTGGGATGCACCATCACCAGATGGGGCAGTTGTACCACCACGCGCCGCCGATGATAAAGACTGAAGCGGGGGTCAACAGTGATTGTATGATGGCTGTTGACTACGCGCCGCCTATTAAGGTATGGGTTTTGTTTTCTTTATCTTTTAATTAGAGTAATTAATAAGTCAGCTTATATATATATATTTATATCATGCTACATCTTAGGTATATATACATTTTGTGGCTCTGCCTTCTAATCTAGAGGTCGCGGGTTCGATTCCCGCATAACACAAGTATTTATGTACTTTAAAAAAAATATAATTACTTGTTTTGAGTCTGGTCGTTTACATGTATAATAAGTATGTATTTACAAAAGAAAAGTATAAAAGTATTGTATCCGTTATCTAGTACCCACGACACAAGCGTTTGCTTAGTGTGGGGCTAGATGGCGCTGTGTGCAATGTAACGGTTTTTTTTCTTTTTTGTTCTGGCTCAGGAGCGATTAAAAATTGGGGTTTTAACCGCTTACTTCAATCTGATCCTGGGGCGGTGGACAGGAAACGTGGCCTTTGCTGTCGATAAATAAGGAGTGTAAGAGGTCTAAAAGGTCCTATGTCTCTAGACACACGGGTGCATTTAAAAAAAAAGGAACAGTGGCTTCGACGAGTTCCCACTGAAGTACCCGGAGCCCTACTCCTCTTTCTTTTTTAATGAGGCTGGCCACCGGGGGGGATTTAGTGGGTAAAAATCCCACATAACCCAACTACACCCCATTGTGGTCGGGTATCTTTGCTGAAGACTTTCCCCTCGAAACAAAAAAAAAGGTATACATAGCTTTTGCTTACCACCAGGCATACACTGCTCATAAATCATGTGCAGACCTGTCATAGTTTAAAAAACCTTAAGTTCATGTTTTCAAAAACCTTTATGGTTATAGTAAGTAACAATTTAGAGAGGTGAGACTCTCACCTCTCACCGTGAGAGGAGATTTAGAGAGGGTTAATCGTATAAAGTATTTTGTTTTGTGTTTGTACATTTCTAAAAATTGCATCTAATACCCATTGTTGTGTTTTGCGTCTGGTAGATTTCATTTTGATACCTAATACCTACATATAATTAGATTTTACATTAAAGATTTGTAAAAGACAAGATAAAATTATAAAAAAATATCTTCTTATTTTCATAACATTACTTTATCAGGTCAGGTCTTTTTTTAAGAAAACATGTTAGACTAGACAGCACACATTAATCTATTAAAATATTTATATCAATCACCCAGAAAACCAAGTCAAGTATTTTCCTCACTGAGCAATCAGCCAACACTTATTTACTTATATTAATTATTTAATTAATACACAGGTGCTAATTACATATGCAATGTGACAGCTGCAAGAAATTTTCCTATAATTTCGAAATAAATTGCGATTATGCTCATATTTACTTGTAAATTATGGCGTGGTAAGGGACCATAATTTTACGTCGTTTGATAGTAGTTTATGCAACGGAAGGGGTATTTTTGGATTAAACTATCTGTACATATAATAAAGCCGAAGAGGGTCGAAAGTCTGAACATTGAAGATATATAAAAAAAAAAATGTTTGGAGATAATTTGAATTGATAACAGAACAGATTCTATCAATTTCTAGAATTTTATCTGTTTCTCTGTTTATCTGTGTCTCTGTTCGTCTGTTTCTTTCAACGCTCATCACGCAATAACGATTTTTAGTACGTACGTAGAACGAGGCCTTAGGAGTATCATATGCCACTTTTTATCTTGATATGATGCGAGCGAAGCCGTGGGCGTCCACTAGTAGTAATATAAGGGAAAAATGGCCTTTTTCTGTCTCAACGTATCAGCATTGCCATCCAGCGTGGTATTGCGGCCAGTATGCTGGGCACGCTGCCCTCTGGTAGTGGGCTGGGAGCACTTAGATTATCTTTAGGCTTTTCTAAAAAAACTAAGTGCCCCTTTTGTTATGTTGTAGTTAGAAGTAATATGTTTAGTTTTTCTTCCCTTGTTTTTATGTTTTATTATTATAATATATAGTTTAATTAGGAAAATATATAAAAACATTTTATTCTATTGAAGAAATAAATGTAACGACATACACAGAATAATAATACAACAATATTTTGATTCCATGTAAATTTCTTATTAAAGATACTTTAAAAAAACTTAGTAAAAATAACATCACGGCAAGAACAGTACAAGATTTTTCTAACTGGAAATAAGGAGACTTATACCATAGACTAAGTATACTCAAATTGAGTATACTTAGTCTATGCTTATACCTTGTAATTAGCTTACTAACGAAATTTACTTGATTTTTGAGTCTATCTTGTCTAAAATAAAGAATCTCTACTATCAAAAATTAAATCTAAAGGAAACCGAAGGCTTTTAAATATTTCAAAATAGTTATTTTTCAATTCTTGAGTGAAATTACTGCTCAGTAATATCTACAGCAATGCTATTTTATTTACTCACCTTATATTTATCTCTCAACTTAACAATGTTGATAAAGCTCATGCCACCAGATGGCCGAGTACCTACGAAAGTATAAATATCTTCAATCAAAATTCGATCTCATTTTGAGTAGCCGACCATAACTGACCACCAAACCGGGTCTTGCTCGTGCCGTAGCTATTATAGCTTAATCTGTGACCAAATTACTCGAAATCGAGTTTTGGGGGTTACTATGAACAGATATATTGAAAATGTATATTGAAATTCACCAAAAAAATACATATATTTTTTCTAATTTTAATGCTATTTTTAGGCTGAAGTTTAACTAAATAAATAATAAGTTTGAAGGTTATTTTGCACAGATAGGCACACAATTGTTTACTCTCTGAGACGCATAATATTATGTAACTCCGTTTCGCAGAATAATTCTTGACATACCTACATTTCCAAAAAACTATTCCTATGGTGAAAGTTTAACCCTACATACTTAAGTGTTTAAAAACTAATTAAATTTTAGGGCTTAGTTGAATAGATTAAAACTTAGCAGTAATTCTGACTTTATGCAAATTTATTGCTTGATTTGAGTTCTTGAGTTTCAGTCATCCTTTTAAAAACGCAGCAAAAACGCTACCAAAAGTTTATAGTAAACTCCCAGATCCCGTGCTAAGCATTACTTGCGGCGAGATTTTTAAAAAAAACTAATAAAAAAAAGCACCAACCTGTTTGGGTTATTCTAAAACGTTACGCACGGTTGCGCGCGATTTTCCATGCTTTGGCGTCGCGTCGATCGGTCTGCAGATTTGGGGGTCCATGAGAGTAGACCACAGAGAAGGAAACCTCTAGTTTTGAGAAATCATTAGAAGGCAGGAGATTCTTTGCACCCGTTATAATGTGCCTCAAATCCGTTGTGATTCTTATACGACTTGGTGATTTACAGTTAGTTATATGATTAGGATGAAAATCTTTGATAATTAAATTTACAGTTTTATAGATGACTAGTGGGTGCTCGTGGCTTCTCTCGCATTAAAAAGTAAAACATGCATCCCCTATTTCACCCCTTTAGAAGTAGCATTTCCAAAAATCCTTTCTTAGCGGATGCCTACGTCATAACATCTACGTGCATGCCAAATTTCAGCTATCCGATAGCCGATCTATCCAGTGGCTGGGCTGTGCGTTGATAGATCACTTTATCAGTCAGTTAGTCATACAGACAGTCACCTTTGAGTTTTATATATTTAGATTCAAGAAATTGATAACATTACAATGTGTAGATTTATGCTGAGCTAAGACAACAGAATCATATGCGGGTGCTTCAAATCACTTAATACCGGGTGTTTGATTATAATTACTAACACAATATTTAAAAAAAAGATGGAATAATACTGAGTATTATTTCTGGCTAAGGTCACTATTAGCACTAGCGGAGGCAATCGCTTGCGATTACCAATGTTAAGCAAAGGTAGACGCGGGCAGTCCTTGGATGGGTGACTGAAAAGTGGCATTCCATTTTGGGTGCTTCCGTGGGTCGCATGACTCGTTAAATTGTAGATCCCGGCCGTTTATCTAGTACGGCAGTCGTTAAGCCATGTCAGAGGCCCTTAGGCTTGATAAACTCTCGACACCATGGTTGTTCACTCTCATTCGATAAGAAGAAGAAGCGCTAAATTAAACGTCAGTAATTTTATACAGGTGTCATAAAAACCCAAATTATACAGAACCCTGAAAGAATCTTTCTTCAACGCCACAGCATCAGCACCAAGCCACTTTTATTCTATTTTCCTCGACAACTTCCTATTGGGTATCACAAAAAGCGGGCACGTCGTCTGTACGTGGGCAATCAAGGTGGTTAACTGTTGACTTTAAGAACTCACCTGCAGTCAATGAATCTCCATTCATTGGGCATCAATGGGACGCAGTTTTGCCCAGTTTTTGGGTGTTTTCCTCAAAAATCTGCTTAGAAAGGTCTTTTCTCAGGTCAAAAAGAGGTACAATTAAAACTTTTAGACAAAATAAGTCATTTCTTATCAGCATTATTTACTTGTTTACGAAGAAATCACGTTTTCTGTTTGAAGAAAAGGGAAAAAGAAACACAAGGTTTATATATTGGTAGTGTAGTCAGCATAGTAGTTAACTCTTGACTTTAAGAACTCACCTGCAGTCAATGAATCTGCATTCATTGGCCACATCAATTGGTCGCAGTTTTGCCCAGTTTTTGGGTGTTTTCCTCATAAATCTGCTTAGAAAGATCTTTTATCTGGTCAGAAAAATAGCTAGTTAAAAATTATTCAACAGCAAAAGAACAAGTAATCAGCATATTTTGTTAACGAAGAAATCACGTTTTTCTGCTTGGAAAAGGAGATTAAGAAACATTAGGTTTTTTTAATTGAGAGTTAGCATAGTAAATATCTGTTGATTTTAATAGCTCATCGGTAGTTCATTCATTGTGGACAGCAATGGTTACATGTTCGGATGTTTTCCACAAAAATCTGAAATTGAGAAATCTGTTTTGCTTGATAAAAGAGCCTGAAGGTAAAAGAAGCAACAAAACGTTCTGTTGTTGACGAAAATACCTCTTTTTATGGTTGGTTTTTATGGACAAAAAGTAATAATTAAAAAATGTTGACAAAAGACGCCACTTTTTCATTTCTAATCTGCATAGTTGTTGTATAAGGGGGCTCCTAGCTTCGGAAAACATAAACATTTCTTATTGATAACTAGTTGTCCCGGCAGACTTCGTACTGCGACCTAAAGATTTGTATTTTTTTTTTGTTTTTTTTCCCTTTTATACCTTCCCTAGACCTCCACGAACATTTCAAGACTAAGATAAGATAAATCCGTTCAGCCGTTCTCGAGTTTTAATCAGACTAACGAACAACAATTCATTTTTATTTATAGATTTGCATAATAGGTGATAGATAATATTTAACTGTTTTTTTTCAAGAATTCACCTAAAATGAGTCAGGTTATAAAGCATACGTTTCCCCACCCAGCTTTACGCACTCCACTTCTTATCGAATGAGAGTGGCCAACTCTGGTGTCAAGAGTTTATCAAGCCGCCCCGAGGGCCTCTGACACGGCTTAACGACTGCCTTACTGTGACAAACAGCCGGGACCGTTTATTTAACGCTTCATCCGACCCACGAAAGCGCCCGGAATGGAATGCCACTTTTCGGTTACCCATCCAAGGACTGACCGCGTCAACATTTGCATAACATTGGTAATTGCATGCGACTCCCTCTGCCAGCTGTGCTACGGGCGCTTACAACTTTTGTTTCTTCAAATCCGCTAAAATTTCACCAGAAATTCCCATTAAACGCCGTAAAAACCGTTTATTTTAGCAAAGTATCCGACTTGCATCTCTGCTGACATGTTCCATATATCAACGTCTCGTGCAGAGCTCGGCGGTGATCTGTCTTTTATAACGCCGCCATCTTGGGGCAGAGGATAGTCATAATTGACGATAATTGTGGCTGTTAAGACTCACATCGAGTTTGACATTCTAAACTTGGGTAAGCAAATATACCTATAACTTTAGTTGTTTTACTATAGGTACACCATTATTATATTCTCTATTTTAATAGCATGTACTATCGCCAAAATTTACAATACACACATGCTGATTAAATTAATCCATCTTGGGGATAGAAAATAGTCATAATTGACGACAATATATTTAACACCTATGTATTTAGCAATCTCAATCAACAGAAGATCTAGGACTAATTATTGAACACTAACAACAAATTAACTTACATAACAAAACAACAATATAGAAGATCATGTATAAGACATACTTTATTTACAATAATAAAATATAAAAACAAGGGAAGAAAAACTAAACATACTACTTGTAACTACTACAAAAAGGGGCACTTAGAAAATCTTTAGAAAAGCCTAAAGATAATCTAAGTGCTCCAGCCCACTACCAGAGGGCAGCGTGCCCAGCATACTGGCCGCATTACCACGCTGGATGGCAATGCTGATACGTTGAGCCAGAAAAAGGCCAGCATTTTGGTCACGCGTCGCGTCAACCAAGCGCTCCGAAGATCATTGTATAACAATTGATAATTGCAGATGTACATTTTTAAAACCAGGCTATTAGTTTAATAGGTAATGTTTCATGATTTCAAACACAATATCGATAGCTGTCATTAAATACATATTTCATTCATTTGATTACAGAATCGATTTGAATTTAATTTGTTACATGCAAACTTGCAAATCATATCTACTAGAGTAAGAACACGATTTCTAATTACACTATGAATAGCTAATTACTTAACGTCTTTGCTTCTTCTTATAGAATATGAGTGGCCAACTCTGGCGTCGTACGTTTTTAAACTTAAACATGGTTTAACAGTTGCTAATTTTTTTCATTCGAGTCATTTTTATTTATTTTATTTTTTTACACGAAATAGGCTTACGTTTGACTATAGCCTGCCTGATGTTAAGCACCGCTATAGTCTAAGATGTAGCACGCTTGCCTAGAAGAAACCTATTTACTCTAGATTTGAAGACCCCTGGGTTATAATTTTCTGGGAAAGCGCTTCTTTCAAGTTATTATACCGTTACCAAGGACTTTTTTTTTCAGAGAGAGTCCATTCATAACTAAAATATTATACACAAGACATTAGTATAGGTAATACAAATGTCCAAAATCTTATAAATGTCAAAAGAAATAATTTATCTAATTTAAACCTTATGGCGTTTTAAAAACTCCTGACACTTGGGCACTCCCATAGGTTTTTTTTCTATTATAATAGGTTAAAGACAGCCAACAATCTCATGTTAACTCATGTGCCTGTAATCTAATATGTAAGACGCTTGACTAGAAATAAAAATACAATTTCTCCTAGATTTATAAAAAAAAAAACACATTCTATAACATAGTTAAATAGTTTGTAATTTACATAGTACGAGAGAAGGTAAACCAAGTCAGAAGTTGGTTTTTTAATACACTTTTTTTACCTATTAACTCTAGATTTGAAAACCCCGTGATTGTAGTTCGCAGGAAACACAGCTTCTGGTAAAGTGTTCCAAAGCTTTGCCGTCCGTACAATAAATGTAGAAGCAAAGCGCTGTGTTCGATACTTCGGCACTTCCACCATGAAATGTTGTCTACCTGCGTTCTTTCTGCTTGTTCGATTATAGAACTCTGACACCAGAGTTAGCCACTCTTACACGAAATAAAATAAATCTACCCTCAAATATCTTCAATCTCAATCGTCCCATATCGACCGCGCGATGACGTAGCCAGTGACGTCATTAATCACTATCCGAGACTGGGGCGATCATAGCCGGATCACTGTAACAGGACCGACTTATCGTGGCTTAACTGTATTTTTAGAAACATACTTAGATATATATATATCTTCCTTTGTAAAAAGATTATCGTGTTTTAGGGACACACACTTATGAAGTTGAAATGATAGAATAATGGATAGATTATATTTATTTAGATATATATATATAATATATAATTATACTTATACTTTGAGTGTATTTAATTGTTGGCTAATTTATTCATTGCATAACAACAATACAACAAAATATTATGTTTGCTCATATATTTGTTTGTTTGTCTCTATTTCTAAGCCGCAACGAAGCGACGGACCATTGTGAGTTTTGGTATGGTGGTAGTATAGATTTCAAAAATGTCAGGCTGCTCTTTATACCAAAAGAACGCGAGCGAAGCTAGGCACCCACTAAAGCAAAAAAATGACATCTTAAAAGTCGGTTAGTAAGCAATAAGCAGTTGTTATAATATTCAAGTTAAACACAATTATGCTATCAATCCAAGTAATTTTGTAGCAACTGACAAACGATTATCTTTAATTCCAAGTATAAATTAGAGCTAATAACTTTATACCTAGTTTTATAAAGCTAGTTTACAATTATCTAGTTTGACGATATTGACGGTACTTTTACAAATATAAAGGTCTGTTAGTAAGTGTGTATGACAATATTTTTATTGCTTTATCAAATAAATAAATGCAATATTAATTCTGCACTAATTGGGCAAAAGTCTGATAGCTTTGAGAGTTGCTTGGTTGTGTTGTTTATTACGTAATCTGACTCACGGAAGCGCTCAGATTCTTCTTATCGAATGAGAGTAGCCAACTCTGGTGTCGAGAGTTTATTAAGCCGCCTCAAGGGCCTCTGACATGGCTTAACGACTGGCCAACTAGACTAACAGCCGGGACCTACAATTTAACGTGTCATCCGACCCACGGTCCAGCGCTGTCAGTCGGGACCAGCGCTCAGATGAAAATAATAATAAAAATGACACATATTGGTCAAGTCACCCATACAAAATCTAATAGCTAAGTATTACATAATATGCTTAATAATTATTATTTAATTTTATTCTATATAAATTAATTTCTAATAGAAAATGACTAACTGAATTAAAAAGAGTAAAGCCGCAGGTCACCACTAGTCTTTGTACAAGTTTATTCTTCTCTTGACTAATGGCAGCACTTTCGTATCATTTCGACGGGTCCTACGTATACTGGTATAACCAACATATTGTCAAAAATGCTTTTATTGCATCATTCGTCCTTAAATAACCCATTCTTTAATATCCTAAAGAAATAATTTACAAAAATCAATTAGTTTTGAAGATAAAAATGTGTAAACTGGTGCAAATACAACTTTTTTCCGCCAAAGGACTGTCAAAACTGGTATAAGCCGCTTGCACCAGTCTACGCGGTCTCGAACTGCGCGGCGCTCGAGCGCAAGTGAAGGTTACATCAGTACGCGCGCGGCGACGTTACCGCACGCACGTACAAAACTAGTGTAAGTACATAGAGTTTGATTTAGTCCCACTCTATTTAAAAAAAATATATATTTAACTAGATTTTTGTTTTTCATTTTTAGGCAATAACCAAAGTTGTAACAATGAAGCGTTCGCGAGGTCAATTAATGTTAGATTTAATAGAAAATAAACGTACAAAAGTTGGAACACCTGCAAATTACAAAGGTAAGAATATATCATTTTACGGAAGGTGATCGTAGAGGAAAACATTCAAATCACCCAGTAAAGATATCCCAGTCGGCCAAAGAAAGTGTTTGCTCTCATGTAAAAATGTTCCAACCAGTAGAGTCTCATTATACTCGAAAAGAAACGAGTAAAATCTATTTAGATGGGTCACTGACATTTTTAAAAATGTTTAACTTTTACAAGGAATGGTGTGATGAAAATAACATTTCCGAAGATTGCAGGGTTAAGTCGCTGAGGCAATATAGAGACATCGTTAGCAAAAACTTTAATCTCTCATTTCATATCCCAAAAAAAGACAAGTGTGAATATTGTCATGCATTTGAAAACTTGCAAAATCCTACAGATGATGACGTGTCAAAACATAATTGGCATTTAGCTGAGAAAATTGGGGCTCGAGAGCTAAAAGAAATGGACAAACTACTATCTAAGAAAGATAAAACAGTGGTTGCTGTTACCTTCGACCTTCAAAAAACACAAAATTTACCTCATGGAAACGTCAGCACTCTTTACTATAAAAGAAAACTACATTTTCACAATTTTACTCCATTTGACATGGCTGATCTGCAAGGATATTGTTATTGCTGGGATGAACAGACTGCAAGAAAAGGCGCCAATGAAATAGCCAGCTGTGTTTTCGACTTTATTAGCATGAAGGTAAAGGAGGGAGTCAAATCTTTTAGATTCTGGTCTGACAACAGTGGAGGACAGAACCGAAATAGGATTGTTTTCCTTATGTATATGTACTGTGCTTGGAAATTTGAAGTAGACATTACTCATAGATTTCTTGTCGTTGGCCACACTCAAAACGAGGGAGATTGTATTCACTCTGTTATAGAGAAGAAAACCAGAAATGTTTTGATTTATACACCAGATCAAGGGACTCTTGCCTTCAAAATGGCCACGGCTAACGCAAAGCCATACATAGTGAAAGATGTCACTCAATCTTTTGTGTTTGATTTTGAGTCTTGTCTCAGTTTTTTTGACAACTGGAAGAAAAATTCAACCGGGGAGCTTGTACAGTGGAACAAGATTGGTGAAGTCAATGTAGAAGCCAATACTCCGTTTGTAATTAATTACAAGCATACCTTTGAAGACAATGCCTACAAAACTTTACAATGCCTAAAAAGCAGCACAAGAAACAGTGTACAAAAATTGTCTAAGTGTTCTGAAAATCTGAAGGTAGCTTATACAAACGTATTACCAATAGATAAAAACAAATTCAAAGATCTTCAAGATCTCTGTAAATCAAATGTGATTCCGGAAAGATACCATTCATATTACAATAATTTGCAAATTAGGTCTACCTGACTAGATAATAATACTTACCAAACAAAGTTACACCTATATTGATATTATTACTTAAGTATACTTTGATTAAGCTGTGATGTAATAGGACTTTTGTGTTCATATTTAGTAGGTCTAAAAGACTGAATATCCTACCCATTTAAATTTCTTATTATTTTAAATAACTATCTGAAAGACTGATTAAAGTGTAACTCTATCTCATTAAAAATATAAGTGGTTAAATATTTAAAGTACCTAGGTCCTAAAAAAATATACGTAAAATTCCTATTTAAAAATAGTCTGATAGATTGATTTTAGTGTAAGCTTTATTTCAGTGTTGTTATTATTATTAATACAGATAAAAGAGCATGCTCAAAATTATTTTGATGATTTGACTCATTTGAAGTTGACTCGAAAAGTATAATTTTGTTTGATTATTCTCCTGAAAATTATTAAAAATAAAACTATTTGATTTCTGCATATTTTGGTTTTATTTAAACATGAAAATGGGTTAAAGTTATTGATATAGTAGAACATCGATAACTGGTGCATGTACTCTTCAGAACCACGTAAACTAACACAAGTGTTAAAAGTCTAACAATATCTTATATTTTGTACCTTATTAGCTTTTGTTTTCATTAATAATCAGTAATAAATATTTTAAATAATGATTTATCATTAAATTACCATAATTGTAAATAAAACATAATGACAGTGTATACTGGTCTAAGTGGCACTTACACCAGTATACGTGTTGTGAAGCTCTAAGAGAAACAATCTACACGAATGCAAGTACAGCTATTTTCTAAAGTTTCAGAAATAATAAAAAAATAATTATGCAGTTTTTTTCCAAAAGGATTCAAGTATAACATTTCAAAATTTCAACTATGTATGTTGAATTATGTTAAAGTTACACGCATTAGAATATTCAAATGGCTCTACTGTAAAGTTGTGAAAATGCACTTGTACCAGTATACGTAGGACCCGTCGATTTGCTCTTAATATAATACACTCATATTTATTTAGTTCTAACTTCTCCCGTTAGTAAACTTATTCAACACGAACTCAAGGAATTTTATAAATTACTAATTTTTGCTCGCGGCTTTGCACGCGTTATAAATACAATCCTTACTCTTTAAACACTTTATTAAAAAAAACAGCGTCAAAATCCGTTGTGTACTTATATGTATATACATATATTCAAATATATAAAACTAAAAGGTGACTGACTGACTGACATAGTGATATATTAACGCACAGTCCAAACCACTGGACGGATCGGGCTGAAATTTGGCATGCAGGTAGATGTTATGACGTAGGCTTCCGCTAAGCTAAGCTTATACTTATAAACCCTACTCCTTAAAACTCTATTTAAAATAAAACTTTCAGAAGACTATATCCTCCTTTTTTTGGAAGTCGGTTAAAAATAACTGCAGCAAAATCCATACATACAGACATATATTATGTAAAGGGACAGACATTAAGTGAAGTGAAGTAGGTAACTAAGTATAAAATAGGTATTAAGTTATTACTAAGTTCAAGTTATTTACAAAGTATCTGGTTTGACTCGTGCTGTTTAATAGAAGCGCGTGCCGGGTGGAAAAACTAGTCGTTTTATGTCTGCGATCATTTAGCATTTAATTGCTAATTTAATTTGATCCGAGAGGTATTTAGAAGTTAACTGCGATTCATTCATGAATGTTGCAAGCGCCCGTGGTGTTACGGCATGGGGTATTCGTACGTGGTTATCAAAGTCAAGCAGCTCTCAGCAATTATATCCAGTCGTATTTAATATTGTGTGAGTTACAACAAAGAATTATCTGGTTATCTACCTATGTTTCATTGTGTTAGGATTTATTTATGAATGAACAAAATGTTGATAAGGCTCGTAGAGACACAAAATAGGTTGCTCGTTCGTGGTTACCAAAGTCAAGCGACTTTCGTCTTAGTCAGTGTTTAGATTGTTGAGTGAGAGACGACAAAGAAGAATTTCTGAGGTCAATTCAAATTGGGCAATTCTGTGGGTCAGTTAAGACGTTAAATAACTTTTTATTATCAAATCAAAATGAAATCAAAGCCAATTCATTTATTTATCCTTTTCTTTTTTCAAATCAATCCTTTCAAGGTGTGCGTACATTTCAATTGCTGCAATTTGTGTTGTACGCTGAGGGTTTTCTGTACATCATACTAGATATCTTTCGACTCTGTATTATGATGTACAGTTTCCCCGCGCCAAAACTTCTACCTCTTTTACACTTAATATTATACTTACTTTAATTTAATTATAGGATAAAACAGTTGTTAAAATATATACAAAGCAGACAAATTTGAAAACTATAAGATCTGCAATTACACATTTAAAATTAGGAAAATTTTGCAGACATTGCTACAACTTTCAAATGTATCATCTACCCTAATTCCCTCATTCCGTCAGTCACTCTAAGGGCGGAGACACATTGACGAGAAACAATTAATTTAAGAGCACGTTGTTCTTTCAACCGCACACTCCGCCCCGTTAGTGTGTGCTGGGGTAAGGACGTTATTTTGGCTTCAATGTTTACTATGTTTTTTGTATTTTGTATTCCTAGGAATACAAAACCTTTTATTTTAATTCAACAATCACATCTTGGATTCATCTTAATAACAAACATGAGCATAATTACAATATTAATTTCAAAGTATAAACCATCACCTATTATTATTAAATAAGAAATTATACCTAACCTCAGATTTTTGTTAAAATTTTACGTTATTTGTCATATTTTAATTAAAGTATAAGAGTCTTAACCTTAATTTTTGCTCCAAGCCTTTTTAATCCAAACTGAAATCTATCACAAGCAAAGATCCAATAAGACAATAGCATCAAAGACAGTGATGCGCTAACCATCACGCAGGTCACCCTCTGTCTGGTGACATCCCGGATAATCGTGAAAAATCGTTTCCCCGCTTTTTTGCTGACTGTACTCAGATTTAGGTTATGTATGAATGTGTGTGTGTGTGTGTGTCTGTGTGTGTGTGTGAATCAACCTGATATTAGAGGAAGAAATATTTGTAACTAAGTATAAATAAATCTAGGAATTATAAATTATATCTATATCTATACTAATATAATAAAGCTGAAGAGTTTGTTTGTTTGTATGTTTGTTTGTTTGTTTGAACGCGCTAATCTCAGGAACTACTGGTGCGAATTGAAAAACTCTTTTTGTGTTGAATAGACCATTTATCGAGGAAGGCTTTAGGCTATATAACATTACGCTGCAACTAACATGAGCGAAAAAACAATGGAAAATGTGAAAAAAAAAACGGGGAAAAATATTCATTTTTGAGAGATTCCGTTGCGTGTGCTGCGAAAACGGTTCAAGATATCAAAAAAATATGTATGAAACAATTATTTCTCTTGAAATGATCTAACAAAATATCTGCAACATATTATGTCTATCTTTTAAGGTTAACTCACTAGAACCGTTTTTATGGTAACAACTATTCCATGCGGACGAAGTCGCTGGCACAGCTAGTCTTTCATAATAACACAAGACCGATATCTGTGGATATTAAAACAAAACTAATGTATGGAGATATAAAATACATCAAAGGAAGGAAGATGATGATGACAATATTTAGGAAAAAAGATTTAAATCCAATATTTTACTCCAAAAGAAACTGTTTTTATTTTTTTGTACGATTATACATCTAATACCAAAAGCATAATTTTTAAGGAAGGTTTTCTGTGTCTAAACTGATCGAGAATATGTTGAGGAATAAATAGTACTGTCAAAAAAGAGATAACACAATGTACAAACATAGGTACTTATTTTAAAAAAAAATGTAACGTCTTAATAAAATATAAAATAACATTTTTTTTTATTTAATGTTCTCATATTTAATAACCTCTTATATAAAGTTGTTAGAGTTACCTACAACAACCTATGTGTCAAACACTCACCATTTTAATAAATCCATCCAAACAGCTTCAACTTACGCACACTTGCGGCAAATCGATGGCAAATTCGTCATGTTAGAAGGAAAACCCTCAAACCGAGGAAAAAACCCAAAAGCGGCACCCTCTGCCATTTTTTCACCAACCACCCTACTTTACCTTCTGAAAAAACTGAACAAAAACAGTTTGAGTTCACGCGAACTAGATGGCGCTAGGCGTCAATTGAATGAAAATTCTTAAGGCTTTTTTTTGGGAGTTTTTTGACAGCACTGGTGCTTCTAGTTTTTTGAGTTTGGTTGTAATTTTTTTTGTAGTACTTTACCTTGTTAAACGGGCCCTTTGGTTGTGGAATTTCTGGTTTTTGCTCTTTTTCTTGGACCAGTTTAGATGAAAGTGTATTTTGTAAGTTCATTCATTAGATTCTGGTGGTTTGAGAAACTAAAATGATTTTTTGATGAACTGTGAAATATAGTTGTCATTTTACACAATATTATTTAAAACAATTAGTTTAAATTTGGACCTGAAAAAGAAAATAACTATATTTTTGTAACAAGTTTGCAAAAGTTCTTTAAAATTACAAATAATTATAATAGGTATCAAACATTTTGTCTGATTACCAATACAAAAATATAATACAGCTCTTACTTAAGTTAGTTTTTCTTTAATTGTGTAGGTAAACATGTAAATTAACTAATAATGATGATATATAATATTCATGTTACTTAAATGCCTTTAATTATGTGATTTTAATTAAGTTAATTTAAGTATTTATCTCTATTCAAGCAAACAAATTATCTAAAATGTATCATACAACTACATTGCCTTATAAAAACTAAATAATAAATAGAACTAAATTTATTTTCACAGCAAAGGATATTTTTACTTACGGTTTGAATTCTTTTCAAACTGAAATGATTTTAGTATTAGGTATTATTGTCCTCAAAATTTTGTACATTAACACAGAGTATTTGTTACTTACTACACAGTACTCAGCATAAGCCTCCTCTGTCTTACACCATTATAATTATTTTTTGAGCTTGCATTGTTTTCTTTGTTGTGTTCCTTCCAAACACTAATAAACATGGCTTACGATACAAAGATCTATGCTTTAGTATAGTAATTAATATAACTATTCTATTTAGTTATTATATGAATATAATTAGGGTTTTAAAATGGCCAATTTTAATGACTACAAAATCTGATCACTGGATGCTGTGTTGAGGTTAGAGTGAGATTAAAAGGAGTATTCTAAGAGCATTCGATATTTTATCGCAGGTGTAAAAAAGTGAACTCTTATTAAAAAAATATAGGCAGTTGATTATGTTTGATACTCTGAGGTTTCTGTATCAGGATTTACGTTTTTCCTTATTTATTTATAACGGCATATTTTTGAATTCCATACTTTTTGATACATATTTTATGCTTTATACATATTCACTAAAATTAAGAAATTAAGTAGATTCCATGTAAATGGAATTGAAATACAAAACTAAAAATAATTTACTGTTTCACGTTTTTCATCATCTATTAATCGAGAGAAATATATTTCTTTATGAAATAAAAAACAGGACGGTGATATCTTTAAGTCTTATTAGAAAATTAACGCTATAATAAGAATCGAGTGTCATCAGAATAAGATATACGGGCCCACAGCGCTGCGAAAAGTGCGGGAAAAATGCGAACTAATTACGAACGGTCACCCTACCAAACGAAAAAGTCTACGATTTCTTTGAAAAAGGGTTAAGATAGGGATTTTGTAATTTGTTCGAATAACCAACTTTTAACCCTTTACTGCGCATGCTTCCATACATAAGTAGGGGAAAGGAAAAAAACACAAATTTATACCGGGTAAATTTTAAACCTATACTTTTTTTTCCTTCCCAGCATTTTTATGTCGATCCTTTGTATGTGTGGGTCGGTGCCAGCTTTAATTACGTATCGACTTAATTTGCCTGCGAGTCCCGGAGAAGTACTGTTTTCGCAGCGTTTTCTGTCAAAACTGCTGTTTTTTCGATAGTTTTGTGTAAATAACGCGTTTATTTTAGCGAGTTGTGCGTGTGTGTGTGTGTCGTGTACGTGTATGAAGTGTTGCGGTTAGTTTTGGTGGGAAAAGGCGGTTTGAAATGTGTTCTTTTTTCGAAAGTGATTCTGGAGTCTGTCAGACAACATTGTAACATTGGAGTATTATAACTACGAAGATGTGAATGCGGTAAGGTTCTATATTCAAATATTCGTATTTCGAATTTGAGTTTCATTTGTTATGTTTGAAATTTAGAATACTGAATTCGAATTTAGAAATATGACTTTTTATTCATCAATCGCTTTCGTAGACAGTTGAATAGGATTGTATAAGATGATTCTAATACATATAAATAAGTGTTATGATCAAGCTACATTCTATCACGGTGACACACTCCCACCTGTTGACATTCATAACTTAGCATAACTTATACAGGGTTAGATGACAAAGAGTATGTTCTAAGTACATAATTATACATAGCATATAGATATTTATATATAAAGATCATAATATAATAATGTTAGGTGCTGGATCGACTAATTCAAAGGTTTTATGATATATTTTGTATGGGTACGCTAGGCACGAAAATGTCTAACTGTTATTCGATTTATTTTTGCGTTGTGCTTGTAGTTATAGGGGACAAAGGAAAGGAAAAAACACACCTTAAAATTGTTTTGTTTACTTATACAAATAATAAATATAATTAAATATTTCAGGACACATCACACAGCGCCATTTAGCCCTATACTAAGCTTACGCTTGTATCATGGGCACTAGATATAGAAACGACCAGACTAAACACAAGTAACACGGAACATTTTATTTATAATTACTTGTGTTATGCGGGAATAGAACCCGCACCCCTAGAATAGAGAAGGCAGAGCCACTACCAACTACGCTAACAGAGCAGTATTTTAAATTACGAGTACATATATATTTTTGTACGATCAGAGCGCTACAATAATTATATATATACTAGTAAATAGGTGTAGCAGTATGATATCAGTCACAATTATTATTTACGAAGAAACCAAATCATTACTCATGTATATAATGCGATTTTAATAAGTCTGCATTATTACTGAATAAATTGAATACATTAAATAACAAAATAAATAGCTGTCGTATCCTGATAAATGTATTTTTGTAGGTATATCTTTTTTTCTGAAATAGTTTTATTGGTAACTAGTGGGTGCTCACGGCTTCGCTCGCATTAAGAAGTTAAACTTGCATCCCCTATTTCACCCCTTTAAAAATGGCATTTCCAAAAATCTTTTCTTAGCGGATGCCTACCTCATAACATCTACCTTCATTCCAAATTTCAGCCCAATCCGTCCAGTGGTTTGGGCTGTGCGTTGATAGATCACTATATCAGTCAGTCAATCAGTCAGTCATCTTTGAGTTTTATATATATAGATTTTTATTGTAGGTAGAATTATGCAAATACAATCTACTGCCAATCATCTAAATGTGTGTTTCAGCAGTTTTTTAGTGCTAGGTGTGTACATTTCGGTGCTTTAATGCAACCACTTTCTTCGCATAATACGTTTAAATAGAAGTCAAAGTCAAAGCATTTATTTGCCGAGTACAGGTAAAGAAGATGGTACATTTCATTACAAAAAACACCATACTCAACCCAAAAAAAAAAATATATATTTATTTCCACTAAAACAGGTTATCACTTTTACATTAAGTATATAAAAGTATCTAAATTATTAAAGTTCAAATTTAAATTGGGGTCATGTCTACTGCTTTAGGATTCCCTGTGTTGCAGTATCCAGGGTTCTTAGAGTATGTCAACTATTAAAATTAAAATTAAAAATTAATTACAAAAGATATGCAAATATACATTATATTATAACAAATTTTACAAACGCTAATAAAATTTACACATTTAAAATAATATACTAAAGTAATTTACTAATCGTCAATTAAGAAATCTTTAAAATCATTATACCTACCTACACCGTAACTAATAGAAACATTTTAATTTTTTGTTTAAAAATTGTAAGCGAGGTAGATTCCTTAATTCAAAATGTTTGTGATTACAATTTTCTTTTCTATATTTTCGATGAAACGGCTTGGTTAATTATATAGAATTTTCGCAATGCTAGCATAGACTGTGGATGGAAACAAATACTACTATTTTCCACGAACTAAATCAAGCAATACCAAAAAGTTCTCAGGAAGAGACCTCACGTGGTTTTTTTTTCACTTAACAGTTTAAGCTAAGTTTTGGTTTGAACATAAGATACCCTTTAAACCTGAGGTTGGAACCTAAATCTAGTTCTTAGACCTAAGTCACTGCCTGAAGAAATGTTGCTGAAATGCCCTAGATGGCGTTACTTGAAGCCTGAAAAATTTATTTGGATATATTTTTATTGGTCTTGGTATGAAAAATATAGCACGACATATTGGAATGGTGATTACTTACACCACGAACAGGATGTGTATCGAAAATGTAACAAATCTGAAATTAATTAATTTAACTACTACTTTTACTATTAAAAAAATCTTCAATTATTTATTCAACAGCTGTTTTTACAATCACTTTATACCTACAACATAAATATAACTTAAAATATCTTAAAAAAAACAAACATCTTTAGAAAACGGACATGTTTTAAAGCCACAAAATCCAAGCACATGTGCTCTACATGGTAGGACCTGGTCCCCCATCATGATGTAACAGCCCCAGAGAACTCCCCCATTTTTACTCCACTACCGACTAAAACCTACCACGTTGTCCCTTCGTCTCGGAAAGGGAGGATTATAACGCGGGCAAGCGAGCAATACTCCTCCGCAATTCCTTCTCAAGAGAACTCTCCCATTGCAACAATTGTGCGGGGGAATCAAGACACTCAGTAATGTGGAATACAAATAAGGAGGAGGTAGTTATTCATAATCATAATCATCATTTATTCATAAAGTCATTTTACACGTCACATTGTATAGTTGTTATTGTTAATTGTCTCTGGAATCTTATACCTATGGTTACCCATGAATCACTGAAGACATCTCTACTACATTGTACTCAAGACACAACTTCAGTTTGTTTGTGTTCCTATCCCACGAGTGAGGTTGTTAATATTATTTATTGGTAATATAATGAACTGGATTTTTACAGATCGTAACTGCTTGTTTTATTAGCTTTGTTGTATTGACACAGTGGAGGTATTCGAAGTTGCTTGGTCTTGAAACTTACTGTTAAAGTACTGCAGAGGTTAAACCATGTCAGAGGACCTTCAGACGGTTTGAGAATTCTCGACACCAGAATTTGCCATTGTCTAAGTATGCCTAAAACTAACCTTACCTATTTTTAATTACAGAGGTGTAAATAATTTATTTTAAAAAATGCTATTTGAAAATAATAATAAGCCATCATTGGTTTGGTATCCGTATTGAAACATACGTATTGAATACAAACATACGCCTTGGAATATAAATATTATTTATTCATTTTAAAAATTTAGTTTCCATTAAAATATACATAAAATACAACGTATTGAATTAATTACTTAACCCAAATTCATAAAAATGACAATGTTTCCTTGGTAAAAACCCATTTAATCTGGTACAAAAAACATCAAGCCAAATCACTTGTAATTCCTGAAAAATCATTAAAAACATGTATCTATGTTCACAAATTGACACAAAATATGGTAAACTTGTTTGAAAGCAAAATAGATTATCATAACATACTCCATTTTTATGCAATTTGTCAAAATCCCTTACATACAGGGTTAATTGATAACCCCCCTTTTTTGAAGAACTCGTAACCCTTATATAACTGCTTAACTGATTCTCATGTATATGGTTAGTACTTTATATATATACATTTTATAGCATAACACCTTCTTGCTAAAATTGTGATCTCTCTGAAAGAGGTTATGGCTTGGTTATGGAGTTACTAAACTCATATAAAACTAATATTACTGCTGCTTGTGGTTTCAGCTGCATAGCAAAACAATGCTATTTAATTATGGTACAAATAGGAGATATGCAATGTTCATAACTAAAAATGTATTAAGTATGTATTTACAAAAGAAAAGTATATATGTATTATATCCGTTACCTAGTACCCATGATACAAGCGTAAGCTTAGTATGGGGCTAGATGGCGCTGTGTGATATGTCCTGAAATATTTATTTATTTATTTTAAATTAAACCTCAAACATAACATAAATTATATATATATGACTTTATGTACCTTTACGACTACCGAAAGATTTTTTTTCGTAAAAATCAATCCATTTTTTAAAATACTGAAATTTTTATGAGGGCAATTTATTAAATTACATAAAGACACAAAGATGTATAGAACATTTATATAAGTGGTTTTTGTTTAAATCGTATTTGTTTTCATAGTTTCAGAAGCGAGTATGCTCTTAAAACTATTCTCACTAACATAAAATACAAAAAGTAGCTACTGACCTTTCAAATACACAACATGCGTACTGATAGATAAAATTGACATAAAATCGGTAAGCATAAGGCCTAGTCTACATCATAACTAAAAAAAATGTTGTCCTATTAAAAATCCTTACTTTCAGTTATATTTTTGTAAAATACTTGGAAAATATTGTTGTCATTTTACTTTGGTCGAAAAAGAGTTTATTGAACATACATACATACAGCGATTTATTTAAGTATAGATGTTTTTTCTTTATGTGTATGATTCAGAAGAATAACAGAAGAGTTACACTCTTTACGCTTTCGTATGTCGGATTACACTATTTATAAAGCGATTCCATTACTTCCTTACTTATAGTCTTAATCAAAATTATCCATACAGGATACTAGACTAGATATTGATACCAGTAAATATTTATATACATACCTATCTTATAAAGTATTTTGCCACATTTTCAGGGCAGTAAAAAACCCCAATTTCTATTTTCATTTCACACACAGAAGCAATGCAAACGCCCTTTAGCCATAGCTATATAAAAAGCCGACATAAAATCAGTATGTCTATTCATTCGTGTGTAGTACGTCGGTGCGGCCGCGAGGCGTCGCCACGTGGGTTGTAAAAATGTACTGGTGGGTATAGAAGTGTCTTCCTCTTTATTTAGATACAAAACTTGAAAATCCAAGTATTGGTGGAAATATAAGGTCAAGGAGGACACACAAAAATCAAACAGCAAACAAACTAACCAAAAAATAGAAACAAAGGGTACAGAGTGGCAGAAGATTGTGTAGATCCACGACGCCGCGGGGTCTCTTTATATCAGAGGCCAAAATCCAGTTTGGATCAAAGCACAAGATCAATTCAGTTATTTAGACTTTTATTCATAACAAGTAGACACTCGCGGCTTCGCTCGAAATGTTTTGAGATAAAAAGTAGCCTTTGACACTTCAAAGACCTCATACTACCTACATACAAAAATAATAATGATCCGTTCAGCCGTTTTTGCGTTATGAACTTTTAAATAAACAGACAAACAGACAAAAGATAAAAAAAAAAACTGCTGAAACGTGTTCTGTTATGGATTTGAAACATACCCAAACAAGGCCAGCATTGAATGCTTGCTTACACAAGCTGAGTTGGGGCCAGATTGGGTCAAGAAACTTTTATCTATTGCTATACGAGTATATGTAGTTCTTGTGTTATATTTAATTATTATGTATTAACTACTCTTTTTTTATTTAATTTGGCATTTAGTTTTATTTGACATGTAAATATAAAATGTTTTATTTATGGAATAAAATTAAGTTTACGTTTTCAGAATTTTCCCTCTTATTTTATTCTATAAGTTAAAATAGATATCGTTAATATTTTTTATCAGAGGATTTGAAGGAGAGGAGAGGATTGCCTGTAGATTTTTTTTATTATAAATTCCAAGCACTTTTCTCCACGACTGTACCTATCATACCTCAAGCCTACAGTAGGCGTATTTACGTCGAATTTAACTGCATTTTACAATTTAAACAAATATCACATTGTTACGGCTTTTATGAATGAGTAAAATAAATTAACGCTCTTCTTGGAACATACTTCAACATCTCGGTTTATGTTTTATGTGTGTTTACCGTGGGAATAAGGTAAACGCAGAAATAATATATGCAAAAAAATATCTACCTTCAAAGTGAGAGTGAATCGGTTCTTACAGGGAAAGCACACGCTTCATCTTAGACCATAAGATTCACTTACCATCACGCAAATTATGGTCAAGTGCAAACTCATGTATGGTTTGGAAAAACACTTCTGGATTAATTTCTTTATCTATTCAAGATTTTTATTTAAGTAATTTTTATTTTATTAATGAATTTAATACGAATAAAGAGGGTTTGACGGCATAGGTAAACTTAAAGCACTTGGATTAGATAGCCCAAACGAGGGCGAACAAAAAGAGAGTCTTATGCTCTGTAGTAGGTATCCGTGGGTCGGATGACACGTTAAATTGTAGGTCCCGGCTGTTTGTCTAGTACGGCAGTCGTTAAGCCATGTCAGAAGCCCTTAGGGCGGCTTGAAAACCTCTCGACACCAGAGTTGGCCACGCTCATTCAATAAGAAGAAGTAGCAGGTATAAAGACTGTTCAGACGTCCTTTGTCTCACAGTGAATTACCATAGAAACTATGTTTTGAGTGTAGTTTATTAAAAAACAAAAGCTTGTATTGTGAGAAATGTAATACATATATAAATGTGTAGATTAAACTACGTTATGATCATACATATTTGCCACAATAGTGTCCCAACTCAGCATAACAGTCGATTAGGCAACTACATAAAGCCGAACACAATTTTAATAAATCTATTCCACAATATCCATCTACATCCAAACTTCATCTCAACTAATCAGATTAAGAGTAATAAATCATAACTCCTCTTATTTTGCAACAAAATTGATTCGCGATTCATTAAAGGCCACCGTATTACGCTATCATCATTATCAAAGAACAAAAGTACCGAAAAACAATAATATCTTACCGAAAAAGAGAGACAAAAAATCTAAAAACCATTACGGATCACAGGAAAAACAAAACGAAAAAGCGAGCTGAGGAAAAAGTTGGGCAAATGTGTTGCGAGTTATAGGAGGAATGGTTCTGTAGATTATTATTTTATACGTGTTTTGAAAATTCTCAAATCGCTTTTTATTGGGTATTTAGTTACGATTGTCGCTAAGCATTAAGTGCATTAGTTTGTTTATATTAGCTACTATTTTTGCCATTAAAAATAGTATATACACATTACATTATACATTGATGATTAGTATAATTATCATAAAACAGAAGATTGTGGAAAGACCTAGGCGTAACCATTACTAATGAGAATACGACTCAAATAGGAAGAATAAAAAAACAACTTGAAACAAACGTTTCAAATCTACAATATTCGTTCTATAATCATTTGTCCAATATCTTCTCTTAGCGGGAATATTACAGAGCTAAACTTATCACAAAATCATCAAGCTACAAAATTTATCAGAAATTTTAGTTTAACTCATTAAGTTACCGTTCAAAATCTTTTTATCAATAGGTATACCTCATATAAGCAATTTGTCTTCTTGCAATATTGCCAACATAATATCGAAGCGCCATTAAAAAAAGCAAAAAAGGATCAAGACCCGCTTGAACCGCACTGAACCCTGAAAATAAGAAAAAAGAGTTCTAAATTTGAATTTGTGAGCGGAAGCTGTTTCGTGGCGCGCGGAACGAATCTGGTATCATTAGTTTTTTTTTTACTTTTTATTTGGTATAGAACCTCATTTTGTATGCGATGATCTTTATTAGTTGTTATTTGTTTTATGGTCGCATTAGTGTATTAAGTTGTTAGGGGAATAGGTATTAGTATAATGACTTGTTCAATGCTTAAATTATTCGTTTATTTTATTCAGTACGCTTTGTTCATTGAGTACTTTGAATTATAATATCAAGGCTTAAATGCTACCGAAATGAGTAACCATTTCATTACGACAAGTTTTCTATTTAAGAGTAGGTAGGTAACGTTTAAATATTTAACATTATAATGTATGTTTTTTTGGAAAAGCTTACGGTGTAGGCAAAAGTATATTCTGTTTACATAGGTTAGGTTTGGTTAGTTAGTATTGTAGAATTTTAGTCACAGTCAAAACACACAAGTAGGTTAGTCAATAAGGTAGTTTAAGTGAATATGACTCTGTCACTTCTGTCTCTGACACTTAATCTTAAGTTTCATTAATATAAGTAGATAAGTAACCACAACAAAGGGCTTCCAAATCTATACTATAATAATATATATAATATTATAAAGCTGAAGAGTTTGTTTGTTTGTTTGTTTGTTTGAACGCGTTAATCTCAGGAACTACTGGTGCGAATTGAAAAATTATTTTTGTGTTGAATAGACCATTTATCGAGGAAGGCTTTAGGCTATATAACATCACGCTGCAACTAATAGGAGCGAAAACACAATGGAAAATGTAGCAAAAACGGGGAAATTAATTCATCTTTGAGGGCTTCCGTTGCGAGTGCTGCGAAAACGGTTCAAGTCGTGGGTAACAGCTATATTTTATAAAGCTGAAGAGTTTGTTTGCAAAAATAAATATGATGCCCAAAATAACTATTGTAACGAACCAAAAATGAGCATACCTCTCATTTTCTGCAATCGATTAAATAAAAAATATATAAACATAACAAATATGGATATATCTCAAAAATACACATGTAAAAACTAAATACTAATCTATTTTTCCAATATTCGCATTCTATAAAGAAGGTTTTATGCAAAAGTTCAATGAAGGAGTTTGTTTAAAATTAACAAAGAAGGTTTTATACCGAGTGTAACGAACCAAAAATGAGCATACCTCTCATTTTCTGCAATCGATTAAATAAAAATATATAAACATAACAAATATGGATATATCTCAAAAATACACATGTAAAAACTAAATACTAACCTATTTTTCCAATATTCGCATTCTACAAAGAAGGTTTTATGCAAAAATTCAACGAAGGAGTTTATGTTAAAATTAACAAAGAAGGATTTATACCTACATTCAACGAAAGAGGTTTCATCTCAACATTGAAAGAAGTTTGAGGTCAATTGATTTACAAAAAAAAGGTAGAACTAATTGATAAACATAAGTTTGGTATTAAATATATCGGCAATAATTATCTTCTATGTTAAAAAAGTCTTGTATGAGTATCATTAGAAGAATTATAGACAATTAGAACTGTTTTTCACATAATAAGATAATATTTTGAACGGAAATAGCCGTATTGTTCCATTTACTCGACGGTTGGTAATATGGAAGACAGTTGTAATCTTGAACGACGCATCGGTTTGAGTAGTAATTGTTAGTCAAAATTGATCTATTATGACATGAGATTTCGTAGGATATTTGTTTCAAGAGTCTTGTAAATAATATTCAGTAATATTAAGTTGTTTGTCAATATTAGATATTGGGTAATTACTTCGGTTACAAATGCATTGCATGATTAAGGACGGATTTGAACGGAAGCGCAATAATGAAGGTTTTTTTGTGTGCGCGAAGGCTTCGTGTTCCAAGAAATATGTTAGCGTGTTGAAAGTCACGTAGGCCAAATTTCCAAGAATAGTCATTAAAAGTCGCATGATATTTAAAGGGTTGCCAGTTGTGGATAGAGGGTACGGTACATTACGAGTACTAACCGGGTTTGGTCGAATTACTTTGTACAATTTGGAAATGTTAGAACATAATTTTATTAGTAAAACTATTCACAGGAATTTGTGTTATAGTTCATAGTAAGTTATTTATAAACAGAGGTTATTAAATCAAAAATGATATCACATAGTTTGTATGTTTACATTAAAGTAATTACATAATAATATTTTAAATCCAATTACACATAAAGTTATTGAAGTATTTGTTTTGAATTAATTTATAATAATAAAAAAAAAGAGATTGTTAAAATAAATATCAAAAGGCTAAAAAACCATTAGGATTTTATAATAGGAAGTTCATAATAAATTATTGTATTAGTTATTTATTTGGAAATCAATGATGATTTATTTAGGTAGATGTACCGAATTTTGGGGAATAGTCACATGGGACCACACCGGAGAGGATTAGGGGAAACGGGATGGGAAGCGAAAGAAAGAGATAGCGAAGCCTTTGTTATACTTTGGCATAAAAGGGGGAAGGGGCGCGAGTTCGCCCTCTTTCATCGCTGGGTCGCCGAGGAGGACAGAAGTGTCCAATCCCTGAGTAAGCAAAATCTCATCTTTCATCCATAACATTTGAGCTACCTTTCCTTGATTAACTTTGGAGTGTTCCTTTGACCTTTAAGCTACAAATTTAGTTTTGAAAGTATGCCAATTTAAGTGCATATACCTGGTATCTTGACGGACTTTTGGCTTGGGTGTTCCGAAGGAAGCTGATCCAATCAGTGTTACGATGTGGTCGCCAGAGTTAATTGTCAGTCAAGGTATAAGTTTTCCATTTAACGTTCGGATTTGGGAAGATTGAAGCATATCCTGCTCCTGTCAGGCTCACCAAGTAGTCGCCCAAAGTCGAAGGTAATGGAAAATAGGGTATTTATTTTAAAATTATTAAATTTAAATATTGGTAGCTTTTCCTTTCCTGATAAAATCATTAAGTCACAAATTTAGTTTTGAAAGTATGCCAATTTAAGTGCATATACCTGGTATCTTGACGGACTTTTGGCTTGGGTGTTCCGAAGGAAGCTGATCCAATCAGTGTTACGATGTGGTCGCCAGAGTTAATTGTCAGTCATGGTATAAATATCACATTTGACGTTCGGATTTGGGAAGATTGAAGCATATCCTGCTCCTGTCAGGCTCACCAAGTAGTCGTCCAAAGTCGAAGGCAATGTGATATAAGGTTTAATAATAGATCCAAATTACCCAGTGAACGCGTTAATTTACCCGTAAAGTTTAAATCTGGGATCCCGCTTGAGCTAGTAATTGCATGTTGTAATTAGTATTTGAGTGACTAATTACTGCTTTGCTAAAGTAGATTAGATACCTTTAAACTCTCGTGGTTTAAAGCCCTTGATTGTTATTATACCCGGCATTATTCTGGCTGTCCGCTGGATAAATGTTGTATGTCTACCTTCATTTCCTCCCGATTCGGCCGCGACTACCTTTGGCCATGGGTTAGTAGAAACCCTCTCTAATCTGAGTCTGGATTAGGGGAATCTGGGAAAATCATTCCGCATCCTAAATTCCTCCCCCCTAGTTCCACTGGTCGTCCTAGGTTATTCGGCGGCTAGTATCCTGATATATTATTTTGAGTAGGCAGGGATAGGGATAGGAGAAGCTAGGGTTCATTCTGATAAGTAGGTTTTAGTTGAGGGATTAGCGTAGGGAGAAACAGGTAAGTAAGAAGTAAGGAATAATTTAGAGAAGAGATTTGCATTAGATTAGGATGATAGGTTATAGGGAGGTAGATAATTATTTGAAATTTGGTATAAGACGAAAGTTTGTGTATGATTTACGAAGTAGGACGGGGACGTAAAATAGCGCGGAGCTATTAGCGGAATTAATAAAACCAACTGCGTTTAAATTATAGGGCGTAATTTAAGGGTGAACCGAATAATTAAGTTTTGGAAGAAAGTTTGTAATATCAAATAAAACGTAGAAGTTGCGGTAGTTAGGGAACATTCATCTAAAATTGGAAATTATGATTATGAACGGTTACAAGTTCACATTAAATAAATACACGCTATAATGAATACAAGTCGGATAATTAATTGAAATAAACAGCGGGAGCTGCTATCTGGAACATGTGTTATTTAAACGAAGTTCTTTTATTGCCTATTGAAAACATCATAGCAAATTATCAATTAAAATCTAACCAAAGCTACGCATGCTTAAATGACAGTAATAAAGTTGAGAGACTATTTATTGAATGAATATCAATTCTAGAAATATAAACTATGACTCCTTTAAATACAAAAGTAAGTTATTCTATTTCGCAAGATAGCGCCTGATGGAAATGTTGGAGCGATTTAAATTAAAGTAAACTAAGCTACACTTGCTTAAAGGCAGAAGTTGTGTTGGGAGTATATTTATTGACAAAATAATAAATTTAAAAATATGATAAAATTACTACAGTTGTATATGGTTTATAAATATCATTTTGAAAACATTTACCTTTACAAAATAAATAGGGAATATAACCTAATTGTTTATTTATGAGAATATTACCTTACTTCGTGATATAACACTGAAGACCTTTATAGTATAGTTCCTATTTTTGGCTGATTAGATTAATAACTAATTATTTACAGATAAGTTATCTAATCTCGGTCACTTTGTTATACGGTAGAATTCAGAAGTGTTTTCTAGGGTTTCGTACGTTGGCAAAATTATCACCAACCAGGAACCCAGCTGTTGGAAAGTGAATAATAGAGATGACGTAACATTATTGTTGTTTTTCTACTACTTATGAGTAACTACACACTCAGCCAAGATCAGGAATTATTACCTAGAATGTCTAAATGTATTTAACTTTTCTTCGTCATAACCTTGTTAGGATTAATCTGACCTTTATATTTACGATAGTTTTCTTTGAAGTGTAGACTCCATTTAGGTTATGGTTCCTTTCTGTTCATCTTTAAAGAATTAGGGTTGCTACGTATGACCTAGGCGTTCTAACTAACTAGACGATCACATTTCGTAGGGAATCATGTCAAAAGTTCGAGCGAGGTTTTGTTAGGTAGGTCATAATCAAACAAATGAATAAAAATAAAAGTAAATACATTCAGCTAGAAAAAGATTGAGTTATCATTGATAGGAAAGGCCGCTTTTGTCAGGGGTTTAGATCTCGTGGAAATTATATGTTTACCATGGGAAAATGCGTTGGAATGGAGCATTTTCTGTGCTTTTCAGTTAAATTCTTGACTGATTGGTACGCAAAGGCGAGCCTAAATAATAAACATTTATAAAGATAGCAATTGACATTACTAATCTATGAACGAATGAAGGAAATCTCTATATAGTTTTGTTGACCTCATTGATAAACAGGGTTTAGTAAAGGAGATTATATAATTAAACATCTATCAGTAGGATTCTATGTTTGTACTAACGTGATTTATTATATAAGAGTTCTAAACACTAGATTGTTAGAAATAGGAATTAAGCAATGGGTTTGAGGTAATGAAAGAGTACACGGTAATACACTAGTATAATATCAATTGGAAGAAGTAAGTTGTAAGATTAATTAACAAGAAGACGACAAAATTAGGTCAGCTGTACTAAGACATCACATATACTTATCTAATAGGTTTCGTTAAAGTAGATACAATGATCAGACGTATATCAGCGGTATGTTAGTTATTAATTAGTCATAATTACAATTTATAGTTATAAGTTAGATATAGTTTCAAAAAAAAATAGAGATATATAGAGAGATAGGTAGTGGGATGTTACATTTGGGTGGCCGTGACAGGATTTAAAATTTAATTGATTTTAGGATTGTAATTTTAAGTTATAAGTATCTACAAATAGGAATATATTTGACATGATTTTGGCCATCATAAATAGTCAGACCTAGCGGTCTGGCTACATTTGTAGCTGTTTGAAATGGAGGGATAACAGAGAGGGACACGTTTAGAATAAGATATTATATTAGGCTAGTTTAAAACTAAAACGTCTGGGGGCGAGTCGTTAGTTTTCATAGGCTGGTACTTTCTGCTATTGAAGAGTTGGTTTTTCCTGAAAGATAAAAATAGTAATGTTAGATATTTGTACAAACTATTGTTGTAAATATAGCCATAATAAATAGAATAAATTAGCACATACGTTGAAGTCTTTTGTAGAAAGTTGTAGGTTGTATATAAATATGTATGTGAATATATATATATATAAAAAAAAAAAATGTTTCTGAATTTAGTATAATTTAGTAAAAATATTTAAGAATTATTAATATAGAGTAGGATTTAGTCATACTTATAGTCTTTTATATATAAACATTATTTAAATAAATTTAGAAGCAAGTATAGACTCATATATCACAAAAATTGATAATCCACTACCATATAAATATGTAAGTATGAATATTAAAATTTGGATAAATTTTACCTTTGAATAAACAAGTAACAAATACAAATGGGCTGGGGTCTCCAATTTTCATCAATTCTAAATGTCAGCTTGTGGAATAATTCAGCATCTGAAAAATAAAGTTCATTAAAACATTAATATTTGATGGTATGAAATTAAATAAAATTGGGCACATATGTAATATCTGGTTAAGAAAGGTTGTCTAAGTTAATCATTATAATATGTATCTAAGCTTTTTGTTTTCTTAAATATAATTGTTTCCTTTTTATAATAATTTTAGTTTTATTTTAATATTTTATTCTTTATGTAGTAATCTATTTCTATAAAGTAAAGTATAGATCAAACATAATAGACTTGAGTAGTTGTTACCTTATTATAAATTCATGTTTAAGATGCTTAGGTGAAAGAAGGAAAAATATAGGGTTTTATCTTTGAACATTGAATTGGTTAAATTAGATTGACATTAAGGGCCACCGTTCACATATTTGAAAACAAATAGTTGGTGTTAATATAGAATTACTTTAGATAGTTTTTGAGCTTGTAACAGTCTAAATGGCGGCCTTATTGCTTAAAGTAAGTTCTGTCAGAATGTAGTTAAGTAGAGAAATTATTCAAAGAAGAATCTGGTTTTATATTTAGAGTTTTGTGGCAATTTGAACGAACAAACAAGTAAACACACAAACAAATAGTTGAGAATAGCATTAGCGGGTTTTCAGAATGAGCATTTTTGTGGGACGGATGTCGCGTTGAATTGTAGGACTCGGCTGTTTTGTATAGAAAAAGATATAACAAAACCATGTTAGAGGAACTTAGGGCGGTTTTGGGGTTCGTTATGACTTTATTAAAATTATCATATAGTGTACAGAATTCTAAAAAAAAAAATCAAATTAATTTAGTTGGCATTAATTACTTACTTGTGTTGATGGTATTCAAATTAAGGGGTGGGTGTTTGGGATCATCCATTGTGCATTAGTGTTTATTCCTGAAAAAAAAGAAAAGGAGAAGGTTTAGTTATTATTTTAGTAGGTTGTAGTAATGTAATTTGATGATTATTTTATTATATTCTGGGTAGAGTTTGAATTAGTGGTATATTATAGAACAATAATTATTGGAACAAGATAGGGCAGTCTATATGGGCGTTTTCTGAGAGTTTCCATACCAATTATCAATTTCTTCATAGAATAAATGTCAAAATTATACAAATTAAGCTATTAAGAGGAGAATTAGGGTGTAACTAAAATTAATAGTAAAATATTTTAGGAATATCAGGTAAAAGGGTTAATTATACAACTAGCAAAGGCACAATTTTCATAGTCAAAACCAATATCAAAGTTCTTACAATGAAAGATCAGATAAGATGTTAAAATTAAAGAAAGGTGTCTAGCTCTATTGTTCATTTATGAATAATTACAAAATAGGTAGTGTGATAGTACTTATTTATTTGGGAATATCTTTTGTAACACATTGTACAATAGGCATGAATTAGGTTATTCAGGGACATGAAATTTAAGTTAGACTGGCTACCTTTTGACTGATTTTTATGTCTTTATCTAAGTAAGGGCGTTAATGTTATGTGTCTAAGCATGAAAAAAAAATATAATATTGTTATATCAAGTCGTGCAAGGTCTGGTAATTATCAACACATAAAAAGGATTATAGGGACAATATTGTTAGGAATTTCATTGGGTTTGTTGACATGATTAGAAGTGGGAAGTTTTGTGCAAGACCATAGGGTCACTTTCTTTTTCAAGTGTATTATAAAATGGATAGTTTATTGGGTTGGTTTCATGTATTAATGTTGAGATTGGATGGGGTTATATTGTTGACATAGTGAGCAATAGATAGGTAATAGAAAATGATCTGACACTTATTATCACTGAACATAGTTGGTTGGGAATTGTATGCTTACCTTTTGAAACCATGGGAGTAGTTTGCTGTAGAATTGTGACGACAAATTTTGTAGGTAAAGTTTATCTACTTTTTGCATTGTTTTGGGGTTTGAAATGGTAGTTGGGCGCAGGTGGCACTAGGTAGTTTTTGTTTGTACACGAAAAGCGTTAGATTATCTATAATTACACTGTATTGTGCTGGAATATACAGAATTAGAGATTTTTTTTTCATCACAAACATTGCCGGTCGTTCACATAAAATTTGAGAGCAGGCGGAAGTGGCGACATCTTGTGAACTCATCGTTCAACTGGTTGAGTTTAGTGATGGGAACGTTATCTAATTAATCGAAAAAAATGGGGCTAGGTGTTTGAATGGATTCGATTATTTTGCAAGAAACAATATATTGTGTATGTTTGAATATTGTATTTTCACGCTTTATAAAAAAAAAATATAACAAAATGTCTTAGATAATATTATAATTTACAATTGATATTTGAGTAGAATTGGATAATTTAGGAATTTCTAATAGCTAGTACTTGGAAGTTAGGGAAAACAAAACATGTCTATAAGATTTATTGCGTTGAGATTTTTGTGCGTAGTTAATTAATTGCATTACAATCACATTTTTATTGTATTTACAAGAAGAAGAATAATTATTCAAATGTTAAATTATGTTTTCTTTTTTTTTTGAGATTGATATTTTTGTTAATATTTATATATTTTATTATTCAGAAAAAAGAAAAAAAAACTAATTCTACATTAAAATAGTGAATAAACATTTACTACAAAGAGACAGTACATCTTTGTAAATTAAAGGATGAAATATAGAATATTAGTTTTGTGTTTTCATTCGATTAAGTTCAAATTGTTGTTTGTTCAATTTTACCACAACACTAAATAATGTTTGACGGGACATGTTGGATATTGAACGTGACGTCGCGAGCTCTGATTGGACGATTGGTCGTTTCATTTCATAGGCGTTTCGTTTTACGCGACTGATAGGAAAATTTAGTTATGAGCAAAATATAATAATTTTATTGTGTTGTATGAGGGAAATGTTTGATAAGTTTTATTATTATAAAAAGTCATTAGGAAACTTATTTATTTGATAGTCAAGTCAAAAAAAATTCTATTGTTATTATAGTATAGTTAACCAACAGTTGGAACCCGCGAAAATTTGAATTAGATTAGTGAACATTTTAGGTGAAAATAAGAGATAAAACCGGTTACAGATAGAAAACATAGGAAATAAAAGAGGGAGAACTTAGTATATAATAATATATATAATATATTATATAATTTATAATGAATTAGTTCTAGAAAAGATCTTCGAATAGAGATTCCATTTCCGGAGACGTATAATCGGTCTGTAAAAGAAAGGCGATGGTGTAGTCAATTATTAACTGTGTGAGTGCTATTATATATTTTATGTAGCCAGGGACAGGAGAGACTTACCAGAGTAGGCGGGGGTAGATCGGAGATAGTGGGTACAAATGGATGAGCCTGTAATCGAAAGTACACATTATGTATGGGGCTTGAATAATGAGAAAATGGTAGAATGGAGACATAATAATAATACTTAGATGAGTAAATACGTACTGATAAAATTGGGTCATAAGCGCGTCGGGTATCGATAGAAAGAGGGAATGGTGGCAAGGGGGGATCCGCTGAGTTTGTAGGAATCTGGAAAGGGAGAAAAGTAGTAGGTTAAAGTAGAGTCGTTTTCTAAAAGGAGTACATATTTTGCGTCTATACATATACATAAATAGATAAAGGTTTATTACCGTTTCAGTTGTTCGGTGAGTTATAACTATCGTCGAAGGCGGGTATAGTTGCTGTAGGGCCACCAGTGAATGAATGTTCGCTCTGGCGGCTTCTCTTTCTGCTGGGGGCAAGGAAGACAAGCCAGGCAGGCAGACGATCATCCATTCACTGGCTGGAGCGGACGGAATCGGGGAGCTTAGTGGGATAGGATTCTGGAAGGAATTAAAGGGAACAAGATATAAGTTCAGAAGTACTTGAGAGAACAAAAAAGAATTCATATAAAAAAAAAAGGAACTTACCGTATTAGGGTGTGTTGTATCTTGGATTATACGGATGTGTTCTTTGTATTTTCGTCTTAATTGCGATATAGAAATTGATGTGGGAGAAGTTAAATTATATTTTGTTAATAAATTGTTCATAGATTGTTTGCGTAAGTCTTGATTATTGAAATTAGTATCGGAAGGATCGAAAAGAATGGGAAATTGGGCGGTTAAATTAGCTAAAATGGGGTCCATTGTGTTTGATTATTTCTTTAAATGAATTGAATATATTTAATTTATGTGGGCGTGCGCGGAAAACGAGAGAAGAAATAATTTTATAGGCACAGATAACATAATTGTGGGTTTTGCGCGGGAAAATCACTAGAGAGTTTGCATGAAACGCAAACCTTTTTGGGAACGCAAAATAGGTTATTTGAAAACGAAGGAGGTTTCATTGTGCATAAATTGTTAGATAGTTATTACAATAAGCATATGTAGTTATACGCGAAATTAAATTTAGTATGCTTAAAATTAAAAATAGAAAGAGTTAATATTGGTCTTCAACAAACATAGGTTGATATGTTGATTTGTATAGTAGATTAACGGTAGTACGGAGAGAATTAGCGTTCTAATAACATCACGCGTTGGTTAAATCGTTATTAGATTACAATTAAAAATCTTATTGAATGAGTTAAATAATGAGTTATAATAGTAAAAACGGTTGTTAGTTGTCATCGGTAGGGATAAGTGATTATTAACTTAAAGTAATTATAAAATGCGGAAATATTAGATATAGCTAGGTATTAGAAATGAAATGAAAGAAAAATGATAAATGAAGTGGCAGATTAGAGGTTTTATAATATTCAACAAATTAGTTTCATCATAGTTGGGTTTTAAAAGTTTTGGTTATGGTTTGGTTTGAGTAAATTTATTTATGCATTCGTAGGTATCATTTTGTGAGTAATACGAAGTTTATTCAGTAAGAGCAATATTTATATATGAAGATTAGGAATTGATTAAGCTGCATTAAATTGTGATATTACAAGTTTAATAAATTGTAATCTATTAGGAATTCTTGGGTTTTTTTTTGTTGTTGCTAGTATCAATTGTTAGTATTGGATAAGATAGCTAATTTTTGTTAGGTAAAATCTAGACCAAGAGTGTGTTACTGTATATAGGAATAAACGCTTGTATACATGTTGATAAACTTTTGTGTTTTGTTACAGTACTGCGCAAACTGAAACATTATAAGAAGAGATTTAATTTGAAGGATTAGAAAATGCCGAGGGTTACTAGGAAGCGTAAAGCGCCACCGGAGAACGAAGAGGTTAGCACGGTGGGTTCGGAAGTAACGGTGATAGATCAAATTGAACCAGAACCGTCTACGTCTGGCGCATTACAGGTAGGGACAAATTCAATTACTACATCTGATCGATCGCAACAAGCAACCACCAATAAGAACAATAATACGAATAATGAGACAATTGACGTAGAAGTTATTGAAAAAGAACGAAGACAAATAATTTATAACATAAGGAATGTGAATGTAGATAAACCCAAATTTGACGGAATTACTGAAAGTAATCCAATGACGTTTTTAGAAGATCTAGAAAACTATTTACAAAGAATTGGCCGAGAGGGAAAGGAGCTCGATTTAATATTTGAATGTTTAACAAATGATGCCCGTGACTGGGCTAGGGTATACAAGGACCGGTGGGAATCGTTAGAAGACTTTAAAGCAGATTTTTTGACCACATATTGGGGGGAGAAGGAGCAGAATGATTTGCGGAGGGCAATTGTACAAGGAACATGGGATAGGAGTGTAAGTCCGTCTATGTTGAAGTATTTCCTACGAATTGTGGGACGAGCAAAGTTGCTAAATTATAAAATTCCGGAAAAACAACTAATAAATGATTTAATACGTCATTATCCCAAAAATATTCAACAAGTGTGGAGTATATCGCGAGTCACTACCATTGTAGACACTGCCGAATTTCTGAGAAATATGGATGACATAAGTAAACAAGAAACCCATCAATATGCCAAACGAGCTAGGTTGAGTAATGAAACTGAAAAGCGAAAGGAAATTCAACAATCCTATAATAAATGGAAGAAGCCCGCCCCGGTGACAGGAAAAAGAATGGGAATTAATCAAATAGAAATAGGAAATGAAGTAACGGAAGATTTCACGCATTCATCGTTAAACTAATGGAGACTGAGAGTGCTGTTCCCGAATCAGTCTCTCAAACAGGGAATATAGCCGCTAACATCATGCTCAAACAAGGTTGGACTCCAGGAAACGGAATTGGGAAAGATGAACATGGTATAAGAAATCCCTTACTAGCAAGGAAATTAAATCGAGAACCTAGGGAAGGAGTCGGATATCGAGAATGGGAGCCGGAACAATTGAATATTTTGTTTGACATAATAATTGTATTAAAACTAAAAATAGAATACGGAAACATGGAGGTTGTTAGTCGAGCAGAAACATATTCAGTATTTGAAGAAGACGAGGGAAGAGTCGAGAATAAGGAATATCAATCTGAAATTTTAGTTCAAGTTTATATGATGGTAGTGGTGGGGTTAATTGATACGGGTAGTCAGATAACGTGTATATCTGAGGAATTTTGGTTAGCATTGCGCGAAAGCGTGGGGAAGGAGATACCAATGATTCCTATTAAGCCTGTACAGGTTCGAACAGCTTTGGGTCACCGGAGTAATGAAGCTAGATGCGTTGTAATGTTGCCGATACAAGTGGGAGGGGAAACAATAGACACGGTATTTATGGTAGTCCCGAAATTAATTACATCCATGATTTTGGGGTTTGATTGGTTGAAGACTCACGAGATTACTATCAAATTGGAAAAGGACAAGACCGGATTGACATTTCGGCGGGGAGGTTTTGTAAGATTTCATATGAGAGAAGACAGTATTCCACATGTGTCAGAAATTCACGAGTCTGGAGAGAAGCTTAGTAGATCTATCCGTGACATCAGTGGGCAAGAGTCAGAAGCAATAAAACAAAAGCTATTAGTGCTACTTAAGAAACACGAACAAGTATTCTCAGGACAATTAGGTCGAACTAAAAGCTATGAGCACAAAATCAAAATGATGCCACATTCGCCTATAGTTAAGAGAACGTATCCAGTACCTTACGCTTACAGGGGAAAGATAGAAGAAAAATTGAAGGAAATGGAGGATCAACAAATTATAAGTAGATCGACTACACCTTACTGCAGTCCGTTGACTTTTACTTTAAAAAGGGATGGAACTATTAGAGTATTGCTAGACGCCAGAGAGCTAAATAAACACATGCTCGCAGAGACAGAGAAACCTCCGATGCAGGTGGATGTTATGCACGCATTTCAAGGAGCTAGATATATAACCGTCATAGATCTTAATAATGCCTACTATCAGATCCCGATATCGGAGGATAGTAAACAATTTACCGGATTCACTTTCAATGGGAAATCGTATGTCTACAACGTTCTTCCGCAAGGGTTAAAGACCTCAGTAGGCAGTTTTAGTCGAGCCATGGACATCATATTGGGTCACGAAGTAAGAGAATTTTGCGTGAATTATTTAGATGATTTAGCAATCATTACCACCGGGACAGTAGAAGATCATTTGAATCATCTCGATATCATTTTGGAGAAATTGAATAAAGCTGGAATGACTTGCAACATCAGTAAATGCGAATTTTTTTCCAAGGAAGTGAGAATGTTAGGGTACATTATATCCACGGAAGGACTGAGAACCGACCCCGATAAATTAAAATCTATACGAGACTTTCCTACACCAAAGAAAATCAAGCATCTTAGAGCTTTTTTGGGGCTATGCAATTTTTATCGAAAATTCATTCCAAATTACAGCATGCACATAAAACCACTCTGTGAACTGCTCAAGAAGGGAGTAGCGTGGGTTTGGGGGGAAGAAGAACAGAGGATTTTCGAGACTATAAAATCCTTATTTTTGAGTACCATCAGATTACATCATCCAGATTTCAGCAAACCATTCAGGTTACAAACCGATAGTTCAGGGGTTGGGTTGGCCGGGGTGCTGTACCAATTAAATGAACAGAATGAAATGCAAATAATAGGATTTCATAGTAAAGCATTGCAAGGCGCACAAATAAATTGGACGGTCACTGAACAAGAATTGTTTGCGGTAATTAGTTGTCTAGAGAAATTTGAGACGTATCTCAGAGGTTCCAGAGTGATCATTCTGACAGATCATAAGGCGCTTACCTTTGTAAATACTTGCAAATTATTTAATGCACGGATGGCTAGGTGGATAAATTATTTACAACATTTTCAATATGAAGTTGAACATATAAAGGGAAGGGACAATGTAGTACCTGACATACTGTCAAGATACCCACCAAAAGGAGATTTCTTACAAGAAGATAAGGTCTCTCGACCTGAGATCTTGTATATGGAAATCGGACAAAATAGAGAACTGACAGAAAATTTGCGTAATCTCCCCGTATTACAGAAAGCTGATAAGGAGATTGGGGAAATTTTGGAGATGTTACGTGAAAATAAAAGTCAAATTGGGAGATTAGGACGAGTGAAGGAACGTTGTAAAATAATCGATGAAGTATTATATTTCCAACCACAAGGCCAAACTACACCGGTTATATACTTACCAGAGCTAGTAAAAAATGAAGTTATTAAACGAGTTCACGAAGAGATGGGACATCAAGGAGCATATAAGGTGATTAAATATGTTAGAGATCGATTTTATTGGAGGGGTTTAACACGTCGAGTCAAAGAAGTACTTCGAAGTTGCCATGACTGCCAAATAACAAAAAACGAGACATTAAAAAGAGTCGGGCCTTGTCAATCAACATTAACTAATGATATTGGGGATCTCGTCATGACCGATTTATATGGACCTCTGCCAGCAGGCCAGTTGGGTATGAGTTACATATTAGTTATACAGGATTCTTTTAGTAAATTTGTAAAATTTTACTCTCTAAGGAAGGCTACAGCAAGATCAGTGTTGAGTCAAATCAAGAAGTTCATTCAAATAATCCGACCTAAGCGAATATTGTCAGACAACGGCTCGCAGTTTGCTAGTAAGCTCTGGAAAAATTTTATGGAACAAGAAGGAGTAAAGGTGACATATACTACAGTACGTAATCCACGACCCAATACTACCGAAAGAGTAAATAAAGAACTAGGGAGATTGTTCAGAACCTATTGTCGTCAAAATCATAAAGGCTGGGTATCCGTGTTACCTAAGTTAGAGGTATTATATAATAATACTTTACATGATAGCACTAAATTCACTCCGTGCGAAATTTTATACGGATACTCGACAACATTATCAATAGATAAGGATATAAAATTCCGAAGTCGGAGTCTTAATGTTGACGAAGTAAGAAAAGCAGCCAGGAAAAATTTGAGAGAGGCGGGTAATCAACGAACGGAGAGGTTTAATAATAGATATCGACTGATAGAATATCAGATTGGTGACTTGGTAAAAATAAGAATTGTGAATAAGTCAGACGCTACTCAAAAACTAACAAAGAAGTTTGCCCCATTATATGAAGGGCCATTTAAAATCTTGGATAGCCCTTGTAGAAACGTATACACTTTGGTAGACCTCAACACAAATAAAGTAAGGGGAAAATTTAACACAATTCATCTATATAAGTATTATGAATAAGTTTAAAATTATGCGGATTGCGGTAGAGAAAAAAAATGTAAGTTAAAAAGTTATAAACAATGATTATGTTAGTTTTTTTGTAAAGGTAAATGTTTTAAATTTGATTGTTAAAATTATTGATAAAAAAAAAATTATCGCTTTTCAACTATATAAGAATCACAAATAAGGTATAATTTGGCGGATTGTGATAGTAAAAAAAAAAAAAAAAAAAAAAAAAAAAAAAAAAAAAAAAAAAAAAAAAAATTATGTACAATGATTATGTTAAGGTAACATTTTTAGTAAATTTGGTTATTGAAATGATTGAATAATAGAATCATAATTGTCAATAAGGTATATAATGTCAGAGTTTATTATAAATAAAATTTGATATAATCACCACAAACTTTTTCTATTTCCATAACCTGTTAGGTTTATTATTATTTTTAACGAGCCAAGGGGATGGTTTTAGAGTAATAATTCAAAATAGTTTCTATCTGAAAGTCTAAGGGGCGTTAATAGGACGGAAGACATTATTATTAATTAAAAACTTTCATAAAGTAGTTACAAATTTTGTATCAAAGAATAAATCTTTTATATTCTCCGTAATCCAATTAAATGAATTTAAACATTTTAAAATAAATTGTTTTATTAATTTCCTTACAAATGTCATGTGTAATGAATAATAGGAAGATAATCAAGGTATTAGGTACAAAAAAAAAAAAAAAAAAACTAGCATTATATATTGGACTAATATATACTTTGCTAATTAATTATAAATTAAACAGTGCCTCAAAATGTTTATTTTAGAGGGATCAGTGTTAGTGGGTAAAATCTCCAACCTTTATATGTTGATGGATTTGCTCATAAACATACAAAAAAAAAAAAAAAAAAAAAAAAAAGGTAAGATAAATCTTTTTGGTAAAGGTAAAGCAAGGTAAATAGTAGCTTGGTTTTGTCAAAATTTAAACGTAATTTTGAACCAAATCTTCTAGTTCGGAAATTGATGGTTCTCGGGTTTGTCAAAGCGTGGAATGAATGACCACGAAAGTAGGTTCTGAATGATGTATCAGTGTGAGTGCAGTGGCGTTTTGACAAAACCAGAATTTCTGATTTCTGAAAAGGTCAATTCATTTCCAAAATTGAACTCGTACACTTACAATGGTCTACAAAAAAGGAGAGTGAAGTTAGGTTAGTGTTTTACAGTAGGTTTACTACTTTTTTTTGTAGACTTAACTACACATGAAGCTACCATAATATGCTAGAATAGGCATCATCGAACACTACACATAACTCCTTGTGATTAATTGGGATATGCTTACGATTTGTACTGTAAGAGGCCTGTTTATTTCTGGCAATCTATTGTTTTGAACCAGAAACACTTAACTAAAGTATTTGAGGGTGGTTCGGTCGATCCCAGGTCAAGCGGATAAATCAGGTTTGGGTTGATGGATCGTCAGAACTATACTGACTAGCGGTTGGTGAATTCACAACTCATTCCTTTGGGTATTTTGGTTATTTCGAGGGGAAAGGACAATTTTGCGTCAATGATTCTCAGGCTATTCTATAGATACGAAACGGGAGCTTATTTTTATTTATTCATTAGGTTTAAATAACACACCACACACTTAGGGCCACATTACATTCTGTAAAGTTTAGATTTGGAAATGAAAAGATTAACGAAGTTTAAATTGGTTCTTTTAAAATTTGAGACGATTCCAAGTGAGGTAATGATATTGTTTTATAGAAGGTAATGGTAATGTTTTTCAAAGGTAACCAGTAAACAGGTAAAACTTATAATAAAATATATTTTATTAAACAAGAAAAGAGTCTTTTATTTCGTCTGTCAACTATTTAGGTTTAGCCGCTATTAAATCCTCTTTTCGGGGGCGAGTGTAACGAACCAAAAATGAGCATACCTCTCATTTTCTGCAATCGATTAAATAAAAAATATATAAACATAACAAATATGGATATATCTCAAAAATACACATGTAAAAACTAAATACTAATCTATTTTTCCAATATTCGCATTCTATAAAGAAGGTTTTATGCAAAAGTTCAATGAAGGAGTTTGTTTAAAATTAACAAAGAAGGTTTTATACCGAGTGTAACGAACCAAAAATGAGCATACCTCTCATTTTCTGCAATCGATTAAATAAAAATATATAAACATAACAAATATGGATATATCTCAAAAATACACATGTAAAAACTAAATACTAACCTATTTTTCCAATATTCGCATTCTACAAAGAAGGTTTTATGCAAAAATTCAACGAAGGAGTTTATGTTAAAATTAACAAAGAAGGATTTATACCTACATTCAACGAAAGAGGTTTCATCTCAACATTGAAAGAAGTTTGAGGTCAATTGATTTACAAAAAAAAGGTAGAACTAATTGATAAACATAAGTTTGGTATTAAATATATCGGCATTAATTATCTTCTATGTTAAAAAAGTCTTGTATGAGTATCATTAGAAGAATTATAGACAATTAGAACTGTTTTTCACATAATAAGATAATATTTTGAACGGAAATAGCCGTATTGTTCCATTTACTCGACGGTTGGTAATATGGAAGACAGTTGTAATCTTGAACGACGCATCGGTTTGAGTAGTAATTGTTAGTCAAAATTGATCTATTATGACATGAGATTTCGTAGGATATTTGTTTCAAGAGTCTTGTAAATAATATTCAGTAATATTAAGTTGTTTGTCAATATTAGATATTGGGTAATTACTTCGGTTACAAATGCATTGCATGATTAAGGACGGATTTGAACGGAAGCGCAATAATGAAGGTTTTTTTGTGTGCGCGAAGGCTTCGTGTTCCAAGAAATATGTTAGCGTGTTGAAAGTCACGTAGGCCAAATTTCCAAGAATAGTCATTAAAAGTCGCATGATATTTAAAGGGTTGCCAGTTGTGGATAGAGGGTACGGTACATTACGAGTACTAACCGGGTTTGGTCGAATTACTTTGTACAATTTGGAAATGTTAGAACATAATTTTATTAGTAAAACTATTCACAGGAATTTGTGTTATAGTTCATAGTAAGTTATTTATAAACAGAGGTTATTAAATCAAAAATGATATCACATAGTTTGTATGTTTACATTAAAGTAATTACATAATAATATTTTAAATCCAATTACACATAAAGTTATTGAAGTATTTGTTTTGAATTAATTTATAATAATAAAAAAAAAGAGATTGTTAAAATAAATATCAAAAGGCTAAAAAACCATTAGGATTTTATAATAGGAAGTTCATAATAAATTATTGTATTAGTTATTTATTTGGAAATCAATGATGATTTATTTAGGTAGATGTACCGAATTTTGGGGAATAGTCACATGGGACCACACCGGAGAGGATTAGGGGAAACGGGATGGGAAGCGAAAGAAAGAGATAGCGAAGCCTTTGTTATACTTTGGCATAAAAGGGGGAAGGGGCGCGAGTTCGCCCTCTTTCATCGCTGGGTCGCCGAGGAGGACAGAAGTGTCCAATCCCTGAGTAAGCAAAATCTCATCTTTCATCCATAACATTTGAGCTACCTTTCCTTGATTAACTTTGGAGTGTTCCTTTGACCTTTAAGCTACAAATTTAGTTTTGAAAGTATGCCAATTTAAGTGCATATACCTGGTATCTTGACGGACTTTTGGCTTGGGTGTTCCGAAGGAAGCTGATCCAATCAGTGTTACGATGTGGTCGCCAGAGTTAATTGTCAGTCAAGGTATAAGTTTTCCATTTAACGTTCGGATTTGGGAAGATTGAAGCATATCCTGCTCCTGTCAGGCTCACCAAGTAGTCGCCCAAAGTCGAAGGTAATGGAAAATAGGGTATTTATTTTAAAATTATTAAATTTAAATATTGGTAGCTTTTCCTTTCCTGATAAAATCATTAAGTCACAAATTTAGTTTTGAAAGTATGCCAATTTAAGTGCATATACCTGGTATCTTGACGGACTTTTGGCTTGGGTGTTCCGAAGGAAGCTGATCCAATCAGTGTTACGATGTGGTCGCCAGAGTTAATTGTCAGTCATGGTATAAATATCACATTTGACGTTCGGATTTGGGAAGATTGAAGCATATCCTGCTCCTGTCAGGCTCACCAAGTAGTCGTCCAAAGTCGAAGGCAATGTGATATAAGGTTTAATAATAGATCCAAATTACCCAGTGAACGCGTTAATTTACCCGTAAAGTTTAAATCTGGGATCCCGCTTGAGCTAGTAATTGCATGTTGTAATTAGTATTTGAGTGACTAATTACTGCTTTGCTAAAGTAGATTAGATACCTTTAAACTCTCGTGGTTTAAAGCCCTTGATTGTTATTATACCCGGCATTATTCTGGCTGTCCGCTGGATAAATGTTGTATGTCTACCTTCATTTCCTCCCGATTCGGCCGCGACTACCTTTGGCCATGGGTTAGTAGAAACCCTCTCTAATCTGAGTCTGGATTAGGGGAATCTGGGAAAATCATTCCGCATCCTAAATTCCTCCCCCCTAGTTCCACTGGTCGTCCTAGGTTATTCGGCGGCTAGTATCCTGATATATTATTTTGAGTAGGCAGGGATAGGGATAGGAGAAGCTAGGGTTCATTCTGATAAGTAGGTTTTAGTTGAGGGATTAGCGTAGGGAGAAACAGGTAAGTAAGAAGTAAGGAATAATTTAGAGAAGAGATTTGCATTAGATTAGGATGATAGGTTATAGGGAGGTAGATAATTATTTGAAATTTGGTATAAGACGAAAGTTTGTGTATGATTTACGAAGTAGGACGGGGACGTAAAATAGCGCGGAGCTATTAGCGGAATTAATAAAACCAACTGCGTTTAAATTATAGGGCGTAATTTAAGGGTGAACCGAATAATTAAGTTTTGGAAGAAAGTTTGTAATATCAAATAAAACGTAGAAGTTGCGGTAGTTAGGGAACATTCATCTAAAATTGGAAATTATGATTATGAACGGTTACAAGTTCACATTAAATAAATACACGCTATAATGAATACAAGTCGGATAATTAATTGAAATAAACAGCGGGAGCTGCTATCTGGAACATGTGTTATTTAAACGAAGTTCTTTTATTGCCTATTGAAAACATCATAGCAAATTATCAATTAAAATCTAACCAAAGCTACGCATGCTTAAATGACAGTAATAAAGTTGAGAGACTATTTATTGAATGAATATCAATTCTAGAAATATAAACTATGACTCCTTTAAATACAAAAGTAAGTTATTCTATTTCGCAAGATAGCGCCTGATGGAAATGTTGGAGCGATTTAAATTAAAGTAAACTAAGCTACACTTGCTTAAAGGCAGAAGTTGTGTTGGGAGTATATTTATTGACAAAATAATAAATTTAAAAATATGATAAAATTACTACAGTTGTATATGGTTTATAAATATCATTTTGAAAACATTTACCTTTACAAAATAAATAGGGAATATAACCTAATTGTTTATTTATGAGAATATTACCTTACTTCGTGATATAACACTGAAGACCTTTATAGTATAGTTCCTATTTTTGGCTGATTAGATTAATAACTAATTATTTACAGATAAGTTATCTAATCTCGGTCACTTTGTTATACGGTAGAATTCAGAAGTGTTTTCTAGGGTTTCGTACGTTGGCAAAATTATCACCAACCAGGAACCCAGCTGTTGGAAAGTGAATAATAGAGATGACGTAACATTATTGTTGTTTTTCTACTACTTATGAGTAACTACACACTCAGCCAAGATCAGGAATTATTACCTAGAATGTCTAAATGTATTTAACTTTTCTTCGTCATAACCTTGTTAGGATTAATCTGACCTTTATATTTACGATAGTTTTCTTTGAAGTGTAGACTCCATTTAGGTTATGGTTCCTTTCTGTTCATCTTTAAAGAATTAGGGTTGCTACGTATGACCTAGGCGTTCTAACTAACTAGACGATCACATTTCGTAGGGAATCATGTCAAAAGTTCGAGCGAGGTTTTGTTAGGTAGGTCATAATCAAACAAATGAATAAAAATAAAAGTAAATACATTCAGCTAGAAAAAGATTGAGTTATCATTGATAGGAAAGGCCGCTTTTGTCAGGGGTTTAGATCTCGTGGAAATTATATGTTTACCATGGGAAAATGCGTTGGAATGGAGCATTTTCTGTGCTTTTCAGTTAAATTCTTGACTGATTGGTACGCAAAGGCGAGCCTAAATAATAAACATTTATAAAGATAGCAATTGACATTACTAATCTATGAACGAATGAAGGAAATCTCTATATAGTTTTGTTGACCTCATTGATAAACAGGGTTTAGTAAAGGAGATTATATAATTAAACATCTATCAGTAGGATTCTATGTTTGTACTAACGTGATTTATTATATAAGAGTTCTAAACACTAGATTGTTAGAAATAGGAATTAAGCAATGGGTTTGAGGTAATGAAAGAGTACACGGTAATACACTAGTATAATATCAATTGGAAGAAGTAAGTTGTAAGATTAATTAACAAGAAGACGACAAAATTAGGTCAGCTGTACTAAGACATCACATATACTTATCTAATAGGTTTCGTTAAAGTAGATACAATGATCAGACGTATATCAGCGGTATGTTAGTTATTAATTAGTCATAATTACAATTTATAGTTATAAGTTAGATATAGTTTCAAAAAAAAATAGAGATATATAGAGAGATAGGTAGTGGGATGTTACACTATTCCACGCGGACGAAGTCGCAGGCACAGCTAGTAAATAAATAAATTCAGATAATCTAATATTCATAATTATTTGTGTTACAAGGGAATCGAACCCACAACCCTAAGGTTAGAAGGCCGACTAAAATCACCCAAAGATACCCAGAGTAAAGTTGGTCCCAATCGGGTCCAATATTCCAATCTGTAAGCCAACATCGTTAGCTGACCGCGGCATCCGGCCGTTATGTGGTCAGCATTGCTTTGCTACTAGTATTTGGTAGGCTGATTATATTAGAGAGCAACCTTTAAAAAATATATTCAATGTTAGTAGGTTACCCTATCTTTCTTCTTGACTGCTCTGTTAGCTTAGTTGGTTAGCTCTGCTTTCTAATCTAGAGGTTGTGGCTTCGGTTCCCGAGTGACACAAGTATTTATGAATTTTAAAATATATAATTACTTGTGTTAAGTCTGGTCGTTTGCATCTATAATAACTATGTATTTACAAAAAAAAATATAATTATTATATCCGTTATCTAGTACCCACGACACAAGCGTTTGCTTAGTGTGGGGCTAGATGGCGCTTTGTGATATGTCCCGGGATATTTATTCTTCGCTTATCTATTGAAGCGAGTGTAGCTCGGTGGTGTAAGCGTCTGCTTTACATTCTTATCCACACAGGTTCGAATCTGAGAACATGCGTCTCCAGTAGAAGGTACTGTGCGCTCAACAAGTTTTTTTAACTAATACATACAAGTTTTGTCTTGGCCATAGTTTACTTAATGGTAAGCAAAGGCTATGGCCTGAGATGGAGCGTGCTTACCCGATGAGAACCGATTCACTCTCGCTTTGAAGATCGCTGGATTATAGTGCGTGGGGAACTGGGAGTCAGGCAGGGAGTAGTTGCTCAAGAAAACTTCCCCAATTATTAAAAATTCCGGGGGAGGCATGACCCTTAGTAATGAGTAATACGATGCGAGGAGGAGAAGGAGGTTACTGTAAAGACCACTTAAATAATCTCTTCTAGGCTACCATTCATGAGCAAACACGAATAGAGTCAAACAAGAAGGAATGAAAATTGAGAATAGGGGCAAACGTATACCTATATATACCTACCTTAACACCGACCTTTCTTTAACAATCTAAATTTATGTAATTAAAGTATCCAAAATCGCTTAAATATTACATGTTTTAAAGTAATTGATCTCACCGCTCCATGTAAATGGTCGATTTTGAATCGATTTTCGTTAAACATACTGATTACAGGAAGGCTTATGATTAAGGATATGAAGTTACTTACTGGTTATTGACCGTAAGTTCTTAAAAGAGTGGCTTCTTCTTCTTATCTTTCTGATGAACGTTTAAATAAACAGAGACACAGATAAACAGACAAGATTTCCTGAAATTTTTGGAACGTGCTCTGCTATCAATTCGATATATCACCAAATATTTTTTTAAATATATTCAATGTTCTGACTTTCGACCCACCTCAGCTTTAATAATGTATAGAAGATTGAAATAACAGTTATCAATCTATTTCAAACTCGCAACTTTTTATCCAACAGCAATTTGAATCTGACTTCACCGCATTCAAGTTATACATATAAGCCATATCATATTATATGAGAATATTCTGCGCTATAAAGAACTTCTCTAATGCATTATCCGAAACTATAAGTTATAGCGAGATAGTAGATGTACTGTTTGCAAAATAATACCATTATATATATACATTTTTAACCATACAAAAGCACCATAATTAAGTCCCCTTTTACCATGCAAATGCAGTTTTCAAACATGTAAATTTTCACCTAATGTTTTTCAACATAATATTTTTTATTGTTCAACTGTCAAACGAGTGTCAATCTATATCTATATATATAAAACTCAAAGGTGACTGACTGACTGATATAGTGATCTATCAACGCACAGCCCAAACCACTGGACGGATTGGGCTGAAGTTTGGAATGAAGGTAGATTTTAAGATGTAGGCATTCGCTAAGAAAGGATTTTTGGAAATGCAACTTTTATAGGGGTGAAATAGGGGATGCAAGTTTTACTTCTTACTGCGAGCGTAGCCGCGAGCACCCACTAGTTCTCGCATTCATTGAAAAACTAACTACCAAAGTTATTGGTGTAGAGCTGGAATCGAACCGGGTTGCGTCATATTGTATGGCGGACAATTTTACCACCGAGTCACACTCGCTTCTACCAAAAAAACATAGTGTTTTCTTTTCTACTAACACTAAGAACTAGTCAAAGTTACTAACAGAAACTCGCATCAAACTGAAATAAGAAAAGTCAAACAAAAAATTTGTGATGCATTCGGTTTTGCAATTTCAGTGAAAAACCTTTTGAAATAAATTCATAGAATATTTTATGTGTTTTCTGACCGTACAAGGCTTTTCGTTTGCAATGCAGGACAAAATTAAGGCACTTCTTTCTTGATATCATCATTATAATCATCTTCAGCGATTAGCAAAGTTAAGCAAGCCGCTACGGTCGATGTTTGGATGGGTGACCGGTCAGTGGATAAAAAAAAGTGGCATCTTTATTACCACTGGAGCAATATAAGTATATACAAATTGTACTGTTCCATCTGTTGTGACAAACGTACTTAATCTTATAAAAATAATAATATCGATGTCACTTATAGTGTTTTTTTGAGTAATCCGAGGAATATCAGATATAAATATATAAAACTTACCTACATAAAATTTTGCGCAACTTAAACTTATATAGATACTCTTATTGTATTAATTTCTGACTATATCAGCCACATGAATTGATAATCTATTTGTAAGAATTCGCTTACAAAGTCTTCTAATTGACCACCGATAATTTAATACGAGTATACCTACCATAAAAGACATACAAGTACACACTAATAAGGTGCTAAACGCTTATCAAGTAGCGTCACATTCTCCGTTATCACTACCCCTCCTAAAAACGAAGCATTAAATTACTTATCAAACGCTATCACGTTCGAATAAATAAAATACATTGTAAGAAAGCTACGAATAAAAGATACGATAGAATTGTAACTCCTTACAAATATTGTTAAAAAATGCTTCCGTATTCCATCTCTCCCATACACCACTCGCACAAAAAGCTTGCTCGTTATTGGTTACGATGCCAGATATCGCCGAATATTGTCGAATGCTTGATCGCAATTGGTAGCTAAAGGTAACCGAATAAAAAATTAAAAAAAATGCCAATTAACCTCTAAGCATCTATATTAAGATGGCACTCGATGATGATAATAATCGACTCAACCGCGCCAGCAATTAACCATCTCGAAGACTATATTTTTGCTTCAATTACGTTTCTACATAACAGTACCAATAACATTCGTAGAATAAAAAAACCTATCGAATATGCATCTGTCAATCAATAGTCTGCAAATAAAATAACAAAAAGAAGAATAAGAACACATGAAATCAATACAAGAAACGCATGAAAATTGTAACAGTTTATGCCGCTTTCAGCCCAGCTATTTCTTATCTTATCAAACTATGATAACACGCTAAGTTGATCATTGTAAGGCGCGACGCACATTGGTGGTGGACACGCCTAGTTAGAAAGAAAGAAAGAAAGATGTATAAAATATTTCTTGTACACATTTTATTTATTTATTTATAATGGCACACAAAACAGAATGTGTTCTTAAATAATAATTAATTAATTCTTAACATTGTGATATATTTAGGATCAAGAATATATACTTTTGTTATGTGCATGTATTTATAGGTATTTATTTGTACATATTATCATAATTAAATGTTCTCTATCTTTGGGTTTAGTATGTACTATGTACATGTACATAATCAATTTTATATTCATGTGTCTAAATTCTAGTTAGGCAAGTAATTGGAACATGAAATCAAGAATACAGAGAATAAGTCGAGAATGGCGGTTAACTTTTCATCTTTAATTATATTTTCCATCATAATAGTAGCGTAAGCTATAATTATTGCTAACTATCACGCAACTCTTTGGGTCAGGTTAAAATATTAAACTTAAATAAATGAAAAAATATTATAAATATGATATACCTAAGCTTCGTGGATGATACTTGACTTGTCCAATATGTATCATTCCTTACAGTGCGTGTGCGCAGAATTGAAAGTTTAAACGCTTGACGCTGTTTTATCGACACTGCAAAAAAACTAGCACCGTTTAGTAGTTATGAAACTAATAATGTAGTTGATTAACTGTTAATCGGTTAATTCATTCCAACGACATAAAAACGACCAGACGTCTAACCACGGTAAAAAAAATACAGTCAGTTCATTTGGTTAAAAAAAAAACTTATTATTTTTAACGCTTACCTATGACTACCGATCCGACTAATTTTAAGCGCAACTATAGTCTATAAGAAATTTATTTTCTCTAGTTTTAAAGTATTTTTGTTTAGTATTATGCTAAATAGACACATCGGGATTGTATAGGTATGGGCAGTAATTAAAGTCAGTGAAAAATAGCTCCCAAACTCCGAACACTTCTGCAATTGAATGTAAAATCTGTCACCTAGCGCTTAACTATTACAGCTGACTCATTTGAAAACCAAATACATCTATCTAAATACAATACAAAAATCAAAGTTTACTGACTGACAGTGACTGATAGTGATCTATCAACGCACAAGCCAAACCACTGGACGGATCGGGCATGTAGGCATCAACTAAGAAAAGTTTTTTGAAAATACCACTTATAAAATGGTGAAATAGGGGATGCAATTTTTACATCTTTATGCGAGTGAAGCTGCGAGCGTTTGTGTTATATACATATACATGTTGATTCACGGAATGGTTTGGGTTTAACGAACATGTGATTCACGGAAAAGTTTGGATTTAAAGTAAATAAATAGTAGTCTCTGGTTTATTTTGTCTACGATACCGTACTGGTTACATTGTTGTATGAATTCTAAACTGAAATCTAGTCCGAATGAAGCGCCTTTTCAAGCGTGGTGAAGAATATTTATGAACTGTCAGATTGCTTAGTGTTTTTATATTAGGGATAGATCACAGAACAACGATCGGGCCACATCGCCCCCGCGCGCGCCCCCCCATAGAAGCGAAATGACTAATAATACGTGGTTCTCGTTTGGACCAGTAAACAGGCCAACCTAACCTACGACAGCGCTTGTCAGTCTGTTGTCAAACATAGTCCGAGCGAGAGAGAGTTTTCGGTCGTTTTACTCGGTTTTACAGCATGATAAACTATTAAATATGTCCTGGTGTCAAGTTAAAAATTGTAAGAACAAGTTCCAGTGTTACCGGCGTGAAATACCATCGGTAAGTAGTAAAATTTCGTAATTTTAATAAATAAAACTTTTGACATTTTGAATGGCATTAACACATTCGTTGTCATGACGACGCTACTTCTCGATAGCTAAGTGATGTGTAAATGGAACCTAGCAAATTATCGATAATCGATATAATGTATATGATGTTTCTGGATTTGTATGGAAATGTTTCTGGATTACGGTTTTTATTAAACACATACTTAATTTACATTTTCCAAAAAATCCAGTGTTAAAAAATAAATGGATATTGGCGACCGGTAGATACAACTGGTTTCCTCATAAAAATGCCAGAATATGCTCCAGTCATTTTGAAGATGATTTGATAATTAAATAAAATAGATAAAAATAAATTTGCTATAGTAATAGTTTCAGTCCCCGGTAAGGACATAGGATAGTTTTTATCCCACGGGATAAAAAAGTTTTTACAACGGATAACACCGCGGGCCATAGCTAGTTAACTATAATTTGTACTTAAATAATATAGTTATACTAAAGACATATATTTCCATCTTCGAAGTAAATGTGTAAATAATCGATAAAAAAATATCGACATTGCACAGCCGATGAAGTTGAAGCGTACTGTGTACATGAACATCTCGTGCGTCGTAGTGTGCGTGCCGAAAGTGTGTTAGTTTTAGTAAATGGTGACACCTGTTTTGTATCGAATAAAGAAAGAATTCGCCTCTAGTCACAGGGCGACAAGCATGGACTTCAAAGCTCTGTGGGATAGATTCATGTTTAGCTAGATGTCAGGCAAGACTGACATATTAGATTGATTTTCTTTTTTTGAATATTGAAGTACATGCAGTAATTTTTTTTTTTTGCTGTACCAATAGTGATGGCACATGTTCTGAAAATGTATGGTACAATGTTTATTAGTTAACTAATTATTCTCTTGAGCAAAATGACAAGTAAATTAAATCCAGCACTACAAATGGTACTGCTTTATTTTCTGCCTTATAGATCGGTGTTTTTTATTTTTTTTAAATATATTTCTTTCTAATATGCCATTTCCTTAGCCAGGTAGTGTATTCTCAAGTATTCTCGGTATAAAGGGCGTAAGTACGATATGAGTTTGGTTCGGCACACTACATGCATGTGTGCATGTGTGCTACTGTGATTTTAAACTAGATGTGGCTTAGATATATTATAGTTTTTTTGGTGATTAAAAAAAACCGAGTTTGTTAATTAACGAGTAATGGTGATGATGTTTTTAAGTAGGTACCTAATCATAAAAGAGATGACAGGTCAAAAAGAATCGGTTTACCTAAAAACGTATTTTCTTCTAAAATATAATGCGTAGTTCATAAACAGCAAACAAAAACCTTTAAGCCAATTAAATTCGTAATGTTTATTGAGTTCTGGCAGAAACGTTGGTTTTTTTTCCAACCAAACATTTTCAGTATATCTCATCTAGTCTAGTTCTTCTTTCATATATTTGTGTTAGTTTAGTGCATACGCACACATTCATGCAGTCACCTATGCACTAACAGTGTAGAAGAAATCTATGGAGTCGACCTAACATAACAAAGTTTTGGTCGTTAAAATTTAATGGTGAGATAAAATTGTGATTACTTTTTTAAATCCGTTTTACTTTAATACTTATAATTTACCTATATTATTTAAAATATAGGTACTCAAATAATCTATTTGTCTCGTGACTTAGAATAATTAAATAAACTTTATCATTAATCCTCATGATAAATGCTGTGAATTATAAATGCTGTTTTTTTTATTTTCGAAACTGAATGATATGATTGACAAGATAGTGACTGTTGAATATGAACACGCTAGCCAGTTTCAATAACAATGTCTTTCCGAATTTTGAATTTCAAAACCCATTGTCTATGCACCGTGCTCATCATCCTGACATGGAGCTATACCTAACACCAAGTAATTTTATCTAAATCTTTGCCTTTTGAAGCACAAATAACAATGCCGTTACATGTCAGGCGACTGAATAAATTTGGCAATGTATAAAGATCCTTTACGAGTGATATCTTTAGAAAGAAAGAAAGCATATATTTTGACACAAAGGACTCAACAATATATGTATACACAAAAAGAAAAACAGGTAGAATGCAAAGGTGATATATTATTATACGTAAGCAAACAAACTTAAAATTTAAAAAAAACCATTATGAATCTTTAACACGTGAACCGACTCCACACCATGTCTAACCTACTAACACTAACACACACACTCACACACACAAACTCACCTGTGTGCTCGTCTTGAGAATAACATATTTTTGTTGCTTTTATGTATTTTTTACTAGTCTTATTTTATATTTTTCCTATATATATGTATGTGCTGTCTTGATATATTATATATCTACGTTTTCGCTTCATTAACTTAGGGCTTAGAATATTTTTTAGTTATTTTAGTACTGCGGGAAATTGAGTTGGTTTTTCTATTGTAGAAAATATTTCAGGTAAAAAGAGTTTTCTCTTTCCAAATGTTTTTAATAAAGGATAAAATTGTGTGCATAGAAATTTAATATAAATAGACTTTTCCATGATCATACTGCAGTGACTCGCTGGGTTTTGAAATTCAAAACCCATGGGAGTGGTTTGTACACGTAACGTATACGTAACGAGAGTTTTGAAATAAGGTCATAGAATGAAGGTAATTATCTTGGTAAAAACTTAACTGTGGTCACTTTTTTAGCTTTTTAGCCATGACAGTTCCCATCTGATTTACTTACCAAATTTATCCAAAACAAGACATCATGCAAAAAGGAGAAAGATACGAGTAATAACGTGTCTAGAAACAATAAATGAACAAAATAATGAAACAATTTTATTAGTATACACATATCAAAATTCTTTATTTTTGAAAATTTTAGTTTATTGAACCTATTGTTCCTCTCCTGGTCAAATTTAAAGTTTATGCAAAAACGATCTATTTGTTTCTGTAGAAATTCTTATGATACTTATTTTGTCGACATTGATAAAATATAGGTCATTCCCAAAATAACATACTACCTACAACAATGGCACTTATGATAACAACCGTTACAAACAGCATAATACTGACAGTTAATTTTGTCGCTCCTCACACCCGCCTCGGTGGCGCAGTAGGCAGCGCGTAAGTCTCATAATCTTAAGGTCGTGAGTTCGATCCTCACCCGGGGCATATCTTTTTGCACGGTATTTAAGCTTTTTCTTTCATTTTCCAATAAAATTTTCAAATTATATTTGACTTTCAAAAATGTGTATATGTTTTTTTTTTTGTTTTATGTTGATTTAGTTTTATTATTATTCTGGCTCATAAATATAATAGAATTATATTGATCCTACAATAATTCTAGAAGGCATTCTTAAGGGGCCTGTGATATGGACTAACAACTAGCGTACTATTTCAAACAGCCAGGACTTATCCAATAAATTAGAACAAAATCTAAAAGAAACTGAGAACATCTTGTTGCTGACTGTACAAAAGATTAAATTCGGTTTCGAACGGAAAAGCAAAATAATTAAAATTAAACTGATATACCAAATGGTAACACTTTTTCGGTTCCGACCAAACCATCCCCTTTTCTTGCATAAGTGTAAATTGATTCAATTATTTATAAGATTTTTTTATATTTATTTTTAAAAATAAGTGAAGCTTATGATGAAATCATTAAAAATAATTTAAGAGCACGGTACTCTTAAGTTAAGTGATGTGAAAAACATACGAATAACAAGATTTATTTCCAACACTTACCTACCCACACGGAAATTAGGTACTTAGTGAAAAGTAATTTCAAAGAAGCAGTGAAAAATTTAAACACATTTCCTAGACGTCTTAGGTATAAATAAAACATAAAACGATCGTCTGTCTGAAACATCGCTTCAATAAAAAAAATATTAAAAAATAAAGAAAAACCATAAAAGCAGCCGTCTTGCGATGCGTTATCATTTTTATATGTTCCTCCCCCCTCAACCCTTTAAAAACCACCCGCCCCCTCCTAGATGCATCACACACACACACACACCACCTATAAATGGGTTAAAGAAAAATGTGTCTACCTGAAAAATATACGATGCATGCTTTTTTTATTCCTCTTACATTTTCTTTGCTATCCGCGATTCTCATATCGACGATATAAAACTGAAAAATACATTTTCGTGCTTCAACCGAAAATCGCCTTTATAACATATGTAAGGAGGACAAAAATCGCATGTGGATATGTGAAAAAACAGAACACCCCTACACGAAAACAGTTCACATACAGAGATCCCACGCTCGGCTAGAAAAAAAATAAAGTGCACACATATAAATTGCATGCAGCCCGAAAGGGATGCACTCAGAGTCATAAAATACCCACACAGACACACAGATGTATACACACATGCACAACAAACCCTGTCCCGACACAAAGACACGTTCCGATCTATACATGAACACACACACACACGGGAAAAACTGAAGAAAAGTTTGCATGTGTTGTGAAAATGCTTTTCCTTGCAGCAACCTCACGGGAAGAGTTCCATAGCGAATACCTCGCGGTAAAGACTGCTCGTTCACTTAAAAATTTAAAATCAAGACAAAAAACCCCCAAAAACGCGTCTAAACAACGAAAATTCCATAGAAATTTCTCGACTAATCGATCGGCTACGCCGGCGATATAGACGGAGTTCTTAGCCCTTTCAAAAAACGCATTCCAATTTCGGAAAAAAGACAAAACGCGCGAAAGACAAAAAACGGTCGCTGTAAAAAGTTTTTAATTGAAAGTTAAGAAGTTTGTTAATGGCGGGTCACGTGGTTGCATTAGTGATGTAAATGTGTTAATGAGTGTGTGTATGTGTGAGTGTCGTGTTGTCTTTGTCGTAGATGTGAAGATATCGTGTACGTTAAGATATTTCGCGCTATTTGCGCCCGATTATGACTTGCCACTAATTATTATGCGACTGTTGGGAATTATGCGCATAAAAGCATTTAGCTCTTTAAGGTTAATTCTAGGGACACGGTCGCTTAATTTTTATTCATTTTCTAACTGGTTATAACAGTTTTCCAACTGTCTTGTTGAAATATGTGTTATGGGCCTTTAAATGGCTTTAGCGTATAAGATAATGGGTTTGAGTTGTTAATTTTGTAATTAGTTATTGGAAATGTGTTATAATGTTTTGCCCCTAGCTGACAATGGCGCCGACAAAACAACGACGTTATAATATTTTTCCTAAGAAAGTTTTCTTGATTTTTTTCTAACCGTGAACAAAGGAAAAGAACGTTACTTTTTTATGTAGTAAGTTTAACACCTGACAGAAAAAATACTTTATTAAAAGGATACTAGTTATTCAATTTGGATAGATCGAGATCAAAATTACCTATAATCTTTTAACTGAAAAAAAGTATTAATTAACCTATTCCTTGATTAAACTAAGTTAACTAAGTTTAACTATGTCAAGAGCGGGTTTACAAACACAGAGCCACAGATTACATAGCAGTACCAACTATCTAATGAACTTCTGAGTTAAGCCAGGATAGGGAATACTTAAGCTACCTTTTTGATACGCTTTAAAAGCATATTATATATATATCTTTATGTGTTTTTACTAAACATTCTTCAATTATTTTACGTATAATTCAATATTATACTAGTAAGCTCGTGTAAGAGTTGTCAACTCTAGTGTCAGAGTTTTCAAACCACCCTACGGGCCTCTGACATGGCTTAATGACTGCAGTACTGTGACAAACTAACTAATAAACTAGAAAAAAGACATCGTAACTTTTAAAATTTCAAGCCTCTTTGATTTCGTTTAATAAAGTTAGTGAGTTATAATTTTTATAGATGGTTTTTAATTAAATTTTTCATGTATTTTTAATTACTTGCTAAATTTTATTAAAGTAAATTACATACACAATCTTACTATTTGTCTTATAAGACAAATCATATATTATTATTATTATACTGCTGAAAAAAATATCCTATCAGAAAAAACACACATGATATAAAAAAGACAACGTATATGAAAACGCCAAAAAAACTAGCAAAACAATTGGCCCAAAAATCTCGCGAGTTGCCCAAAAATAGGTCAGTACTTCTTAAGGGCGTTTTACTATTGTCTCCTCAGGGCTTTGTTGGGATCTAGGTTTTAAGGGTAAAAGCAGGGCTGAAGTCTAGATAAATCTGGGGCTTATAGTTTTATTACCGTTTTGCTGCTAGCCTTTTAGTGATACTGGAATTAATTGAAAAATAATATAAGTGTAAAATGTTAGTTTTTTATTGATTTGGGTTTCTTTTAATCCAAGCGGACTAGATCGTAAACTATAATTCCGACGAGTTGAGGTTAAGCAAAAAAAATATATCCGAAAATCTCTTCTAAATTACAATTAAGTCGTACATATATCCGTGCAAAGGCCTATACATACTTTTTTCTAATCGAGATTTCGAAAACAAAAATGTTTTTATGCTAAAAACATGGGGATCAAAAATCTCATCCTAACTTTATCACTCAAAATTTAAAATTAGAGTACCTACTACCTACCTCCACCTTGATATAGATAGTCATAAAATCTTAAAGATAAAACCAGTTCATTCAAACCGGGTCAAAGCTGGAAACAGCCCTACCTTAAAATATGAGACTTCCACAAAAATATTTTTACTTTGCTGACCTATATCCGAATATATCCCAACTTGAATCGATCCAGCTCAGACTAACGTTCTTTTGGGTCTAGATTCCCTAGACAGCAGTTGATGTATATTTTAGACATTTTTGTGTAAAACTTCTCTTCTCTACGCTTTTGGCAGAGCAGCCGTGACGCCATTTTTCTGACTTTCTCAAAAAGGGAGGTTATCGATTTGACGGGGTTTTTCGGGTTAAAATAGTGGTTGTGACATATCAGTCATACTTATTTTAAAACAGACAGTAATCCAACGTAACAAGAACCAATTTGAATATTGAAAAGTCTAATCGGAATGCGTTAATAAGAACCAATGGGCTAAGAACTCCAATAAAATTCAACTAAGACTTATTATTCAATAAATTTTAGCAACGGTCCAGTCACCTCCTACCCAACGATAGTTCCTATAATTACCTACACAATTACGAAGATATATATTTTTATTTCAATATAAACATAGACATTAGTGTATAGTGAAGAATATAGTGTAAAAATATACAAGTTAAGAGAACAATCGTGCCAAAGAATGTCAGTAACGTTGACCAATTCGAATATATTTATGAAAAATATGAACATGCAAATGAAAAGAGAATTTGAAGAGTACACAGAAGAGAACAAGAATGATAGCAATAATTCAAGTGATGCTAATTCAGAGATAAGTGATTTAGATAATAATAATGAAGAATCGAATAATGCAGCCTTAGATTATACGGATAACACGTTGAATTTGCATCCAGTGGCAGATTTTATAAAGAAAGAGTTCCTACCCGATTTAGACTTCACGAATCCGTTTCACCAGAATTTGAATTTCAAAGATTCTCCTTTTCTTCTACCCTCGCAATTGTATAAGAGTTTTTTGGCGACTCTTGAGAAGAGAAGGAGGAATGTGGCAGATTGTTATTCTTTGTATCCGAGGAATATGCTGTTTTCGAGAAATGGATTTGGAATGGATGCTTCTGATGATGAAAATGGTGACAGGATGACGGAGTCACCGGAAGAGGTAAAAAGATTAGACGATACGTAATACGTTAATTAGATAGATTGTTAGATAGATGAGTAAATTTTGCTTAAATTTATAAAGTTTGAAAAAATACCATTCACACGTATTAGAATTCAGTTTAATGTGGGAAATATTTTACAAAACGATTAATGAACACTGTACCAACTGAAGTTAGCAAGAAGACAATTAGAATTCAAGTATTAGTACTTGAATTCGAATAAGATTTGCTTGTGTTCTATTTGGATTTTATTCATTTAGCCTTTGGTATTTATTTTTATTGATTAGAAGAGTTATAATTAAGATAACTCACAAGCAACAATATTTTGTACAACATATTGTAAGCTTTTTGTTTCACACTTTTAGGAATAACAACTTGGACACAAATGTCACACTGGCACAAACATTCGCCTTTATAATATTAGTTTCATAATTTTCGCACACTTGGACTTGTCTTTTTTTTTATTGTTCCATCTTTACTTCCTCCGACAATGGATATCAGAGACATTGTTAGACTAAACATTTTGCTTACGCAGTTCACTTTGTTTATTCATCTAATCGGTAAATAGTTTCGCCTTTTATTTTCGTTCGTTTAGATAATGTAAATAAATAAATAAAATAACAATACAGGTTTATATATCTTACATACGTTATTGGAATTGCATAATTTAATTCCTGCAGCCCCATTTCACCATCGTACGAGTAGAGGCACGGCAAGAAGGCACCGTTATAAACCGGTTTCTTCTAGGCAAGCGTGCTAGATCGTAGATTACAACGTGGCTTAACATCAGGCAAGTTGTAGTCAAGCGTGAGCCTATCTAATGTAAAAAAAAATAAAAAAATACATACATTCCAATTCAAGACAATCACAGACTAAGAACCTCTCACCAGCCAAGTGGCGAACTAGTTTATATTGCCTCGGATAACCTTTGACAAATTGTTATTGAGAAGTCAGCTCCCAAAATAATCTGACACTAGGTCTAGTTACTAACCGAAAATTGGATGTCCTTTCGGAGTTGCAGAGGTCTGATGGCAGTAGCTCTTTATTAAAACCGATGTTCTGCCAAATCAGATAGATTTCGACCACATAACTTGGGAACATGGTTTAGGAACAGTTTAGATTAATCTGAACAACATCATCACAGTTTGAAAACTATAGTAAGTCATTTTAATACTTTTAATCAACTGGCTACTCACTACTCTGCATTCACTTTGTGAGTGACTACTCGGCCCTGAAGACGGTATTGGGAATGTTTCGTAACGTGCATCGGTTAAGGCGTATTTTGTTCATTAAGTGAGACCGTTCTTGGTTTAATAATAAATAAATAAATAATAAATATTCTGGGACATTGCACACAGCGCACTCTAGCCCCACACTAAGCAAACGCTTGTGTCGTGGGTACTAGATAACGGATATAATACTTGTATACTTTTCTTTTGTAAATACATACTAATTATATATATACAAACAACCAGACTCAACAAAAATAAATATATTTTTTTTATGTAAATTTATCATTTTTTTTAAATGTATCATAATCATCATCATCATCAACATTATTAACCCCTAGCTGTTGTTCCAGAAGGCGGGTGCTTCCTCCGCGTTCGTGTGGAGTGGAGGAGGAGGGCAGGAACAGGCGTCTGCGCAGCCCGCCGCCGTGCCTACTGGTAAGAAACTATTATTATGGCTGCTTTCTAAATTATGCCTCCTAACGGAAGACCAGCGCTGGTTGCTTCCACACAACCAGCATTATGCTGAGTTGGGGCTGTGCTGTGGCAGATTTTATGTTTTTTTTAACAGTAGGTATTATGTTTATTTGTATAAATTAAACTTACATTTTGTTAAAAACTAAATACTTACTAACAATAAAATAAAAATTTAAACTAGTACTCCTAAAACTAAAAAAATGATTTTGTTTGTTTGTTGGCTTATCATGTTCTTACTCGTGTTTAATTTTCTCTTAATACTGTCACAATAAATGTTTTCTTTCTTTCTTTCTTTCTTTTTAAATAAAAAATCTATTATCAATATCTCACTCACACAAATAAACGATACATACTTTTTTTACTTCTGTATGTTTAAGTAATTTTTGTATAAATGTAAAATATTATGTATAAATAAATGTAATGAAAAACAGAAATAAATTGGTTCTCTTAAAATTTTATATAGAATTTGTATATAAAATTTTAAGAGAACCAATTTATTTCTGTTTTTCATTACATTTATTTATACATAATATTTTACATTTATACAAAAATTACTTAAACATACAGAAGTAAAAAAAGTATGTATCGTTTATTTGTTCAATTTTTTTGGAAATTTCCACAAGTCGTATAATTTAAGTTGACTTTTCTTCTGACGTTTTTAACCCTCTCCAAAACGATTCCGGCTTTCGATTACCCTGTTTATCTATATAAATTCTTCGTCAAGCGTAAATCTTTCAAGTACAATCAGTTGGTTTTTTGCTTATAACATATATTCGTTGGTCATGTAAATTCTTTTAGTCAATTACCTGACACATTTATTTCATGTATTTGTTAGGGGTAGAATTAGATCGGTACTAACCCCCAATCACCGATCTAGGGAGTCCATGTCTACACAGACAATCGGTGATTTGGGGTTAGTACCGATCTAATTCTATGTACCCCTAAAAAGTCATAAAAAAAGTCATGCAGAAATTTTATTAAATTTTATCAGTATTTTCTCTTCAAAACCCATTGGTTTTGTAAAAAAAGAGCTTTGAAAATTTTAGTTTATCGCTATTAATACTGGATTCTGGTACCCCAGGAACATCAGGCGGCGGCGGGGCCCAGGGTCTGGTGCACTGGATGTCGGTGATGGCGGAGCACATGGGAGGGGGACACCATGATCCCTCCCACTACGCACTGCCACCCTGGAATAATGGGGGAGTTGATGTGAGTATCATATTTGTAGTTTTAGAACATTTTTCTAGCATATCTATTGATAAACATATGGGAAAGAGGCACCATAACCCTTTCAACCATGAAACAAAAAATGTTGTTGTGAGTATCATACTTTTAAGAATATGAGTTGATAAAGAATAGAACTAAGGACATTTACATGTCAGTTTTAGGTTACTATGAGTACTACTATTGATTTCATATATATTAAACAGAAGAATAAATTGCATGTGATGCATATTGGTAAAAAATCTTGCTAGAATATCTGTTTCGTGAAATATTTATGGTCCTATAGGTAGTAACAAATTTACTAAAAATAACAACATGGTTAAAGTTAAAAAGCTAAAGTTGAAATAAAACGTTAAATGTTAAATGTTCTCAAACAACTTTCACATAATTAACAAGTGCACAAGCATGAGTGTAACTTAAACCCTTTTCTGCATTTAATTGCCAAGACGACCTAGTCAAGTTATGCAAATATATTAGTTAAATAGTCGCAATTATTTGCACCCGACTTGCCGAGTATTTTAACGCTAATTTCCTTCAACTTACTACTGTATTTGATTTAGTTTTTTTCATAAATTTATTTAGTTATTTACTTATATATAGCTATGTGAATTATCCAACAACTGATGCCAGAATCAGAAAAATAGAATGAAAAATTAAATGCGCCTTTGTATTTGACCAGTTAAAAAGAATTAATGGATAATCAGAGCTTTTATACTTATATAATATATTTACAATAAAAAAATCTGAAGTTGAGTCATAAGTTAACACAAAATATTAATCTTAAATCTGGCCTTATTTGTAAAAAAAAATGACAGTGATCAAACTGTAGCTAAATTAAGAGTTAATTTTCTTTCTCTGTCTAAAGTGTTAATAAAGAAAAAGTAATATGGCGAGCAAAGTCGCAGGTGAATAACTAGTCAGTATAATAACGTGTTCAACGGTTTCAAGTTTTTTTTTTACATATTTTGATACATTTTAATTATTATTTATATGTTACATTGTGATGCAATATTTCTATTTCGATGAGACCATTATTCGTTAATTTCTTAAAAATATTTGTTTTTAATTGCAATTTTCTGTCTACTATTTCACCATTATTTTCAATTTGAGCCATTGATGCTCGAAGGAGCGCTAAAAACGTTTTTTGTATCTCTGACATTGCTATCGACAGCTTCTTTTCAAATGTCAAAATCATTAAATGTGATAAAAATGACGGATTAGTTGTTAATGAGAATGCAACGAATTATTTCCTAATTAAACAAGGAATAGTGAGGGAAAGCAACTATTTATGTCATGAAGTTCAAGACGGTTAACTTGGAATTTCTCGCAAAATAAATGGCTTCCAAGAAATAGGGCTAAATAAAGACAATTAAGGGATACTTTTTTGATGGAAGTTAATGTAAATGTCACTATCTACTAAGCTATGTCATTGTTTTCAGTAATTTGTTGTAACACTTTTTATGTCAAACCGGCAGAATTGCGAAGTTATTTCTTCGCAAAAGCCATAAAAAAAAAGGATTTTCATCCCTCTCTTTCTCTCTATATTATCTCCATATGTCAAACATGTTAAACTTACGTTTGTGACACAAATTTCTATGTTTTATGAATAACATGAGTGTATGTCTGATTTTTATTACAAATTGTAATTATCTTTATTAATTTTAAATACTTTTTTGATATTTTATTTTAACAATTTTGTTTTAACAGAAAATTCCTTTACTTGCCTTGTGGTTAAAATATAATAAAAATATGACTAACAAAAAACGTTACCAAGTTTTTTTCTCACGGAACAAATAAATAATTAACATAAAGCACTCTGAATATTAAAATAAGATCATTTATTATTAGACAAACGGAATGAAAGAAAAAAATCGCGCATCGTATACTAAATAGACAAAACCTGTTTATCAATTCCTGATGCATCATTAGCTATCAATTTTACAAACTTACTAATACTATTAAAACATATATTTTAACCCTTAATGCTCAATGAATACAGTTGTAAATATGTTTCAAAATCTGCATAAAAAATTGTGACTATTTTGCATACTCCAAAATACTCGATTCTAAAGAATATTGTCGCCTGCAGCGTAGCAAACATATGCAAATATATTTGGACAACCCTTTTTATGCATTGAATTAATTATTACATCTATTACTACACGAATAAGGTTCATTTTCGTTTGATATTAAAACTAACTATTCTTCAAGTACATTTTTCCTTCTTAATAAATAAAATAGATTTTAAAACTGATGATGGATTAGTCAAATATCTTCCTGCTCTGCACTATTTAGTGATACTTTGATTAATTATTTCCTATATTTCTTGAGGTCTGATTTGAATTTGTAAATTGTTCTCATGGGTGATTATGGTAATAATTTCGCATAAAATTTCTGATAAATATGCTTCTATTTTTATGTGGGAATAGTCTAAACTCACAGTTTGAGTAGAAACGAGTATTAGGTAGGAACATATTATGTATAAAAATAAAGAACTTAAAAGTTCTGTTCAAGAAATTTTATAATTGTGTATTTGTAAATAGATATTTTATATACTTATACAGCATTTAGGTAACCTTTGATTTCTTTGAGCTCGAAGCGTTTTATTTGCCAGGCATTTTGCGATCATTGCATTTCAATTAATATGCGTGCAATTTGAATAAATGACTTCATAAAACGAAAAGCAGAAATTATATTACCTATTTTAAAATAAAAACTGAGCAACTTTACTGAACAGAAAAGAAACACGCTACCCTCTAATAAATACAATAAAAATATTATCACAATAACGAAATCACCTTGTTTACCATACAATGTATAATATTATAACTTTATTGCAATTCAACGATTAAATGTGAAATTCATTCCACATAATCCATACAATCAGGCTGTCACACGTCTTATCAGATCAACAGTCGGGGCAGGACTGAGCACGCGAGTCGGATCACGCTTCGCAAGCGGCGCCGGCGCACCGTGAAAGTAAATGCTTTTAAAAATGCTACGTTTTACCTAAAAGACGAGTAATTTCTTATTTTTCTTTTAATACCTTAAATGCAAACCATATCTCTACTTTTTTTTATAATAAATAGAGTCAAATTATAATTTGACATTTAGAGTTAAGAGAATAAATCCTGATTTGACCCGCATAATAAGTTTGTCTCACGTGAAACTGCAAATAAAATTGATCGGATTTTTTATTGATAATGGACGCTTGATAGTTTAATCTTTTATCGATAATAATATCTCACAAAGGTTGTACAGTACGGATGAACAGAAGGGTTATATTACAAACCAGGGCTTCAGGATTTACTATACACTAGTAGGCAAACCCTGGATATCACGCTAGGTCTATTCCTGTGTTGTGACATCCAGTACTTATGTTAGGACAAGATAATGAATTATATTTTGCGTTTTTAATTGAAAAGTTTCGTTATAATTAAATTACTAGATTCCAAATTTTCAATACTAATAATGTTGATATTGTTTTAGTAAATGACATAATTTGGTTACAGAACGTAACGGCAACATTCGCGAATTGAGACGTTTTTCGGTTCCATTGTCTATGCTAACAATAATTGTTATAATAACGGATTGAGTGTTTGGTGTTTACGAGATAATTATAGGCTAATGTTTGTTAGCAATAATTGATTGATTGATTGATTGATACTTTATTGGACACAAAAAACATAATACGAAACGGAAAAAAATAATTAAAACTAATGCCACAAATGGCGGCCTTATCGCTAAAAGCGATCTCTTCCAGGCAACCGTAGGATGGAGAGGAAAATATAAAAAAAAAGACTAGACGGGGTGTACAATAACGAGCACATGAAAATATTGAATGCAATATTGAATGATTCAAAAGTTAATCGCTATTGATAGGTAAAGAACGCGTTCAATGCTTGACTAGTCGATATAATTGTGGCTTGTCAATTGTGTTTGACTAGTTACAAGTGACAGATTGTTCTAATTACACTTTCAAATAACATTGTTGGTATTATGTGTAATTATTTATGTATTTATTTTATTGGCTTTGAGATAAAATTGCGATATTGCGTTTCAGATATTTGGGACCTCAGAAGACGTTAAAGAATTAGTTCTTAATCTGCATAATATATGTATTGAGTCTGCTTGTTTCTATGTATAACATGTATGTATTTAGTCAAGAAACGTATAAAACGTTGTCAAGTATCCATGACAAAAGCGTTTGCTTAGTGTGGGGCTAGATGGCGCTGTGTGCAATGTCCCGGAATTTTTCTATAAGTAAATAAATTTTATAATTTATTTTATGAGTCTTTACTTTATTTATTTTTACTCTTTTCAAGTCCTATTTTTATGCCGCAATGGCGGTTAAAAACAAGGCATCAGAATTCACTACTACCACACAGATATTACTTTATTTATAGCGCTATTGCCACTTCATAATGCAATGAAATAATCGCAAATAACAATAAACTTTGTAACTACAAAGATCTGAATAAAATATCACCTCTTAAAGAAACATTACCTCAGTTTAATTGTCGCATTGTATATCACATCTATTTTGCACATTGTAACTGATTCACACAATAACAAAAAAATCAAGAATAGAAAAAAAAATGTGTCTAGTTCACGACCAAAACGAAAAAAAAAACAAGTTGTCAACGACAAAAAAAAAAAGAAAAAAAGTCTAAGAATGAGTCTAGTTAATAAAAAAAACTACAATAAATAAAGCAACAATACCGCGCCGTGTATCAAATAAATATAAAGCACAAACACAATAAGAAATGATACAGGCGTCAGCAAAAGTCAATTTTTGACTTACGGCAAAAAAATTGCCAATAACACAATAAACAGAGCCCTAACGATATTTTGATGACTTTTGTAAGCTTCTGTATAATGAAATAATAAAAAGACAAAAAACGTTATGGGAATGGAAACTTCTATCTCGGTGAAGATTTATAAAAAATGGCGCCGGAAAAAATATTTTGAGTAAGTATGTAATTCGGATTTAGGTTTTAACTTGCGCGATTTGTTGTAAATAGGTTTTAAGCGGCAAATTGTCAAGGATGGGGATAAAATGCATTATGTCTTTTGTAAATTTTGATGAATTTTTTTTTTAATTCCATATTAATTATTTAGGAATAATTTTTTAATAAAAAACAAAAATTTATCACGTAGCATCCGTGTAATAAATGCATAATGGCGACTCTTATTTTAATTCGTTTATTGCACTCATTATTCTTATTATACACAAACTATACGACGATTATAGTAATCGACTCAATTTAATGACATTAAATAATTTTCATTGATGATCAGGATACCATTTTACATTAAATTTAAGATACGTATGTCTTATGGATTCAATTTACGCTGGACCGGGACGAGTGGCGTACAAGAAGAGAGGCCTATGCTCAGCAGTGGACAATAACAGGCTGATGATGATGATGTCTTATAGCCTACGTTTTTTGTTCTCATGCAAAAATAAGAAAATAATGATAATAACTAAATCAAAATCAACCATTCTCTTCATTCAATCAAACCCACAGAACCATTCATCAAATAATACAGACAATTACTCAAATTGAGTTCTCACAGGAACAAATACACGCAAAATCACCGATCCGTTAAAATCTACTAATTCACAAAAGAAAACTTAACCTACCGTCTAATATCTATATAATTTTAATTATTATGTCAAAATCAATTATGCAATATCATTTTTGAATAAGATGAATCTCAAATCGTTTGTCAAAATCGCTTTCGGCCATTATCTTTAGAAACTCGCGTCTTTTGTTTGTTCTGTCTTCTATTTGATGTATAGTTGAGTTGTTTTCTTTCCAATGCTGTTCGAAAACTAATACATTTGCGATGTCTCGCTGCGAGTCGAGCAATGTATGTTGTACATATTTGTTTGGGAAGAAAACAGAGGGTTGAATCGAAGATTTTTACGCTTGATTTAGTAAGTATTAGTTGTATGAAAGAATTGGAACCAGGTGTGTCTAATTGGCTTATGGAGAAAGGGTTTTGAATATTCACGTTCACGCCCGTTTGGCTAAAGCTTGGTTGGAGGCCATTAATTCTTGCATAGATGTCTGTATTAATTTTTAACTATTCTTCATTTTTACGTTGGTAATATCGTCATGATACAACATGGACGAAAACCGTTAATTTCAAATAATAGTCTTCATTTTAACCTTTGACACGTCTAAATAAGAGATTCGTCGATTTTCTTAATAAATTGTAAAATTAAAGTTATTATTGCAAATCGGTTCTTACATGGTAAGCACTCTCCACCCTAGACCGTAATGATGGCTTACCACTAGGTGAATTTTGGTCAAATACAAACCCATTCCGTGTTATTTTGTTTATTGCTGTAAAATTAACCAACTAAACAAGCCTTAAATATATTTTTTCTTTTTTTTTTATTAAAGGCGTCGTTCTCTAAAACAAACAGCGCAATAATTTCACGCAACCATAAACATGTAAACTTTGTTATTCAGTATTAAGTTTCATAATGTAGCTAACTTCACGACGTTGGTAAAATTTTGACACTAGTGCGTGAGTTTTACGGATGAACGAGCATTTCACTTCGGAGGGATGTGCCAAAATAGGTCGATAAATTTAACTGAAAATATTTCGCTGTGAGTAATTAAAATGTAATATTTGCATGCCGTAAGGCAGAATATGTTTATTATCACAAACTTGAGTTGAGGCTGGCTTGTGACAGGAAATTGTGTAAGTATGTGCAAAATGTGCTTGTCTTACTTTCCTGAATGTGTTCGTATGTAATTTCTTGTCACAAAATAAATAATTTTCATTTCATTTTTTTATTTCAAACGTTACATCTGCTATAATCTAATAATTGTACACAACATAATGGCATAATAAATGATTTGATTTGATAGATTGACGTTTATTTTCGTAACAACTGGTAAAACATGAGCAGTTAATAGAATTAAATGTGAAGGTAATGTAAAACTGAATGCAGTGGGCAAAAGTTCAATTGAGAATAAACCCGTACCTTATATTGTGAACGAGTTACGTGAAACATATATGTACATATAAAAATATGTACAGGTCAAGTTACTCTTTTTTAAATTGGTAAATTGTAGTTCGGAATGATTTAAATCGTAGCGAAATTACAGAATACATAATACAAGCGAAATGAACGAACTTCGAAAGTTTTTCCTGAAAAGCTATTTGATGACCAACCGAAATATCGTATTGCAAGTACAAATACTATGCTCCACGGACGGACGAAGCATCATTAATAAAATCACACATTGATCAATAGATAAGTATAACAAAAAACTAGCATCAGTCTATCAAATTATTCGATATAATATTAAAGCGTGATATTAGATTAGATTTACGTATTATCGATAAAAAATTATCGACTGCCCCGTCACTATTAGTCATAAAACCACTCAAGTCTAAGAGTTATGCTAAACACACGATATTTACGACTTCGCGATATTATAACACTTAATTACGATAAATCTCTCGTATTTGCATCGAGTTTATTATGATTTTCATAATAGTCTATCAATTTCAAAAGATTTCTAATTGTGTATAGTTTTTTATTGCGTTTATTTAAGACGGTTGCTGTTTTTCCTACAGGTATTTTCTTAAAATAGTTTCGTCACCCAATAAAATATCAAACAAAGTCGAAATTCAAATCGTCATGTATTAAAAAAAGTGTAGGTACCTACATTATTTGTATACTATTATATTTCTTCCTGTCAAATTATATTATAAAACAGATTTCTAATCTTGACTAATGAATATACCGTACCTTTTCTAATTATCTATGTTACGGCTAATACCCGAAGTGCGGCTAGTACTAGGTTTAACCAAGACTAAGTGGCTACACCTAGTTCTAACCGGCTAAAACTAGGTGTAGCCGCACTTCGGGTATTAGCCGTAACATCTACATATTTTCTTTAAGTAAAAAGTTATGAAAAGCTACACGTGTTATCCCACTATAAAATAGAGGAGCAAAATATAGATTTCTACATATGAACTTCTTCCACAACATACCTGGCAATACCTGGCAAACTCACAATTTCACCCATACATCAAGGGAATGCACACGAAAACCAGTAAATCCAAGAAAATAATTCCGGAAACTTCATGTCCTGGAAGTATACTAATAAAAAAGTTTGTCCGTCGGTTTATAGCCGGCATGAATCGATCGGTGTGTTTGTCACAAGTTTGGTGAAGAAAGGTCTGTACAATGCCCTAGGGGGTTAGTGTGGACCCTGCTTGTTTAAGACTATCACGATGTTTGGTGTTATTTTGTGTAGGGCTATTTAGATCAAGAAATAAGGTTACACATCTAGGTAGATGTGATACTAATCAGCCGACAGTGGTTATTTTGCTGCCAAAGTAGGTACTTTGACAAATCTAATAATCAATAATTAACAAATCTAATAAACACTACACTATCTACATAATAAATAATAACTATGACGTAATTTACCTGTACCTAGTATTATATTGGGAGATGACTCTGGCCTCGTAACACAGTCTTACGGCTAACACGAGGTCAGAGGATTCACATGTTATTGTACATTATTTACGTCCAATAAACGAATTTTGTATTTGTATAATAATTTGGTTTAATCAGCAGACGGTGTCAACCATAGAAGAGATTTATTTTCTTGGTGTCTGCGGTTCGGCACCGTTTGAACATTCTTAGATCGTACTAATAAGTAAGTTCGTATGAGAGCGGCCATTTCTTTTGTCAGAGCTCAAACCGCCCTTAGGGCTTCTGTTATGACCTCGGGTTTTTTTCAACATGTATTTGTGTACGTCATGTTTTAAATATAAGATTATTATAAAATGCATTGAAACCAAGAAAATTTAAGATAAGTATAGATTCAGTGCACTGCCATTAAGAATAAAGAAACTGAAAAAAGGTTGCTAAAACTTTCTACCGGCTTGTAATAAATTAACTAAGATCTACTATAAATTCAATCAACCATTCCATAGATTTTTCTCATTGATAAGTTGATGTTTCCCATAAAATAAGAACATATACCATATCTTCATCCATTAACGCTGCATATCAAAACCACCCCAAGAATACCTACACAAAAACAATACAAAGTATTAATCAACACCAAGAAATTAGCCATAAACAAGGGTGTCCACGATTAATCCGCCAAATTAGACTTGTCCGAAGTAAAATCGATTAGGGTGTCCGTGTTTCGGGCGAGCAATTCTGAGACGCGTCCCCGCAAGATAAACATGCCAGAATTTTTTTCGCTACGTCAAAGACATTAACCAAGGATGTTTTGGGAGTGACCATGGGTTGAAAGAAAAATTTGAGGACATGTGCTTGGTGAAAAGTGTTGTTTTCACAGAATTCTATATGCATTTAATCTGTGTCTCTGTTTATATAAACGCTCATCACGCAAAAACGGCTGAATGGATAATCACGATTTTTGGTAAAAAATAAAAATATTAGTAGAAATAATGCGAGTGAAGCCGCGGTCATCGTCACTCGTAGTAAATAAACTTAACTACTAATTTTGATTAAAAAAATATTAAAAAAGTAGTGTAAAAATATTTGTTGTGGTAACGCTTTTTATAAGGATGTATCTTATATGTCTTCCTTTCTTTTCGACATGTCAATTTGAGATCAAATCTATCACTATACAAAACTTTATCGTTAACAATGCAGCCATTTGGCCTTAAAAATATAACAAACATGCTCAAAAACACAACTTTCGCTGTTTTATAAGCGTTTTGAATAGTGTTTCAACGATAATTTGATTAACATTTCACATTTTGATCTACACAATTTTCTTACCACCCAGCACACCAAATCACCACTTCTTGATTGACACTAATACTCATTACATATTACTAGGTACCTAGTTACATTTATTACTACATCCCACCAATCATAGACCTTCTATATCACAGCTAGCTCAAACAGCCACTCAGAGCTTCAAGACCAGCTTCAAGACAACCAGTTTAAATAAAGAGAGACTATATCCACCCTATCAATGTCATTAGACGGCCGCGAGAGGGCGTCATTACGCCGATGAGTAGAGCCGCCATTAATCTTCCGGACCGGTCTCCGAGCTGTCAAAATTGTGGCCACACTATAGATGGGTAGGTTAGGAGGTGAGCTTCTGAAGGCTTTATTTGGCTACTGTTTGCAGTTTGATTGGAAGTACTTGGCTTTGTAACCTGCGTAATTTTTACACTTTAAAAATCTTTATTTTTGGCCAAGCACGTGATCGTTTTTGCTTAAAAAGTATTAAAAAACTGGGTACAAAGTGAGGGGTTGTAAGTTTGACATGGCTATGTGGCTGTTTGTCTCGAAACAGATAAACAAGTTATTCATAATTTGTCCGAGTTAAATATCAAAATTACAACACTAATACAATACGCTTCATACTATTACATAATTGTGTGTAAACCTGTCCTAATTAATTAATTCTGCTGGGGACTCACAATCCTCAATAATGAGGAAATATTACTTAAGGAGGAGGAAGTTAAAAAATCTAGTTTCTACTGAAAAGTTTTAGCTTACACCTATATTATAGTATGTTCGGTGCTTAATTTTTATAAATACATGCCTACAAATTTAATCTAAGATGCCTATCGGTATTTTTGCCAAAGACTACATCCCACAGAGGCCAATTCTTTTTATCTTTGACACCATCGCAAAAAACACCTAAACATCGCCGCTGACGTCAAAGAATAGATTCAATAAATAATATGTCAATACAATATTATGATGTGAAAATACAATAGACTGTGCCAAATAAGAAAAAAACTTAGCAGCGGATAAAATTGGAACTACTATCTTACTATGTTTTTACTAGTAATTGTTTGACAGTGCTGCCCTCAAATTTATTTTTGAGGGTATAACAATAGAAAGTTCATAAAGGTGGGTATTACTGGGAACATAAATTGAGGTTATGTCTGTTGATGTTTGGAAAGGGGTGACGGGAACGTCTTAAGGGTGTTAGGATGACAAAAATGTCTTGATACTTATGCAAATCTGTTTTTGTTAATAGCTGTTAGAGTATGTGTGTTATGTTTTGTAAATTATAGGATGATCATTTGGACAGCTGCCAAAACCATACAATTTATGTCTAATTCACAGTAAATATTTGTAGATGACAGCTGTCAAAATTATAATCCTATTATTAATAATCCACAACATTGTTTTAATTCACAAGTGTTCACATGATTTTAAAATTTTAAATAGTAATTTACCTAAATTATTGTAAAAATTATTTACAACATGTTTCGATTAGTGATCTGTTATTCCAAAAATTAATAAGGACCATGTTATTCACTTACTATTCGAAATCAAACATAAGTTTTCCAAGTGAGACCATAGGTATACATTATTATTACATTTAGAAAAAATATAAAAAAAAACCTTGTATTATTTGTTACTAAGTTGCTGTTTTAACCAAATTAACTATGCGACTATTTGCAAAATGATCAAAACCGTTACATCCACCCTTAATAAGCATTACCTGTCCTATCATTTAACTCGTATACGTCGACAACATAATTCAAATTTAGAAGGGTAACCTTTTAACCGCTACATTTTTTGTAATTCTTTTTTTAATCTTTGTACTTTTTTATAACTCTTTGTAGGTACTTTTTGTCATCGTTCCTAACTATCTTAGGGACACTTTTCATCTTTTGTTTAGACCTAAAGATTTAAAGCTTAGTTTTTTTTACTATTTAAGTATTTTTTTGTAATGATGCTTCTGTAGTCAAGGGGTTTTAGTAAGATTATGATGTTAACTTGATGATGTTAACTTGTTTGCCACTTTACTTTATAGGTATATGTTATATCTAAAGGTTTTATAAAATAAGGAGCAACCTGTATCTGATACAACGAAGTAGGAGTTTGGGTTGTGAAGAAAATATCATTTCGATTCCAGAGTAAATACATAAAAATAAATAAATATTCCGGGACATTGCACACAGTACAGTAGTCAAAATAAATTAAAAACATAGTACTTAACTGAAACTGGAGAAATGTGTAGTGTTTTTCCGCTGTGACTTTTACAATGGATTTCTGCAAAGTAACGCCTGATTCAATATCTTAAAAACATAGTTTTATTTGTTTAACCCCTACATATTAGTTTTGAATTTATAGTTTTTAGTTTACTAACACACATTTGGATCTCTTTGTTGTCCGAAATAAAAGCATTTTATTTTATTTATTTATTAGTATGATATTATAAGTTAAATGGTGTATTCTCTATTCCATATTAAAGTTAGTTCAATCAACTTTCTCCTTAAAGAAAACATTATGAACGGAAATGAATGAAATTAATTCTTAGTGCAACTCTTAGCATTTTATCGGCTCGTGTTAATTTATTGATTATATATTTTTTTAGAAAAAAATATATTTATGTACAATAATAAAACATATAAAACAAGGAAAGAAAAACTACTATTCCAACTAAAACATAAAAAACATACTATTTCTAACTACAACATAAAAAGGGGCACTTAGAAAATCTTTAGATGTTTTTTAACATTGCTTCATATTATCTTCAGAAATTGATATAACTTTGTAAATTCTAAGAACTTCAATGCGTTTCTAACATAATCCCACATTGAGGGTAACACAAGCAAATTATCATGATGAGTCTCTCGGAGTCGGTCTGTCGACGGCCTAAGATGGATGGTGCTGAGACAGAGGGCTTGCTACGGCGAATTATGAGGAAAATTCAGGCGCAACAGTACCTACAAAAACACAGAAGTATTTGAAGAGTTTAATTTTTTTTATGGCATTTTAATATGATTTATAAAAAAGAGTTTATTTACAATAATAAAATATAAAAACAAGGGAAGAAAAACTAAACATACTACTTCTAACTACTACAAAAAGGGGCACTTAGAAAATCTTTAGAAAAGCCTAAAGATAATCTAAGTGCTCCAGCCCACTACCACAGGCATTTATAATAATTTAGGCTTGTTTTAACACGGGATGGCTTACGTTCAACTATAGCCTGCCTGAATTAAAAAAAGATCTAGTTGTGCGCTAAGCAACGTCATTAATAAAAATTTATCAAGTAGCTTATCCTAAATCTGTGTCAAATTCCATGTGGTATCCTTCATTTCTGATAGTTATGACTTTCTCGCAGAATCAATTAACTAGTGAAATTCCATCTAAATAAATAAATAAATATTCCGGGACATTACACACAGCGCCATCTAGCCCCACACTAAGCAAACGCTTGTGTCGTGGATACCAGATAACTGATATAATAATTATATACTTTTCTTTTGTAAATACATACTAATTATACAAACAAACGACCAGACTCAACACAAGTAATTATAAATTTGTAAAATGCATAAGTACTTGTGTCACGCGGGAATCGAACCCGCAACCCCTAGATTAGAAGGCAGAGCCACTACCAACTAAGCTAACAGGCCAGTCAAATGACACCATTTCATTATACGAGTATTATATATTGTCAAACTAACAAAAACTACTACTATGACTAAATGTACAGATATATAAATGTTGTTAGTAGGTAATGTTTGGTGTCAAGTACACAGTAGATATGTATGTAAGTATAATGAGGTGATAAGAAGTCGTGACTGGTAGGTGAAATTGTATCTTATTCTATTAAAGTTCCCAGGGGTCTTCAAATCTAGAGTAAATAGGTTTCTTCTAGGCAAGCGTGCTACATCTTAGACTATAGTGGTGCTTAACATCAGGCAGGCTATAGTCAAACGTAAGCCTATTTAATGTAAAAAATAATAATAATAATAATTAAAAATCATAGTTTTAGTACAACGTGCAGAAAAGTATTATCCTGAAAAGGTTCACCGTAGCAAGCCAAGCCCAAGGGCGTCACAGAGGGTGGTAGGTAATCATTAGGTAGCATTTTCTGAACAATTGATTGCTCATTGTGTCGTGGCGCTTCTGCGGCTACCTAATGATCTTTGTACGCTCTGTTTTGTTTTCCTCTTTCTTTATTCTTTGCTCAGATGGGTTTATTTCGTTATCTCATTAAGGATATGGGATGTGTCGACCTTGTCTGGTGTTTTATGGGCTTGGTGATGCTTTTGTCTTTAATTGAGTTTTGTTAAACCAACAACGAGAAAAGAAGACATCTGTAAGTCTGTCATTTATTATTTGATGTGGTGGTAAATATATTCTGTATGTCTATCTTTGTTTTTGTATCTATGTTGAAAATGATCAAACACCGAAATTTACTTTAATAAACTCTCGACACCAGAGTTGGCCACTCTCATTCGTTAAAAAGAAGACTTTAATTTAGTTTCAGCAGGCTATGTTTTCCCCAGCCTCTTGTACTTCATTAATCGCCATAATTTTTGTATTTGAGTAACTGTTTGATCTCGTGTGGTAAATTTTAGAAGTTATTTTCTGCCATTGACAAACTTTCCACATTTCCTTTCTCAACTGGCAAATTTTAAACTTAAAATTAGAGAAGCTCGCTACAACAATACTTGGGGTATACCCGGGTGTGGGCCACAAAGCCGGGTATTATCCGGCTGGGTATCCGTCAACGTCACGCGCACGACATTTGCGATCTTAGCACGATAAACACGTCACTAAAACACAAGAGGCAATGACACCAATATAAATCAAATTTAAAAAAATATTTTTGCATTTAGTTTATTACCTAAGATGAATAAATCGTTAATTGATTAAAATTTTACGTGTTACGTGCAAAACAATGTAACTACTTCATTATACTATGTTGATAAGTGAACTAAGCCTTTTTTTTTTTTTTTTTTTTTGTTGCCCAGGAAAATCCTGTTACAGATACCACCCAAAAACTCCGGGGAGGGCGGGTGGTTATGTGGGAGTCTCCGCCCCACTCTATAAGGGCGGCATACCCACTAAAAACCTGGGGTGTTCCATCTCCGCATCGTTGGTCCAGGGCCACGAGAGCGCGATGCATACATCCGCAGCCCTGGTGATGCTGGCCCGGTAACGGGCCCCGCCTCGGGGAGCTTCAGCTCAACCCTCAATGGACGACGTGTCAGAACACGGGACACGTCATGCATCCTGTGGGGACTCATTCCAGGGCAACAGGTTCCCCGACCTGCCACCCAGAGCCCCCAGGAGTCAGGCAGTCGCACGCCAAAGCGACCGCCCTCCTCCAATGCGCCCTCTGCGCACGGAGTTCGGTCCCCGTGTCGCCGCTACTCGGCCGGTACACCGAACTCCTCTCGCCTCTCGGCGACCACCTCGGGTGCTAAAGAGCACCCAGCTCCACCTATACCGCGAGGTGCGGCGAGCTCCACGCCTCGGGCCCTACAACCAGCCCTCTCGAAGGGGAGGTATAGGCGAGGGCCCCAACTCGAACGAACGTTTGGACACAGGCTAGCAAGATCCACCGGAAGGTGGAAGTTACTAACCTGTGGACGGGGTGCACCAGGTTTCCCCAACTAACCCCAAATCCCCATATGGAGAGATGAAATTAGTTGGGCTTACCCAACGTGAAGGTAGTCCGATCATCGCACCCCAAGTGAACTAAGCCCTGTACTAGGTATCACAAAGAATCCTGTAAAGCATAAGTAGGTTATGTTAGCGAATAGATAACCAATAAACCAATAAATAATATAGGTAGCCAAACTTATAAACCATATTTTTAACAGTGACCTACTAATTTAAGGCGCAACTAACCGATTGCAATTCCTTACAAACCGTAGTACAAAATAAGACTCCAAAAGTAAGATAATTTAGTGATAAGGTATCCAAAAATGAGCTTGTCTGCTATTAAAAGTTTCATTTTAATGTTTATAATATGATTATTTCTGATACCTATTTCTTTTGAAAAGAAAAGCAAACGAATCCCACTAATCTCTAAAGCAAATCTGTAACAAAATCCTCAAACCTACATCCGGATGAGTTACAAAATGTCACGCTGTATTAACACGTCACGACCCTTCTTAATGCGGGGAGGCGTCACCCTGTATGTCACGTCACGGTGACGGATGGACCGATTCTGATGCGGTTGTTAGGACTGGAAAGATTTGGGGGAGAAGGTGATTAGGAGTTTTGAGAAATGTTTTAATCGTTTTATTGAGGATATATTATTATATTATCTAAATATATATACAACTCAAAGGTGACTGACTGACTGATTGACTGACTGATATAGTGATCTATCAACGCACAGCCCAAACCACTGGACGGATCGGGCAGAAATTTGGCATGCGGGTAGATGTTATGACGTAGGCATCCGCTAAGAAAGGATTTTTGGAAAAGCCGCTTTTAAAAGGGTCAAATAGGGGATGCAAGTTTTACTTCTTAATGCGAGCGAAGCCGTGAGCATCCACTAGTAAATTATTAAAATAATAATATGTAAAACGAAACTAATCGCATTCGGTACACAGTATGTATAAACAATTGAATAGAATTAATATTTTCAATTCTGAATTATATTTTGTAAACAGGAAGTCATTCAAGTTTTTTTTTTCCCCTTTTAAACCTTCCCTAGACCTCCACGAACATTTCAAGACTAAGATAAGATAAATCCGTTCAGCCGTTCTCGAGTTTTAATCAGACTAACGAACAACAATTCATTTTTATTTATAAAGTTAACTTTTTATTTAAGTTTTGACATTTGAATCCTACTAGCATAAAAATACCACTGAGGTTGAAGAATTTTATGTTTATTGAAATGTTCTTAGAAAACAAAAATAAACCAATAGGGCCTTATTACAAAACGTGGTTTAAATATAAGTCTGGACCAAGTCCGTTTTAGTTGTTCGAAAATTGTCTGTCTACTGTCATAATTATCAAACTGTCAAAATGTACCAACGTTAAATCAAAGTTCCAATTTGAAGTTACATTTTGATTGCTTGTATGCGATGTCTGAACAACAAGAACACACTTTTTATTTTAAAAGTCCTAGCCTAATATTTAAACCGCGTTTTGTAATAAGACGGATAAACACCCATTTTTAGTCTGTGCAACGTAAAAATAAGAAATCCAAAATGTTTTCTTGGTTGGATTTTGTCACAAAGCCTAAATGCAATAAGTAAATAAAACGTATACGTCTGTCAAATGATCCGTCACTCCACAACCACCGGTGGCCTAACAGGGACACAACGACTAGAGAATAAAATATAAAGATTAATATGTACTAATTAATTTGGAGTCTTCACAAAGCCTTGGTGTATGGTCTATTGTAAAACGTCTAACAGTATGTCTCGCCCAACTTTTTCGACAGCCAATTCTATGTACAGTTATGCACAAAATTCGGTGAAATTGTCAGTCATATCTTTTAAAATTAGAAAATAATAACAATCTTCATCGCCTTGATATCAAATAAATAAAACAATGATTCTACATCTACACATCTACAAGTAATGATGGTCATCTTCATTCATTGTTGATTGCAAAACGATTAACAAAGGAAAAACACAAAACAATATTGTATGTAGGTATACCTATTTTTGTAAAATCATCTATTCAATAACGTCCTTTATTTTTCTTTCGACTCCTGTCCTTCCTACGGTTGCCTGGAAGAAATCGCTATTAACGATAAAGATGCCAGTTGTGGCACATGTGAGTGTTACAATAAAGAGTTTTATCTATCTATCTATTCAAATATTTGTAGTGCGTGTGTGTGTGTGTGTTTTTAGTGTGTGGTAATTGTGTCAACGCTACTCCCTTAGTCGGTTTATCCCTGACAAATGGTGTTCGCAAATTGAGTTCACATCCTCCCCGAGATAAACGTTTAATCATTGCATTCTCTTTCCTATGCTTTCTTTTTCTATGTGTTAAGTAACTTAAATATTATATAGGTATAAAACTCAGTACATCAGGTATAACTCTCAGTAATGAGGGCAAAGAAATGGGCGAAATCGCGAGTTGCTGCTGTTCCTAGTAATCTATTATAAATCGGTGACTTTCTTTAACAGACAGACCTTTAAGTACCGACACCATTATCACTTTGTCTAGTAGGTCAAATCCAGAGGTTGTCTGCAAGAGATCACTCTAAGCAAACTATAAACTAATAATCTTCAAAGTGAGACTAAATATTTCTTTACTGGAAAAGCACGCTCCATCTTAAACCATATTGATTATAGTCAAGTGCAAACCCATTTCTTTAAAAAAAGTTATGTTATAAGGCCGATTATAAAAAAGTATGTTTCAGCTGTGAGTTATTATTTTTCGTGCTACAATAAAGATCCTTCAACTATCTACATTAACAGTTTTCTTCATCCAATTTTTCCTTAAAAACACTAGAACACTAACCCCAGAGCACTAGTCTGAAAACTGGGACCATCGTAAAATGCTCGCGTTATTGATTATCTATACAATGTTATTCCTAGACCCGACAGCATAATATTTTACTACCCAAGACGTGTACCCACACACACACGCTCACACACACATGCACATACATGTACGACACACAAGGAAGGGGAAAATACTAGCGCGGGTTTTCTTGGGAATTGAAGTGGGGTGGAGACGGCTTTAGTAACTTTTTTAAACGACTTTGAAAAAAAGGAGGGGGGGGGCGGGCTCAACTTTACTTAATGTTTTTTTTTATTTGGGTGATATATATATCAGCGTTTTTTAAATATCATAGCTTTTTATACGAGACTGCCGACTCTTAGAAACCAATTATTTTATGATCAGAACTTTAACGATGTTTTCGCTGCGTTCATTAGATATTGTTCTTGGGTAGGTATAAGTGATCTCATTGGTATGCCAGTTTATTTAGCTTCTTTCGTAAATCTAGATAGAAGATATTAACAGTTATAATACGTATATGTCCACTTAGCATAAACAACACCATTTTTTATATATCAGTGATATATTATATACAATATATTAGTTATGTATTTTGTGCACAAAACAAAGACTTGCATAATAGATATACACATCCACAAATTCTGCGGCTTCCTACTGATTCACTCCATAAACATAAACCTTCTACTCTAAAAAAAAATGTACCCATTATTTGTATTAAAAGCCACACCTGTCAAAAACTATCACAACACACCGTCTCCATACCTTCCAAGATTTTTTTCCTTCACGTTTCACGTACGTATAAGTCTTTGCCTGCGTCACACGTGAATATCGCCTTCTTTTTTACACATACCCCCTTAGAAAGAGACAGAATACAAGTTTAGGACCAACATTTTATATGTTGGCTGGGTCATGGATATAAAAATCGTTTTCTTAAAACATAGACAATATTATCTAGATATGTCTATCTACTGATATCCATTCTATGCACGAAATTTCGCCAGCCATGTGTTATGTGTAGACTAATTATAAAGTTTCCTAATACAAAAGATGATAACGAAATCATAATTGAAAGGTAGTGCACCAACTCCAATACAGAGGAAACTAACCGAATTTTCTTTTGTAGCAAACAAAATGATATCCAATTTCCATAAAAAACGATAACTTTGCTACATATTCTTGTATTGTGACGGTTGTGTTACAATACACAACCATGTAATCATTTATCTATGTAATGGCAACATCATTATTTTATTCATGTTAGAAACAATTCCGATCAAAAGTTCATGACATCGGACCAATCACCAGACACAAATATTTGTAACTGACCGATCATAATGTTCTTATTTCGCTTTTCTCGTTATGAGTCTATTCAGTGTCCTGTCGTTTTCTAAATACATATATAGCCATAAATGTAACATATAGCTGTAAGTGCGGTGGAAAGCATTAGGAATCTTCAATAATAAAGAATAATAGCAGTTCCCGTGGTTATTTCCAAGATTTTAGTGTGTTTTATAAAATAAATCGCTTTATGATATTTTCTCGGTTGCTTTTTAAAGTTTTCGCGGACGTTTTGCTGTTTTACGAGTAAAGTTGTGTTATGAAAGTACATGTATCTTTGCAATTCTTTGTCTAGGGAAATATGTTTAGCAAGCGAGCGTTACCTACTATGTAAAGACCTCATTAAATTTGTTGCCTACAAATTGTGATAAAGGTTCAAATACCGTATAGACAAAAAATACCTTTACTGTTAGATTAGGCAGGATAAACATAAAAAGAAAAACATGGAAATTCTTTGATGTAGCGAAAGCAACGTTTTCTTGACAAAATTATGATTATTCTTTAAATACCAGAACCGAAACATAATATATTATAAAATCTATGAGACTTGCATTTGATATGTTTTAATGTAAACGAATCAACGAATGTCTTTGATCAATTTCTATGCAATCACATCAACGACATTAATAATAATTACATCCGTTTTACTTTTGCTACCTATCATATAATAACTTATAGCATTAAATTTTACGACACAGTTTTTTTATCTGTATCTATCATATCTTTTTGGAATAAGTATTTAGAAGGAAGGGGTTTTAAATTGATTATTACTATTAAAGTAATTATTTGTCCTCCAGCACTGCCAACAGAAGGATGGCTTGGAATACGCCGCGTGGTCTCGCCCACGGGGCACTATGGCCATCAAGCAAGGCTACGAGGTGAGGAGTAGCCTAACTGTAGCCTAGCTTTTTGTAGCCTAGCTTTTTGTAGCCTTTGTTTGTACAAAAGTACAAACAAACTAAAAAGAAGACTAAAAGTCTTCTAGTAGCATTTGTTTGTATTTTTAGCCTACTTTATCGTTTGTACTGTGGCCATCAAGCTAGGCTACGAGGTGAGCAATTAGCCTAGGTCATTGTAGCCTGACTATTAGTAGTATTTATTTGTACTTTTAGTCTTTTTTATCGTTTGTACTATGGCTATCAACCAAGGCTACGAGGTGAGGAGTAGCCTAACTGTAGCCTAGCTCTTTGTAGCCTTTGTTTGTACTTATAGTCTTCTTTATCGTTTGTACTTTGGCCATCAAGCAAGACAACGAAGTGAGGAGTAGCCTAACTATAGCCTAGCTCTTTGTAGCCTAGCAATTTGTAGCCTCGCTGTTTGTAGCATTTGTTTGTACGTGTGATCTGTCTACTTATATTCTAGTTTTTTGTACAGTTAACATATATTATATAGTTAGTAGATACCTATCGATGGGGCCCTTTTATAGTTTTATTAGTATTTCTATTTAATTTGTAGTTTAGTGTGTTGATCATTGTATCATAAAGAATGTAGTGTGAATATAAGTAGTTTTATTTTGACTAGGTGAGGAGTAATCAAACTTTAACGTAGTTTTTTTTAGCATGATTTTGTATATTTACTCACAAAAAAATTATATTGTTTGCCTTCTTATTATTGTTTGCTTAGTTCTTTGTACTCTAGACTAAGCCTACACAGATATCTCTGAAGGACTTTAAATAAATTATTATTTCGGGACATTGCACACAGCGCCATCTAGGCTCACACTAAGCAAACGCTTGACGTGAAGGGTTTTAACGATAAGATGATGTGTTTTCTTATTGTTGTCAAGCATTTTATTTAGTGTCCAATACGTGACATCTTCGCAAAATAATGTTATACTGCATCTTTTCATTGCGAATATCTCAATAGGATGTCACCAAACTTCACACCAACATACCCACAAACACTAAAACCAACTTCTTTAACCTCACATGCAGTTCCTAAACAGGCGGAGGCGTGGCGCTGCGGACGACAGTTGCAAATGACGTCTCTTTGTCATCAACCACCCTCCACTGAGGGTGTGACTCCTCATGACTCTGGCACTAATGTGCTGTCGTGTCTTTATTGTTGGATAGGATGGCTAGCTTTTTTTAAAGTATCATAGAATTGTAAATAGCAATTAAAAATGAATAAAAACAAAAAAAAATGTGGTCACGATCCTCAGTAATGAGGGATACGATTCAAGAAGGAGGAAATAGCAATTATGTAGTTTATAAATAGTATATAAGCATTAGTAATGTCCCTTAGACTTAGTTACTCGCTAGGCTGGAAGAGTTGTATGTGTGGAATAAAAAAAACAAACTTAATTAGTAAAGATAAGAGAAAAACCACAAGAAGCACCTGTATTTAATCTGCACAGGACTAGGACGAGTGGCGTACTGGAAGAGAGGCGTATGCTCAGCAGTGGACGATAACGGGCTGATGATGATGATTATGATTAATTTGTAATGAGGTAGGGAACTTTAATGTCAGTGTCCTCATGGTCCAGGCTTAACCATCCAAGGGGCCTATGGCTCAGCGAATGCTGTAGGAACTATGATAAACAAAGGGAACCTACAATTTAACATCTCCGAGTCACGGAAGTTATCACATGTCACTTGCCACGTTTTGTTGGTATTTTTTTAAAACCAAACTAACCCAAAGAAAAGCATAAAATATAACCAACTTTAAAATCTTAACCTTAAACGAAATAGGTCAAAAAACACACCCGTTACGAACGCAGTTTATGTCGGTGCTTCCCATTATTCAAGATAGATGGCGCTGTACCAAACTATTACTAACGACGATAGAACGATGCTTTCGCGACAAAATGTAAAAGAAGTGAATATGTACTTATATAAATTGGCATGTGTCAGGACTTTTTGGGTTTTTTTTTGTAAAGAAAGTATAAATACAATTTTTTTTTTGATGAATGAATGCAATGTTTTCGATTTTTTTTTTCAAGTTCTTAAGTTTTCACTGCAATTGGTGTGACTATCAGATATATCTTGATTCAGAATTGCTCACTTTACGCTTTTGTATAAGATAATCGATTTCTAAGATTTTGTACGCGTGCTCAGAAATTGACTACCACTAAAGAAAGATAATAAATAACAAAACATCTAAAACCATAAGCGCTTTTAGTCAATCCTGGTAACATAAAAGTAGTAAATTATTATATATACTTTTTTTAGTGTTTATATACATACACTAGTATGTATATTGTTTATATAATGTAAATGTATATTTCTTTGTAAATTCTTTATATATGTAACTATTAGTTGCTTATTTTAAATAAACTGATAAATTTTAATATTATACAGAAATATGTTCGTTAAAATATTACTCACACCACAATTTTCCATTTTTTGCACCCATAGCGACAAATTTAAACAAACAGTGTGACCCATTTTGTTCGGTGCACTGTCTTCTAATAAATCTTCAAAGTTTTAGCTTGGAAATAGATGCTAAGGTTTTCTATGGCGGTGTTTTATGGTGCAACACAGATTTACTGTTTGCTATGAAAGAATGTGAAACGAAGACGCCATTTTTAATGCTGAAGTCGAGATATTCCTATTTTTGCATTGGCGTCAAGTAGTCTGCGGAGTGGAATATATACCTACTTGTTTTTTAAGGTTAGGTTGTAAGTGTGATTTTTTGTCTTATTTGTAATCTTTGATTAAGAGTAATAGGTGATATAAGTTTGACGTGTCTGTATAGTAAAATATAGAGTAAAAATTGATGCTCTTATTTTGTGAAAGGTTATAAAACATAGGTATGTATATTAATCCATAAAGACTGGTCTTCATTTTATCAGTCAGCACTATGTCATCCATGAGCCAAAAAAAAATAAGGAAGCTGGAAGAGCTTTGATCATCATTAAGAATATTAACCTAACTGCACGTAAGTAAACAACCTACCTTAATCATTACCCACACTCCAGATTCATTATTTAAAGTCAGCATCACAAATCAGAGATAACCAACCTAAATTCATAGGAACAATAACTCAAATGGACACATCCAAAGAGCAACCCTTCAGGGTTCTATCTCGATAATTTTCCTAACCACAATACAAATCACTCGAGGAGTAAGTAATGTAGGAAGTGTTTATTGGTCAGCTATTTTTTTGTTTTTGGCACACACTTTGTAAACTTATTACTATAAAATGAAAGTAGTTACTAGCAATGGGATTTGTTCTGTGTACAAGTGTTGTTATTGTTATACGTACCTATTAAGAAATGCTAAAATCAATATTTGTTTTACTTTTTTAGCTCACGGGCGACTCAATTTACTTTAACACTGTCTTTTCAAAGCTTGATTTCCTTTTTAGCATGTTTTCCCAAGTACGTACTTAAAACACAAAAGTTTCCTAATACTAATTTTGATGTTAGGTAACCCAAAACTTTCATCCATATTTAGATAGTATAAATAACAACACCGAAATATTGTTTCCCTAAATAACCCTGTTTGTAAAAAAACGTGTATTTCTATCCACAGAACCAAACATTGTGCTGACCATTTAATCCACACCTAAACCACAACCCAAGTGAGGTCTAAACTAAATAATAAATAGCACAAGGGTGGTCACTTCGCTAAATACTCAGATAAGGTGAAATGAATCAGTTTGCTAAAAGACATCGCTTGCTCACTTACTTTATTGTCATATGGTGAAAGAGATGTTGAAACCAACTTAGTTGTTTTTTTTTTAAGTGGACAGTTCAAATGTCTGATAATGACTTTATTGCCTTTCTAACTATTAGTCGATATGATATGTATAAAATGTGTTTCAGTTGCTTTATGTTAATTTAAATAAATTTTGCACTATTAAATAATTTAAAATTTCACGATTATGATAAAAAAACAGTTTAATTTCAGTTACAGCTTCAATAAACCTGTAACCAAAATATGCCAAGCAAAATTTAGCACGTGTGTAAGAAAGCCTTAACTAAAAGTTTTCAAATTATGACAATAACATGTACATTCTACAAATACATTGAGTCGAATCAATAAGTATCTTATTTAAAGAAGTTAAAGTAAAAAATCATATTCTTTTTTTTTTATAGAATGAGAGTGTCCAACTCTGGTGTGGATTCATCAAGCCGCCAAAATCATATGAATTTTATATTAGTCAGATGATTTTTTAGCATGGCATAGGCTTATTCTTTTGACTACAGCCTGTCTGATGTTAATCAACACAATAGTCAACAATGTAGCACGCTTGCCTAAAAGAAACCTATTTATTTTTAAGCCTAATACAGAACTAAAACTTTTGTTAATTTATACAACTCTATAGATGTCCTCAAAACTTTCCAGAAGGGTTGTCCAAAACTAATATTTTACCGTGTCTCGAGGCCAAGCGGCTATGATTTAGTGACCACGCGGTCGGAACCAATCGGCCGTTATTAATGAGAGCTCGGACGTCCTGCGAAGATGGAAATTATATGGTCACCCTTATATTTTTGAGATTTATCAGAGAAATGAATTAATTGTGTACATGATTATGATAAAAATAGACAAAATGTGTTAACAGATGTATGTGTTTCGTCGAAGTAATAAGGATACAGTACAATTTCAAGTACCTTTTATGTAGGAATTAAGCGTAGATTATAAGTGAGGCCCAACAGGGGTGACAGGGTCACGTCTGACTAAACCCTTTTCAAAATAAAGAATAAAAAGGACCTTTTATTTTATTTTCAGTAGGTATATTATAATCTATGAATATTAAATTAAATAAAACTAAAAAATACATTAAGTATATCAAGAAACTACAGCCAGAAGATGTATTATTTTTGCCATATACATAAACTTAAGATTTTTCCGTTATATGTTTTTTCTGTAACTCTCCTGAAATGTGTCCTAAATTTTTGAAAAGTAACAATGATTCCAGTGAAAAAAATCCAAAACTTATTTCTATTTTCATATCTCGCGCACAATTTCAGAAACTACCCTCGAAAAGGTAACAACAACTATAAATTCAAACTATCTGACCCGAATCGGTATTGGTTAAATTAATTTAGTACAGATAGCGCCCTCTAGCGACGAGATGTGAAATTTAATTCCGGTTATTCCGGTATTGTATTATTAATCATGTGTGGGGTCAAATTGGACCCCGGCATTGTTTTAGGGTTAACTTACTGCATTATTAGAATGTTGCAATGTAATGAGAAGTATGTGACAAGAAATTTTAAATATTTCGTGATTAAAATTTCCCTGAATTTATATAACATTGTTAAGGTCCCCTTACACCAATTCGTAAATTCATTAAGTAAGCTATTTTTTAAAGTTATTTTGACTCTTGTTTTTAATCGAATAATATTATTAATCTAGATGTTAGTCTAGATTTGAATAATTAGAACTTTGAAAATATAATGTTGGTTAGTTAAGGAATTTCATCCTCTATTTTGTTGTTCAAACATAACATACGTACATTCAAAATGTCAACTTCAAGTAATAACGTTGATTTTTCTATGGTAACATTTTAACAGTTTTATTATTATGACAGAAGGAAACCAATGAAAGAACGCAGTTATTTTCAAATACAGATACATCGTGGGGGCGCCCAGGTCTTTCCACGGGATTTTATCTGTACATGGCCGTTAGTTTTCAGAAAATCTTCAAAACAATAGAAAGTCAATTTATTATTTATAAAAAAAAATATAACCTCATTTTCCATTTCATTTCCAGGCTAAGATGAGCACAGGCGACGGGTCGGTGGGCGGGCACCAGAAGGCAGACGAGAGGCTGGGCCACCACCAGTCTATGAGCCAGATGCTATATGGAGCTGGGCTCGGACCAGGGCGGTCAGGTGGGTCAAACCTGTACTAAATAAAACACGTATATTTCAAACTTTAATTATGTTCTTCTTTCTTTCTTATCGAATGAAAGTGGTCAAATCTGGTGTCAAGAGTTTATAAAGCCGCCCTAAAGCCTTTGACATGGCTTAACGCCTGCCGTACTAGACAAAAACCTGTTACACTTATTACAATTTAACGTGTCATTTCATTATGTAATCTCGCAGTAAGGCAAGGCAAATAAAATTACCAAACAGCTTGGACATAAATTACTTTAAGTTACTCTAACATTAGAATTTCTAACTAAAATCCTTACTAGTAGCACAGCTAGTATACAGTCGTGGCTTTGTTTGCATTATTTAAGGATCTTGAGAAGCCCAAAAAGCTGCTAAATGAAAACATCTGGCATAAAAGTGCTAGTGATGATTCAGAACAGCGCTAACAAAGCTGGCTGATGTAAATGAGAATTTAGGTCTTTCCACGGAATTATCTGTTCAATCTGTTAAATATTACGTCAATCCCATACATTTGTCTTTCTATTCCATAAGCGAGCGTAAGTACGCTCACTAAAATACGCCTCTTTTCTAAAGGGGCTGTTGTTCTCAGATTTTGTTGTTTTTCCGTTACCGCTAAACGCAAGCAAATTCATACCTTCACTTGAAAAGCCTGCCTTTGGCTAGGGCTAGGGTCGAATCGAATGTCGAGAGCATATTGACATGTACTTGAGTCAGAAAGTACGACGTACGCTTGAGCCACCAATCTACATTACTAATCCATGATCATTTCTCGTTTCAGGATCCTCCTCCTCATCTCCAGTGGGAGCCAACACGGGCAGCGGCCTGCTGGTGGTCCCACAGCCACTAGGCAAGGGACCCAACAAGCTGCAGCCTTTGCACGCGCACGCCAGGAAGTATCACTGCAAAATGTGCCCTCAGGTATGGAAATAAAGATGTTTTATGATTGGTGAAGTTGTTGGAATAAATGAGGGTAGACATACAAAATGTGGCAAAAGTTGTGTGGTAGCAATGCAAAATCTATAAAATACCTTGAGTCTTAAGGGAAGTCTTGGTTTCTGTTTGACAGTATTGGTGAGAATAGTTTTTACTACATAATTTATTATACCAGACGAAAAAAGTTAGTAAGCTTGTGAGGAGCGTAGCAAACGCCAAAAAGCGCGCTGATGTAAATATACCACTTTTTATTGCCTCGATCAGTGGTCACACATCTTAACACTGACCGTCAACAAAACTAAAAATAAAGTGCAGTCGTCCTCCATGAATCGTATCCCTCCCTCATGACTGAGAATCGTGACCACGACCTCCCAGCACCTTCTCCTTGATGACTGATCTTTCCACTTCCTTCTGTCCTCGGCAACATGCAGTGCATTATAGACTGTAGTGTCTAATATAGTAAATATACAATACATCATCTCTCTCTCTCTTTGAGTCGTATTTCCTCATGGCTGAGGGTCGTGACTCCCCCGCGGAACTAATCGTTAGGGGAGTTCTCTTGGGCAGATACATTGTAGTGGGCGGCCAGGTCCTGCCACGGAAGACACATGTCCTTGGATACATTACATCATACAACTACATAATATGTAGGTATATGCTTTGGAGCCTCTATAATATCAAAGATGGCAGTTATTTCGCTCCATCCTAGTGGATGTCGAAATGATAATAAGCGGTCGCCGGCAACCATCAAAATTCAATTCGTCAACTGGCTACATCGCCAGGTACAGACAGCAAATTAATCTAGCTATTATTTACTTTGCTATGCTAGTTTTTGCGTTCAAATCTTAATTAGGTATATTCATACCGGATAACACTTTATGCCATCACTTGATATGTCAAAATTTAGTTCGACATGTTTGGAGGCGCTAGGTAGATTTCAATTAAAACATGGAAAATATTGTTTTATCTGATTTAGTTTACTCGCAAGATAAGCAAGAAATCAAATAATAAAGAAAGTAGTACGAATAAGATAAAAAAGACAAATACATTTTATATGCGACTGGAAACTTTAACAAACAATATAAGATAACTTTAACAAACAATATAAGATATTTTATTGCTTTTAATTTATGAAACCTACTAAACGAATCTTGTACTTAATATATTAAAAAAAAAAAAAAAAAATAGTCAATCATGTTATTGCCCTAACATGCTGACGCTACTGCGAAGAATTTGCAATTAATTCTCTATTTAGCGTTTTTGCTCGTCAAACTAGGAGCAGTCTCAAAATTAAACTACAATCATATTACCATACAGTTTGATCTAATCCTAAATTATTATTGCATTTGAAAATCACATTTACCAAGTGTTAAGTTAATTTTACTGTCGGGGTTTTTTTGCCAGAATTAATAAGTGTTTACTTCTTTCATCTATACTATATACTTGTATAAACTAGTTGTAGTTCTAAGAAAAGGCAATAGATGGCACTAGTGGAAATATTAAATCACAGTTATGTGACTGTATAAATGTAGTAGTTTTAGTTCTTCGAAATGCCAATAGATGGCGCTAGTAGTACAATTAGATCGCAGTTTGGCAACAAAAGTGAATATTAGTGAGTAAATTAAGAATTAAAGTTTCTTTGTCTTCTGATCCAGCAGATTGTCGTTTTATTTACATCAATTCTTGCATAGTGATCCAGTAGGCAGTATTGGAGATACTGTCATACTGTTGTTACCTCAGGTAGTAGGTAGCAGGGGAGTCCATAGTTTTACATGGTCCTTCGGAAGCCGAATACGGCGATTTATTGGATTTTTGGAGCGTATCAAAGGGACGCTCATCGGTCCAGCGAGAAGTGCTGCACCTGGATGAAAATAGTTACGACAAGGTCGTAACTATTCCCTGTGACTGCTGCCGGGAGAGTAGCAGATCTGGAGGTGGCCCTGTGGGTGGCCCCTCTCTTACAAGGAACCAGAGGAGGTCTGAGGAAGGTTCCCAAAGTGAAGTGTTAAGTGTAAGTGATAAGATAAGTGCGAGTGACCGGACAAACTGTGAGTACTTTAACGTTATTAAGTGATAGTTTAGATCAGTTAGAATTTGTGTGTTACAGTACATAAGTAAAGTAGCTCAGGGACTTAGAATAGTTGGCCAAAAAACGAGGGAACGGGGAATCCATGCCCGATTTCACTCAGAGGAAAAAGTTGCTCAAACACTTAGAAAATTTTTAGCAATATTTCATTGACTTAGAAAAAATTCAAGACTAAAAATATTTTTCAAGTTTTGTACTTTGCTGCAAATATTTGATTTGTATTTGGTGTATGTTTTCAATCAAAATGGGTAACTTGATACATTTTCAAGATGATTTGATGTACAGGATAAATAAAGCTCGTGCTAACTTCAAGAAAACTCCAACTGACAGATTGTCCCGGGAATATATAGACGGTAAATTAGAATCATTGGACCACCTGTGGTTTGAGTTTCTTGCAGGGCATAAAGAGTTGTATAAAAATTATAGTTCATTAGAATTAAAGACTACATCATATGTCAAAAATGATATGTATGAAAAATGTGAAGAAGTGTACATAGATTACAAAATGGAGCTGAAAATTAAATTGTCAGTCTATTCAGCTCCAAATAAAAGCAATTTTAATGAATCAGTAAAATTAAAACAAAAAGTTAAATTGCCCAAACTGGTAATTGACTCTTTCTCGGGCAAATCTTATACTGAGTGGACTACGTTCCGTGATTTGTTTGTTTCACTGATTCATAATAACAAAGATTTAGATGACATCCAGAAGTTATTGTATTTGAAAGGTTATTTAACGGGCGAAGCCAAACAATTGTTGAGTAACATGCCAATTATAAACGGTAATTATGCAAGAGCCTGGGATCTACTCCAGGATCGGTATGATAATAAAAGGTATGTCACAAATCATATCTTAGAGCGACTGCTCAATCAAAAACCCATGACTCAAGAATCAGCTAGTTATCTTAAGAGTATTCTTGACACAACAAACGATTGTTTGGCGGCGTTATCAAATATAGAAATTGAGACCGTTAATTGGGATATTTTGATTGTCCATATAATTGTCAAAAAGTTGGATCCTGAATCTAGACGCCAGTGGGAGTTCAGTGTGGCTGATGGTAATGAGTCAGACGAATTGCCGTCTTACAAACAGTTCCAAGAATTTCTTACAAAGCGATACAGAGCGCTGGAGTTGTTGGATTCAAGACCCAATGCTGCCCCCAGAAGTCTGGTTTATAAATTTAAGTCTATGTCTATATCCGATGTTCAGTGTGCGCTGTGTTCTGAGGGACATGCGCTTGTTAATTGCCCGGAATTCAACAAAGAGATAGTAGATTCGCGTCGCAACTTTGCGGCAACTAAAAAATTGTGTTTTATATGCTTGGGTGCTAATCACTCTTCCAAAAACTGCAGTAAGAACTGGAAGTGTCGTATTTGCTCTAAACGACACCATTTCTTGCTACACAGCGACGCTTCAAGCAGTCATGCGATCCAAGTCACAGAGTCAGCTTCCTCCTCAGGAGATATTGAAGAGACGATAGAAAACGTAGACGCAGTAATCTCCCGTATTGCTCACAAAGAATGTCCGGCGCTTTTACCAACAGCCCTAGTAAACACCGTAGCAGAGAATGGTCAAAATTTCACTGTGCGGGCGTTTTTAGATCAAGGTTCACAACCCTGCTTTATAACAGAAGCTCTAGTGCAGCGATTAGGACTAAAGAAAACACTTATGAAGTCAAAAGTGTCTGTTTTGGGTGAACATAAAATCACAGAATCAAAAGCTACAGTTAACGTCAAGGTTGCATCAAAAGTTAATCCCGAAGTAACATTTGACGTTAAAGCACATGTAATGAAATCAATCACTTCACATCTACCTACGGCCAAGATCAATGAATTTGAAGATTGGAAAGAACTGAAGAGTCTTGTTTTAGCAGATCCAGAATTTCGCAAACCGAACACAATTGACATTCTGTTGGGATCTAAAGTTTATGGAAAGGTCTTGCAAGATGGCATCATAAAAGGGCCTCAAGGTTGGCCGCTTGCTCAATGCACATCTTTGGGTTGGATAATATCAGGTGAGCACGAAAACAGCAACGACGAGTCTGAAATCAAAGCCATGCACATTACAGAAGATATCAACAATCCTGCGGCAGCTTACTTACCTCACCCCGCTGTAGTGCGAAACGATAAACACACCACTAAGGCAAGAGCTGTATTTGGAGCATCTTGCAAGGGATTTAATAACAAATCTTTAAACAATCAACAGTTAGAAGAAGAAATAAATCAATATAGAGAATTGAATGCTTTACTAGAAAAAGGAGGATTCAGTTTACAAAAATGGTCAGGTAACAGTGAAGAATTAGTACAGGAAATAAAAAGAAGAGAAAATGAATATAATACTGGAGTATTCGTCATAGTCAAGAAAAGTAATTTGAAGAAGAGATCTTGCCTCCATACCGATGGTTATATGGTATGGTAGTTGATGCACCTAGGCCGAGATGTTTTAGTAATTCAGGCGGGCAATTACCAAGTCATGTCTTTTGCCGACCGAGAGAACTAAATTGTACCTAATCTACTTGGTCTACTTAAATAGACTGTAACTTCTGTTTAATTTGTTATTTATGTGATAATTAGTTTTGCAAAATAAGTATGAACGAAGCTTCAGTCGTTCATAGCGGGCGGTATGTATAAACTAGTTGTAGTTCTAAGAAAAGGCAATAGATGGCACTAGTGGAAATATTAAATCACAGTTATGTGACTGTATAAATGTAGTAGTTTTAGTTCTTCGAAATGCCAATAGATGGCGCTAGTAGTACAATTAGATCGCAGTTTGGCAACAAAAGTGAATATTAGTGAGTAAATTAAGAATTAAAGTTTCTTTGTCTTCTGATCCAGCAGATTGTCGTTTTATTTACATCAATTCTTGCATAGTGATCCAGTAGGCAGTATTGGAGATACTGTCATACTGTTGTTACCTCAGGTAGTAGGTAGCAGGGGAGTCCATAGTTTTACAATACTAATATTATAAAGCTGAAGAGTTTGTTTGTTAGTTTGTTTGTTTGTTTGAACGCGCTAATCTCAGGAACTACTGGTGCGAATTGAAAAAATATTTTTGTGCTGAATAGACCATTTATCGAGGAAGGCTTTAGGCTATATAACATCACGCTGCAACTAATATGAGCGAAGAAACAATGGAAAATGTGAAAAAACCGGGGAAAATTATTCATCTTTGAGGGCTTCCGTTGCGTATGCTGCGAAAACGGTTCAAGATATCAAAAAAATATGTATGAAAGAATTATTCCTCTTGAAATTATCTAACAAAATGTCTGCCACGGTATATGCCTATCTTTTAAGATTAACTCACTAGAACCGTTTTCATGGTAAAAACTATTCCATGCGGACGAAATCGCGCGCACAGCTAGTATATAATAATATTCCGAATAACTTGCTACTTTTAAAGGAGGTAATCTGCACATTTCATAAATTGTTTCTAAAAAGTCGATACGGATTAATGTTTTCAATGTGTGTTCTTTGTAGAGTGTGTGTAGATGAAAGTAGCAAAGAAATCTACTGGCCAAGGATTTACCGCCCCACTCAAAACTAGTTAATTTCGAAATACTTATTTTTCACCATTATAAAAAAGCTGACTTAATCTATTTTAACAGTTAACTTTTTCCCTCAAAGAGGCCGACACATAAAAAATACCTCGAAAACCTTCCAAAATTAGTCATCGGGACATAACCGCTTTCTAATCAGAAAGAACTGAAGAATGTCATCGTGTTCTTGGCTAAGGACAAACAGACAGACAAAAAGTTGAATCGTTTAATACTTTGGCTGTTTGTGTAAATTTTCGGTAGCCAGTGGCGCGATCCCTTTTCGGACGCCGAGGGCAGGGGTGCGCAACATTTGGCATTTCATATCAAATTAGTATTTTGAAAGCTTTTTAAAATACTATAACTAATTGTACTATAAATGTTTGTTATTTCCTTTTTGTTGTAGGTACACCACATTCTCCTTTTTCCTGTATGCTTATATCTCTCCAGCCAAAGGTTGCTTGGAAGAGATTGCTTTCAGCGATAAGGCCGCCGCTTGTGGCTATAGTTACGATAATAATTTGTTTTATGTACTTACTGTTCATTTTTAATATGTGTCAACAATAAATAGTTTATCTATATATAACTACACACAGTGCTTGACTTCTTTTGTGCCACTGTTTCATCTCTTGGCTTAATTTTTGGCTACTCCAACTGATTACTTTATTCGATTTTTTCTTACAAAATTAAATTTGAACTCAAATATCGCCTATATCGAAGCTTACTATTTTTGAACTAGGTAATTTAACTGTAGTACCTCTCAAAAAAAAAAAACTTTAAGTATAGTAAAAAATAAAATGTCATTGAAATAGTGAACTACTATATCATTCATCAAAACTTCAGAAACATTGAAATAGACTTTAAATATTTTTACAATTAACAAAATATATTTTTTCTTAAATGTGTCACTAAAATTAACCTTAACGTAGATTGCATCAGAAATGTTGGCGGCCTCTGCTGCAAACCCTTTTGTTTGATAACGCCGCCCTCAGACGGCAATAAGAATAAAATAAATTAATTACTGCATCAAATACCTAGAAACTAAAGGTATGATGGAATTTATAAAAAAAAGCGGAAAAAAGTCTTTCGTCATCAAGTTTTTAGTAACGGTAAAAGTTTGCACTTTGCCCTTGGATTTTGACCGGCTTTCCAAACAGGAAGAAGTTTAATTTGATTCGTTGATTCATTGTTTTTTTATTGTGGATGGTAGATATTATTAAAGCTATAGATCTTAACATTTTCAATATTACACAAGTAATTAAATATAAGCACAAGCTTAGTCTGATTGTTTTTACTTATAATTAGACTGTTTTTTACATAGGAAAAGTATACTATATATTGTATCAATCATGTACTTTCAAAGTATGGGGCTAAGTGTTCTGGAATATTTATTTATTTGTATCTGGCAGGCTGTAGTCGTTCATCATCATCATTCACAGCCTACTTTATCCCACTGCTGGGCATAGGCCTCGCTTTGAATGTGCCAGCTAGGTCGATCTTGTGTAGTTGCTAGGCTTAACAAATTCTGCGAGTACCTACATCAATATATTACATACTGTGATGTCTAGTTTTCATAAGCCACACCACATTACTATAATATGCGACAATTTCTCACTCCTCAAACGCACTCAATATCAGAAACGACTGTACAAATTCCTATCATTTCCGAAAACAAACCATTATTCATTTTACAAGACAATTTAGCTCTTATTTCAATAACAACAAGGTTCATGTCAGATGCTTTGAATATCTTTGTCAGAAATTTTGCTTCTCCATTCCTTTTCAAAGGATTTACATTTCTAACTAGGAATGTATAAAGCTTATATTGGTTTATATATCAAAAAGGAGTATAGGGTGAGTGTTGAACACCAGTGACGTCACTAATATGTGACGATTTTTCATGAAATAAATAGCGCGTTAGTGTCCGGTCGTTTTAGGATTTGATTTCTGGGGGATGAGTTTCTTTATTTTTTCTTTTTTGTAGTTGTCACTTCTATATTCTATGTTACTTGCATGTACTTACTTATGTAGGGTCGTATTTATCAATGTTATTTGAAAGTCTTAAAAGCCAAATTTATCAAGCAGTCTTGTTTGAGAGTCAGTTATTTTCTAGATCAGATCAATCATCATTGCTTGTACGAATGTCACTTGTGGCAATCAAAACTATAATGTATGGGAAATTTTAAATGTAAAAGTCTTTCTAGGTGGCCCTGTCTGCTCAATAGAACACCTTTAAATCATTTTTTTAAAGAGAATCTTCTATGTATATTTTCTAATCAAGCGAACGTCACAAGTGAGGAAAAAATAGGAGGATAATTTAAAAAGTGGTTCTTATAACGGGTGATACCTATTCCCATAATCATTTACGACAGAAAATGTAACATTCATGTATCGCATTTTTTATTGTTTTATTCGTTCTCGTACCTAATATTCCTTGCTGCATTCAAAATGGGTTTGTTTCTTTATAAAAGTTTTCTTCATATAATTTAACTAACTTAACTTGCTACTTACAATACATTAACAATACCACACGTCATCTTACCTATATATAACTATAATATACATATACCTATCCCCTCGGACGCTAGTTTTTGCCGTGCTAATGACGCCATTAGAGGGAGTTGGGGAGAAACGAACCATTGTTCCATAGATGATACCTTGGTGTTATCAAGTGTGGATATTAATTTTGTAGCTGTGGGTTTTAGAGGTTATTGTTTTAAGGCAAAATTTCAGAAATCTTTATGAGGTAGTTTTGAGCTTAGGTTGGTATCAATTAGATATAATTTTATTTTGATACCCGTATAAAAATACATGAAACAGGCACTATAAACAGTTAAAAATGTCTCTGTTGTGACGGTTTTCCAAATTCTGGTTTAAATTGAAAACTCCAAATCCCGAATTGTGCTTTCACCAGTACTAGTACTTTTCTTAGCTTGTTTATAAATAAATTAGGGTTCATTTATTTCGTATTAACAACTGATTAAAACAATAACTATAGTACGGCCGTTCAGAGAATGCGTTCCTGACACGTCGCGATTGAACTGACGACGTAACTTTGAACAATTTTTTTATATGAATATTACCCTTTTTTGGTTTCCACTTAAATAACTAAAATATAAATTTTAAATGATTCCGCCAATTGAAAACGAAAATAATCTTAAAAATAACGCGGCGGTTCATTTTGGAGCAACGATAACGAACTCAGTGTTATGTTGTGACCATCACTAGTCGTGACTAACTGACAGGTGTCAGGAACGCATTCTCTGAACGGCCGGAGTATAGTTAGTATACTTAACTGTTTTGTCAGGCACAAAATAAGATTATTTACGATTCTTTCTTATATACTCCTTAAAACTAAACATTTAAGAAACAATACAATAAATACAAACCATTCCTGACCTCCAAAACACCCAAACACCGTCAAAAATACCTCCCCAGTCCCGCCCAGTCAACTTCAAACATCTCCGCCGCAATCGTCTTGCGGTCTCCTTAGATCTTCATACCTACTTTATACCTACTTCATACGCGTACGTAAACAGATTATAAAGGATGCGGTCTCATGTCAGGGTCTCTATATTTTGAAAATACTTATAACATGGTAAGGTTAATGTCTATGGTGAGTTTCGAAATATTAAGCTGCGAAGAAATATTTATATCATGAGAAGGTTATTGTCTATGGTTCACTTATATTGTAAAGTAAGTAAATGTAGAAATGTGTGGTTTGTCTCACATATAGCTATTATACAATAAGCTTTCATAAAGGAATTTTAAATGTAATAGTTCGTTTAAACTGTTTGAAATAAAATAAATAATAGGTAAGTACTTATTTATATGCGAATGTTATGGTTTTGGTTTTTTAGTTTGTTCCACTTTCATGCTGTAACAGAGTGACGGATCATCATGGTTTTGTGTAGCATGATAGTACACGGCCTTAGACGTAACATAAGCTACTTTTTATATCATAACAACGTGAGAGATGCAGCGGGCATCCACTAGTAAATGATAAATATTCCGGGATTTTTCACACATATAGACAGGGAGAGCCGATTATTTAAATTTTAATTTTCGTTTATTGCCTCAAAATACAAATTTTCTACTGTTTCATATATCTACTTATATCAAGATAATATATGTTACATTTTTGATATTTTTTTGGACTACTTATATCCCGAAACTACGCAGGCAAACCTGCGTGTCGTTCACTATATTATGTCATAGAACTATTATCATCTCAAAACCCACACTTCAAAATCCCTCCATTTCTCAGCTCCATATCAGAAGGGTGTTTAACCCTTGAACTCTTTACATTAATCACAGCGTCACTTACAGATAAACTGAATAAAGGACTTGTGAATGTAATGTTGTATCATATTTAACTGTTACTTCTAGATATCTATATCAATGAATATAACAATAATTAAATTAATAATAATAATAAATATTTCAGGACATATCACACAGCGCCATCTAGGCCCCATACTAAGCTTTCGCTTGTATCATGGGTACTAGATAACGGATATAATACATATATATACTATTTTTTTGTAAATACATACTTATTATACATAGAAATTAATACTAAGAGACGTTAATAGTGTCTTAGATTATTTAATCTCATATACAAGTATGTTAAGTTTTGGTTAAACCATTTTGGAACACCCAATATTGAATAAGTGATTTCTATCATAATCGTCTACTGATTCTGTTTTCTTAGACGCGCAAGAGGCTTAATATGAATTAAGCAATTGTTGTCAAAGGCCACCTTTGGATGGGTGCCCAGACCATGAGTTGCATAACATGTGAAAAACAGGCAGTTATAACTTTCGACTTTTTGTAATTTTAATAAATGTCAAAAGGGTGTCCTGATGAACAATACAGTAAAACAACATTGTACTGCGAAACAAATACATTATATACTACGTACTTAGTTTATTTCTTAAATATAACTTTAAACACTAACTTTATTTCACTTTAAAGTGCATAATAAAATTTTAATAAACCCCATAAATAATAAAAGAAAACTTGCACTACCGTATATTAACAAACTTTATTTACAATAATAAAATATAAAAACAAGGAAAGAAAAACTAAACATTCTACTTCTAACTACTACAAATAGGGGCACTTAGAAAATCTTTAGAAAAGCCTAAAGATAATCTAAGTGCTCCAGCCCACTAATAAAATAATAGCACTACCGTATAATTATAATCAACGTGATTAGTCCGTCACTAACGCCCTCTGTTTAAGTTAAAATCAGCGTCACGGTGCTTAAGTTGCCTGAATACTTACTTGATGGGTGAAAACAGCGATTGTCAAAGTTTGATGTATGATGTTTGTAGTATTATAGAGGCTATTTTCATTATGTCTATTTTAAATGGCCACTGTTTAGCATGGTGCTAGACGGCGTTGTGTGCAATGACCCGAAATATTTATTATTATTTATTACTTTTTTATTACTTTGTGATTGAACAATTAACAACTGTGTCTAACTATAGTGTTTACTGGATTGAAATCAAGGCACTACAGGTAGGTACTTAGTTTTAAGCACACAATCATTCTGTAGTTTAAAAAGTTTTCGTTTGGAAAGATTGTTGCTGTGTTGTGCAAAGTTTGCTCAATGTAAAACCACACTAACTCATAACTTTCCTCCTTAATATAACAACTAGCTTTGTTGTTGTTTATTAGAAATAACTGGACATCACCACACAGGTGATGACCTAGTTTGATGTCCAGGGTTCACCAGCTATTGTATAGTCATAAGCCCTATCTCATAGTAAAATTTTATGTTCACTACTACTTTTTATGATATTTCTTTCGTTACGATTTTCATGGAAATAATTTTTTTCACACTCTATCATTTCAAGTTTGTTTACAAAATATGTAACAAATAGATTGGCACCGTTGTAGAAGTAAAAGGGGAATCCGTATTTTTCGTCTCTAAGTGCTGGAGGCTAAAAATAATTAAATTAATTAACAAAAATAATAAAATACATTATAATAAATGAATGTTTCAGGACATACTCACACAGCGCTATATAGACTCATACTAAAGTAACGGGTACAATAAGTCATGACGCTTAGTGATAACATTTTATTATATTATCACATAACGGCACGGATAATTCACATTCCACAGTGCTAGCCTGCTGTGCGAGCATTGTTAGTAGGTATAATGTGAAAATAATTTTATGTCACTTACCTAATATTTTGTTTGCAACATTAGGATATGGATAAGATTTCTGTTTATTTTTACTTTAATCACAATCAGACCATCTCGAACCATTATAGGATTCTGTAAAACGTTTTATATAAGAACTTCAGGAATCTCTGACCTAAGATATAGATTTAAAACTCCGATACAAGTTTATGATTGCTATTAAATCTAGTGTTAGCGCATGATTGTTTAATTACGGAAGTTTTAATTGTTTTTATGATGAAGAAATTGCGAAATAACATTATATTCTTGCAATTTTTATGTTTATGCTAAAAGGTAGAAATTAATAATAATTAATCTAAGGCTAAAGACGCAAAATACTGAAACATTTTCTCGTTTAATCTTAATTGACTTCCAAAATAAAACAAAGTGTAGTGTGTGTGTGTGTATTTAGTCGAACTTTTGTGTATGTTCGTTTTAATTTCATCGCTTTTCTACCTTTTACTTATTTATGGAAATCGCCTGACTAACTTCCGTTTATAAAAAAAATCCGTTCTACTCCCGAACAGGCATCCACCTCCAGCCACATTATCGTTTGTGTAAGTGTCATTTTAAGTTATTGTCAAGTCGTATTCCTCTTTACTGAGGGTCGTGAATCCCCCCAGAATTAATTCACTGGGAAAGTTCTCTTAGGCAATTACATCGTGATGGACGTCCAGACTCTTTCACGTTTTTAAACATAAAAAAATGATTTGGAAAATTCCTTCACAGTTTTATACTATACGTTAATACGAATATTTGTTATCTTTCTTACGGTTATAAATGCATATTCCGTGCGGCGCATGCGCGGGCGCAGGTGTGGGCGTGCGTGTAGACACTTGTCGCAGGATCGCACGATACAACGTATTATTACCGTGCGGCTGCTAAATTCAATTACGAATTCGTTATAAGATTAATTACAATATTTTGACGATAAATCATACTTGATACATTGTTAGAAACAAACAGTGCTTATAAAGTTTTAGCTAGTGTGGCTCAGCGATACCAGTGTCTGCTTTTCATCCAAATTTATATTATTTTCATTATAACACAGTTCCTAAGAACATTCAATGAGTGCATAAGTTCACAGACAGTATTTTAGCATGGAATAGGCTAACACTTGCTACAACCTGCCTGATGTTAAGCACGACTGTAGTCTAAGACAAACCTAAGTATGTAAACTAGACGATATACCTCTATATAGATCTGACATTCGCAAACTTTTCAATGCTCAATTTCAAATTATCATTGTTTCTGTCTTGACGAGTTCCAGTGGCAATAATATCCCTGTTATAAAATTCTCAATGCATAAAATCGCTCATTTAAGGGCCTCTACCAGCGGAGCGTGCAAAACGCGCGTTAAATTAAAACAATCTTCTACCGACCGTTAAACGTTATAATATCTACCGGATAATTAACTGATGTAATATTTGCACTCTTTCGCCGCTAAAGGGCGGTGAGGGTTCTTGGGAATTCTTTTTTTTCTATAAAATTTCCGGTTTTGCGTAACGTTTAATTTGTAGAACGTACTGGTAACTTATTTAATTATATTTAATAAAAAAGCGAGTGTGGCTCAGCGGTACCAGTGTTTGCTTTTCATCCAGACGCACCCTGGTTAGATTCCGGCCCTACACCAATGACTTGTATTTTCAAGTTATGTGTGGATTTGCACTCGCTTAACGGTGAAGGAAAACATCGTGAAGAAACCAATATGTTTAAGGACCACAAAATCCGAGGACATGTGTCTTCCGTGGAAAGACCTGGGCGCCCACCACGATGTATCTGCCCAAGAGAACTCCCCTAGCGAATTAATTCTGCGGGGAAGTCACGACCCTCAGACATGAGGAAATACGACTCGCAGAGAGAGAGAGAGAGAGAGAGACTAGTAATTTAGTTCGTTTGAGAGTAATAATTTCCAGAGTAAGCATTAGAAAACCATCCTTGATGCTTCTGACATGGTTGAATTGATAACTTTGGTTTGGAGAGCTGTTTAGCGTTGACAGTTTAAATTGAAGACTGCAGTATTATGAATGCAGAAATCAAAGAATCCGTTTATTTTCTAATCTGAACACTGTTTTGTTATAATCCAAAATACTCAGTACCGTTTCACTGATAAAACAAAAATAATAGGTAATCTCTATGAGTTAAAATTTAACTTTACAGTCTAGAGTCAAAACTAACATTTAATACGATGATAAAAGCTAACTCAACCCACCAAAAGACAAATCTCTAACAGCTGACAAAACAAAACACAATCTTTGACAACTTCCCAAAATCACGTAGAAATTCTTTACCGTAACTATCTTCCCGGAAGCAATATTCCTTATTCTAATCCTTTCTAATGCTTCAAATTATATGCGAATCATGTATTGTGCCTTAGAAAAGGTAAAAGAGTTTGCAACCTAAGGGTGCAAGCAGGTTAAACACAAGATTTGAATGACAAAGCAGTTTGTAATAGGCGTTGCGGTGCCAACGAGTATTGTGTGCGCGTCCTTAGGAGATAATCCGTCATTTTGTTAGGAAGGGTTAGTGTGGTGGTAAGAGTTATCGATAAAAACCATTTGTCGATAAAATTATAAGTACACAAATTTTATGTGTTGTGTAAGTTCATGCTAATAGCAAAATATGTGCAAAAAAAATATTCCAGGTAAAGTAATTACTTTACTTGGCCCTCAGTCTTTCTAAAATAAACTTAACCAATGAGATTTTAGTCTCATGTCATTTACTTTTATTATATTTTGGTATGTATTTTTTACATCTGCATAAATAAAATGTACAACTTGCCAGCTAAATTTTATAAGAAATCATGAGCTTGTTTCAAATGTTTGTATTCTATTTGTATACTGTACAGTGTACATGTATTATAATATCACAACGTTTTGAGTGAGATGGGCTAATTAATAAGACCAAATTCATCATCTTAATAAAACATGTATTTGTTTAGCTGCAAAGCAATCGCATAGTATTCGTTAAATTTTATCGACAGTCGATACTTTCGCCACCCCTACTCGCAAATCAAACACAGATTGATGGTATTATGTCAACATGCACAATCACAATACACCTCTTTAGCATAAGAATTCTAATACTTGTCCATTACTGCATATATCCATCCTCTAATGAGAGCAGATGGGTTTTTGGGACATTTTGTATGTGAGAACAGTCCAATTTTTTTTTTATACAGAGGTAGTGGCAATTTGTCATTGCCAAGTTCCGTAGATGCTGTTTTATGGAAATTTGAAGGATTAGAGATATTTGCATGGTCTAGGGTTATGGGAAGTTGTCGCATGAAAAATCGTACGTGATAAGAAATGATGAGATAGATTGTGGGAGAGTTTTTAGACAGTTAATATTTAAATGGATGGGTTGAAGATGCTGGCTGTGAATAATTTATACAGGTATCTGATTGTGGACTCTATGTAAAAAAGGTTTGGTATGGGTTGTTGAGTGAAATCTTATTTTAATTATATACATGTATCTAAGAGTACATATTGAGTATATTAAGCATTTGCTTTTATCATATCCAGCGTGGTAATGCGGCCAGTATGCTGGGCACGCTGCCCTCTGGTAGTGGGCTGGAGCACTTAGATTATCTTTTGGCTTTTCTAAAGATTTTCTAAGTGCCCCTTTTTGTAGTAGTTACAAGTAGTATGTTTAGTTTTTCTTCCCTTGGTTTTATATTTTTTTTCTATGATATGTAGTTTAACATTGTTACAAACATTCATATGTTTAGTGCTTAATATATAGATTTATACCTTGAAAACCTATTTTATTATTTTCTATCACAAGTTTTATTAAATGTCTTACGAACACCAAATTATCCAACAAATAAAAATACCACGATTTTTATTTTCTTATTACTTACTATAAAAAAATGTTTTTAATTTATATTTCAAATATAACGTCACTTTTGTACACGCTATGACCTAATCAGCTTCAGATACATTTTATCATTACCTGTATAATAAATTAGATAGATAGATAGATATACACTTTATTAAAAACACCAGCACAATACAGAAATTTACATAAAAATATTAAAACTTAAGCCTAGTGTCTTAACTGGCGGCCTTATCGCTAAAAGCTATCTCTTCCAGGCAACCAATCTGGCAGGGATAAGACGCAAGTATAATAGGTAAAATTACAATTAGGCTTCCTAATAATTGTATTAAAAACGCGCAACAGTATTTCCAATCTTCACAAGTTTATTTATTTATTTACAAAAGGTACAGACACAAAATGCAGTTCTTGCAAAAGTTTAAAAAAAAACATAAAGATACATTATTATCTAGACCAAGATCTTATCAACCATTTATCCCAAAACACTTTCACACAAACCGATTGTACATCATCGAAATTTCAATCTCAAAAGCAAAGCGTTCAATAAAAAACCCAATCGGTAACAAGACCATAGAATCTTTAACTTCTTAACCCTTTATTCTTGGCCCTTTTCGCGCCTCCTTCAATAGATCTATAGCCAATAATCTTATAATAAGGACTTTGAAAGCAACCCTTTAAGATACAATGATCGATCGAGTATTTGGGGGTTAAGACGGTTTGCTTGACAGCTGCTTTCGAAAGACAATATGAATGTAGGCAAAACACATAGTTATTAGAAAACTTGATTTTTAATGATTGTATTTTAGCCATAGAATGTTTGTCTAGTACGGCAGTCGTTAAGCCATGTCAGAGGCCCTTAGGGCGGCTTGATAAACTCTCGACACTAGAGTTGGCCACTCTCATTCGATAAGAAGAAGAAGCCATAGAATATAAAAACTTTAGCTGTGTGTCTATTACGGCAGTCGTTAAGCCATGTCAGAAGTCCTTATGGCGGCTTGATAAACTATCGACACCAGAGTTGGCCACTCTCATTCGATAAAAAGAAGAAGTCACAGAATTTCTGTTATAAGTGATTTTTGGTTTGATTGTTAAACCACGTGATAAATTGAAATTAAATAACATAAAAAATCGCATACACACTGTATGTGTATACCTATATATGTATACCTATTAATTATTCACAATTTAATAAATTAAACACACACACACACACATCAAATAAAATAAATAAAAATAAATATTTCGGGACATTGCACACAGCGCCATCTAGCCCCACACTAAGCAAACGCTTGTGTCGTGGGTACCAGATAACGGATATAATACTTATATACTTTTCTTTTGTAAATACATACTTATTAAATTAAATGCAAAGGTGTGAGTGCTTGTCGAGTATGTCCGTTAAAGCACAATAGGGCTGAAATTATCCACAAATACTTTAATTCTGTATAAATGTTTACAGTATTTCAGAGTGCCATTATTCTTACTAAGATAAATAACAAATCTAATAAACTTTTTATTGAAACTCGTATGTTGCTAATCTAGTCTTGTCTATCTTATAACAAGACATATGATATAAAATCCAAATACAAGTACGAATTAAATTTATATCTCTTAAATATTAAACACAAGTTTCACAAAAACCAGAAACTTTTCCTGACATTTACAACTAGCAAAATCAGTTACAGGCAACATAAAAACTCCAATTACTAATAACTCAATGATCTATAGATCTTTATCGGCGCGCACGCGTCAACGTCAACCTTTGTGATCTATGGATCAATGGGAAATGTATCAATAAGTTATGATTCCTTCAATAACCCTTTGATGTAATATAATATTTTTAGGGTTGATCTATACGTGTGCCGTGATTGTGTATAGGTATAAAGTAACTATTGAAATTATTGTATTCATTATCAATTGCAGTTTGACTTTGAACGAGAATTGTGCAGTTATTATACATTCAATTGATTAGCATTGATCTTGCTACATGTATCAGAAATAATCAATGTACCCTTATGTATTCCATTATTTTTTATCTAAATCTTATATTAATTCTATAAAATGCATTTTACTGTTAGGGTACTTATTTATTGGACAGTGGACTGCGGTTGGGACGGGAATTGCGGAGGAGTATTGCTCGCTTGCCCGCGAAACCCGTCCTTGGACATCGTGGAAGGTTTTAGTCGGTAGTGGAGTCCCATTAGCTCCGAGCCCGACATACCCCAATGCCCAAGGGGATGCGTAAATGCATTTCCTCCACGAAAAAAAAAAGGTTACTTATTTATTAGATTTTACGCGTATTTAACAAACTTTTTTTGTAATTACGTACATTGATATTATTTATTAGCTAGGTATTATTACTAAACGTAAAACATGTCTAAATAAATACATGACTTATTATACATAAAAGGCATCCATTACTTTTTCACATGAAACATAAAACTATAACCGTCATAACCGTCTACGACAACGAACTACGACAAACAATAATTATAATCAAAACCCGGACATCCCCAAAGAATCCCCATATTCTCACGTTTTTTTAATAATTACCCATCCTGGCAGATGCTTTGTTCCTCGCCAAAAAACCAAAGGAATAATCAAAGTTTATAGAAAAAAAGCAGCTAAAATATTCAACAAACAAGAAAGACGATGACGCATCAAAACCTGAATTCAATCAAATACAAAAGAAAATTATTTGTGGGGACAACCTCCTTGTTCTGGCTGCAATTATTCAAGAAGATCCACCAAAAAAAACTCTCACACGATACAAAAAGCAAAGCTAATGAGACTGACAAAGCAATTACAATAACTAAAGAAAAAACCTGACCCCACAAAGCAAAACTGAATGAAATTAAAAATTCCGCTGTCCTTAAAATAAAGCTGAAAGTAAACACTCCAAGTCTTATATCATATGCAAAATACGCGAATTTAAAAAAGGGCAAACTGGATATGCAAATCTCCGTGCGAAGAGAACGTAAAAAACAAATAGTTGAAAAAACCACTTGTATGGGATAGTGATAAACATAAAAACAATTTTTGCATTGTCTACCGTCGTGCATATTAAAAAGTAAAGGGCCGAGTATAGCCCCTTGCGGTACACCGGTTCTCACAAGATTTCCGTATGCAAATTTTGTGATAGTACTTAATCTTTTATTTTAATAGCATCTTATTGTGTTAAATCTATTCGCTTTTTGTAGGGTATGAAAAAGTTGAATAAGAAATTAATGAATCTACGTATGCAAATGCTTTCTTTGAGACTTAGCTGTGGGAATTGTCTATATGAGACTAGTTTTTTTATTATTTTCTAGGGTGGTGGAAATCCGTTGGAGGCATTAGATAAAAAAACGTGACCCTTATTATCATTTTCGAGTTTTGTAACGAATTAATGATTTTCTCAAGACGGAAGTAATTTGGTTTATTTAGTAATAATACCTTTTGTTTTTCACAACATTATTACATTAATCATTATGTATTATTAGGCATTATTAATAATTAATGGTACGTCAATCATTTTAGTTCTTATGCCTAAATAATGTTATAAAGAAATTAGTCACTAGCCAGCCAGTAAAGTAAATGTTTAATTTAATTACTATGATATAAAAAAAAATACTTACAGTTGAAAAATTATTTAGTACATATTTACATACTAAAAACATACTAATCTAACATCAAATTACACAATTTGTTCATTTCCTTAAAAAACATGAAAACGATTGACTTATTTTTCTTCCTACTTTGTTTCAGGTAAGTTCCTGGCTAATTGAACAATTATTTCGTAAGTATACGCAATACGCATATAGAATATTGTACAATGCTCGAAATTAATAAGCTTCTATTTTTATGCAAAATCTTTTAAATTTATGGACCCTTATAAAACGTAGTAATCGTCTTCCAATAAGCCCATAACGACATCTGTTTACGACCGGACGAATTACGCGTTAGTTCCATAGATCTTCGCTAGATGGCGTTAGTAGAAGAATTGGTTGGATGGATCAAACCTAATCAAATCTTTGTGAAGTTTCTTATGTACGCACAGGGGTACAAAATTATTCGTTTTTAACGACTCCATTTTTAGTATTTGTAAAAATAATTTCATTCAACGATAAATTAGAACCAGTACATAGAATAACAATTAATAAGCAATACGTTTTTTTTTCTATTTTTCATTGGGCGTAAAGGACGTTCAGTGATTAGTATTAAACTCTGCATTTATTTAAAAAAAAACATTAAGTATGTATCTCCAAAATCTTTGAAAGGCGCGGGCCCAAGCTCTGTCTACGCACACATTCTCAATAGGACAGGCGAATTTACAGTATACTTGACAAACAGTAGTCAAGCTTTAGAAAATAAACACCTATATAACAGCACTCAAATCACTTGGGGTCTTTCACTTCAAATCTAGAGTAAATAGGTTTCTTCTAGGCAAGCGTGCTACATCTTAGACTATAGTGGTGCTTAACATCAGGCAGGCTACAGTCAAACGTTAGCCTATTTCGTGTTAAAAAAAAACTTGCCAATAAAGTTTATGACTCTTTGAGATTAGGTAAAGAGATAACCGAATATGATTATTATTTATGTATTGTCAAAGATTATGATTCAAGATAACCAAAACTTCATTTTTATTTCAATAGTTGTCACCTAACAATTTGTAGTGAGAGTGGGCATTTCTGGTGTCAAGAGTTATTAAAACACTCGAAACGCTTCTGATAATTAACGATTGCAGTACTATAAAGAACAGCAAGGTCTTATTTTTTTTATGTGCCATCCGAGCTACGGCAACATCCTGATATAAATGATATTTTGTCTTTTTTATTTATTTTTTATTTTATATGTCTTATTTTATTTTAACGTAATTTTAATTAGTAATTTTTTTGACGAGACATGGCTGATGCCAACACTTATTATCATTGTAATAAGTTAGTTGTAATTCTGTATGTCAATAAAATCTATCTATCTATCTATTCACAACTGTCACACATTTAAGGGTCATGTTCTGTTTGTGGTACATATTTGCTTAACTTAAATAATAATTGCGAACGGATACCGCAGCACACAGCCTTGAATGTACGGTTGCCTGAAACAAATCAGTTTTAGCGATACGACCGTTATTTTTACACTAGATTTAACTTATGTTTCTTTGTTTTATATTGTCACTAGATGATGGCTTTTCTCGCGTTCTTACAGGATAAAAAGCAGCCTATGTTACACCTAGAACCATATACCTACTATAGCCAAAATCGGGATGATCTGTCGCTACGTTAGGACGTGAAAGAAACAAACAAAAAAAACGCTTTCGCGTAGCTATAATAGTATGCTTACAAAATTAATATCTATCTAATTACACTTCTTCTTCTTCTTGTCGAATGAGAGTGGCCAACTCTGGTGTCAAGAGTTTATCAAGCCGCCCTAAGGGCTTCTGACATGGCTTAACGACTCCCGTACTAGACAAACAGCCGGGGCCTACAATTTAACGTGTCATCCGACCCACGGAAGCGCCCAAAATGGAATGCCACTTTTCAGTCTCCTATCCAAGGACTGACCTTATTACGCTGAAACACAGTTTATTTCGAGTGTTTTTTTTTTGCCTCACACTTGCCTAAAACTTTTGATTTATATTAACCTCACATACTGCAGTATACTGCACACGTCGTGAGCCAATGAGTAACGACTGTAGCAAGCGCTCTCTGGCGGCTGTTTTGACGAATTCCCGATACACAACTTTATGAGCGTCAATCTCTTGGCTCTTGTATACAGAGTTATTTGTAACAGACTTATATATTTTTTACTTATGTATACTTTATATGTGATAATAAACATAATATATGTAAATTTTAACTGACTTCGAAAAAATAAGAGATTCTCATTTCAATTATTTATTTGTATATTGGAGATTCGGTTTCCAACTAAATAATACAATTTTGGAAAGACATACCTAGGTTTAGTGTTGGATTTGGTAACTTGTTAATAGGTTCCTATCTGTTTAGCATCTCATATTTTTAGGTATTTCGGTTAGATACCTAAATCTGATCCCTTGTTGATTATGATATTTATAATGATTATATTTTTTTTATATTTGATTATAGCTTTTACATAATCCGTTTCTTTATTTAAGTAGGCACTTACATAAAAAGGTAAGATGTGATAACACTAACTTATATACTTGTATTATGTGCTTATATATAGACTCGTTCGATAGAATTATCGTTTGTTTGTCAAAGTTAATTACACAGATAATGGTCACCGTTATTTTTTGTTTGAGAGTTAACAACGTTTTGTTTACTGTACTCATTATTTTATTCAAAGGTGTTGACTGTTGATAGCATAATCTGAATTAGATATAGTTCCAGAAAAGTAACAAAGCCGGGAATATATTTCATTTATAAGACAAACAGAAACACAAAATACTGTGCTTGTACTTGTGCCACAACTGGCGGACATATCGCTAACAGCGATTTCTTCCAGGCAACCGTAGGATGGAGAGGAGTCGATAGAAAATTGAAACTATGAAAAAAACCAAATGTTACGATTATGGCTTTTCAATTTCTTTCCAATGTTTTTAATAACAAAATGGTACCTACTGATTCTGATTCAAACACACTCCTTTTCGTGTACAGTTTCTAAATAATATTCGTTGCCGTGATTATTTTTGTATGCAATCAATGAAATTCTCATGAAAACAATCTCAACGTATGATTTTTTGTAAGCCATCCACACTTTTCCCCGTCGGTTAACCTAATAAATCATTTAACACAGAAGTGTGACGCGTCTGTCACAGATTACTCCATAGTTAATCGACTCTTGCTCAGCCGTCGAGGTGCGGGAGAGGGGAAACCTGATTTTTGGTCTATCTTGACCTTGCCGTGTACAAATTACATCACATCTTCATCTTCAAGCTGATATCTACCTTATTTAAATACAATTCATGTTGAGAATTGTGTAAAGTGGAGGTGGTAGTTAAGGCTTCGTGTTTCTAAGGTGTTTGATAGACGCATTGAGATTTAGTAGGTATCAAAGATTGCTACCTATTACTGGTTTTTCCTTTCCGCGTGTTGCTTTCCGGATTATTTTGTTTGGGTTTGAATTTTCTTTTTGAGTTTTTAAGACTTTTTTATAAGATTTTTTTGTTTTTGCACAGATGATGAAATGTCTTCTTCGAAATGTGTTCTTCTGCTTATAGAATGAAAGTGGCCAACTCTGGTGTCGAAAATTTATCGGGCAGCCCTAAGGGCTGATATGCTTTATCGACTGTCTTACTACAAACAACCGGAACCTACATTTGAACGTACCATCCGACCCACGGAACTACACACTCTCTCACAAATTCACTTACTTTTTTACGGCTAATCTCATATTTCAAAGTTTCGAGCGCAAGCATCGATTTTTAGTGTTACTCAATCTATGAGTTTCAGGCACATCAAAATGCAACGTAAATAAAATTTGTACTTGTATTAATCAACCCAACCAATTAAAAAAACTACCATATTAACAGGTTATTCTTCTATTCTTATCGTATGAGAGTGGTCAACTCTGGTGTCGAGTGTTTATCAAGCCGCCCTATGGGCCTTTTTTTCAGCTAGAATCTAAGTTGTAACAATTGTAACAAACTAAAGTATAAGCTTAAACATAGGTCTCTCTCTTAGTTAACATTTGCCTAAATTCTTGGTTTCACCCTTTCTGGTTCGCCAATTTTCTTTACCTACCCCCATTTATTGGCAAATGAAAAAAACACCGTAACGCACAATATCATAATAAAACCAATTAATTATTATAATTCTATGCACATGGTTGTTTTATTAGTATATTTGTGTTTTCAAATGGTTAAAATGTTAATTGTCTATTAGCACCTACGGTATTAATTAAAAAATGTAAATATCCTATAGATTTGTTAAAAGAAACACGTTTTAATTATTGATTTTTAATTTATTACCCGCATGGTTCATATCTAATAACTCTATTAATACATGTTCAATACCGTAAGCATATACAAACAGAAATTATGTTATTACATATAGATATATGTACAATAATTGTTACTTATATACCTACACATACAAATTAAATGACCGACACCAATGGCACCAAGAGGAGGAGGCCTATAACCAGCAGTGGGTCGACAAGGGCTGAAGATGATGATGATGATATAAACATTCGTGTAGATTTCGCTTATGTATTACAAATATCATTTAAATAACCAGTAAAGTGCGTAGTTTTTCGGTGATTAACATATTTTAACCACATTATTAATGACACCTATTTAATATTAAGAGAAAAATAAAAATACATTTATATGAAACTAGCTGTGCCAGCGACTTCGTCCGCGTGGAATAGTTATTATCATAAAAACGGTTCTAGTGAGTTAATCTTAAAAGATAGACATATACTGTTGCGGACATTTTGTTAGATCATTTCAAGAGGAATTATTCTTTATACATATTTTTTTGATATCTTGAACCGTTTTCGCAGCGCACGCAACGGAAGCCCTCAAAGATGAAAAAAATTCCCCGTTTTTTTCCACATTTTCCATTGTTTCTTCGCATCTAGTAGTTGCAGCGTAATGTTATATAGCCTAAAGCCTTCCTCGATAAACGGTCTATTCAACACAAAAATATTTTTTCAATTCGCACCAGTAATTCCTGAGATTAGCGCGTTCAAACAAACAAACAAACTCTTCAGCTTTATAATATAAGCATAGATAAGACTATTCTACTATATCCTCTATATTGATCGAAATCTTCTTTAAGTCACGGATGTACATTTTTTGTCCATATTAATAAAACGAAAAACTTGCCACCAAATTACACACAAATTGAAACTTTTTACTCGCATCGCAACAAAAACTTACTTTCATTATCTAGAAAAAAAAACCGTTCATTTACAATGTTCGTATTCCGAACGTCTTAATCCACCATATTGTTTTTTGTTTCAAAAGCGCGCCAAAAAAGTTTTATAACAACAAAAAATCCATAGAGTTTTTATTACAGTTTTTTCCTAAAAATACTGGGTCAATGTTTTTCGATATGTCCTTTAACAGGTTTTCTGTTGTTTTATTTAAATTCGTCAATTGTGACTCATTTTCACCGTTAAAATGCAATAATTTACAATATTGACCGTTTAATGTATGCGTTATTACGTATTATTGCTTCATTAAATACGGCTTTAGGGTTTTTGTAGAAGTTCGGCGAGTTTTGTTGGTTTATTTTTCGTTTTGACATTGGGTAAGGTGAGCTGTAAGAACTTATGTAATTGGTGGAATATTATTATGGAATACGATTTTTATTTTTGGCCCTTGTAAATATAAGAAAATTACTTCAGAAAAGTTTTTATTCAATGTAATCTTTCAATGTAATTAAAAATAACTTAATTAAAATTAACAAACTTAGTAAAGCTTGTTTGGGGGACCATATACCACTTAAACTCAATCAAACTTAAGATGGCGCTGTGTGCAATGTCCCGAAATATTTATTTATTATTATTATTATTATTATATAACCTGAACTACGTTGTCTGTCATAGTATTGCAGACATCAAACCATATTATGTGCCAAACCAAGTTATTTTATATGTATTTTTTAGTTCTTGTTACACAAATTAGCTTTTAATACAGCAAAATGTACAGCAGCTAGATTGATAAACGTCATTGTCGTTATCTGACATGGATTAAACCTGGACAAGATCTGCACAGGATCTAGATGACTGCCATGAAATAAAAGAGGCCTATACCCAGCAGTATATGTAGCAGTGTAAGCGAATCCGGTCCTACACCAATGACTTGTATTTTCAAGTTATGTGTCGATATGCACTCGCTTAGTGGTGATGGAAAACATCGTGAGGAGACCGACATGTTTCAGGAACACTATATCCGAGGACATGACGTGTCTTCCGTGGTGGGACCTGGGTGCCCAGCACGATGTTTCGGCCCAAGAGAACTCAAGACCCTCAGTCATTAGGAAATACGACTCAAGAGAGAGAGAGACACCCAGCAGTGGGTCGCAATTGGCCATGTATGATAAATAGCTACCAATTTTCAACGAGTAGGATTAAAATCATTTCATCCAGGAAGTAAGATTTTTGTCCGTTAACAACCATCAAGGTCAAAAAATAATATCAATTCGTGATTATTGCTAAGTAATATTTATTTATATACAAAATATGCCGCGTAATCTTTGCAAGGATGCTTTAAATCGAGTTATAATGGGCAAGCACCATCCTTGGAAGACAACAATAATGATAATTGGCTGAAAAAATTGCGAATAATATTCTCTAATTGGTTTATTTATATAAATGTTATTTCTGGCAATTCGTGATGTCTGGTGAATTGGGAATTAATAGCTTTGATGTGATTTTACAGACATATTAATAGTTTAACAATATAAGATGATGTGTGTTGATTCCGGTTTGATAATCATCATCATCTGCAGCCTAAATAATATAGATTTAATTTCAGTTGTATTTTGACGTTATCGTTTGCACTTTTTCTGAAGGCTGTAAAAATTGTTTTCTAAATTAAGCTAGTATTGGATATACGAGTACATAGTTTACATTGAACGAAAACTTTATGACAAATTTGTATTTAGATAACTTTAATTAGTGAAAAAAACATTATTATTTATGAATGACGCGCTGGAAAAGCACTTTACTCAGCAATGGCTGGATGATTTCAGAGTTTTCAAACCGACCTAAGGGCCTCTGACATGGCTTAACGACTGTCGTACTATGATGAAGAGAAGGCATAAACAGACATAATATATATACCCTTTGGTCAATGCCTATCAAACCTCTTTAGCTAGTACAAATAGATGTCTAGTTTTGAATAGATTTATATTAAACTATGTAAAAAGGCTCTGACTACCAGATCGGGGATAGGATATATTCAAAAAGCTCTTCAGCTAGATCTTGACAAAACTCAAAGCTCTCAAACTGACTAACTTGTAACATCCGTCATATATACATACCTATAAATATTAAAGATAGATCAAAATATTACTACCAGTGGATAGATAGACTATGTGTATATCTATAGATATTATTACCAGTTGGTAGGTATAGGTAGGTATAGATCGAAGGTTTTTGCCATACCAATCAAGATGATTGACGCGCAAGCATTAGGTGTTACGTGCTTACAAGCTAGCTGTGTAGGGGGTCCATAAGTTCGGAACACTAGACACTCAACATATTATTATCTCTTATAGGTATATATTAACAAGAACGGGTTTGCACTTGGCCATAGTTTGCCTGATAGTAAGCAAATGCTATTTATTTATTTACATACACAAAAACAACTTACAAACTAAAACTTACAATAAAATACAAACTTGAACTTATATGTGAAACAATTTAATATATTTCTATGGCCAAAGATGGAGCATGGTTACTAGATAAGAACCGATTCACTCTCGCTTCGAAGTTCGCTGGATTATTGTGCGTGGGGAACTACTGGTCCTGAACAGACAAAGTTGTGGAACTCCCTGCCTGACTTACTAGTCAGGCAGGGATTTCTACAACTTTGTCTGTTTCGACAGCTGTAGGCAGTTCCATTGTTGTACATGTATGTTATCTTGCCAAAATATCACTTGTACGATGATGCCTCGATGCTGGTGATAAAATTCCTCGCTGTTAAAAACCAAATGTCGAAAGAACAATACATTCTAACTACCTATCCTCTTTAGTGACATACCTCGCTTTTGACATAATATGTTGTTTCGCGACGTGAAAGCCGTTTAAACAGATGAACAAAAACACTTGACCTTTACAATCAAATGATATGTTGATGAAATTGATATCATTGGCAATTAATTCGTCAAGTCAATGTACGTATTGTACGTATAAATCCTCTTCTTCTATCATCACACTTATCCCCAACTCCCCCACCACCATGGCGACCCTATCAACAGGTTTTCGGCTAGCTCAGTCCGGAGAGCTCACGATCCTCCGAACTCCAAATAACACTTCACAACATCAAGTATCTGTCATCATCAACCACTGCCGCATTCACACTGATGTGTAATTAACTACATTTGACTATTGAAGTAACTCTAGGCTTGTATATAGAAACACCTATTACTGAACAAAGTACTTTACGTTTGAGTAAGGTACGTTTTTTACATTTGTATTTTTACCAATGAAAATTATTTGTATTTGTAAAGGAGGTTAGAAAACTCTGTCACCAGAGTATCCACTCATATAATCTTACTTTTTAGAGACTGGATTAAAAAGCGTGTGGGGCTCGGTGGTGAATCGTTCCGAGTTTCCGACGGACTTATGAAAGCCTAGCTGGATAACGAAACAGTTAATATCCAGGTAGTCTTTCGTTTTACACCTATGAATTGTTTTTCAAGTGGTGTGCGGTTTATCACTCGCTAAAATACTTTACTAACAATAATAATACACAAAAACAAGGGATGAAAAACTAAACATACTACTTCTTAATACAAAAGTAATGTTTTAAAATAAAATAGCTACGTAATTTTTTTTAATATTAGGTTGATATCAATAATCTGAAATTTTAACGTTAATCTTTTGTTATAATGTTTTAAACCAAGATATAGACCATATTACGCTACGGTGTAACAAACCATAACTAAATCTAATAGGTACTGAACACTTCCATATGCTAAAACTCGCATATTAAAATTATAAGCATCATAACTCGAGATTCGATACATGACATCATCATAATAAAATACATTATGTAAGCTCATGTTCTATTGTACAGTAGGATTTATGTTTTAGTTGCTGGGGAGAATACCAGTATTTTTAAGTTATAAGTTTAGCTTTCTCTTCTGGCCCTAGAGATTTAAGGGAGAATTTTTACATGAAGAGAGTTGTATTAGTTGTAGTAGGTACTTTACTGTTTTCCATCGTTGTTTTCCAAACTAGGTTGCCTGGAAGAGATTACTCTAAGTGATAAGGCCGCCCTCTGTCCCAATACTATGATCTAAATTTCTTTATGCTTGTGTTCTTTTGTTATTGTTGTACAATAAAGAATTATTGATTGATTGATGAAGAGTCTAGCTTATGTATGTAAGTTAAATAATGTTAAGTATATAGATTAATTAGTTTTTTGTTATTTAAAATTCGGTTTTAAAAGCTTAGATATGAAATAGAATCTATACTTATTAATTAACCAATCATTGATTAAGTAAATCTCTAACTATTATGTAAAAATCAGTATTTTAAACAAGCTAAACTTTATTGCAAGATTAGTGATCAAAATTTGACAATTTTTACTAAAACCACGAATCTATTTGTTTTAATGTCTCAAATTGTACTAATTGTTGCATTTTATACGCGTACCTAATAAAGTTCATTCGTTTTTCAATTCAGTTTATACAACAACAATAAAGTCTTTAAATTATTCGTTAATGGGATTTAATGCATTTTTACTCTGTTAGAATATTATGTTATTTTTCATATACATACATACATTTGTACATATTATGTACATAGTGAATACAACCGGTCTACAACCTTTGTACCTTACATTTAGGTAAGTAACGAAATCAATTCATAATAATTTCAAAGCGCAAATTAAGGTGTCCAATATATAATTTCGTGTATGTAAAATACGGCAAAAACTCCAAGGTTACATTTATGTATATAATATTGAACAGAAAGGCAATAAATTATTTGTAAAATGATTTAATGCCTGAATTAGCATGGAAAATATATAATGGTATTTTAAACGGATACGTAATATTTTTGCTAATTTTGTAGGTAGGTAGGTGGGTCAAGAATGTCAAGTGTGGTTTTTTTTTTGTATATTAATTTAATTGGATGTAAGTTTGATTAAGCAACATTTTAAACACTGAACGTAAAGTTTTGGTTTTTATCGCCATATAAAATAATGTTTTTTGTGCTTTGTATTAAAAAATACTTAACACAATTTCCAGTAGATGTATAAAACTAAGCTTTAACTTACTTAAATCGTTAAAAATATACAGGTCTCCCTAGACCTGTATATTTATGTGCATATTATACTATACATATTATATTATACTTACTTTTATTATTATTACATTTATATTATACTTTTGGCCCTAAATAGGGATTTAGAGCCAAAAGTATAATATATTATGCACATTTTACTATACTATTTAATTTCTGAATAAACCACACAATCCCAAATTTTTCCTCATAAAAATCAAACCTACCACATGCCACATAAAAATACCTACATACTCCTTAAACCAAACACTAAAGTTCAAGTTCAATTCTGAAAAGTGTGGCCTTTGAAGATAAGTCATGTGTTTATACACATGATCCGTGCCGAGTAGGCACTGTTATTGATGGATTACTGACACGAAAGATAGAAGAGGATATTCCTTACTTCTTTCTTCTTCTTCCTTATTCGTTTTCTTCTTCTTCAAATGTCTCTCTAAGACGAATGATATCCCCTGTTTCTTTGTTCTTCTTCTAATGGTGCCTCTAGTACGAACGATAGCTAAGAATATTGTATAGTTCTTCTTCTTTTTCTCAAAATGCCATTTTAGGATGAAAAATAGGTAAAGATATTTCTTAGTTCTTCTTCTTAGTCGTTTTCTCCTTCTTTCCCCTTATAATATTTTACCAAGTAATGAAGGTTACCACTTTTTTTTTTTTTTTTTTTTTAGTTCATCAACAGGTTTGTACTACAATTAAGACTTATAACTAAATACACAAATATATAACGATATGTACGCTTCCTTAAACTTTGTAACTCATACATTATTTTTTACATTATTAAATAAAACAAAGGTTTTCTAATACATTAAGTATGTTTTTATACATATAAACCTTCTTCTTGAATCTATCTATCAATTAAAAAAACTGCATCAAAATCCGTGTGGAGGTTTTAAAGATCTAAGCTTACCTTACATACATATATACATACAAACATACATGCATACATAAATATTACATACAGACAGATAGTGATAGTAATACCTAAAAGAATCGCTGTCTATCGCGGAAAAGTCAAAAGTCGCAATCATTAGGTAAGAGTCGATAAGTGGGCGTCACCACACAATATCTTAAAAATATTGTTTAACTTCTATTGGTCTACGAAATAAAAACAAAATTAGATATAAAACGATTGAGATAAACTGTAAAAATCATTTAAAAAAAAACATGATCGTCGCATTTTATCGCGAAAAACGAATAAACTAATAAAGCTAACTGTATAGCAACAGAATTTGTGCCGAAAAAGTGATCTGGATTTTATGCTTTGGCAAAAAGTTTTGCTTTTTAATGACGGAAACTCTGTATTTCAGAGGTGGTCTGAGACAGTGATTCTCAACGTTTAGGGATAGGTGAACAATATAATACCAATTTACTTTGTTTGCACGTTAAAAATCTATATAATACAGTTTTACAAAATGCGTTTGCAATAAAAAATCATTCAATATTCATAGCGCCAAATAAGCAAACCAAACTTAAGTAAACAATTCCGACGTATTGAAAACCTACTTCTTAATTGCAGTCAATTGAAAAAAGTTGAAATAGCTTCTATTCTTAGAAAAAGCTATTAATAAATCAAATAATCCGTACGATAAAATACCTTAATTTATATCCTACATACACTACCTACTTACACTGTAGGTACTATCGGAATAATATCAAGTGTTTACCAATTTTTTTATATTTCCCACTAACTCCACTCACTGGCACCTTACCCTACACTTTGACTACCACTGACCAAACTGTCGTCAGGAAAAGAAATCTGGCGCCTTCACCCACCTAGCTACTGATCCATGACTACTGAAGGTCTAGGAAGACCAATTATCTGAAGACCAATAGACCAGCAAAACGGTAGCAGAAAAACCACCAAGGCTTAACAGACTTTATTTATCGGAAACAGTCAATTAAACAGATTAGGATGAGATTAAGATTTTGAAGGTAATCGAAGTATTTTGTGGAATTGGAATAAAACTATTAAGTAGACATAGTTTTTTTCTCCTTTACGTGGTAAATATAAAAGTCAGTAGGAAGTTCCTGTTATTAGAAAAATGTCGTTTCAATATTGGGACGAGAATTAAGTGAATCTAATGCTGTTAAAATACCTAGTTGACGTACTAAAACCGCCTTTGTACATATAATTCCCTATTTCGTTCGTATTTGACTACAAGCCAATGCCGCAGCCTAAAGCGTTTACCTTAAAGCTACCTATACTTTAAATCGATAATAAAACAGTTTCAGCAGTAAACAGACAAACCGACAAGGAGTATTAAAACTTTTTGTCTGTTTATCTGTTTGTCTGTTAGGATCATCATGATTTATGATATGTAGGTAGTATGAGGTCTAAGGAGTGTCATAGGTCACTTTTTATCCTGATATAATGCAAATATATGCGTCCACTAGTATCAACTAAAGATATCTTTTCTTCACACAAATATAATATCACAACACACATCCACACTATTCCAACCAGTCATAGAACAAGCAACAGAAGCCTAGACAAGTGCTGCCCACATGTGCGCGTTTTGGTAATTACTTTGCAGTTTGTGCCACATTGGAATCTGTCCTCTACGATACTGGGACATAATTTTAATAAAGGCTTTTTTGGATATTTTAAAAAATTAAGGGTTAGGTTACATTGTTTCGAAGTTTAACTTGATAGTGAGGGTCTATAAGTGTTTATTTGAAACACCTCGCCTGCCATCTTGTTCATGTTTTGTTCCTGAAACTGTTGCCTGAAAGAGGTCTCTGTTAGTAATATGGTTGCTGATTAAAACCCAAATTTTTTAAGCGTTTATTTTTTCATTTTTTACTAACTTCATAAGAAGAGGTTCTCAATTCTCAGAATGCTATTTTTTTTAATATTATTAATGCAAACGTACGCAATTAATCTGACTTGGTAATCATTTTAATAGCCGCTTGTACTATGTTGTATTATTTGATTTATTTTCATAGGTATGATCGATCATAATAATATTATTGGAGAATAATTGGTGAATGGATAGATATCAATGCACTTTACAGCCAATTAATTTGTAATGTCAGATACTTATTAAAATATCGGAATTAAATTACGTTCCTTGTTAGTGATCTTTCAATCGTACCTATTAAATAAATACCTACTTATAGTTTAGTTTTATGTATTTTTCATACTACTAGTAAAAAAAACTTGATAAACTCTCGACACCAGAGTTGGCCACTCTCATCCGATAAGAAGAATACTACCAGTACTTATCATAGTTATTGCTTACTATTAGACAAACTTACGTACATGGGCATAACTATGCTTAAGTGCAGAGTCGTTTAGAAACTTTAGACTTTATGTAACGATATGTTTTTTCAAAGTAAAACAAAAGTTCCCAAAGCAACATCACTAAAATAGCAGCCCCCGTTTCTATGGACAGATTTGAGCATTTTTTTCACATTACGAAATCACATTACGCTTAGTCGGTTTAGTTTACATATTAATAAAATGTCTTACGAAACTTTTAATATTAAGAAATGTTTCGTCAAGAAACCACTAAACATTTAAAACTATATCAAGTAAGCGTTAAAAAAGCCTTCTAAAATCTTCCCACCAGCCCGTGAAAGCCACATCTCCTCCCTTAGATTTGTTTAAAAAAAATCCGTAACACCTGTTGCGTGGGCGCATCCTGCTTCGCGCCATCTTGTGTGCGGACCATCTGTCAAACTCAAATATAGAATTAATTAACGGCAAGTCGTTGTATAGAATGTAGGTATCAAATAAGCTAGTGTCTGTGAACTGTAGACCTTGCTTTTTGGTATTAATCTCTTACTGGAATAAAATCAGAGAAAATGTGGGCGCTCACCATGATGTTTGTAACTGCCCAATATCTTTATTATTTTAGATTAACACAGTAATTTTTTATTTCTTACTAACTATGTATTTGGAAAAAAAGAACCTCTAAAACTATATAATTTTTTGTTTAAATCTTTTGCAATTATATAACTAAATTTATTTCATGTCCTAACTGGAATTACGCAAATAAAACTGCAAAATGCAAATGATTATAAATGAAAACATGTTTGCTTATTAACTCATCTCTTTATTAAATGTGTATCATAATATTCATAATCGTAGCGCAAGAGTGAATCGGTTCTTATCGGGTAAGTAGGCTCCATCTCCATCTTAGGCCTTTGCTTACCATCAGGCAAACTATGGCTAAGAGCAAACCTATTACGAGTATTAAATAAATAAATACATCAAACAGTTGCAGAGACGCTTCGTTCACTAAGTAACTCACTTAATCAAGAAATAAAAAAACAATTACACATGCAAAGTAACTCGCTGTAACACGGAACTAGTTGCCAAAATGTACTCTAGTATATAATTTTCATAATTTGATAGGTACATGGATAATGGATAAAGATAAAGTCAGATTCTTCCAAATAAAATTACAGCCAAATGATATTAACTTAATGTATTGTAGGTAATATTGTTATAAATCCAAGGTCGAAATAATTAACATTAGACAAAGGTATTTCGGAATTATTCCGTGTTTGTGTAATTAGTTAGTTTTGTTGCGGTTTAATGGATTTTTGTCTTGATGCTTCTCACTTGTGATGCAAATGTTTATCTTCCGAGCTGATGCATGAATATCTTTATCTTTTTTAAATAAATATCTTTATCTTTATTTATTACCGGTACAGTCGCTAAAAGTATTATTACGAATAGACAAGTTTTTTTTTTCAAGAAAATTCAGTAAACTTTTTTAAAAAAATGCTATAGTTTTCAAAGTTTTATAGTGGACTAAATTATATTGTTAAGAGACTTTGAAAGAATTCTTTGTTTTCTGAGAAAAACGCCATAATAGGTACTTAACTCATTTTAGTTCAACGTTGTTTACTTCGATGAAAGGATTATACAAAATAATCTTATGTATGTATATATATGTATATATTTTTATTATACTAACCTGGAAGAGGCCTTCACCAAATTTTGGGTGCCCTAAAGATATACTAAAGAAACAATTCATTTTATGTAAATAGTTTACTTAATTCAAAATTATTTTATAAGTTCTTATATCATTTGTAAATGGGCAATAAAGGCTATTTTATTTATTTATTTTATTATTTTTATAATAAAAAAATAAACCGAAACCATTGACACAGGTTAACCCTACAACCTTGCCCCATAAGATTTCTAATCGACACCAAAAAGGTCATTCTGACCCAGAGTTGCACAACGGAACGCCACAAAAACCAAAATACCACCTAAGAGGGCAAAAACCCATAACGGGTTCGGAAGGAGCTAAACAAAATTTTCCTTTTTTCTTCTTTTTTTCTCTTTTTTTTCCTGCAACGGGGGCAAAAAGAGTACACAAAAAAGGCCACAATGAATAAATGTTTTTGCAAATACAAGAATCAACTTTTTCTTAGCACGTGTTCGAATTTTAAACTGGCTTTTTGTTGGTTCTGTTGTTTTTGTGTCAGTGTTGTGGTAGGTTAGGGATACAGAAGAAGAGACATCGGATGGTAGAGTTAAGAGGTTAATGATAATTATGTACATACATATATGTATAGTAAAGAATGACAAGTCAACAAAAAAATAATCGAACGGACTGTGAATTACGCAAATGTATGTTAAGGATAAAAGATTAACCATTTAGGTCAATCATCCCTACTATCATTATTGAGGAAGGTAAGTACTTAAATCGACGTAAAAACAAAGCAATTACAATATATTATGTATTGTTATAAATTGGGGCAGGTTAAGTTTAGAGAGGTTATTAGAAAAACAATATTGAAAAAATGGAAGCCAATCAGTCAATATTATTACCAAATATTTAATAAGGTTAAGGTCTGATAACAAAACAAACAAGTTGGGGAAGGTTAGTTTTGCTGACCTTGGGAAATAAAATAACCCAAATATTGTATATCAAATTGGGTTAGGTTAGGAGAGGTTAGGTTAGTTACAACGTTACCCAATAGACAGTACATTACTACTAAACTAAACAAAACCCGTTAAACAAGTAAAATACAGACATTTATTGCTCGATAATATTATAATAATGTACATTTTAATAAGTTTTTTTAGTATTAAATATCTAATACTAATCTAACTCTTCATAAATTATCATCAGCATTCAGCGGCAATCTTGTCTTCATTAAATTGGCTAATTTGCTGATAAGGAGTGATTTTAATTACCATTTAACATTTACACAGAATATGTAATAAAAATCTAACAAAATTATTACAATACATGTACCACATTATAGTTATTACATTTTTGTTGTAGATTTCATATACCATATATTTTTTTATGTCCATAACAAAATCCATTCGAATCGGTTCAGACATTTCATTGTAAAGAATTAACAAACATACACTCATAATTATATATAAACTTTTCCTTTTAATTATTAGAAATAAGTTAGATTATTTTAATAACTTGATAGTTAGATGCCAATAGGTTATAAAGTCTACGACTGGTCAGAACGTCACGTTATTTTTTACACAAATATGGGTCTATGTATTTTGTGTTATCTATTAATTATTATCACAGTAAAAGGTCTGGGACACTCACCCAGCCTTGAGTCGATTTTTTAATGATTTGCGAATATATCATTCTATTTTTGTTTTCAGTTATAGTTATGTGGTACGAACTATAAGCCGTGTATAAATTTTTTACAAAGTCTTACTTAACTTTTTTATTATAATACATATGATGCAAATTCAACGGTTTTCAAGATATTTATTAACACTAAACAATGTGTTATGAATGAATGGAAGAGCTTGACAACGAAATTTATTATTATTTTACTATAAACAACCGATTAAAATGTAAACACTTTAATTATTTTTAAAAGTCCGTGTAAATTAAGTGAACAATAAATGAAAGATTAACGACAAAATGGTAAACTGAAAAATATTAATTTCAAAACAAAATTATGTGTTTCTGGTGTTTGTTATCAATATAAATAAAATGACAGTGAATTTACTAGGGGATAAACTCAGTGTTTTCTCTTTTGTGTTGAAAATTAAATGATTTAAACATGAACCAAGGCGCTGGTCCTAGTGGTAGTGGTTTTAGAAATGAATATGAGGTATGTAGTATATAAAGTTTTTTTTTATTAATCTGTGCTGTCCCACTCCTGGGCAAAGGTCACCCCCAAAGTATAAAATTATATGAAATATATATTTTGTAAAATTATGAAGGGAGCTTTTTACGACTTTCTATCATAATTTCTTCAGCATAAAATGTTATAGGAATCTCAATATCCCGCTAGTTAAATTGTGATTTATTAAATATAAAATTTTATATGTACTACCACTATTTTATCTGACATTTTTAGAATACGTGACAATTTGACTTACGTGATACTTTTTGTAACCCACAAATAAATATAGTAAAAACCTGAGTATTTTGCACCACATAGCTGTGAAAAGAAAAAATGTAAACATTACAAAAACAACATTACTTTTTCGTGGCAAGTGAAATTCCTGTAAAAAATCTAGCAAAAACTTCATGAGCCCCCTTGCATTGACGCGATGGAAGAAAAAATATTTTTTCGTTCCAAATTCAAAAATGCTAGAATTTGCGCACGGGCACATTGGCAGGTAAAATTTGGCTTCGCAGGTAGAAAAAACCTTCGGCTGTTCGAAAAAAAAAAGGTTTCTTTTGTGCGACCCACCCTTAGTCTGTTCGCCTACGATTTGTTGCCCCGAAGTGGAATTAATAGGTTTGATACTTTGCAGCAGGTGTTTTATTTAAAATATTGTCTGAAATTTGATAGTAATGAATATTTTATATCGGTACTTTAATTAAATAACTTATATTAGTACTACGATTGGATCATGTCAAATGTTACTTAAACTTTATACGTGTGTTACAACAGATCTCGATCACTTAATTCTGTATGATTATTATTTTAACTAAACTAAAATAATTATCAAATTGCTTGTAGCTTGGAAATAACTAAATAAATTATCTAACTTTTGAACCATCATATAAAAAAATTGTTCTTCTCATTCCATTATATCCTCACAACTATCAAAATCACTTGATCCCCTAAAACCGCGGGGGTGGGAATATCGTGCAACAATGCAATGCGTATACGCACACTCCCACACACACAAACACACACACACACACTTTACAGTGTCGGATTACACAGACACACACAACACATTTATCTAGCATGTGGCGACTTGCGAGGTCTCAAGAATTTCAAATTTCGAACATGTGTAGTGAATTTACGTTGATGAGATTTTAAAAATTCACATCTGGTTGTTTTCTAGATAAGAGGTTGCAGGATTTTATGCAATTTTTAAAAGATTATTGCTTAGAGAGGAACCTTTTTTGGTTGTATTATTTCCATTTAAAAAATATGTCTTATAGTCTTAGTGTACCGATGTTCATTCTAGAGTACGTTAAGCCATGTTAAAGGACCCTAGGGTGGTTAGAATACACTAAAGTTGTCTAAAATTAAAATAACAACAACACCATAAGAGCTCATTTATTATTTACGGTAATATGCCTATTACAAGTAGCCACATAGCATTGGCTTCTTTCTTATAAATATAATACATATATATAAAGATGTGACTGGACATATGTATAATATTTGTAAAAATAGACCCAAACCGATTTAAAACAATTTTCTCTTGTAGAAACTTAAAGAAGAAAAAAAAACAACAAAACCAAAATTATTCTAAAAGCTAATCGAGTAGATAAATAAAAATCCAAGTAATCTATGTATCTCTTTTTTCTTTTTTAAGTTTCTGTAAATATTACCTTGCCTTTACTAAGTATACTCGTAAGTTGCTTATAGTATTACATATGTTATGTATACCATTTTATATAGTTTGTTGTTATATAACCAATTTCATTGTCAAGAGTACGCGGGTCGCTCAGTCGATGTAGTTTAGGAGATTGCGTTCATATTTATTTACTACTAAGTATTTTTAATAATCTTTACCTACATAACGATTCTCTTTTCTGTGTAAACGTAACACCGCTTGGGTTATAGAAAAACAATTTTAATTACTGAAATTTTATCTTCTTTTCCCTATAAAAAATGTAAGTGTTTGGTTGTGACAAACATTAATACACTTATCATCACTTCGGGTATAGTAAATGTGCATTATTGTAAATGTAATTCCTTGGAAAATGTGTTTTTTTTTTAACTGATTACGATCGACTGACGCCTAATGTTATAAAAATATGAAATTTTCGGGATATGAATTTGAATACATACTTACCATTATTTCGAACCGTGAACTTACCTTAGCAGAATGAACCGGTGATCTCTTGTATCAAAGCACGTAATTACACACATAGCCCGCACTAGATTGTTGATTTGCTACACGGCACATGAACTGTGGAGCCTTGAAATTCGTGAATAAATTGTTTATGAAGTGAAATATCAATCAAGTCAATGTATCTGAATGCAAATGTTAATTTAACTGTTATAATACGAGTAATTGAAAGCGTTAAGACAAATAACGAACATATCGTAAGAATTAATGTCATTTTCAATTTACGTACTATCTACGTATGTCATAATAAATACAGCAGTCATTAAGTCATGTCGGAGACCCCTGGAGCAGTTTAAATTCTCTTACAAAAGAGTTGGCCACTGTCAACTTACTCACTACTAGGGTAGTTTGAAATCTATGACCACCAGAGGTGGTCATTCACATACGAGCGTACTTACTAACTATTAAGGCTCCTAGGGTTATTTTGAATACTCTGCCACCAGGCTATGCCACTCTTGTTTTGTAGAAGAGTAACGTAGGTTTACATACTATTACGTCCCTTAGGACGGTTTAAAAGCTCTTGACACTAGAGTTAGCCACTCACTATTAAAAAAAAAACAAATGTTAAACCTCTCCACCACGTTTGGCCACGTCACTCCAATCAAGTCCCACACTGGCCAGTTTTTGTGGCTCGAGTCACGGCCATTGCCTAATAGTTACTTGATAGCCTGAATACCTACTTACATCTGTACTCTTGTATATAATGTACATACATACTTCATTTACATTGCCAAGTGCTGGTACATGGGTAGGTAGTACATGTGATTATGTACATAATGTATGTACTAGTTTCATGTTCTTCCTTCTTAGTAAAGTTGATAACTAAATAGTTTTTTTACAATAATTTTTTTTTTTTTTAAAGTGGTTCGGTAGTCTTTTTATACACTGGCCATTACTAGACAGTCAGGCATATAAGGACCAAATCACTGAATCTATGGCTCAAGATGGAGCTGTTGAGTTTATCTCTAGAATGAAACTAGCACTCAAAGGAGGGTGCCGAAACATGGCGTTAGGAGTAGAAGTTTGACGAACTAATATAGTTCTTTTCTATTGTTTAGATTGCTAAAGTTATGGTATACGAGAAACCGGAAGTGGCATTGTTCCTTGGCGTTACATTACTATTGTTGAGATTGAGGTTCTGGCTGATATTTAACTCTTTATACAAATCTAATGAGTTTCTTTTAGGCAAGCGTGATGTGATACATTGTTTTATTGTTTTACTTTAATGCCGTGTGCAGTAAAACTGTACATATTTTTTTTTTAACTAAATGAAATGAAATGAAATTCATTTATTGCCCGGAAACTAGTTGATTTAGGTTGTTTACATAACTAATAGTTAGTTAGTTTGTATGTGTAGTCTACAACAAACCAATTTTACATATAAAAAAAAGCTTTAGAAGACTGCTAATATATTTTTTTTTAATCTATATTTTAATATTTTGTCGTAGCCGACTATGTCACTCACTATAAGGCTTATACAGGGGGAGTGACATAGTCGGCTTGAATCATCTCTCAAATTGTCTTCAAAATAAACTATTCCCTTCCAAGAATACCTGCCTAGCAATTATAATTCCACCATCTACCTTATACCTAACGAATTCTGCCTCTAATCTTGATGGCCTTGAATTGTCTCTGCACATTGAATCGCTGATGTATTACCAAGCTGAACTTGAATTGTAAGTATATGCTTCTAACTTGTGCTTGGATACATAGGTACTTATTTATTTGGTATGTTTTAAGTGGCTACCGGGTTGGTTGTTTGGTTATATTTGTTTGAGTAATGTATATCTTATATGTATTTGTATATTCTATTTCTACTTATATTACGAAAATGCTGATGTACTTTTTTTGGTATGTGGCAAAGAACATATTATCTATACTTAGGTACTAATATTATAAAGCTGAATAGTTTGTTTGTTTGTTTGTTTGAACGCGCTAGTCTCAGGAACTACTGGTGCGAATTGAAAAATTATTTTTGTGTTGAGTAGGCCATTTATCGAGGAAGGCTTGAGGCTATATAACATCACGCTGCAACTAATAGGAGCGAAGAAACAGTGGAAAATGTGGAAAAAAACGGGGAAAATTATTCATCTTTGAGGGCTTCCATTGCGTTCGCTGCGAAAACGGTTCAAAATTCAAAGAATTAATGCCCAAAATAACTATTCCGCGCGGACGAAGTCGCAGGCACAGCTAGTTTCAAATATTTTGGGAAATTATGGAGGACACAACATTTTATGTTGAATTGTAAATTACTTACTATTGTTTGTGTCTTCCATCCATAAGAGACCGTTGCCATGTCAGCTTATTACATATATTGATATACATAATGTACTCCAGATACATTTATTATAATAAAAAATCGAACTTATTTACCTTTATATTAGGTAAAATAATCATTTATTTTATTTTTAAACAGCAATCAACAAATACATGCTTTGCGTTGTTATCCTTAGTCTAATGTATTCTCCTATTTTGTGAGCGTTTTAAAAGATAACAAAAGCCTGAATTGCTATGATTTATACCAATTTTTAAACACGATACATAAATCTGACATATATTTTCTATAATTCGAACAACTTTTATCGCAAAATTCAATGCCATTGAGGGGTCCCATAGCCACCTGACCCTAACAAAGAAGGACCTTTTAAAAAACTGGGATAAAAAAATCTCCCACGATATGTGCGTATTTATTTTTTATTCTTTTGAAGTTCTGTTATAATGCGTCTGCATTTTTATTGCGTCTCATTGAACGGTATTGTCGAAAATTCTCGATTTTCTATAGATTTGCGAATTGAACGCTCTTACGTGAAGATTCCCAAATTACATATTGTCACATTTTTATCTGATGTCGTAATAGGTCAGTGTATTTCTTTTTATTGTCAAAGGCGCGATTGACGTTAGATTTTTATGGCCTTTCTATAGTTTTCTTTTTTTGTAAATTATTGTATTGTTGTCTTTTAGGATAATATTATTTCTAACAAAGAGTAACATACATTGATCTGGCATCATTGCTAATTGTTTCATACTTATTTTATATTAAGTCATCATATTTTAGAAAACCATACAATTAAAACCACCTGCTACGAATCATGGCAAAAACTTCGGCGACAATCATTTCTAAGAAATCCGAAAACAAGCCCTTTCCGTTTAACAGCATATATGTCGTTATAAATCTTCATAAAACAACTTGCTATACTTGAAACAAGCCTATATTATTCACATCTGCTGACCATCCAAAAGTTTTAAATCTCTAAAACTATGGAACACCACAGGATGCAACCGATAAATTCCGAGACTACGGTAAAATCCACATTTTTGTAAACTCCGTAGCAAAATTAAGAATTGCTTCCCGACGCCAACTTGCTAATGATTCTACCCCTGAAAACCACATTCAAATCCCACCCTTATTCCCTAACAATTTAGATTAAAAATCAAATGGATATGTTAATACTGTAGATCATTAAGTCTTAGGGGATGCTATTCAAGATGTTGCAGATGAAACAACAAATAAGAACGACGTAACAAACAATATTGACGATGTAAATTCAACTACAGACATTAAGGAATAGAGTAGATATTGGAGTGTAGTTGTTGATGTAGTTATAGCCAGTGATGGTAGAAGGGATGATGCAGGTAGAGAAATTCGAACAGTTTGAGGGATGGAAGAAAAAAATTAGGTTCGTATTTAAGATACAAAAGCGGGCGTCGGCGTCACGCTGTGCGATGGATGGCCCACGGATGCAGTTTTAGATTTTACTGAAGATTTGGAAACATTCAGACAGTTAATTGAAAGAACGAATGAAAGCGACCACTTGCAGGCTGATAAATTTAAACCTGATGGTGATAATAAAGTACGATGTTTAGGAGTTTGTGCTGCTATATTTTGAAAAAGAATTGTAAATGTTAAGTTTTTGAGATACTAAGAAATCATTCAGCATGTGTATCCATTAAAATTTACTTTATGTTTATGGCATTAGGCTTGATGAAAACGTTGAAGCACGGTTTACCGCCCTTGCTTATAAGTAAAGTTAAAATCATTTACAATATGTAGTTTTCAAAGTGTTGTTGAAATGTTGAATGATTTAATTTTTAATACTTATCATGAATCTAAAGGAATACAGTATCTGTTACTTTTATTTACTTCTTCTTCTTATCAAATGAGAGTGGCCAACTCTGGTTTCGAGAGTTCATCAAGCCGCCCTAAGGGCCTCTGACATGGCTTAAATACTGCCGTATTAGAAAAAAAGCCGGGACCTACAATTTAACGTGTCCTCTGACCCACGGAACCGCCCAACATGGAATGCCACTTTTCGGTCACCTATCCAAAGACTGGCCGCGTCGACCATTGCTTAACATTTGTAATCATTTACTGACTCGTAGCAATAATTTCTGAAAAAAATAAGATTTGAATAAATTTACATGATGCATTTATTGTAGGTATTAATAAATGCATCTTTTCAGATCTTGACGATAATTTATTAACTCGCCCTCTTACTTATCATACTAGTAATGTTTTTTTTTAATACCATCACATCTGCACAAAACAATCCCTGAGAACAAATATAATAAAAACCCCATATAAAACACATTGCCCGAATATAACAAAAAAATACTAATATCTCTAAGAAGTAACCTTTATTGCGACCTATAAAAGTTGAAAATAAAAACTACGATGGCTCAACTTTTTGTGATAGAATTTGAAACAAAAAATAGGCGCCCACATCTTCCGACAGGAAGAGGAACTTATTTGATCATAATAAACATTAGAAATCTCAATAAAAAATATCGAACCAGGTGGATTATAGAAACCTCTTTTTTGTACCCTATCAAAAGTGGTTTAGTATTTGTTTTGTGAGAAAAACAGAAGAAGCCACCCTTTGCATTTAATAAAAAAAAGTTATAATAATGAGCACAAAAAGTATTTTTTCTTTCGGTAGCTAAAAGAAGCTTTTTACAACACGAAACAAAAAGTGCAATTTGAAAAGAGAAAGTGTTTTTGAAATATTTTTGTTTGAAAAGTTCGTGTCGGCGTTTTTCTTCATCTTTGGTTTTATTGGTATCTTTATAACGTCCAGTAGTTTTATCTTATTTATCTTATTGCTTTGTAGTTACCGCTTATTGTTTGTTCTCTATTGTGTTCTTCAAATATTTTTCTCATTATTATTTCGTGCCATATACACCTACAGGTTTTTTAATCCGATTAGTCGGGTGTATTGTCTCGTTTATGATTAAAATAGTCTTGTAATTTTTTAAAACCTCTGCCTTTATTGTAATACGTAAATCTTTTAAAAATAAAATAATTCTTTAATCTACATCAAAAATTTCTTATGTAAGGCAAAACTTTATTGTAAAATATAATTTTGAGACTCATATAGGTATTATTTATTTTAGATAAAAAAAATACACTTTGATACATTGATCGGATATTGCATTCTTTTGGTTCGGTAAATTTATGACATCATTATAATAATATTAAAGACTGTCTAGATTTTTTCAATTTCTAATATATTATAGCTATTACCTATACAATGTCATAAATTCAAATCTGCTGCACAATCCAATCTAGACGAAATCCAATCTGTTAAAAAACTAGTAGCAGAATAACTCTTATTTATAGTAGCATTATTTGTTATCAAGCAATGAAGATACTTCAACATTCTGTCTCGGAACCTGTCCTCAACCGGTTTGGACCATTCGCGTGATGGATCACCGGACACTCATACACGTAATCCCATCTACCACCTTACCTGCTTCGAGGCAAACTTCCTCTGATACTTCTCTCGATTCTACAACCACTGCTGCTTTTGTTTCTTTATATATATTACCAGTCTATGTATTAGTAGCAATGGATTGTGATTGTCTTTTGTCGTCGTTCCTCGTTTTAAGAATCTGGTCATTATAGTGATGAGTTATAAATTGAGTAGACCAAAATGGCGGACTCCCAAAATACAGGTTCCGTGAACATACGTAAGATGCATTATGTTATCTAAAACTTTAAATTTTATGGATTGTAAATCTAGCCAATATAATATCAATTGATGTTAATGAGATAAGAGATCGTAAATATTTTTTATGGCGTGCTATAATTCATTGCCAAGGTCAGTTGTACTTTATTAGATTTTTGCCAGAAATATTTATTTATTTTGTTGTATATGTTACGGCTAATACCCGAAGTGCGGCTACACCTAGTTTTAGCCGGTTAGAACTAGGTGTAGCCACTTAGTCTTGGTTAAACCTAGTACGAGCCGATTGTTTTCGGGTAAAACTAGGTCTCAAGTCCTGTTGTAGTGCAAGTGTTGGACTCGAAGTCACTTGTATGTGACGGAAGGTAGATTAGGTTCGTTAGGTTGCTTTCTACCACGCATATGCGACGACGAGCGAAGCGAGGAGGAGCCAACTTCTTTCAAAACATGTCTCGATTCGGGGTTTAACCAAGACTAAGTGGCTACACCTAGTTCTAACCGGCTAAAACTAGATGTAGCCGCACTTCGGGTATTAGCCGTAACATATACATTAAGCCTACAAAGTCTGATGTACCAGTTTTCATCAATCATTGTTATAAATTAAATAATAATATCCTTTAAAAGTGTGTATAGTTATGTTAATTTCTAAACTTTTTTATTTATTGTATGTAGGTACGAACAAACGATATCCAAATTCACGTGTATATTGAACACACACCCTCTAACACATTGCTCAATGAACACAAATACACCTGAACAGAAAATTATCCAAACCTTACATCATAATAACAATACTATCATGCATCAATATCCTACTTCCGCACCCTTTGACCAAAACAGGTGATTTCAAATCAAAATAAGATGTAAAAAACACCTATTCAATTGACAATCCCTTCTAAGTAGGGCTCAAAAAAACTTAAACGCATATGAATGGAATATACTCATAAAATATAAAAAATCAAGGACGAATGAAAACGAAATCGTAAAAAGTGAACCCTTTAAAAACAAACAAATAAGTGAGGAAGTAAAAACGAGTAAAAAATGTGTATCAGATGTTTTAAACATAATTTCATGGAATGGACCATGGTGCTGTTTAAGTACCATAAACTTTTGAACTATGGTTTGCTTAAGATTCAAAGAAAAAGGAAAACGTGCAATACAAAAAACAGTAGCATATGACTACTGCAGCTTGTGAACAAGGCTAGCCTTATTTATAATAAAATAAACACAAAAATTTTAATCAGTGATTCACTTATGACGTAAATTTTGTAAGGAGGTAACATGGTTTTGGTTTGATATGAATATCTTTTTGACACAACAATAAATATATACTTAGAGTGTCTGTGGTGTCTCCTTTTAAATTATTAACATTAACAATTTTTTAAGCAAAACTAACTAAGTACCTATTTAACAATAATAATATAGAAAGACAAGGGGAAAAAACTAAACACACTAAGGTACTTACTAACAAATTCTGAATATATTATTATTGATGTAGAAAGTAAAAGCATATGTTAAAAACGATATTCTAATTTTGTAAAAAGGGAACAAAAGCTATTTGTCTTTATTTAAAATAATAAAATATAAAAACAAGGAAAGAAAAACTAAACATACTAGGTACTACAACATAAAAAGGGGCACTTAGAAAATCTTTAGAGAAGCCTAAAGATAATCTAAGTGCTCCAGCCTACTACCAGAGGGCAGCGTGCCCAGCATGCTGGCCGCATTACCACGCTGGATGGCAATGCTGATACGTTGAGCCAGAAAAAGGCCAGCATTTTGGTCATGCGTCGCGTCAACCAAACGTTTCGAGAGGTTTTGGAAAATAGTACAAAATAGTATAACAAAAGCTAGACTACTTTGAAAAATTAAATTATATTCTAGGTCATAAAAATCGGCTTCATAACAGAAAGTGAAATCCAGAACAATGATCCAAATAAATTTTATGGCAGTAATATTGTCATAAAAATTGTACTTACTAAGTTGCCGATGTCTTTGTGCTTTTTTATCCATAAAAGGAAGCGCCAGCCTTGAAAGAACAATAAAAAATATTTGGACATTATTTCATAAGTTTAAGTGTAAATATCATTTATTAAAAAAAAAAATTACAAAACATAAAGTTTACTAATAAAAATTCATTTATAAACTAAAACTTATAATAAATTTAGAACACTTACATATATAAAATGAATATGTATATACTATAAGTGAACTATATCATATCACATATTATTATAAGTATGTATCTAAATTATCATTTCCTATTGCCGTGTGCTTTTTTCATATTAAAGATATATTATTATAAATAAAGTCATTTAGCAAACATGAAATATACTTCAGTTGCTATTTCTTTAGCTTTCTCAATTTTATCCACTATAGCCGATTTCTTTTAAATTCCTGTAAATCCATATATCACTAGGTGGAGCGAGGACCTCATGAAGATAGCAGGGAACAGGTGGAGACGAGAAGCACAAAATCGGGCTGAGCGGCGTGCCTTGGGAGAGGCCTATGTCCAGAAGTGGACGACTGTAGGCTGATGATGATGATATCCATACGTATACATTTTTAAATTTCTTTTTAGAATACCTTAAAAAAACCAGACAGGAATGCAAGATGTTTGTGGTTTTACAGTTACTGACACTATAAAAACGAAGATAAATTTTAATAATAATTTCATCTCGTCTTCACACAAAAATGAGTAGTATTATATATTCCCTGGTCACTGGTCAGTCAAACAATATTTACCCCATATTTGGACCCAGAGCCAGACTACATCTGCTCTAATCTCTTTTTGTATGTTACCCTCACTATGAATGCAAAAAGCTCAGATTTGAAGCTTTCTGTGTTTTTAATAAGCTGTGATTGATATGTATCAAAGCTTATTTCATTAATAATATCCAAGTGATTTTAGTACCTATTTATGGAAATTTGTTCTAATAAATTTAATACCATAAAAATATCTAAGTAAATTGCACATAGGAGATATGGTTTATTTCGAATTGTCTTTTGTTTATAAAAATAATCAAAGCTTGAAGATATCATTTTATGGTACCTTAACTGTTAATAATTATTACTAAATCTGTATTTCCGAGAAAAGAAGTACCTGGTGTACAGGTTCTATGAGCTTTGAACTTTTGAATATTAGGATTATTGCTTAGTCTCCATGCTACGGAGGTAAATCTTTTTATTTTAAGAATATTATTCCTTGTACTGTTAAGCCTTGTTTAAGGGCCATTAACTACCAGTAATATTTTTATTTATTTACTCATTTAATGTAACATTTGCAACAGATTTGTTTCCTACAAAACTTGCATCGTCTATGATATACCTATATAATGTAAATGGCTTATTAAATCCATTGATAAAACTTATTCTATCAAATTATGCTAAATACTTTAGTTAATACAGTGGTAATTATTCGTTGACATATTTAATAGGTTTGGCATCAAATTATTCACGAGCTCAAATATTGTCTCTGCATTGACCAAGCCCGTCATTAGAGGCAATGTAAACTCTGTTTGCAAAGAGTCTGCTTTCAATTTCAAATCATTCGTCTTCCTCGGAGGGGTGTTCGATTCCCGTCAGTCCCTCTGCTGCATACAATTAAGCACCCTCATTTAAGTCTGGTCAATGACAGCCCTGTTTTAATCAATAACTTCTTTTTCGCGCGTCCTTGGTTCTTTTTTTCCGGCGCGACTTTTTCTGCGCGTATTACGTTGATTATGTGTCAATCGGGCCGCGCTTTTTTCATCAGCAACGTCTTACCTCGTTTTCAACGATTCCGCAAAAAGCTCCGCAAAAAAGGCAAAAGCTCAGCCAAAAAATCGTCTACCGAACAGTATCTCGTATCGCCGGTCTTGTAGCCATTTTAATTATTATTTAATACCGGGGGACGAGCACGTGGCGAGGTGTCCCGTCTCCCTCGCACCCGGGGGATGGGGCGCTCCGAGGCTCGGATCTCTCGCTTCCCCCTTGCCCACTTACACACATAAAAATCGTGAATAATAAAAAAATGTGTACACATTTTTTTCGCTTAACCACCGTTCGTCTGTGTGCGTGCCTCACGCCGCTAGAGCGAGACGCGGCTACGTGTCAGAGCAGGTAGCACTGCTCCCCTCCCCATTTTTTTAAGCTTAGCTGTGGATGTTTGCGTCCGTGTGATTTTTTTCATTTTTATGTGTTAGTGTACCCCTCGCGCGGTGTAGTTCACTTTTTCTACTATAGATCTGAATTTCAGTCTCGTTTTTGCCGCGTCGGTCTAAAGGCGGGCGAGGTGGCATTTTGTATTGCATTTTAGTGAGTCGAGTGTTGTACTCGTGGTACCTACTGCAGGTACGGACACGTGCTAGCTAGCAGCGGGCCGCGGCTGCACTCGCCGCGCGAGAGAGACGGCGCGTCCACGACCGCCACAACAACATTAGCCACACTAAAATATCGACAACAAAAAATCTTGTAATTCGGATCCTAGTAACGTCGGCTGGCATTCATAACTTTACCGCAGGGTCAAGAGCACGCCTGGCTTTTTTCTACCCGCTGAAATAAAGCCGGCATTTTTTTTAATGTTTATTTGCGAGGCGCACGTGGTGGACTTTTTGAATAATTTTGGCGATTCCGCCGGATGTTGCCTTCTGGACGTGTTGTGACGGTGTTGTTACCAGATTATGTGATATATTATTAGTGACATTGTAGTATAGGAACAAACTGTGATTTTATTATGGTGATATAGTTGGTGAACGAGAAGAATTTTTGGATAGTGACAGGTGAGGTTTTACTGTATGTTTTTGTTAATTAATTTGGAAGCGGGTCTCGCTTGCCTCCCCTTGCTTGGGGGTAGGAGGAGGTACGAGCCTCCCCCGGGGGGTAGTAAGACTCGACGTGAGAGTCCCGGTCGGTAGATAAATCGCACGATTCTGTCTCTCAAGGCGACCTTCAATATTTCCCGACTATAAATATACGGAAATATTTTTGGACAGCGCAATGGGTGACGTTAATTTAGAGTCAGTTTAATTTGTTACTGACATCTGTCACCTTGTTTGACAACAAACTGTTTTTAGTTATAGGAACGCGGACTCGCTTCCAAATTTTATTGTAATTTTTAATTAATTAATTGTAAACCAAAATGTTGCCAAATATATTACATACCTACGTATATGTTTACCTACATTCGTTTTTTAAAAGTAATTTAGCAAGAAAAAGTACAGACAGGTGGTAATAATTAATTTAATAGATGTAAAGTAATAGGTTGTGTCGATTGTCTTTGTCAACAGAATGCTATCTTAAAAGGAAGTGAGTCGCCCTAGCCAGTTTTGCATACGGCTTATCAAAACACCTGCTCAAAACAACATGAAATTTACATACTGTCATATTTTACATTTAATTAGTAAGCAGGTCGATGTCATTTCGCTTGGACGATTAGATTAAATATTTTCTCGTAATACTTAATTATAAAAAATAACATCGATTATTGACTTTTGTTAGTTTGATAACTAATACAAAGTGTTTTTTTTTTCACATTAAGTAGTTAAAATAAATAGGTATGTAATCACAAAAAATACATCAATCACAGCTATGTTTCAGAATTTTAATAATTTCAATCAAGCAACTTGAAACCGGCAAAGATGAATAAATTAAGAACGTGCTCCAATAAATAAATCATGAAATTTTAGAAACCGACAAAGTCAGTCCTCTGTCAGATGACAAATACCTGTCAAGCAACCTTGTACTTAACGCTTCAGTAGCCAAGAAATCTACAATAACTGCTCAAACCGTATTAAAAACTAAAATGACAAAAACTAAGCAGGTTAAAAAACAACAAGTACTTAGCGACAGCTAAAGACCTAGAAAAAGTGGCCACGCGTCAACACAAAAAATCTGACAAAAAAGTTTTCGGTTCGACAAATTTGCAGTTTGGTGCACAAAATTTTTCTTATATTTTTCCTGGATTTTTCGAAAGAAGGTGCTGCGTCAGATATTTTATTCTATTCCACAAAAAACTTAATCACTATCAATGATTTTGAATTTTTTGCAAACCTACTTTTAGAAGTACCGTGTCATGACAGATAATTTCCATTTGATTTTTGCTTTTCAAAATAACCTTTGACGATCAATCCTGAAAATACCTGTTTCTTTGCAAGTAATTTAAAAAAAAAAACATTAATCATGATCGTGTGATGAGACATACTTACAGAAATTAATTTAAATTCAAAATTTATTCAAAAATTCAAAAGCCGAGCGGTGATTAGTAACTAACCGCCTAACCCAACACAAATAGTTAACAAAAACCTAATTATATGCCTGAAGCTACTTCCCTGGACCAAACTAGTATGTATTATGATTACAAATCTTTGAGTCGATCAACCATGAGGCCCTGTTCATATACATCACCAAATAACCGATCACAACCAGCTTTTAAAATTCAACTTTAAAGACAAAGCTTTAAGACTCAAATTGAACAGGACAGGACGAATACTTACCGCAAAGTTACTTTGTTTTCTTTTCTATACGCGCAATTATATCTTTGACAGCCGTGTGCTGGGCATACTCTGGTACAGATAGTGACAGAAATATATTGCTAATGACCATAGATAAAAAATAAAAAATGATCGCATAAAATATACTATAATAACCAATAAAAGTTACAAAAGCTCGTAATAAGAAATAGATGCTCAATCGATTTCTGATAATTATGACTTAATATTTATCTGACATTAAAGTTAACATTTAAAAGTCTGAAACAAGCAGTAGCAATTGCTGTTTTCAATTTACGAGATAAAATCGTAATTAGCAGTTAACACATGTTGCTGAGTATACATTCAAGTTTACGCCTTTAATGCCATGTTGTAATGAATTGGAAGCAAAAAACGATATTGCTACCGAATTGGTATCTGATAATGTTAATAAGACAAAGTACGGGAGTGAAGTAGTGGTGTCGAGTGTACAAGCCAGCTATGTGATTATAGATGCCTTATTCGATCCGGCATGTGGGCTAGGGGCTAGATCATTGACACAACCTACGCAGGAGCTACTCGTCACCTGCTCGCAACAAAAAAACAACCACTTTTTGTCCTTTAAATCTTGAAATAGACGAGATTCTTTAACATAGATTAAAATCAATCGATAACATGATATAATAGCCCGTAATTATGATATGCGAGATCGAATTTACAATAACTAAAGATTACGTAGGAGTTAAGGAATAAATTGATTGATATCTGATGTCGGTATCATCGTATTTTATTTGGCAACATATTGGATTTACAAAAAACAATCAGTAAAACTACAGTCAAAAATTATCTTTCCAGCTTAATGAAAACGGAGGATCTCGGTATAATTCCATGACAATTACTGGATTAAGACACATATTTTTGTAAGACAGTGCCAAATTAGAGAGAATTTATACAATTAGATAGATAGAACATAAAGAAATAATCAAGATGATGGAAGGACGGATCGACTACCGACCGGACGGAGGCGGTCTCGACTACCATAATTCGCCACTTATGGCAGAAATACACGTAGATAACTACTCGCATATACACAGGAGCATAGAACACCTAAGATCAATAGGCGTTCCACCTCCGATAGACCCTCATAGGCACTTAGCATCGAATCTAGAAAGCTTAAGAAGATATGAACAGCACGATGAGATGCCAGAAATAAAGCCGTCCGTGCTAAGACTGTCAGAGTTCAAAAGCATACAGGATGTGAGATCGCATGATCAAGAGAACGATGCGCACGCGCATAGACAGATGACGCCACACTCGCAAGATGATGGGCCCAAGGGATACAGTGCGCCGTCCACGCCGCTCTCGGAAAATGGCGGACAGAACGTGCAGGAGGAAAAGGTTTGCAATGCTTTCTTTTATTTTTACTATTTATTTATATACTATGCGTTTGGTGTTTACCCATACGCCTAGGAGAATATAAAATTTCATTTCAAATGTTACTCTTAAAAAACTAACAAGATTTTGCCGTTGAATTGCATTTGATTTTTGCTAGTCTTATAAGAATATCCCGCCATCGGAAGCTTTAACACATTTAGTTATATTTGATCCACGACCTTTTATATTTCTCTGCTCCGTTAGCTTAGTTGGTAGTGGCTTTGCCTTCTAATCTAGGGGTGCGGGTTCGATTCCCGCATGGCACAAGTAATTATGAATATTAAAATTTGTAATTACTTGTGTTAAGTCTGGTCGTTTCTATGTATAATAAGTATGTATTTACAAAAGAAAAAAAAAGTATATATGTATTATATCCGTTATCTAGTACCCATGATACAAGCGTAAGCTTAGTATGGGGCTAGATGGCGCTGTGTGATATGTCCTGAAATATTTATTTATTTATTTATTACACTAGAACAAAACTACGTCTAAATCTTTTAGTGTTATGGCACGTTGATCAGCAATTACGTATGAAAACGATTCGTAGGTAGATAATTTGAAATCCTTGAACATTTCGGAAGTCTTCAACGGCTTGACGTCATTGAGCTCGTATAATTCGGCAGCTCAGCACATTGTTCGTTGAGTGATCATTATAACATCACGAAGTACGCCTTTTCCGTGTACAACATCATTAATCTTAGATATTGTTGCATTGCCATCAACGATATTAGAATTATCTACAATTGGACTTGTGGCACTTGTTTTATCCTCCATTTCAGTTAGCGTTACTGTTTTGGCGTTTGTAGTTTTAATCATTTGTTTATCTTAGAATCATCAAGTTTTGAATGGGGATTTGGAAGTCATGTTACATGATATTTATAATTTATTCAGTAATGTAAAGTATGGCAAGGTGTCAGGTTGATAGCATTTTGTTCCTTTTTCATACTCAAAAATCTATAAGCAAGGTTCTCATACTGGACACATAACAATCAGTTTGTAAACCAATCTAGTATGATATTACGGAATTTCAATATCCTATTCATTAGGTCGTATTCTTATCATTTTTATACATTACTTATTATTGAAATTATATTTATCCGTGTCTTAGGCCATGAAGTGATATATCGCAAAGTGAGATAACCTAACCTTAGTCTGTTTTTCTAATATCTGAAACCTAACTAACGCAGAGTTGTGCAGGTCATGAAACTGATAACCTAAAAAAATGAATTTTATGTTACTAAGCAAAATTTTTTGCTATCGCTGATAATATGTTTTGTTTGTGTGTTATGTCTGTTCTGTTATTGCTTTCTTGTTTATCTCCAACATTATCTACCTAAATTGTATTTGGTACTATATTATATAATGAAAACATTTTTATGTCTCGACCCGTTTAGATACTCAAGTTTATCAGAAAAACTTATCTCAAAGGTTTATTTTTTACCACCTTAACCTTCACCTTAAAACATTTTCAATTGAGCCCCAAAGTTAATGCATTGTTAAATTTCTAATTTTGAGTACATCTTCCGCCACAAATCTGTATAATCATACCATCATTCGTATGTCTTGAATAGGTAGTTTTCAGCGATAAGGCCATTTGCACAACTTTAGTAACTGTTTTTTGGTTTGAATCATTCCTCTATCTATCGTTTGCTTAAAGTGGGGCTAGATGGCGCTGTGTTCAATGTCCCGCCACATTTATTTACTAGTGGGTGCTCGCGGCTTCGCTCTCATAAAGAAGTAAAACTTCCATCCCCTATTTCACCCCTTTTCAAAGTAGCATTTCCAAAAATCCTTTCTGAGCGGATGCCGCGTCATAACATCTACCTGCATGCCAAATTTCAGCACGATCTATCCAGTGGTTTGGGCTGTGCGTTGATAGATCACTATGTCAGTCAGTCATCTTTGAGTTAATAATTTAGATTTTACTTATATATATTTTTCTCACTGACAATCAGTCTGATAAGAACCAAGATCCAAGTGTTCACTGTCTTCTAGTCAAGTTAAACTATACACGTGCAAAGTAAGTAAGTAGTAAGAGCCAAGTTCAAGAGCGGTTTTAGACCTTGCCGAAACACGTTAGGTACCACAATGCATCACCAACCAGTCACTTGTTAGAATCTGTTTAGCATTTAACACTTCCTCGTTGAATTATCAAGTTATGTACTTAGTTTTATTTTATTCATATTTTTATTGCAGCTGGAATTATTTTAGATTTTTATGGATGTTTTCTTTTGTGTTGAGTATTTTAGTAATGCAGTTAGCTATATCTTATTGGGTATTCTAAAATAAACAATTATTATCGCATAAGAGTAGCCATCTCTAGTTTCCAGAGAATTCAAAACGTACTTTGAGCATTGGGCGTACTGCGTTCAGCACAGTTCGTAAAGGTGAATAATGTGATGAATGCTTAAGTTATTCGTAATCAAAGTAAAAAACGAATTAATATTAAATTATTCAAAAACATCACTTATCTCGCGTGATCAACTTTGATAAGCACATCGTAAATTTTACCTTTTCATCAGATCTAATAAAAAAAACACCTACCGGATTAAAATGCGATTTTTATCGTTTTTTGTAAGTTTCAGAATCAATTGTCTTAGAATCGCTTCTTCATAACAAAAAAATACAAAAAATCTATTTAAAACGAAAACTATCTAAATAGGTTTAAATGGTTTAATAGTTATCACTTTTTCTAAGGTTAGTTAACTATTTAGTTAGTATGTGTTTTTGTGGTTTTATTAACGTTAGTTTCGTTAACTTATTTTTTTCAAGTACGAGTCGGACTCGCGCACGTTTATTGTATGCCCCTTCAATTTTTTGTTTTTTTTATTATTAGTATTTGTTGTTATAGCGGCAACGGAAATACATAATTTGTGAAAAAATCAGTTTTCTAGCTATCACGGTTTATGAGATCAGCCTGGAGATAGACAGACAGACAGACAGAAAGACAGATAGACAGACAGCGGAGGCTTAGTAAAAGGGTCCCTTTTGGTTACGGAACCCTAAAAATTGTTACATAAGTAGCTACGTATTTTACTTAAATATTATTATTTACTTGTCTAAAACACTTCATTATTAAACACTTTATATCACGAAAGCTAACTACCGCCATCTTGAAGTTCTGATGAGTACGGATATGCCTTGAACACTCAAGGTCAGAGCCAGGTCGAATAGAGGTAACATAGGTTGTACAGGACGGAGCCTATTGTGTGTTATTTTATGCAATTACATAGATTACCCGTGTTAGGAATTAATGAATTTAGTGTGCTATGGATTGGACTTATGGAGGTTCCGGGTTAATTGAACTCTGTTATAAAATCTAACGAATGAAACTTAATGAACGCGCGTGATTATTCTTTCGGTTTTTCACCTCATTGATATACCACTTAAAATAACAAATTAACATAAAATAAATACTGTTCGATTTCAGTACCAGTGTGCCCATTTTAGACCACATCGTTGCTTTATATAAATTTTTCGCTTTTTCTCGTATATATCAAACAAAACATATAAATTACGATTCCAGTACAGTTGTGCTAAACTTTAAACCTCAGTTGCTTGTACTAGTACCTATTGCTTTAGGTGTCTTGGCGATCTAATGTCTGTTCTGTATAAAAAAAACGCTTTGGTTGCAACAGAATTCCAAAGTATGAATGAAATCGTTACGCTTAGCTATTCTTACAGCATGTATTGGTACCACATGGTATGAACTTAAAAGATACCTACCTTAAAGTATAAAAAGTTAAGTCTGATAACAAATACACTTAACAACTCAAAAATGGTTACAAGGTTATTGATAAGGACCCTCCGAGTTGTTATCAGCAAATATTGTTAGAAAAATATGAATTTATTTGCAAGGCAACGTTTATCTCCATGTCTAGTTGCGTTTCTTGATATATTAACCGACTTTCAAACGAGGATTATACATTTGATTGTGTGGTTTTATTTTACATGTAAAGGTTCAAACATTATTTCTTCAACCCTCGATGTACCTACGACGACCTTATACCGTGCATGTACATACATACATATATACTATATAATATACCTACAATATTTTGTAATTGTTATAATTTAATTTATTTGTAAGTTTCACATAGATGGATTGTTTTCTGGTAACTTGACTATTTACATATTTGTATAAAAATATAGTTTCGATTTCTTTTTTTTTCATTGTTTTGGCCTATGAATCAATCGCTTGTCAACATTTTTTCAGTATATTTTTCTATGATTATGTAAACATGTTTTACCACACAAGTGCCTTAATATGTAAATGAATGTGCGGAGGCCAAGGTCCCACATAATATTTCGGAAAATATTCCCTCTTCTCTGCATTATTTCATATGTAGTTTTCAGTACCATCTCAAGTCTGGCCCCGAAAATATTTCAGTAAATTTGACTTTCAATTTGGTAAACAACCTTGGAAAATTATTTGTATTGTAAATTTTATGAAACATGCGAGTTACAGTCTGGTAGGTATACCTGAAGAAAAAATGACAAGTTTGCAAATTAGTTACTTACCTGTATAAATTACAATACCTTCTCGTAATATTTTTTTCTTTACATAAATAAAGCGTCAACTATTTTTTTAATACACAATATGTCATGAAATATAAATATTACACGAAAAAAATAACAAAAAAATAATCAATCATTACAACAAGGTGTTAAACCACAGTTTCCACTAGGGTCGTAACTCGTAACGAAATTTATTTTGCTAATCGAATCGAATCTATTCTGCACGTCTCAACTCTAATCTATCGAAAAAAACCCGATCTCGTTTCCCGCGCGAATCGCCCGCGCTCCGTCGAATTCGATTCAAGGCCGCATTCCAATTTCAAAGCATCCATTGTCAATGTCGCCGGCCACTGCGTATGACGGATATGTTTTCTTTGGCTGCATCGTCCGATTTATGGATGACTTTTTATTTAAGTTTGTTTTTTTATGGTTGACTGTTTTTTCTTTCTATTTTATCTATCTATGCCCTTTTAAAATAGTTTATCTGTTACATAGCACGCGTTTGAATTGTCAATAATTACCTACCTACATAACTAGATAGGTACGCAATAAAAAGTTGATAAATTGAATTTTCCATACTTATCAATAAATGATTACATATATTCTAACTTTCCTTTTTTAAACTACTTATCTATGTAGTTATTTCACTACTCGGTGTTGAATTATTTTTTATTATAATATCTTTGTAGTGATCATTTCAGGTATTATTTATGGCTATATATTTTCAACAAGCTGTGCGCGCGACTTCGTCCGCGTGGAATAGTTATTATCATAAAAACGGTTCTAGTGAGTTAATCTTAAAAGATAGATAAATACTAATGCAGACGTTTTGTTAAATCATTTCAAGAGGAATAATTCTTTCATACATATTTTTTTGATATCTTGAACCATTTTCGCAGCGCATGCAACGGAAGCCCTCAAAGATGAACAATTTTCCCCGTTTTTTCCACATTTTCCATTGTTTCTTCGTTCCTATTAGTTGCAGCGTAATGTTATATAGCCTAAAACCTTCCTCGATAAATGGTCTATTCAACACAGAAAGAATTTTTTAATTCGCACCAGTAGTTCCTGAGATTAGCGCGTTCAAACAAACAAACAAACAAACTCTTCAGCTTTATAATATTAGTATAGATTTATACTGATGATACTCATGCATTGATCAAAGTACATAATACATATTCTATGTAGCCCAAGATCCTTTGGTTAAAAATGTTATCATCTTACTACTTACGTACTAAATTATTACCAACAAAGTATACGCAATTAATTAGACAGCCTCTACTTAGAGTTGTATTTTACATTAAAGTCAAAATAATTACACACAAGTATATACTAAAGGTATAATTTGTCGAACTTCACCGTCCCGGCTCCATACGTTAATTCTCGGAAGTTATATTATAACTAGTTTGTTATTAGAAAAAATATCTCTATCCTTATGTAAGTATAAATAAGGTCGATAATGGTGTACAGAATAGTTTTCAGATCGCAAATAGAGAATTTATTCGTGTGTAATTTTGATTGACACCAACCATTACGGTTGACTAGGTATTGCGTCACCATATACCTAAATAGAAATAATGATTACTGCCTAAAAGTTGTATACTATTTTGAACTGTATGCCTTTTGTAATAAACATCAATTTGTTTTGGACTTGTCTGGAGGGTGTTTCGTTACCATGTAAGACTAAATTACAGGTTCATCTTGACATTGAATATTTGACTTTGAATTGTTTTTGAAACTACATTTTAACTATGTACCTATGTGCCCAGACAGATATTGTAGCATCTTATTTAAAATTGTCTGTCTACCCTATTTTTTAGGTTATAAATATATAAATTGTATGTACTTACCTATAGGATGGTTACATGTATTTTACCTGACTGTATACATTATTTATTTTATTCAAAATGTATAAAAACGTAAACTTGCAAAACTCAGAAACAGAAACTTTGTGATTATAACATGTACAAACTATAAGTTTCAAACAGTTTTTTCATCTCCTAATGATGAATTTAACATCATTACTATGTCCTTCCTTTGCAAAGGCACCGGTAATTAGCTCAGCGGGAGCAAAAACTACCAAAATAAGTCCCCTGGTGCTAAATTACACACCAGGTTTATAATGAGTGCTTTACAATACACATTGTTTTAAAAACAATATTATTATACATTTAACGACAAAAGAAAATAAGATAAGCAATGCAATAAAACACATAAGAGATAAACATGAAGAGACTATTTTTGGACAAAGCTTTTGTTGGCATAAAAACTAAACAACCGGGTTCGAATCCGGCCCTACACCAATGACTTGTATTTTCAAGTTATGTGTGGATTAGGAAAACATCGTGAGGAAACCGACATGTTTGAGGACCACAAATATCCGAGGACATGTATCTTCCGTGGAAGGACCTGGGCGCCCACCACGATGTATCTGCCCAAGAAAACTCCCCTAGCGGATTCATTCTGCGGGGGAGTCACGACCCTCAGTCATGAGGAATACGACTCAAGAGAGAAGAGAAACTAAACATACATATTGATAAGTAGCAGTTAACTGTCACTTTTGATACAATTCCAAAATGTAATGTTCATTGAGTCACCTACTTTATAATAATGCCAAATTACGTAAGTACTGAATTTAGACCAATTTTATACTCGAAATTAATATATCTATAAAAGAACTAAACCAATGTAAAAATAATGCAAACGTGCAACATCTTAGACTACAGTGGTGCTTAACATCAGGCAGGCTGTTTGTCAAACGTTGGCTTATTCCAAGATAAAAAAAAATAAAAAATATAGTAATCACTTTAGCAGCACAATTTTAAAACCTCAACACTACACGGCAATAGGAAATGAGATCCAGTACCAAAACACAACAAGTGATATAATTCGTGGTACGGTTGAAAACGCCGAAATTACTGTAATCGTGGTATCACGCGATACTCCTATCTGTATAATTTGACCCCAGAGGCTGCGGTCTGCATTCTTTGTAGCTCAATTTCTAGTAAGAGATGATTCAAAAATATTCTGGTTTCACGACGAAATTCCACGATTTAGGGAGATGTAGGTTGAGAATAGTAGTTTTCAGATGCTTGTTTCAAAGAAGATTTACATAATGTTTAAAAACTTTTCGCATCTATTCATTGATTTATTTATCACAGCATCTTCTTCGTTATACGAGTTTTGGGGGATAGTTTAATGTCAAGCAAATTTATTATATAATTAATGTTTCTTTGTTCTATTTATTGTGCAGTGATTACTGCTTTAATAATGTTGTCTCAAAAAACTACTATTTGGGTACTAAATTTATATTGATAAGTTTCATAAATAAACTCCTCGATATTGTCTTGGTTCCATTCCATAAGTAGGTACCTAAAACTGACCAAATCCAGTATTTACCAAATCTTAATCTATCAGCTGCTTATCTCTGATCAAGAAACGATTAAAGATTAAGCGATAAAAAAGACTTACGACTAAAACGGAATAAAATTAAACCACACGTTATCAAATACGATGATATAAAGATCGAATAAAATCACCAATTCTTTTCACACGTTCGTAACCAAAACTGTCCACACGAAAGTGAAAATTATTACCACTGTTTAGCATAATAACCGAAAACATACGTCAAACAGTCTTTTTATGGGCCGTCTATGCATTGACGATAAAATAAATGCTTACGATAAAATATGTCTAGTTGATTTTAACGATTCGCTTCCTTTTAAGCAAAGTTACGAGGTACATGACTTATTTGGTTAACACCTGTAGTGAAGCTAAAACTGTGTCATTCTTTTTTATATTGAATGATTAGGTTTGTTGTATACTTATAATTTTCTTTTGATAAACTAAATTTTTCTTGTCATTTCTTGTTTCATAATCATCAATATCTTTAGAGTTGACTTCCGATCTACTTGATTTGGCATCATATCAATTTGTCTATACTAAATACTTTACAACGGCATTTATTGTCCTTTTTCTTTCATACATGTTCATATATTAAATTCTCAGCCAAATATTTTAATTACTCTGCTAAATTCTCTATTACATCTACTTTAACAGAAATATTACGTGTAAAACTTCGACCTTATATGTCTCCATTTTAAAGTCGTAATGGTTAAACTTGACAGGTGTACTTATTATCATTGCGTGCCACTAACTCGTTGGGGCAATTCTACGTTATTTAATTTGATAAACGCTTCGTCTGAAACTCACTGTGAGTTCAATGGTTGTTTTAACGTTTTTTCTTGTCTCAGATTTGAGTTTATGACTGTCTTTTGTTTTAGTATCGTTTTGATCTCCATCGTTTTGTTTCTCTGTTCATTCATTTTTGTTACCATCATTTGTATATTTTGATTGTATTATTCTTGCTACTATTGAACCTGCTAATTGATTAAACTCTAAAAGATTTCCTACAGCATCACCTAGTCTCAGAAACATTTTTTAAAACTTCCTCGTTACTTTTGGAGCTATAAAGTGTATCCTACATAAATATATAACTACTCGTATACATATCTTTCAAAATGTTATATCTTAACCTTGAACCCGTCGCCTCCGTCTAAGTCTAGGCGAGTTATAAGCACTAACCATTAATACAAGAATGTAGTTTGCTTCAACAAAACGTTTTAGTATTTAACAGAGTACTTACCAAAACGTTTTGTCAAAACAATTTGTATTTGTCTACAGATTTTTTAACAGCCTTTCTTTCTAGCTAGCGTTTGTACGCCCTTAGTCATAGTTACAACATTCTGTCAGTTCCTATTTCCTACTATCACTTCTGTTAATAAATCAACTGTCTCGTTGGAAACCGGTTTGTTGCTATACATTTTATCATTGTGGTTGGCTCGAAATTCTTGTCCAACCGAAATGTCATATGGTATATTGTATTACACGGGAGTTTTGCATTGTTCAAGTAGTTTGAGGTTTTGTTATAAAGTAAATACTCATGTGGTAAGAAGGAAAACAATACGGAGTAATTATTATTTATGTATTTCTTGGTAATATTTGTTTGGTGATGATTCTATAGATTGATACAATACTCTTGTTAACTACATAAATGTACATGTGTGAAACATGTTTAAATCGTAAGAGCATGCATTGGCAAGTAATGCAAAAAGTATTGTAAATTAATCTTTAACAAATTTTTACTTCTAATTCTTTGGCATCGTTTTCTGAAACATACCAAACGTATGTTTTTTGCCAAAATCTATTATTAATAGCCATAATTACGTATTCATATATAACTTTTATGCGCTTGGATTAATATTTATGTGGTCAAACGGACAACAGGTTAGTCCAATGTATAAACCAGTCCTAAAACCATTTATCATGATCTAAGAATGACGCTTCATGTCAATCATAGTCGAAAATTCAATGTACAATGTTATTTTTCTCATATATTAATGAGATTCTATAAAAACTAAATTTAATTCATCTGATAACGCAGTAATTAGTGGCTTTGATTGAAGCGTTAATAATTTACACGTTTTAATTTTAGTCACTGAAGTGAATATAAGGATAATTTGATAAATCCGGTTCGAGTTTTGAGTCTTTGTAAATCTCTAGTTTTAACTGATTTCAAAATAGGGCAGAAAATATTTTTGAGAAAATCAAATCACCTACAATTATTGCGTACCTTTATGAACTACCTAGTGGATGGACACGACTTCTATCAATAAGTACCTATCGTGATAAACAGTACCTATGTAATTTATATCACACTCAGCAGAGTTGACTCTCATACGAATTACGAACCTAGTGAACTTACCTACTGTATACACTATACAGGTTACTAGTGCAGGATCCACCGGTATTCTAACAGAATGTTATCAACAAACCCATTGTAATAGTTAAGATAAGAATTATCTGAACTCCATAAAGAAGACACAATCCATATCCATATCTTATCTTCTGAAAATATCCTAGGTTCCTTTATATCTAAGATTCCAATATGTCCTAGTGTCCAATATTAAGTATATCGTTTCCAATGTGTCCTAGTTCCCAAACTATCCTACTTTCCAATATGTCCTAGTTTCCTATATATCCTAGTTTCCTATATATCCTAGTTTCCTATATATCCTAGTTTCCTATATATCCTAGTTCCCAATACATTAGGAAGCCCAGCGGTGGGTCTGGTTTGGCACGGCAACGTGGTGACGTCACGCGTCAGTTTTAGTGTGACCTTGAATCTGTTCAATGCCAAGCGGAATTGAGCTGGGTTGCCATGTTAGACGAGATTAGGCTCGTATAAGAATTTTTAAAAGTGTTATTTTTTTACTATTCAGGTATTTTGATCTTGATGATAATATTTTCAGGATTTTTGCTTTAAACTGATTATATGTGTGTTGCCTTAATTTTCTTAGTATGTATTTTTCTTAGTATGTCTGTTCCTCGTTATTGAAATAGAAACCTTTATTACTGAAAACGATTGCCATATATAATAATTATGTATTCATTTTAACAATTCATATTATTCTTAACTACCTTAGATATTTTTAGGAATAGGCAAGGAAATAGGAAATAAGTTATTGCTTGGCTTTTGCTTAGCGGTATGGCTTAAACTTACGAATCTTATATCACATTTAATGGACATTGATCTCAGTATATGAACATAGGTAATGATTGAAAATCATTAATTTGGTAGTTATGTGCAAAATGTGTTTGTATTTTTACTTTTCTAAATATATAAACTGTGTACTTAAGTACCTAATTTCTCGTTTCAAAATAAATAATTTCAATTTCATTTCAATTTATTTTTATACGTATCATAAACCATATTTTTTGTAACATAATTTTACTCCACTAAAAAAAACTCAATTTTTGTACATCTCCCATTTTTCAATCAAACACCTGGCAACACCACACGTATGCTGCCAGTCACATCCATACAATGTTTGCGTCAAGCGCAGCTTTTTGTGAAGTTACGTAACATCGTTGTTTTTATCTGTTATTTATGATTCCGTTTCTCTCTTTATTTTGATTACTGACCGCGAATTTCTTTGGGCTGGTTTGTCTATGGTTTGTTGTGATTTCATTTTGTTTATCTAGTCTTCTGTTTGTTTATTAGTACTTATCTAGTTTTTACCTAATGCCATACTGATTTATTCTGTACTCATGAATAGGTACCTATCAGTTGAGGTTTTAGGTAGGTATATTTTTCTTTGAGTTTATCTTACTTTGTTAGTTTTTTGCGAATTTAAAATACATATTATAAACGATATTATATGTATGTAAGTACAACAGATATTCTTATACATTTCGTAACAAAGCAGAATTGAAAATACCAATCGTACTTCATAGTTTTACTTCCACTGTATTTTGGATTACTTTGGAGTACCTTTCAGTCAAGTAATTTTAAAACTATGTTAACCTCAATAAATTAAATTTAACCCCCTCAGTATACCCTCGAATGATGACTGGCGATTTCTCAACAATTTCCAATGGAGACGTGCATTTGCTAGTTTTGGGTCGAAATAATTAATAGTTTTGGGACCCGAAGTGCAATTTATAATGTTAATTTTGGAGGTTATCAGCACTTTGCATAAGATGCCTTCTTAGCACCCCTAGCATGACTTCATTTTGGTTTAGAATAATTATAAAATAAATATTTCAGGACATATCACACAGCGCCATCTAGCCCCATACTAAGCTTACGCTTGTATCATGGGTACTAGATAACGGATATAATACATGTATACTTTTTCTTTTGTAAATACATACTTATTATACATAGAAACGACCAGACTTAACACAAATAATTACAAATTTTAATATGCATAATTACTTGTGTTATGCGGGAATCGAACCCGCACCCCTAGATTAGAAGGCAGAGCCACTACCAACTAAGCTAACAGAGAATCGAATTACTTTATGGGCTTGCTTGCACTCAAAAAATAAATTTATCATATACTTAAAGTATAAACACATAATCATCATCATAAGCCTTATCGCCCACTGCTGAGCATAGGACTCTCTTCTTGTACGCCACTCGTCCCGGTCCTGCCCAGATTGAATCTAAATGCTCCCTGCGATTATTTAATGTCGTCAACCCCCCGCATTGGTGGGCGACCTCTGTTAAACAACACAACCTAGTTATATTACAAACTCCAGGATAATTATAATAATAATATTTAAAAACCTGTTGTCAATATCTCAATATGATAACATGTGTAATACAAAAGTACATACTTGCCACTTACAACATATGCGCCAATATTATATTGACACAGCAACTTTTCAAGCCCTTTTCGTACACTAACCAACTGCCAAAAGCATATAAGGCTTCCTGGCATATTTAGGTCATATGGTCACCTGGACCACCAGGGTCGAGAAGACCATAGTCATGGGAGACTGGGCAATGTGCACACCTGTTTAACACCTTCCTGTCAACTGCTATGGTGTCTTATGTGTTATGTTTTAGTTGTTTGTTTTTTGTTCACGCCATGCGCAAGAGTTTTTTTATGTTTAGTGTTTGCAAGTTTTGTAGTGTAGGATCCTTTTCAATCTCTGATCCTGAGGTTTGTATGCTAGGGTTTGATTTTATTTTGATTTTCATCAAATCCAACCTTAATTCATTTATTTTTATTTATTTATTACTTGTAGACAAATAGGTGATAAAAGTATTCATGAGTAAGTAAAATTTCATGGTGATGAGTAAGTTTCTTAGTTAATTACATCTTTTTAGCAATAAGGAAAAAAAATCGTTTATTTTGCATTATACCTACATAAAATTTTATCAAAATCCAAAGGCATCCGAACTAGTTAATAACTGTGTTTCGGATGCCGATGGCTTCTCCCAGTTTAGTTTGACATAAAAATAAGTACATAACTCTAGTAACTCAATTAAATTAAACAGAGTAGGTATTACAAATTAATTTGGAATAAAAGTTAGAATTTTGACATAAAAAAATCAAAAGTCCGGGACCAAACAAAAGTAAGCAAAAATATAAATATTTGCGTTCTAAATAAAAACGAACAACACAGAGTGAAACTTATTTTATTTGAAGCTAGGATCATTGTATAAAAATACCTTCACAATACTGCTGATACTCTATGCAACCCTGGTTCCACTATTTTATAGTTGCCCCACTAGAGGTCAAGTCGAAAGCATATTAATTATTTGTCGGTATCCTCTAATTAGCATAGATAATGCCCTCCATTAGATAGGAGAGGGTAAGACGGCAATCTAAGATGCCTGATTTATCTGTGGTCAACTAATACCTAGTATTATTATACATTTATGTATGTGTACATAATAATTATTTTCAAGTGCAGGGTGCAATAGTTAGCACGTAGTTATTGGAATAGAATAAAATATGAATTGCACCAAAACTCTGTTATTTTGATGCAACAATAAAAATACGGGTAATGCTAGCAATTTTGCCCTGTCAAACTTGCAATATTATTTGTTGACAACATAAATTTAGTAATAAATAAAATCCTTCCAAAATTTCCTTTTTTTTATTTTTTTAAATTATTTTCGTGCTGAAATGTTCGATCCGATAAAGTATGGTTTAAAAAAGACTAGCAAACCCCGCGAACTCTCTTTCGCCACCAGATGGCTTCGTTTTTTTATAAGCCTCACGGAGCCCCAGACCTTTCCAACGAACGCAAAACCGTGGAAACCGGTTTGTGCGTTCTGGAGTTATAGCGTCAGGAAGGAAAACCCGACTTATTTTTATATGGTAGATTAGGAAAATAAACATTTTCGTTAATAAGTATTTTTATAGTATTTTTAAAACTAGAAAATACCGGGCGAATATTACAGAGTAGGTAATTTAAACACTTATCTTAATCTAATCTAAAATAATCTCGCAAAAAATGCAATAAAGCTTCCAAAAAACATAAAATAGCATTTCATTAAATGCGCGCTTCTAAATTTAGGAAAATTCCGCTACAAAAGATTATGAAGAATAAAAAATTTAGGCATAGCTTTATATTGTTCACGTACGTACTTCTGGGTCTGAGAGTTTATCTCGTAACGACTTCTTATCAAATTCTATAGAAAAAAAATCACTGATAACGAGAAAAAACGTGATCGAAGTCGTTCACGCCAATGTGTTGTCAAAAAAACATAATTGTGCATTTAATTACTAAGATTTATTACTTTTATTAATATAATTGACAGGTTTTTTTCTACAACTGATATGTTGACAATTTAAGTTATAATTATGTTTTGTATCCACACATATCATTTTAATTAGCTTAAATGGTGAAGTCATTTGCAAATCTTCATCTTCAGTTGTCAGGAAAAGGCAAAATTTTAAACCTATCAATTATTTATTATTTTACTGTCATTATATTTAATGAAGGTGTTATATTTTTATACTTACTAAAAGAGTCACTGTTTTTTTTAAATTTATGCATTTCTTCCACAAATAGTTAATGAAAATAATAAAATAATTATCAATGTTTAAATAAAATTTTGCGTCTTCTCTTTCGTAATAATGCTTATCAAAAATGTGAAAGCAGGATACGCCATTTTGTTATTGACACAGGATGTTCTTAAGAGGGATGCTTTGCCATCTAGTCTCACGACCCTATAGGTTATGGTATCGTATGCCACTTTAAAATTATAACACACTAAAATAGCTCTTAAATCTCTGTATCCAAGAGTTAATTTAACAGGAAGTTATTTGAGAGTAAACTCTCGTGGGAACACAATTTTTACGCATCCGCGGAAATTCTCAACAATTTTTTTCCATTCATTGTGTTTCCTGAATTGCGTAATAGTGATTTATTTGGATATTAGGGATTATTTAGATTTTGAATTCCTTTTGTTGGGACTAGACGAGATTTTGCATCTGTCTTTGATCTTTTGTGCAGTTTTGTGTCTGTCTTTCCGTGTAATCTATTCGTGAGAATTTATATTTTGTTTAGGTGTTTAATATAACATGTTGTTGATTACATTGATAAGATATCCTGAACAGAAAAAATTCAATTTGTTTATGATATAACAGTTACAAATCGGATGTATTTTTTTTGTTTGAAAAATTTGCATTCTTATCTATTTGTAATTTTTTTACATAACATTCAAGCAAAATAATTTCAGCAAGTCTGAATTATATTTCACTTTTTATTTTGACTTTAGTTTTTTTTATTAAAGTAATCAACATCATCATTCATCATGTTTAACTACAGTAACTAACTTATCTAAAAAAATTGAAACCAGACTTTGACCTAAAAACCTTAAATCTTGTCTAACCCACCCTTCATAATATAAGCCCAGCATCAGTTATAGTAACGGTCATCCGATCATCCCCATAAAAGTATAACCCCTGTACAGTGACCTCTGATGACCTATAGGGGCTGCAGTAAGGACGTTTGGATGTTTTGTTTAGTCCTTCTTTAGTATCGATATTTGATTTATCCCATGATATCTATAGCTATAAATCTATGTACTTAGGAATGATGTATTTAAAAACAGGGCTAGGAATGGTTTGTATTTTTTGAAATATTTGCAGGTTATTTTTGTATAAAATTTCGTGTTTATGTGTCTTGTAATGTAGATATACGCAATATACACATTATTTGTGAGTAATTTGCGTATATCTTATGGCCAGCTTTTATTAAATTTATATTTAATATTGCATTTATTCTCCAAATTCGCCTTCACAAATATATGTATTGAAATTGATTTGTTGCTAAAATCGGTAGCCATTTTGATTCCAATACTAGATGTTAATCTTTCTCCTATTATATACTATTGAAAAAAATAACAGATACTTTCACATCTAACACACAACAGGATACCAAAATTTACTTTTAAAAAAACACAAAATAAAAAAAATAAAAACAAATAAAAAGCCGAAAGTCAGGTTCCAAACATATTTTTTTAATAAAAAAACAAGCTACTCCATACTGTTTCTACACATTTCCACATCACATGGGGTAAATTTGTATGGCTCAGCTGTGCCCGAGACACAGTGGCCGACTTTTTTGTCAATAGTACAAAATACACGTTACTTGTTATAACACAGTTTTTGTCCGACTTTTTTATTGGAATCAGTTAGTGGTTGAAAAAGTTTGGCTACTTGTGATTTTTTTGTTTTTACGTACATTTTTATATATATTACGAATAAAGTTATAGATATGTGATGGTTAGGTGTGTTAATTTTGTTGTTACTAGTGGATTATTTGTGTTCTTGGTGGGATTTACGTCTACAAATAAATAAATTTAAGAAATATAATGGTAAGTTTGCTGTATTACCGATAGAAACATGAATCTTAACGTGTACTTTTACTTGGGTATACATATTTGCTATTTTTATGCTTATCCTTAAAAGTTCTGATTCCTTATCCAAGACAATAAGCTCTTAAGTATTTTAATTTTACATGAGTAGGTACATACAAAAAAACACATTTTTTTTGTAGCGGGTCACCATTTATTCACATATATATATGTTACGGCTAATACCCGAAGTGCGGCTACACCTAGTTTTAGCCGGTTAGAACTAGGTGTAGCCACTTACTCTTGGTTAAACCTAGTACGAGGCGATGGTTTTCGGGTAAAACTAGGTCTCAAGTCCTGTTTGTAGTGCAAGTGTTGGACTCGAAGTCACTTGTCTGTGACAGAAGGTAGATTAGGTTCGTTAGGTTGCTTTCTACCACGCACATGCGACGACGAGCGAAGCGAGGAGGAACCAACTTCTTTCAAAACATGTCTCGATTTGGGGTTTAACCAAGACTAACTGGCTACACCTAGTTCTAACCGGCTAAAACTAGGTGTAGCCGCACTTCGGGTATTAGCCGTAACATATACAAAAATTACTTAAATATACAGGAAAACTTAGCACACCGTCCATACGGCAGTATTTCCATGTTTTTTTTTAAATAACAGAACATAAATCAAATTGTCCCAAAATTATTATGTTTTAGTACAGGAAACTTAATAAGTAAAACAAATACAGCAAAACCAGGCTCATATCTTCAAGGCTACATATTTTAGTAACATTGTTAAATAATTACCATCGAAAGCTTTCTACCGCTGGAACCTGCCAATAAAAGACAATGTATGTAAATTGTAGGCTTATCATAACTGATTGTAATAAGTATGTAAACGATACAGAGTAGCGACAGCAAAAAAAGCCTTCAAATATTTTTTTTTCAAGACGAGACCAGCGATGGGACTAACCTAGCTCAATAGCATAAAGCTCACTTGAAAAAGCTAGTGAAACTTAATAACATATTTGTGTGAATTTGTTAACATGTAAAATAAGCAAAATATGATTTCGAGTTATGTAATTTGCGTAACATTTGGTTGTATTCGTTGTTAACATCTTTGTTTCATATCACATTATTATATGTTGTTTTCTTTTTTACATATGTGTCTTCAATACCTACTATACCTACACATAAACATAATTTCATTAGAATTTAGATCATGATTCCCAAATAGTAATTGCATTTGGATTAAAGTGATATTAACAGCTTTTGTAACCAATATTTTCACCAACTGTACTTTTGATATACAATTGACATTTCTTGACAATAATGCCAAGAAACTGATATTGCAATACAACCCTTATTCTTATCAGTTAAGGCTTAAAGTTCTATATGACCATCGTCAGAAGTCGTTTAAAATTCAAAGTTTATTTAATTATAAACTTTATTTACAGGAAATTAAGAACCAATTTCTGATGTAGGTGTAAAGTAAATTGATCACCTGCTGTCCTTCTGACGTAAGAATATTTTTGCAAGACAATTTTATAGATCAGATTAATTTCTGACATGGCTTATTATAAAAAAATAAAATAAATAGTATGTAATAAATCACTTAAAAATAACACTTCCACAAAATTATATGATAAAATATTTGTTTCGTAAGTTATCACATAGGTATGTACTTACTTGTATTTATTTTTTCGGCCTTCACACAAAAAATATATTATTATTATGCAATAATATGTAAAAACACGATACACGTGTAAAATAATATTATAATAGAATATGGAATAGTTAGTAAGGTCGATGGAACCATTATTGTTTGAAACATTTTTTGGAATAACTTTTATACATATGTATACATGAAGTTGTCCTGAAAAGATCAGATTTTTATCAGATTGATTACAACACAACGATTACAAATTTATCATTTCAAGCGAGACGAAATAGCCTGAAAAGATTAGATACACGGCAATATGTTGATTTTCACATTGATTTCAGTATTTATGCAGTACATATATTATTTTTCTCCGATTTCCTTTTCTTCACGACACGTTTTCGATCCCGCGTATTTCGCCAATGTGACAGTGATACTTGACAAGTTTTTCTTTAACATACAAATAAAAGTACTTACATGACATAAAAAAAAATGTTTTCCAAAACAGGAATGGCCAAACTACTCAAGCGTATTTCTTAAGTAAAACTTTATTTAACTTTAAAATTTAATCTGAATAATGAACGTGCAACCGATTTGAGAAACCTTGCAGCTCAACTCTAAAAATAGACTAGTTCTAATATATGAAACTGAATACAAATTTAGATTCATTCTTTAACTATTCAAAATATTATTATCTAAAAATAGATACAGATCCAAAATATTAGTATTTCCTTACTGATCAAGGCAATCTATTTTTAATCACTTGTTTATTTATCTTATTTGTATGCGTGCATTTTTATATGTATATGTATTTCATTTGCGATAATCCAAAGTAACATTATGTACTACATAAATGGTGGTAAAAAACGAGCTGAAAGTTTACAAAAGTGCTTTCACCGCACATCAAAGCCATTACAGATTTGCACTGATACAACCTAAATCAATATCATTAACTTTAAACCACTATAAAAATAAACAATATCAAAATACATGCTACTTTCCTGCAAAATTGCTAAGAATCTTTCACACAACTTTAGACCCTCTGTGTATTAAAATAGGGGTGAATATCTCATACAGGCTTAGTACAACGAGACCTGATGTAATTTTAAAGCAGGTGAAGTGAAATAAATCCTTATTGCGCTAATATTACAGGCGATTGTTCAGTAATGCTGCAATGAAATATGGTAACACAACCTTTTTGCCTTTCTTGCGAAATTCCACCTTAAATTTATGCAGCTAGAGTATAAATTCCAATATCAATTGAGGTGGCAGTTAGGATGTTGTGGAATTTAAATCTGTTATGCGCAGGAGCATCTCACGGAGAAGGGCGGATATCTTAATGGATCCTGGAAGCCGAACTAACGATGGGTTCCATTGATCTCCACTTTCATAGAGATACGAACTTTTAGACATACGCATAATTTAAAAACATGACGAAAAATTTAATCAAAATCTAAATACATATATAAAACTCAAAGGTGACTGACTGACTGATATAGTGATCTATCAACGCACAGCCCAAACCACTGGACGGATTGGGCTGAAATTTGGAATGAAGGTAGATGTTATGACGAAAGCTTCCGCTAAGAAAGGAATTTTGGAAATGCCACTTTTAATGGGGTGAAATAGTGGATGCAAGTTTTACTTCTTAATGCGAGCGAAGCCGCGAGCACCCACTAGTTATGTAATATGTACATTATTGTACAAAGTAATCGTAAAACAGATTACGAGTATCAATAATCAAGTTTGAATCTAAAAATAAATGGAGCAGTGCAGTAAATAAAATATTTTAATTAATTTTGTGCGTCAAATAAATCACTTTAATCATTCATTTTGCTTATCAAATTGGTGAATAGTAATTTAGTGTCGTTTAAATTTATATTCGTAACTAAAAAATGCTCCAATGCTAATCAAAAGAGATAATGCACACAGTTTTGCATAATGTTTGACACATGTAGGCTTCCGATTCTATAATTTGGAACTAAAAATAGTTATTAGATAACCTTTATGTTTATAAATAGCTGTAAGGTCTATATTTAGTAATATTTTTTTAATACGTTAGCCGAAGAGCGTCTTTACATTTGAATACGATAGAGGTCGCTTTAGCTTATAATTTAAAACGCTCGTGGCTCAGCGGACTGAAGTGCTTGTAAAGATAAAGATTAATTTCTGGATATTATGTCAAGCAGATTTTTATTATGATTTTTGGTCATTTCCAAACAAGTTCTTAAGAATATTTTTACTAAATATTATTTTTTCATTTCTATCGTTCCTTAATTCTAGCAATCATTACAGGGCCTATTTGCACGGCCGCTGTTGATGCTGTTTCTATACGATCATGATCGGGACTCGGGAGAAACGTTTTATTTATTCCTTTACCTATTCTATTTGTTTTTCAATAAGACAATACTTAGTTCGTATGAGAGTGGCCAACTCTGATGTCAGAGATTTCAAACCGCCCTATGGCTTTACGACCGATAACAGTAAACTTTTTATGAAGAAATATATCTCACTAGGTTCCAACTTAGACGAGGTCTGCATAAGATTGATTCTGATGGCACATATAAAGGGAGGCCTATACCCAGCAGTGGGATTCAAACGGCTGTGGATGATGATAAAGATGATATCTGGTTGGAGAAATAAACCAAGAGTTTATTACCTAATAAAATCAGAATTATAAATGTTCGCCGATGGAATGCCAAATTAGGCTTAAATTGTATAAATTTTAGACGCATGTGTAATATGGCTATTTAAAAAAAATATTTAAATAAAGTTGTCTTCCGGAATATCTATTTTTGGAAATCGTTTTTTAAATTTTTTTTTTTTTATCACATTTTGCAACTTATGCAGAAGGCCGTACTCACGCATTTTTAATTTTGTTTTAATTAGAAATATTATCTTCCGGATGACTTTATTTGTGGAACTCGATTGCTCAGATTTTAAAATCATATGAATTAAACATGTTTCCGATACTAAAGTTCAATTGAGTTGGTTTTTAGACATTTTGCTTGTGGTAATTTCATGATCAAACTATTTTGTGACCTGTTTACAAATTAACAGTTTAAGTTAACTAAATATGTACTTATTTAAATCCTATCTAAATATATTACAATACTAAAGGTTCACTTAGTAACAGAATATTATAAATTTTTCATAGTAGGTACACGCAATAATTTATCATAGAAATCTATTAGAATATGGTATTTTCACGCCTAAATCTGCTCCAGACTTCAATGCCAATATTAAACGGTTTTTTGTCCAAACGTCACGATTTCCAACTTTTTATTCGTTTGGGTGACAAAAGGAAAAGAACGACTACCGTGAGGAACTATCAAAAAAGGCTTTAATGGGAACGGAATAAGGATCAAATTACGGTGAAAGGTCAAGAAGTGGGTCTTTGATTCTTGCTTCTTAACGCCAAAGCTTCGAAAATTAGATACCGAAACGGTAACAATTTGGCACGAGCGGACTCCAACTGGGCTACAAATTCAAAATTGTTAGTCACGTAATCATCATGCTTTTTAAAAAGGGACTTAGGACATTTTTTTTTATAATATTTTTAAGATGATACTAAAATTTAACGACGTGTAGGAAGACGTGTGCAACGGTCGCTGGATGATATTAGAAAATTAAAAGGAAACTTAAAATTGGTTACAAACATACACCCTCACTCACAAACAATAATGATGTTAAACAAATAAGTCTTACATGTAAAAAAAACATAATAGATAGATAAATACTTTATTAAAACACCACAAATAAAACAATACAAAAAACAACATACAAATTAGAATCAGCGTCTTAATTGGCGGCCTTATCGCTAAGAGCGATCTCTTCCAGTTCCTTAGTTCCAATGGAGTTGTTCCAACATTCCCAAACAATATTATTTCGCAAATATCTCTCACAGTTGCAAGTTCAATGGCGTATTTAGTTATCAACTTCAAGAACTACAAGCTCCTCTATTTCCGCATAACATTAAAATAATAAATTATTCAAAGCTTAAATATGTGTCTAGAATCTTGAATGACCGAATTTTGATATTTTTTACGTTCAGTGTGCGCTGCGGAGCGATCGAAACCAGATTAGGTCGCATAATTATTCTTGTAATGTCGCGACTGTCGCTCTAATGTTTTGTGTTAAACTTTTAAGAAATTATTACACTGATAAAGATAGTATATATTTTTTAGCTTAGACACAAACCGATAATTTATGTGCCCGTGCTGTGAAGTTTAAGAACAATTTATTTGACAAGTTCAGTGTCATTTTTGTGTACAGTGACTTAAGGATCAAAATGTCATTTCCGCCATTTTATGTGCCCAAAACTTCACTTAGCCAAAGATTGGTAAGTGTTATTTTGACAAAACAAAAACTCTTAAGGATTTTATAAGAAGTCTTTTAAAACCAGTATAGAACACATTCTTATTTAATGTACTAATTAGCATATGTCACTGGTTTAGATTTGCTAACATAAGACTAGTATTACGTTAATTAATAAGCATTTCTAATGTAACCAGAAATATCTGGTTATAAAAGCACTCAGCGCACCTATTACATATCAAATGATTTTATTTTTGAGATCTGTCAACGTGATACCTTGCTAGAATGTTTTTATCAACCTTTGCTGTCCTGTTTTGGGCAAAGGTGACCACTGGTAATAAAAATGTAAAATTTTGAAAAATAGTTCAATTCATTAATTTAACAAATTTATCATAATTTTCATGCAACAATTTTTGTGACCTTTGCTTACTTAAGTCGCTCCGATCCGCCCTACGCAAATCAAGCCAATAATTTGATTCGTCAATCAAATTCTATCGTGTGGCAACACCACCGTTTGATTTCTCGCTATTTACCCAGATTACGCGGTTTTTCTCAACGGTTGCGGCAACATTTAACGCATGGATGGTGACATTGGCGCAGATACAACTTTTTGCCGCCAAAATCCACTAAGGTCGACGGAAAACAACATTTTTCAATACAACACATTTTTCAGTGACATAACGATATAATAAAACGTTGAAAAACTGGTCCACGGATACAGTTAGCCAATAGGAGACGTGATTGATTTTTTTTAAAGTTTACAACGTTTTTTGTCAGCAATGTTTCTATTGTGAATGAAAATAAAATAGTGGGAGGCACGTGACTTTATCTGAATCGTAAAGAACTGAATTGTATACCTTGGATTCAGAGTATAATATTTATTTAGTTAATATAGTCCAATACAAGACATCTAATTTTATCAAAATATAGTAATGTCCGAAACACGCGAGAGAATTCTTTGAAACTAGAAAAGCTAGTGCTAACGAGTGTTTCTAGCTTAGTGTAGACAAAACTAGCTGTATTTTTGAAATACCATTTACCCAAACCAGTACCAGTTAGAATAATAATTAATAGTATATTCAATGAATTTTAATCATGAACCTATTTTATGAATTTTCAAAAGTATTTGCGTACCTTATGTGAGGTTGTAATGGGTGGTAATGATGAAAGTTTATAGGTATTCATTAAGATCTACTGTACCCATTTTTCATGCAAATAAATGACATCTGAATCTAGAAAAATAGCTTGCTATCTTAGCTTAAGATTATAATACGATAACTCAAATTATCAATATAAAAAAATATATGAATTATGAATATTAAAATTTGTAATTACTTGTGTTGAGTCTGGTCGTTTCTATGTATAATAAGTATGTATTTACAAAAAAGGAAAGTATATATGTCGCCGCCCCCGGAGAATAAAATGATAACTACAAAAATGCAACTTTACAGGAAAAATAAAAAACATGTTTTCGTCGATTGCTCTTTAAATACTGGACGTAGACAGATTATTGTAAGCTTTTACAGAAGGTTATTTTTTGTTTGTTCTTAATGTTTTAGTAAAATACGCCTATGTATCAAAATAAAGATATTATTTCAAAAATAAAAAGTTAGTCAGAATTTATCATCATCTAAGTTGCATAACGTCGATTATCATTTTATTCTCCGTACATCCTGACTAGAATCGAATATTGTATTCTTCACTTATCATTTTATTCTATAACATTTTATGGTGCAAGTGATACTGATAATACTTTAATATCTTCTTATTCTCGTAAATATTGTTAAAATGAAACTGATATGGGCTTTGAATTTGGCTTCCTATTTAAACAATGACATGGTAATCAACATTAGTTTTATTCAAAATAATAGTAAGAAAACGACAGTATTTTCTTAATTTACTCTTATTAGTGTTCTTGAATTGGTATTAATTAAAATTAGCCTCATGATCACATGGTACGTGAATTATTAATACAATATTAATAAAATTGTTAGATAATATAATCATTTACACAATTTGTTATCAATAAAACAGCCTCATAATCACAATTATCACATAAAATCGGCTTCTTATAATGAATATTAAAAAATAAAATATAATTAGGTGATTAGTCATCATTATCTTCTTCATTGTCGTTATTGCTTCCAGAACAGCTACTGCCATAAATCAAGGACTCGTAAACACCAAGATAGCAACATGTAATATCCCCTGTCTTACAAAGGCTCACAAGATCGTCGTATAAGGCTTTGCTTATCGGAATAGGCTCAGCGTACAACGTTTGGAGTTCTGGCACAGTACTAGGACTTGGGCTTGGTATCTGTCTAGCCTGAAGTCCGAAAATATTCAGCTTCTTCGGCGGCCACAGCGGCTCATAGCCATCAAGGTGGCAAGAGCCTACAGTACCGTCTCTAACGAGGCGGCCTGCGCGTTGGCAGGCTCTGCCCATTGAACATAGACGCCGAAATGATGGCCCGGATATACCGGGTGCTAGTGGCCACCAAGCAGCGGGGTGAGTACCCACTGCCCGTGGAGGTGCGGTGCTTACGGCAGCAAACCCGGGACGTTGCCATCGAAAGGTGGCAGCGGCCGCGGCGGCTCGAAGAGCCTACCGCGGGTGCGCGGTCGGTGGAGGCAACCCGCCCTGTCCTCGTACAGTGGTTGACGAAGAAGCACGGGTCTCTCTCCTTCCGTGTCACGCAACTCCTGACAGGCCATGACTGTTTTAGCCGATTCCTGTTCAGGGTTGCGCGGAGGGAGGAGGCCTCTCACTATTGTGGGCACCCGGAGGATACGGCAGAGCACACCGCTCGAGTGAAACGATCAATTTTGAAATTGTGGGATGCTCAAAACCTTGAAACATTCGGATACGTTTTCGCTCTACGGTGATTCGCTTAACATCTTCGACTAATGTATGATTTACGATACCTATATTGCCAATGTCTCTCGTGGTCTTCTATTTTCTAATATTGCTGCATTATGTACTCTCTTTGCTCATGGGTTATCTTTTCAACACATTTCTTTGTGCATTTACAACTAGCTTTCAAAACTTTTTGTCAAATATTCTCTTCGATCTGCAGCCCATGTAGGTTTCACCAGAATTTTTTAATTTTTAACTCTTAACATCTTGATTTTCGTTAAAATTTCGTTTACATTTTCTAGTATTTTTTCCCTATGGTTTCGATACTTGATCTGTACTAAATGTATGCATTTCAGTTTGGTCTTCTTCATCATGGTCTTCATTATGATCAGGAGTCTGGCGATACGCTACGTTGCTGTTTTGTTCTGTTTGTGTCAGATTTTGAGGACTACCTAGGTGTTATGCTATCATTGTTAAGAATGGTTGGTCCAACAATGTACAATCTGAAACAATTGCGGGTTGTAATGTTTCATCCAAATCAAGCCAGGTCAGAGGCCCTAAGGGTGGCTTGATTACCTCTAGACACCAGAATTGGCCACTCTCATTCAATAAGAAGAAGATCCTAGTCAAAAAGAGACGGTGCTGATAATTCTTCTTCTTTATTACTTTTGCTACGAGTGTATGAGGTTGACGGCTGATTATCGTTTTAAAACAATTAATAGAGTAGGTACATATGTACTCTTATTCGTACCTCGAAGATCCACTATTTTCATGTGTCGCAGTTGGTGTCAAATCCAAACTAAATTTTGTGTGTGCTTTAGGATTGTTTTTCAACGTATTAGCTTCATATATGACTGAAGGGGATAGTATGAAATCTATTGTGTTCAAAACTAAAGATATGTTGGAAATAGTTGATGGTGTTCCTACAATTTTCTGACGTTGCAATTGGTTTTGCGTGGAAACTGAGTGAGAGAAAAGGATGACAATATGTGTTACTGTTTAAAACCACAATAGTCATATTACTAACACACCTTATAGAGAGCGACTTGATAGTTTTGAACGAGAATAAAATGATAACTGCATTTATCATTGTCTAGTCGAATATTTTTTCACTCGAACATAATTGTATGACTGTTTGTCATACTAATAAGTGGGAATACATTTTGATAATATTATATTACCACTTTATTCTCGTAATTGAAGACTTGTTTTAAATCTTTGAATACTATTGTAATATTTTGTAACTTCGTAAATAGCTGTATAAAAATTAGGAAAAAAATTGAGCGGATGTATTAGCACCCACAGATCCCAAAAATGAAATAACACTAAAACTAAGATAATGGCAGTTATCATTTTATTCTCCGGGGACGGCGATGTATTCTATCCGTTATCTAGTACCCATGATACAAGCGTAAGCTTAGTATGGGGCTAGATGGCGCTGTGTGATGTGTCCTGAATTATTAATTATTTTTTATCTACTCAATTCAGCACATGTGCTTGTAAGTGTGATAGATCATAGAATTCTTTTTTTTTATTTGTACAACACAGTATCATATGCATACATATCGTATTGATAACCCATTTAGATTTAGATTCGGCTAAAGAAACATATAAATAATAGGATAAAAGACTGATAGGCCGGAGTCCCATACGGTGGTCTGACCAAGTAACTAAAGAGCTGGAGATACATATAAATGTTGCAATGCACCAAGCATCAGAACGCAACAAATGGCGACAACTAGTACACAACATGTTATGCTTAACATCAGGCAGGCTGTAGTCAAACGTAAACCTATCTCACGTAAAAAAAAAAAACAAGATCAGGGAGTCACGACCCTCAGCAGTGAGGGATACGACTAAGATGAAGAGCGAGAAAGAAACATGGGCATTTTTTTATAATTTTCAATGTAAGACATGAAAGCAAAAATAGTGTAAAAACACACAAAGTATCTCAATCAAATTTTTCGGACAAAAAAATATCACTTAGTAAAGAATAATATGGAATTGTGTGCCTAACATTAAATAAAATAGTAAATGATCACCGTATAATTAATTCTCCTTGAGGATGCATCTTCGATTAAAGTGTAATTAATTAGTAATTAACAAAACAATTCGTGAAATTGATTCCGGGTGCAAATGATAAAATTAATCAGATGTTTTCGTTTAAAAAAAGTACTATATTTTTAATGTGAAGAGATAGCTGTTATGTTTAAAACCATTTTGTTTACTTTCACCTTTCAACTGCATATTGATTGCAAGAGTTTTTTTAGTTACATTCATTAGGTCCCGGCTGTTTGTCTAGTACGGCAGTCGTTAAGCCATGTCAGAGGCCCTAAGGGCGGCTTTAGAGACTCGCGAGACGCAAATGAGTATCTCAAAAGTTTGTGTAAAACTGAATAGAAATAATGAACCCAACACTAAGAAATAAAAAAATAAATGTAATCCAGTACAATTATCTTGAATCAAGTTTTCATCAGCTTTCTACTAAGTCAAAGTTATTTATTGATAAGTAAATTCTTACATGTCAAAAGTTGCATAGTAGTGGTGTTGCATAGGTACTATACTTACGTAGATATACGTAGATGTACGCGCTAGATCGTAGATTACAACGTTGCTTAACATCAGGCAAGTTGTAGTCAAGCGTGAGCATATCTCATGTAGAAAAAAAACTTATATAATTTTTATATTTACATCCTGACACGTGGTCATTTCAGCAAAAAAAAAACTCTCTGTTCTTTGCCGCAATACCTAGATCTTTTGCGACACATACGGGCAATGTCAAATGTCATACATCCCAATTATAAAGACTTGTAAAAAAACATAATTAACTGTAAATATCATTTCATATCGGCAAACATGTAAAGAAAATACCAAACTATCTATAAAACTGGGAACTATGACATAAAGGTTAAGAATAACGCTATCTGCTAGTACTATTATTCAATAAAAACAAATAAAAAAACTAAGTTGCTGAGCACAAAAAGAGCAAAAAAAATTGGATAAGAAGATACATATTTTTGCAAAAAAAACCCGATAAATGTGACAAACATTTATCGGGTTTTTTTTGCATGTTCCTAGTCGACATAATTGTCTGATAAATACTTGTTTTTATAGTATTTAGTTACTTATAAGCTAATGCCAATAGTTTAGTGCTGTCTTTGACTACTGTTACGATAACATGTTTATAAGAAATGGTTATAATTTTTTGGTGAATTTGTTTAATAAATCAGAGAATAAATGAATGAATTCAATTTTATTAAATCGAATGTGCCTATTTGGAATATGCTGAATCTGATGTTCGATGAACAGGTATTAAAATAGACTTCTACAAATATTTTTATTACAATATTTTTTTTTTTTGGTTGTTCGAATTTATATAAGGTCGGTAAAATGTTAGTTTGACATTTTATTACTGATTTTCTGAATTTTATTAAAGATTCGTTCAGTGTGATGCAGTCTAATTACTATTTAAGTGTCTGTAATTTTTTTTCTATGTTAAAATTTAAAACAAGATCCTGAAAAAACGCAGGAAGTTTTTCTCGCGCGCAAAAAATTGACAAACAGCTTTCGTTTTGCACCCGCCAAGCTTTCGTGAAATTAATCCTGGTCGCAAAAACTACGCCTTATTAGAGGCCCTTAGGGCAAACCCTAAGCCTTTAGATAAACAGGGGATGTATGGTCGCGATTTATAATCATTTTGGGGTGACAAAAACTAGGTCCAGCAAAGTGGCGGCAGTTTTTTGGTCCCCGTGTTTTTGCCGACGAAATTTGTCATCCCTTTTATGAGTTTAAGAAAATTACGGTTCAGTTTTTTTTTCCTTTATTAAATTATGTTTTAAGTCTATTAATTTTGTAAGTTAAATATTTTTTTTTCATCTGCGTTCTATAGGTTAAATTTACAACCATATTTCTTTCTGGCACACCTGATTAAAAAATCTAATCTTAAGTTTTTAATTTAGGATTTAAATTGACTTCATAAATTTATTTGTAAGTCAATAAAATTAGCTTAAAATTCTATTAAATGAAGGAGAAATAGTAATTCATACATTTAATATCACCAAGAAATCGAAGCTACATAACCCTTTCTCTCAATGTATTTCAATTATCATGAAAATAAACAAAGAACAAGACCAAACCTGTCAAAAGTCCACTTGCCTTAAATATTGTACAACATGTATCTCCCCTTCTTTACAAGGGTTTACTCGTAAAACTTGACCGACACTTTATAACAACAGTTTTATCTGAACCCTTCGTAACAGGACATGGGGTTGCAATGCACAACTTGACTGTCATATTAATCACTTAACCTCTATGAAAATCTTGGTTTTGTTTGTACACGTAATCATCATATTTCAGCCCTTATTGACTCGCTGCTCAGCCTTCTCTCTTGGATTTCAAATGTCAGTCTACACATAAACGTGATAGTTTTCAAGTTCAGTAGTTTTTTTGAATAGCTTTTTGGGAGTCATATGGGAATAATATTTTTACTAATGAAGTTAAGTAAGAAGCAATCAAAAGTAAAAACAAAACTATTTCATATTAAGAAAATATATCAAAATAAGTAACTTAAGAAATGTCTCATTGTTTTATGTCAGTAACTTTGTATCCATGCAAAAAATCTAAGCAGCGAGATTTAGAAGAAACCGGTATTTTTGACCTTCAAGTTATTTTCATCCAGTTTGCTACATGTAGGTACTATATATGTTGCTATGTGCCAAAACGCATTTCGCATTTTTCTAAACGAATTACACCTACAGTAATTTAATTCTTGTACGACTTTTTGTCAATGTTTTTGGCCCGTCTCTTTCTCAATTAAACATCTTTTGTGGCCGACTCATCACCAGTTAGACGATTCTTTAGACTGACTTTTTGCATGTTTTGACGTTTACTTTTTTGCCCAACCAAATTACTCACGTCGACGTTTATTATTTCTGCTGCGGTAATTAAGCTTTAAATCAGCGTTAACCTCTCGCATTAAATACTAAATTACGTCTGCGTTTTGTATTACGCTAATCGATTAGGTGTTTCAAATTCTTCGGTAATTTATTTGTCGTCTACAGGAAGATTCGTCTGTATCTATCTCGATTTGCTATGGCCGCCTCTGGTATCCTCCACGATGTCCTATTAAAACTCGCTTCGGATGTCGTGCCATTAAATAGTGCCACAAACTTTAATTATGTTCTGACTGTGACCAATCACGTTCGTGCTCGGATCTCACAAGTCATGCGACGTGCTACCGTGTCCTACAGCTTCTACATCACCCATCTCTATCCCATTACCACCTCTATCTCCCAGCGGATTGAGCCTAAAATTGCTTGCTTTATCGACTCCACTGATATTATTTTCTAGCGTACATTGTTAACTTGATGATGACGTAATTTGAATCTTATGCTCCCTAGATTCAGAGATTAGTATCGACTCTCGTTCGATTGAGTCGTGTTTCGTCAGTAGGTTTTGGAAGGACCGCGGTTTCATTGTTGGGCGAATAAAACGTATCGCCGTCGATGACGAGACAGTTTTCGTTCGGAAACTAATTTGAGGCATCACAATGAATGTAGATGGTGTACCGAAACTTTTGAGAGTGCCGCTGTTCTCTAATAGCTTGGCATTGTTGGCACGCGCATTGTAAGGTCTAAGAAACTTAGATTAAGCAGTCATAAAACTAAGATTCGAGGAAGCAACTGTGCTTACAGCGCGTGAAAGACTCCGTGAAGTGGCATCCTGCCTTTATTGACGGAAAAACAGACGCCAGCGAGCTCAGTGCGATGTATAATTTGTTCCGGCTGCTCGCGGATGTCGTTCAAGGGCAAAAGTCGTTTTATACACTAATCAAAAGTCTATTTTCGTAAACACTATCTCGACATTCCTGTCTGACAGTTACGTAACTCATTCATGCAACTATATCTTATTCAGATCAGGTGCTTTCGCAGACAGTAAAGAGACAATATTCAAGTCACGCGTCGTCTAAGCGACTTCCATCTTAGCGCGGTTTAAACTCAGCCTTGATATTAATGTTTGTTTCTCTTTATTGCAGGTGTTCGGGTCGAAGGCGGACCTGCAGCTGCACACGCAGATCCACCTGCGTGAGGCGAAGCCCTACCGCTGCACGCAGTGCCCGAAGGCGTTCGCGAACTCCTCATACCTGGCGCAGCACTCTCGCATCCACCTCGGCATCAAGCCGTACCGGTGCGAAATCTGCCAGCGCAAGTTTACGCAGCTGTCCCACCTGCAGCAGCACATCCGCACGCACACCGGAGACAAGCCCTACCGCTGCACGCAGGTCGGCTGCACCAAGGCCTTCTCCCAGCTGTCCAACTTGCAGAGCCACAGCCGCTGCCACCAGACCGACAAGCCGTTCAAGTGCAACTCCTGCTACAAATGTTTTACGCACGAGAAGGATCTGCTGGAACACATCCCCAAACACAAAGAGTCGAAGCATTTGAAGACGCACATCTGCCAATACTGTGGCAAGAGTTACACGCAGGAGACGTATCTAAGTAAGCACATGAACAAGCACGCCGAGAGAGCCGATAAGCGGCCGCCAATTTCGGCTTTAGGGCTGAGTGGATTGAATAGGTCGCTGGGCGCGGCTGCGCCGACGGCCGCTCCGTTCGACCACCCGTATTGGCCTAAAGTGAGCCCGGACTCTGCGGCGCACATGTCAGACGACGGCGGCTACCACCAGCAGCGCGAGGCGGAGGAGCACCACGAGCAGCAGCTGCAGCAGCAGCGTGCACTGTTCGCGCAACACGAAAGCCAGGACGACCGCATCCAGCCGCCGGTGTCGTCGGCCGCCAACTCTGCGTTCACGCCCATCAACTCGATGGCTCCGCACCTCAACGGGCTGTCACACCACTCGGCGCTGCAGACGCGGCCCTACCTGTACGACCCCCTGCACTTCCAGCAAGGCAAGCAGCAGCCCAACTCGTTCCCCAACCAGTTGATCTCGCTGCACCAGATCCGCAACTACGCCCACCAGCCGTCGGCGCTGCTCCCGGCCGAGCACATCCTCCCACACGCTCTCTCGCACAAAGACAAACAGTAACTTGCCCTAAGTACGACTATTTTAGTACTTACCAGGTATTACTAGTATATAAAATTTTAAACGAAATATTAAAATATTTAGAATCTCGCTCTCGAAGACGGTGGTATTATAAATACGGATTGGTACTATTGTATAGTGAAGTGAATTCACGTTTTAGAAGTTATATTGATAATCTTGTATGAATACTCGGATTTTCTTGGTAGATAACGAATTGTACTGGGTATCGTTGTGATCTGAACGTTTTTACTATTTAAGATTGATTTTTTGGAAAAGCGACTTACGTGCTGTCGTGTTAATGTCAGTTTGTTTGATTCCTTTGTCTGATTTCTTGCTGTAGATTAGTTTACTGGTTCTACGGTTCGAATGAGTCAAATTCATTTGCATAAGCACTAGACCATAAAATATTATGCAATGCTTTTCATAAAATTAATCTTCAATACGGTCTGCATAAGTTGGCAAAATCGATTTATTTAATTTGAAAGCATAATTAGAACTTCGTTAACGCATAATGATACCAGTGATATTATTTCTTAATTAATTTCACCCAGTTACTAGGTCCATTTTTTGTAAAATGTATATTATTTTTATTTACTTACTTGAGTAGTACACGAGGAAACATACAAGCATAATAGGCAACCATATTTTAAAATTACGAATTAACCTTCGTAAAATGTAGTTTACTTCAGTAAATGTTTCAAATTTTTATGTGAGACTGCATTAGGATACATTTTCCCTGTTGTTATTAACAAAAAAATAAAAAGTAATATTACCTACACGTATAATAAATAAACAATTAATAATAAAGTTCCTGAAATGCAAATTATAATAGTAGCTACAATTATCATGTCCGTATCACCTGACCTTAGAAAACTTCTAACTTCTGTTGCATTTTTAACGTAATATATTTTAAGATAACCTGTACTAAATAGATCTCTTAATTCATCACTTTTTCACTCAGTTCCTACGTAGGTCATATTTTTATTGTTTAGCTTTACATTGCTGTCGCGTACAACTTCTTTAGTTTCATATCGAATGTACAGAAAATATCGTCTTCCTTCAGAATTATGATCAAAAATTAAGTTAATTATTTCTAAGCTCCGCTGAAGGTCGAATATATTTTCTAAATTGCCTACTTTACGAGATTTCTTTAGTTGTATGTGTAAATTTGTTGAGTGGCCAAATTATCTTGTTCCCTTTGCAGCGTTTGGTACTTACGGAAAAATGCAAACTTTTTGTACATATTTTGTAAATACGATTTTTTTTAGAAATCTTATTTTTTTTGTTTACCTTAAGTCTTAAAGCTTATGTGCTCAAGTATATAGAGTTAAGAACGATTTCCAATTTTGGATTGGAATTGCAATTGTTTTGAGGTACTTAAAGTGAGTTAGTACAAGTTGCGCTTTGTTTCGATCAACGAATTTTTTAGATTTATTTCATGTATACGATCAGATTATTGTTGAGTGTTTCTTCGAATCGAGGCAGTGTGTGCCGGGAGACGTAAACTAATTGTGATAGGCATGATGGATATCGGGGGTAGATCGAATATTTTTGGAGGAAGCATATGTACTTTATCCTTCTAATTTTTTTCGCTATTGAACTTTTTATTACTTTTAAAATTGTTAGGTTGTGGTTATTAATTCTCGAATTAAAAATCGAAACTGTCACAAAGTTAGCCAAATGCTAATTTTAAGTTCTTTGTACAAAACATTTTTTTTTTTGTTTATTGATAGTGTAATCATGGCAATACTTAATTCTTCCGAATTGTTAAAGTTAGCGAGCACTTGTATAAATGTTACATGACAATGACAAGGAGCCAAGATTTTATCCAAATTTTTAAAAATTTCTTTGTATTTAAGGAAATTTGAATCGCCAATATCTCTCTATTGTAAGTAGAAATGTGATATTGTAATTTGATTTTTTTTAGTTAAGTGTAAACTTATCCTAATTAAATAAATATTTTTGTAAGTAATTTTCGTTTATTGTTAGGTTTCGCTTTATCTAGCATTTTATCAGTTAAGGTTTATAGATGGAAGTGAACAAAACTTTTTTGTTACTTAAAATCGATTAAAAATTAATTACAATTATGCCAAGAATTATATTTGTGTTTATTTTTATTACCCTTAGGTACCTATTAAGTTATACAGGTCTCCGTACATTTGACGAATAGGCTGTAAAATATCTTATTTTAAATTAGTGCAATGAAAGTTAAGAAGAAATACATTTTAGGAAGTATATACATAAATGTCTACCTATATATCTACACAGACACATAAACATAGACTTTTGAAATGCCGACAAGGATTCATCTTAACATGATAATAGAATTACAGAAGGTGAAATAAAACATTCATAGAGAACTTTACTTTTTTATTCAGTTAACAGTCGCAATACATTATAATAAAAACTTATAGTAAAAGGTATTTACAATGTGGGGTCATTCTACCTACGTAGGTAAACACTTCATTCACTTAACATACAGAATTAGAAAGCAAATATTAAATATACTTAAATAAACAGGTAATGGCACAGTAATCTCCGAAATGCATACAGAAATATTTAAAAAAAATGTGAAGCAAGAAAATTTAACGCTTTTCTATCACAAACATCAAAGGCGAATCGCATAAGAACTCCTCTAACGTAAATCTTTTAATCAAAAAAGACGCAGAAGAAATTCCAAAAATATTAAAGTTAATAAATTCGCGAAAGATATTTTGAGTAGATCACAATGCCACCACCAAGTCTAAAAATAAAGGGAATACTTCAAGTTAATACTTTATATGTATTGTCATTTAGTCGCCCTAAAAACTAAACGAGAATCATATAAGGTCATAAAACCTTGCACGAAATGGGAATGTCATTAAATGGAGCAAGCTTTTTAAAAATATCCAAAATCGTATGTAGCCAAAATCTGTAAAACCACAATGACATTGCCATTCGTACGTATTGGTAAAAGAGTCCAAATTGTTAGATAAAAAATGCTTAAAAAAGAGAGTACATAATCATCAACACAAATGATCTAAACGTATAACGAAGAAACAAGAAAAACGATTAACACAAAGAGACAGCAAAAAGAAAAGCTAACAGTGTTCTATAACCAGTTGGAGATCGATGGTTTCATTGTAGTCACATCTTTTTGCCATCTCATGTAAATATAACTAAGCTATATCGTCCTATCAGTACAACAAATTGAGTAACTTAAAAAATAAATAAGATAATTTTGATTGAAAAGAAAACAAAACTAACACAATCTGATGTACTAATAGAACAAAGTTGACTAGACTATAAAAGAAAATCAATAAAATATAATCTAAAACTGCTGAAGACAGCGTATGTAGATATCATAGAAAAATTACGCATGTCTGTTTACATCCCCCCATGGAATAATTATCACAATATAATGTCTATATCAAAATGAGAATTTTTGAGGAATAATGAAATTTACTAAACGATAGAGGTGTTTGGTTTTGGTTCGAAGAGTATAATGACTAAGACATCCTGAAATCTGAAGCTAATAGTAAAGGCGCGAGCGTAACTAACTTCTTAATTCTTGTATCTGTATTAGATATTCTTTCACATCCTCTAAATGGTAGTCTTAAGGTTTTTGAGGAGAATTTTATGGTAGATTTAAATAGGATCGCAACCTTTTGAGTCCTGGATTGCTGGAAAACTAAAAGACGGTCGATTTCAACTTTGTATACCGTTTTGTCTAAAACAGTTTCCTCTATCAAACTACATACGCTGTCCTACCTAAAACAACCTTAGACCTCGACCTTGTAAGGGGATCCAGGGATGTGTTCATCTCCCCACTTGACGATGACGATATAGTCCCCCCTGTCTCTGACCACGTACCAGCATTCATAGTTGTTCTTGCCTTTGTGCTTAAGTTGGACCTCGTCACAAGGCCCCTTGGGGCCGTAGATTCCGACGTAGAGGATGTTGGTTCCTGGAAAAGAAAGTGTATGGTTAAGTGTGTTAAAATTACTGACAGAATGTTGAGGAAATGTGGTGGTGCAGGTAAAATTAAAAGACATATTGTAAGATAGGAATAATAGGATTCACTCCTGGAAAGTTCTATAAATGAACAAATAAGTAATCTTGTAGTTATATAGGTGTTTGAGACTGTCCATAAATAAGATTTTCACAGGTGAGTGATTCCATAAAAAAAAAAATATATACATATTTCTTTCACAATTTGGCCCATTGCAGTAGAATTGATATGAATCGATCTCATAACTTGTTCAGTTCATTACTTGGAGAATTTTAGTAACTCAATCCATACGGTGACTCTCTTTTCAAGATGCTCAACCCAGGCATAATATTAGGCTAAAAAATAGACAGTCTTTTCTTTCTTTTCGTATAGGTTTCGAGACATTTGTGTTTAAATGCTACTTAAATATCTTACCAGCATCTCCAGCATGCACCGTAAACTGGTTATGCTTGTTCAGATACGCCTTCTTCAATCCCATGCCTTTACTCTGGACCTTCGACGCGTCAGATTTGAAGTTCGGTAGCACGGGACCTAGCTTCTGCGCTCCCTTGGCTACCTTCTGCACTGTTTCTACAGTAACTGACGATGTTTCCTGGGCTCCGATTTCGGCGAGGTTGTTACCTGAAATGGGAATTGATGGTGAGTTTCGGTAAGTATCAAAATTTTAAAAGTAAATAAAGCTGGGATCTATATAATTGTTTCAGTGATAGGCAATCGTTGTTATGCTAGATGATGGAAATAAAATGGCCTACTATCATAAGACACACACTCAAATTGTACTTGATCTATCAATTTCTGAAGAATTCGTTACGTGTAGTTGTAATACAGTTATATACTCGTACATATGTTTTATGTATTGTTGTTATTATATTAATATTATTTAACATCTGTACTATACCAAGTTTTCGGACAATAAATGCATTCATTCATTCATGTATTGTATCTTTACTATTTTTAATCGGGAAAATAATACTTAATAAATTTGTATTCCTACCTTGAGCCTCAATCTTGAAGGGAGATCCAACAATATGATGGCCGTTGTACTTCACGCTCATGTAGTAGAAACCAGGAGACAGGGGCGTGTATCGCACCTAAAATGTAAACAAACAACATACTTAGTACGGATGTATTAAATATTGTGACAATAGATAAGTAAGTACATATGTATATTTCTGTCATCCTAGATTAGTCGTTAAGCCATGTCAGAGGCCCTTAGGGTGGTTTGAAAACTCTGACACCAGAGTTGGCTACTCTCATACGAACTTACTTACTTTATAGATTAGTAGAATTAACCCTTCACATTTTTTACAGTGAACAGTCAAGTATTTCACCACCTGATGCTTTAGTATGTCTGTACAGGAACAGAAATGGCTGGCAAACAAGGCTCTTTGAACACAGTAGGAAGCAAGACATTGAAAAAACCTATATAGTTAGACCTAGTTCCTTCGCACGAAACGGTACGCTTCTTGTACCTTTATTGTTCGTACCGCAAAGTTGTGGAACTCCCTGCCTGACTCTGTTCCTCATGCACTATAATCCAGCGAACTTCAAAGCGAGAGTAGATCGGTTCTTATCGGGTAAGCACGCTCCATCTTAGGACATAGCCTTTGCTTACTATCAGGCAAACTATGGGGCTCTGTGAACTTGAAAAAATTTAAACGGGGTGCGGCACATTTTAATTTTTTTTTCGTTTATGTACAAAAAAAATTAGCTTCAATACAATCAAGTAAAAACCCAAATACCTCGTTTGAGCAAAAAAAAATACTTTTCCAGAGTCGGGTGCCAAGTTCACAGAGCCAAACTATGGCAAAGTGTAAACCCGTTCTAGTTAAAAAAATGTTACCTTGTAACCCTCTTCCACCTCAGTACAGTCCATGGCGACCCTGGAAGGTCCGTCCATGGTGACAGCGAGGATGCCCTGGCCGGCGTTGCAGGTGTTGATGATCAGGTCAGTCTTCACACCTGGGGATGGAGAACAGTAGGTGAGTGAGTTTCTTAAAAGACGTGGTATAAAAAAAATAATGAATTCCTGTTAAAATGCCACAGTACTTTACTCAAGTTTAACTTTAATTAATGTGGTTATGAGACCTCAGCAATATGCGAGATCCAATATAAAAATACTTTATAAAGAGGCCTATACCCAGCGTAGTGGGATAGATGATGATAACAAATTAATATAAGAAAATAGTTCAAAAATTTGTACTCAATGACGGTGTTAGCGTGATTCAGGAATACGCCTGCCAGCGGTCAGCGACATCTAGTTTAAAAGTGTGGAACTACTGATAGCAGTACAAATCTACAAAATATTATTAGGTTCTTACATATGAAATTGGCGTTTTTCGTACTGGCCACTTTAATCGCGAGTTTCTCCTCTTTGGCAAGGAATTCCAAATTCAATTTTGTACAGCTATTTACTCATGTGCTATGATGAACGTTATTCATTTTGTTTTTTTTTTCTTCTGTTTTTTCTGTTTGAATCACTCTTTTTACAAAATGGAAAACTTAAAATATCGTATTATTTACGAGTACGAGTTCCGCCGTGGCACTAGTGCTGACATGGTACACGTTTATGTTAATTTTTATATCTTTGGTAGGTATTCATTTATTTACAACTATTTTTAAATTTTTTTTCAATATATGTATGTATAAAAAAACAAATATCATAAAAAACTTAAAACTAGTGATGCCGCCTGCAACGGGGCAGGACCCAAGCTACCGGTGGTAGAGGCTACAAAGAAAGGAACCTCCGAACAATACAGGCCGTGTCAAGGATCACTGCCTTCTGTATCTGTCCCCTAACCCAACCTTCCCTATATTATTATTATAATCTATTTTATTATCTATTTTTTTATGGTAAGTACATGATCTACATAAAGCATTTTATTTTAATTGAAAGAATCAAGAAGTCCATTCATCAACACAATATTCTGAGCATTCAAATCCAGAGTAAATATGTTTCTCCTAGGCAAACGTGTAACATCTAAGACTATTAGTGGTGCTTAACGTCAGGCAGGCTGTAATCAAACGTCGGCCTATTCCGTGTAAAAAAAATGAGAATTTATTTATCTGATTAATATCCAAGTTTGAGGAAGTGGCTGAGCAACTTCAGACCCTAATTGATAACAATACAGATATTTTCCTTATAGAGTACTAGTGACCACGATCATTAGAAATGAGGAACCGATGAAATAAAGTGATGATGATGATGATGCATTCCAAGCCGATTTCGGCTACTGCGAACGTATGTATGTATTTCCTACGGGTAAGTTACTGATGCGTCCTCACATGACTTATATACCCTATTTTAGCGGTGAATGTTCTAGAACAGTTGTTTTTTCTATCGACTCCTTTCTATCCTACGGTTGCCTGGAAGAAATCGCTGCTAGCGGTAAAGCCGCCAGTTGTGGCACTATTGTTTAAGTCTTTTGTGTTTCTGTTTGTTTTTTTTCTGTGTGTGTGTCAATAAAGAGTATTATCTATCTATCTATCTATATGTGAGGATGCCATACTATATATAATACGAAAGCAGAATGCGTTTGTGGATATTTTTGTGTCTCTTTAACATAAGAACAAGTAGAACTCACCAGTCTTGACAACTCCCAGACCAGGACCTTGTGCGTGGACTGCAGCGGGGTCGGAGTCATCCTTCCCGACCTGAATAAAAAGTAATAAAGATAAGAGATAAAGATAAAAGATAAATAATCTTTATTGATAATGTAAAGTTGTAACATAGGTATAAGTACTAATATCATAGAGTATGCTACACAAATTACAATATCTCGTCAAATTGAATTTATAACATTTAGTTTTAATAAAATTTTAGAATTACAATGTCAAGTTTTATTAATAACATAATGAAAATTTTTGTTATTAAAAACATGTCAAACATAGGTAATAATAGGTATGTAATCATACAATATGTCATAATGATATTAATACATCAAATAACATATTACATTATACATATTATCATATTACATATTTGAGCCTTTTGGAGTCGAGACTTTGGGGCCGTGGGGTCCGGAGTCCGGGATCCCACACTATTTTCTAAAACCTCCCGGAGTGCTTGGTTGACGCGACGCGTGACCAAAATGCTGGCCATTTTCTGGCTCAACGTATCAGCATTGCCATCCAGTGTGGTAATGCGGCCAGATGCCGGGCACGCTGCCCTCTGGCAGGGGCCTGGAGCACTTACACTATCTTTAGGCTTTTCTAGTGTTTTATGTTGTAGTTAGAAGTAAGTAGTGTGTTTAGTTTTTCTTCCCTTGTTTTTATGTATTAATAACAAATTCATTAAAACTGAAGCAAGCAATCAAAATCATCTACGACTTCAATTACACGGGAGTGAAAACCGTTTAGTTAACATATTGATAAAATGTCTCACAAAAGTTTTAATATTAAAGTTTATCTATTATGTCTATCTATCTACTTTGAAACACAGAATAATGTCCACTGTACCTTGATCCTAAGCGGCGAAGAAGGTATATGGATGCCGTTGAACTTGACGTTGATGTTGTGGACTCCATTCTCTCTCGGCATGAACCTAATGCTGTACTGGTCTCCGTCAATGTTCTGGATGAAGCAATCGTCTGTCTTGCCTGTCGGGGATACCACCTGGAAGAAAAGGTAAGATAAGAAATCTGTGTGCAAATACAAATACAAATTATTTATTGATAACACCACAAATTACAAGTTATATCTATTCCTTTAATATTTATGTATTACAGGTCAACTTTGAAAAATTAATATAATTAAGTATGCACTACAATACATTACTTAAATGTAATAATGTAATATATATGTAACATATAAATGACATTATCTCGAAAAATTTAATATTTTGTTGTTTTAGATATTTAATAATTTTAATATAAATCATCAAAGTCGATAAAATTAAACCTAAACGTACAATTGCTTAGCACTGCTTTATGGTGTGGTGATCAATGATTTGGTCTGGTATCCACATTTTAGGGCTAGTCATAATATTACAGTAGGTGCCTGTGTAATTGTCGTTTAATCAACCAGGCGTTCAAATGTCTAATTTTACAAGTAAACAATGTTACTTGGTAGGAGTCATATTTCATAATATCATTAATTATACACTTGTAGATTCTTGATTCTCGTTAAATTGTAGGTCCCGGTGGTTTGCTAGTACTGCAGTCGTTAAGCCATGTTAGAGGCCCTTAGGACGGCTTGATGAACTCTCGACACCAGAGTTGGCCACTCTCATTGGATAAGAAGAAGATGAAAATTCTTGATCTACAATATACATACATACTTACGTTGCTATGAGTAAAAAAGCATACGTTTTCCTATCTTTAGTATACATACGAAAGAACAGTCTCTTATCTTTCTAACCAGATAATTTACCGCAAAACATTTAAAATTTACAACCCATCGTACATAAACCACATATTTACGGTCAGTTGCTATTTGACCAACATTCAGCTATTCAGTGCCACGCACATCCCTTGAGAAAATGTTCGCGCCTTCAGAAAGATACTGCAAAATTGACAATGGCGAGGGTCAGTTGATTTATCGTGCGAACATGACGGTCCGGCTGAGGTACAGTCGCGGGAAGGAATAAATGCACATCGGGATTTGTGGAAATGGTTGGTATGTGTTGTTAGTAATTAAAATAAAATAAAAAATAAGTAAATATTCCGGGACATTGCACACAGCGCCATCTAGCCCCCAAACTAAGCAAACACTTGTCGTGGGTACTAGATAACAGATATAATACTTATATACTTTTCTTTCGTAAATACATACTTATACATACTTATTGTTTATATTACAGTTATCTAGTGGTAAAGATTGAGTTAATTAAAATAAACAGTTTATAACGGAGACTGTATAGTAAAATTTGAATAAAATAAAGAATAAAATTAATTTATTGGGACACGAAACAATAACAAAAATAACAAATACACAACACAATAATATATAAAAATATATACAGGTACACGTTTCGTGCCACAATCCGGCACCAACTCAGCATGTGCTGGATGCAAGCATCCAGCGCTGGTCTTCCATTTGCGTTACTTACTGATGTTTTTGCGTTTTATACGACGATAAACTACATACATACGGCGCTGTGTGCTATATAAACCGGGACATTTATGGCATGTACACTGAAGTAGAAGCCAACTTTCCTAAATAAGTACTTAATGCCAATGTGCTATTACTACGGCCAGTGAATGTATTTATCACGTATGATGGATGGTCGAACCACGGATGCGATAGACGTTTATGTGATTTTTGTACAGAAACAGTCGCGACAGAAGCTACTATTGTGGCCCTGGTGTGCACAGATTTCGTAAGATTGATTAGGTTTTATTGGGGAGAAAGACCGTTACTTTTTAAAATTACTATTAGTACGGATTTTTTTTCGCGCAAAATGTAGAAAATCGTGTCGTAGGTAAGATTGATAAGCATCTCACCAAATCACCATTTAAAAATATTGGATAGAATTATAAATTATTGTAACTATTTTTTGACATTTTAAGCAAGATAGCAAAATAAATAAATAAAGTAACATGAATATTGTATTTACTAAATTATATCTCTGGATGTGGTTTTAATAACATTACATTACGCATTTTGAGTTAAATCTCGCGCAGATTTTAATGTAGACTATACTTTTTGCTAACGTTATTGGCGTTTTTCACCTCTACTCAGCTAATAAAATCAAACAACTAACCAAAAACAAACAAAATCCTAATATAAAAAACTCAAAAACTCAAAGGTTGACTGACTGACTGACATAGTGATCTATCAACGCACAGCCCAAACCACTGGACGGAACGGTTTGAAACTTGGCATGCAGGTAGATATTAAGAAGTAGGCATCCACTAAGAAAGCAAATGTCACTTTTAAAGGGGTGAAATAGGGGATGCAAGTTTTACTTCTTAATGCGAGCGAGGCCGCGAGCGACCACTAGTAGCATAAACAAGAGAGCAACATTTCCAATCCACGTTTTCATAACAAAACTTTTTCCCGCAAAGAAACCCGCCGGCACAGTGGCTCTTTTCGCAATTTCACGCGGACAAAAAATGTAATAAAACCATTGGCACACGTGACCGCCCAGTGGTACGAATATATCATAGACAATATGACAGACTCCTGAAGTCAAACACTTCAATATGATATAGACTCTTAACTATGATAAAAAGTGTAATAAACATAGGTGAAGCGAAACCTTTGCCTGTGTACAACGGTTACGAGACAAATTCTTGTCGAATCAATAAAAAAATGATAAAAGTGCCCATGACTTAATTTACTACGCTATTTACCGGGACTCGATAATCAAAGTTAGGCAACTGACTTCGCTGTCAGTCCTTAGTGTTTTTTTTTACGTGTTAATGTTATGCATTAACTAAAGGTATAAATTTAACTATTATTAAATTGAAGTGACAACCATTTAATTAGTAGGTCCTAGATGTTTGTTACAGTTCTGCAGTCATTAAAACAACATTAAAACAAAAAAAAACACACGTCCATAAAGTATTGCGTTGTCTTTACAACTGACCTCTTCAATGGATTTATTTGGCATATGAGTAACAATTTTTTGTGATAATGAGGAGTCTATTGTATAAAATGTGTGTCGAATAAATCTTCCATCTGCTTAATATTTTATAACACTGCAAGCTGAATACGGAAGAATGTGATGCCACATGAAAATTAATATGGGGTTCAGAAGGATTATTGTAAGTTGTATACACTTTTAGGGATATGTACGATATGTTAACGAATTTTGAATACTGGTGGTATTTTCTAGTTCAACTCAAATCAACTAAATAAATAGAACATACATGCACATTGCACATACAAGGTACATTAATAATTCAATAAATAACCTTAACAATAAAAGATAAAGATAAAGAATCTTTATTGATAATGTAAAGTTGTAACATACATAGGTGTAGGTATAAGTACTAATATCACAGAATATGCTACACATATTACAATATCTCGTCAAATTGAATTTATAACATATAGTTTTTATAAAATTTTTGAAGTTACATAATTGTCTAGTTTTATTAATAAAATAATGAAAATTTTTGTTATTAAAATCATGTCAAACATAATAATAGGTATGTAATCATACAATATGTCAACTTAAATAAATCTTGGTACTGTCACTATAGCTGTATACATATTACCTATAATATGACATTAAAATTATGATAACATGATCTAGTATTAAATAGGTGTGCAGATTGGTATTATGAGTAATTGAGTGTACTTTATGACGGTAAATTTTTGAGAAGGTAAGTTTTTATCAGGCTAATTTTGTCATACTTTCAACTCAGCTATGCATCCCTACAACTCAGAACGGATTACTTACTAATATTTGATTGTCAGATTATTTAGGGGCTAACTTCTCAATATCTGACAAACGTGGCAAGGCCATAATGATAAACACGAGTAGATCGTTGATTAGAACGTTGACATTTGACGAAGCCAAGTGTTCGTAAAATCCAATGGAATGATTATTTAATACAATACATCACTCAATTTGTAGTCAAGCGTGATCCTATCAAGTGTAAATAAAAAATACGAAGAAAATGACAAATCTGTGAATGAAAAATAACTCACCATGCCAGCCAAAGATCCCTTAGCCCCATTCAGTCTGATGTAGAACTGGGTGGGTTTATCCACTTGCGCCGAGTCTGGGAACTGAGCCACCTCCAGGAGGTGCGCGTCTCCCACCTGGGGACTGATGTACACCTTGAAGGGGGAGTCCGGGATGTGCTGCTCGTTGAACTTGAGGCCCACGCGGTATTCACCTGGAGAGAAAAATAGGAGAAGGTAAATTATCTGTTGCATACCTACTGTATATTTGACTGGCCTGTTAGCTTAGTTGCTAGTGGCTCTGCCTTCTAATCTAGGGGTTGCGGGTTCGATTCCCGCGTGACACAAGTATTTATGAATTTTCAAATTGTTATTTACTTGTGTTGAGTCTGGTCGTTTGTATGTATGATAAGTATGTATTTACAAAAGAAAAGTATATAAGTATAGTATCCGTTATCTAGTACCCACTACACAAGCGTTTGCTTAGTGTGGGGCTAGATGGCGCTGCGTGCAATATCCCGGAATGTTTATTTATTTATTTTTATATTTTCTTCTATCTACAATCGAACGGTCCCCTAATCTAGGGTTAATAGGTACCCTCTAGCCTACTATTTCCAGGGTAGCGCGCAAGAACGAAAATCATAACGCTAGTTTCTTGAGAGTTTTGAAAACTAAGAGACTCTGACTTGTAACCAAGCGTAAAGCTTTCTAGCATAAAAAAAGTATTTGAAAATACAAATTAACTAATAACATAAACCATCTTTCACACTCGGTTGTAAAGTAAAACCATGCCTAGGTACTGCTCATAGTGATATTTTCTGAATAACAATAAAAAATAAAGAATATAGTTTCAACTTGATTTGTAAGTTATAAGGGGGGTATTTTGACAATAATAATCATTGCAATATTAGACATAAGCAATAATGTATGGCTTATGTCTAATATTATAACCCATTTCTAATTTTTAAGGTTTTTAAATTATTTCTACATTCTTGATTGCCAGCTGTTGAGTGGCTACTTATTCCCGCTACCAAATTAAGACCACACCTTAATCGAACTAACGCAAAAAACAAAACATCTCAAACTCTAATTCCTTACCTCCTTGCATACGACAAAACGCTGTAATAAATTTGCACAGTGGGCTAAAAACTTGACGACATTGGACAAAAACATGCGTAAAAAAGTTGTACGAAATGCAAAAACGTCACTTAAATCGAAAGGAGGCTAACAATGCATTCGATATTTCTTCCCAGAGGTTGGATGAAATTTTGCATGAATCCTTTTTTCTCTAGAGACTCCAAGGAGGGCGCATATTGTAGCAAAAGAGTTATTTGCATCCGAAGTGGAAGCTTTTTCTGTGAGTTTTTGCTGATTGTTAAAAAAGTTCCCTACTTTTTAGTCTGGTTGTTTTGTTCCGAAATTAGGTTAAGTCCTGTTGCACCGCAAACTAAACTGAGGGTTTATTCTTCGTGGTTTTGTGAAATTTTTTAAAATAATAATTGTTGCATTTTGATTGAAAAAACTTTTTATCCTAAAAGTTAAACCTCAGCTACATATTCATAATATTTTCTGTGCTTGTGCATTATATGAAAATACTTACTGAATTCCCACTATGATTTTTGAGAGCATGGAAATAAGAAAAAAATATAGTATAAGTTTTATACAGGTACTGTCACAGTTAGCTAAGATCGTTTTTACGTTACTCCTCAACTCATTCCTCCTCAAAACATCAATATAAGTTTGTAATATACAATATTTATGAATTCACGTCGCACTTCTAACATGGGAGCTTAAAAATCTTAACTTATCAAAGGGTGAAAATACTAATAATGAAATAGTGTCAGTACAAATAGTAGTCACGTTTAATTTCTAACACTAATGTTTAAAAATACTTATCATAACATAGCAAGAAATCCAAATTACTAATCAAGGATTTAACAAATGGTACAGCTAGCCCTTTACAAACAAATAATGATGTAGTCCTCATGCATGCGGTGGTATTGACATGTTGCAGGTTCGATGCCCGGCTTCCTGCTCAAGAAAAACCACATTTCCATACACAAATCAAAGGTTTGCAGCTGGTTTTTGTTTTGTACAAATTTTGGGGTAAAATCAGAAAAAAATAGTAATTTATGACGTTGTTACGTTGATAATTAAAGAATTTGCATCATAATTTGAATATTAAAATGGAAAGATGGCGGGAATAGAGATTTGTTTTAATTACAAATAACGTTGCTTAACATCAGGCAAGTTGTAGTCAAGCGTGAGCCCATATCATGTACAAAAAATGAGATTTTTATGCCAAAAGTAGGTATACGCCAGCGGAGTACAGTTTTTTAAGATTAATTTTCTCTGCAACATACATTCATTATATGAATACAATGACCACTGGTTCACCGAAGATTCAAAATAGCTGTATACAAATATTTTTTATTATACTGTTGTATTATGTTCTAACGTATTAGATTACATTCGAGTTAACAAATTACAGTTTGTATATTTCCTATACAGTGAACCTAGCTTGAGCTTGATTGTAATTACTAGGTTGTTTTACGTTTTTTTTACATGATATAGGCTTACGCTTGACTACAACTTGCCTGATGTTAAGCAACGTTATAATCTACGATCTAGCGCGCTTGCCTAGAAGAAACCGGCTTACGTTACCCTCATTCTGTCTTATTTCAACTAGCAGAAAACATTATGCTAACACTAACCATTAAATTAACCAAAAGTTACATGAACTGCATTTTAATTGCCGTCAGCTGTTCTAAATCTGTATTTAAGATGACAAAAGGGGTATTTATATATTTAAATTATCTTCATTTACATATTATTTTACACTTCCAAAATATATTGTTATTTGAAATTAAGTTAGTGATAACGATATTTTGATACAGTTGAAGAATAAATCGACATAAGTATTTAATATATTTAATATATTTAAAATGAATATTATGACATTTCGGAAGATCAATAATTTCGATTATGGCTCTAAAAATTCAAGACTAAACTGGATAAATAATTTTAAGATCATAATTTATAATGTTTCACACGAGTATCGGATTACAATACTAAGTAATATCTAGATGATAAATAATGTACAGATTTTCGATTCTCAACGTTTTAATTCTATAGGTATACATTTAGATTATGGTAGTATCTCCTTCATCATCATCATCATCCACAGCCCCTGGGATCCCACTGCTGGGTATAGACCTTCCTTTGCATGTGCCATTTGCGTCGATCTTGTGCAGACCTCATCCAGGTTGGACCCTCGACTTTGACGATGTCGTCGACCTATCGCGCGAAAATATATTGTATATATATTATATATATTGTATCTCCTTATACGTGTAAAATTCGTTGTCATATTATCGCTTGCATATTATCCCCGCAATTATTCATCGCCATTTTGTTTGGAATCCAAATCAAAATACTTTATTGTGTATTAGTTACAATGACATAATTACACCGTCTTATATATTTGTATAAAAGGATAATATTAGATAGGAAGAGGTTGGAAGAGGCCTTTGCCGACTGGCAAACAGATCTACAAACAGTACATAAACATGGAATACTAGAATTATAAAATAACACTTCAAACACTGTAACTAAATAAGATCTGAATAAAAGGCTTTATTATCTTCATATTCATTTATTTACAACTATTTTTAATTTTTTTACAATATATGTATAAAAACAAAAAAAACAAATATCATAAAAAAACTTAAAACTAGTGATGCCGCCGGCAACGGGGCAGGACAAGCAACCGGTGGTAGAGGCTACAAAGAAAGGAACCTCCGGACAATACGCGCCGTGTCAAGGATCACTGCCTTCTGTATCTGTCCCTTAACTCAACCTTCCAAGGAGAGCCTCTCAAGGTGTTGATCGAGGCTCTTCGCTATTAGACCGTTCACCGAAACGACTATCGGGACAATCATCGTCGAATCAACATCCCACATGGCGGTAATCTCATGGGCCAAGTCAAGGTACTTGCTGACTTTGTAAAAAAAGGCTTTATTATTATTATATATATATATATATATATTTGTATATCTACCACGGATATACAAAAAGATGCTTAACGCAATAATATATATCACAATGACTTCTGTATTAAAAATTACATTAACTCACTACTAAGCTATTAATTAAAGATACAGGCTTAGGGCAGGCCTAGTTTGAGGTCTACTGTAAATACTATAATCCTATTGTATTGTAAATTAACTAAAATATGAAAATTGTAATGTGTAGGTTAAGTTTTTAAATGGCAAATAAACATAATTTTACTCAATAGTTAAATACAACACGCCGCCTTTAAAGCCAATAGATACCAATCGATAAGTAACAGCAGAAACTTTTTAAACCTTGCTAAAAATACTATGAAAACAGATTGTGGCCCAGTGGTCGAATTCCACAAGTGTCGGCCAAAAACTCGTCCAAAGTGACATTCCGTCATAGCGCGCCTCTCCTCTCTTGACTTTTCAAAAGCCTTTTTTTGGACGATTAGACCTTTTACCCACTAGGACTTTGAGATTTGCGAGAAGTTTTACTTATTTTGAGCTAATATCTAATAATCTTTTGGTAACTATGCACGGTCAAACGGCTTTTGTTTGGAAGTTTTTTACGAAGTTATTGAGTATCTTAAATTACTGTATGCATACATATTTTTATACTATTGTGTAAAATAATCTTAAGCAATTTAAGTCGACAAGTTGTGCTAAAAATATTTAAGTTTCTTAATTAATCCTACTGATTTGATTTAAAAAATTCTGACTAGATTCTCCAGCCATTATCTCTCCTAGCTTTAAGCGACTTTTTTTTTAATTTACCTGTTCTGTCTTAAAGTTGATCAACAGTCAATCTTAAAACCAAAAAATGCGCAAATCATTAAAACTTTTTAAGAATATAAGATAAGGAATGTCTTTAATGCACGCCAGTAAAAAAGACATTATGAAAGAGATTTAAAAACTAATTTAATGCACATTGGACTACCTTATCGCCTTAGGCGAAAATAGCTTGCTAAAAATATTTAGATCCTAGCAGACTCAACCCTCACCCAAGAGCCGGTCAATTAAAATGACTGTTAAACACCAGTAGCTCGGAATGCGGCTTCAAAACTGAATTTGTCTCTTGCCCCATTGTATTCTGCTCCGTAAAAAAACATCTAACATCCGACAAAGAACTCTTCTTTCTCTTTTTGCCGGAGATACTTTATATATATACTTTTACATATATATACTATACTTTATACTTTATACTTTATACTTTATACTTTATAAGCTGTCCCTGACGCTATTGCCAGCAAATTGTTAATATTACTGGCAATTCATGAGCGCCTCAAATTAGTTCCTGCACACGTGGCCATTACTTTAATCCGCATGTGCTTTGCGTTGCCAAAAATCACATACCTTTTACGGACCACCCCAACCTGGCTTTGTGTTGAGGAAGTGACCTCTTTCGATGATGCCCTAAAATCGGTAGTAGAGTCTGTCCTGAATGTAGCTCTAAATGATACTCAGTGGAGGCAGGCTTCCCTTCCGATTAGATATGGTGGCCTTGGGATACGTTGCGCACGCGATGTGGGCTTGCCAGCTTTTCTAGCATCTGCACATGGAGTTGCTAACCTAGTCACTGTCTTGTTACGTTCTAATGGTGACTTGGGAAACATTCCTTTTGTGTCTGATGCTATGTCAGCTTGGTCAGTCTTCAACTCAGGCGTACCGTGTCCAGAAGCGAAGCACGTACAGCGGGCGTGGGATGATGTTGGTGTGAAGCGTTTCCATAAGCAGTTGTTGGAGGATGCTGTGGAAGTTGATAGAGCCAGACTACGAGCTGTGTCGCAACCAGAGTCCGGTGCTTGGCTACATGCACTACCGTCTCCACACCTGGGCACTTTTCTTGACGACGACTCTCTGCGTGTGGCGGTGGCTCTCCGCCTGGGCTGCAAGGTGTGTGAACCCCACGTATGCACTTGTGGCACCATGGTGGGAGCTGATGGCCATCACGCATTGAGTTGCCGACGTTGCTCAGGGAGATTCTCGCGGCACCATGCTCTAAACGACATAGTTCGTAGAGCTCTCAATTCTGCAAATATCCCGTGTGTCCTCGAGCCTGTGGGGCTGAGCAGATCTGATGGCAAGAGACCGGACGGGCTGACTCTGGTGCCCTGGAAGAACGGCAAGTGCCTAATTTGGGACGCAACTTGTGTCTGCACTTTTGCCGCCAGTCACCTGAGTCGTACCATTCACTCACCGTCAGCTGCTGCCGAGGACGCCTGCAGAAGCAAAAAGCAGAAATATACTGCCTTGGAAACGCTCCATCATTTTGTTCCGGTTGCCGTAGAGACCATGGGCAGTTGGAGTGGTGACGCTAAAGATTTCGTCAGGGAGTTAGGCCGAAGAATTAACGAGAAGACGGGAGACACCCGCTCTGGATCATTTTTGGTGCAAAGGTTAGCCATCGCGATTCAACGTGGCAACGCGGCGAGCGTAATGGGAACCTTTGCGCCGGGAGCAATCCGGGGTGGGCTCTTTGATTAATTTTTGTTTGTTTTATTTTACTTCATATTTTAGTTATATTATATATTTTAATATTATGTTTAAGACTTGTAAGAATAAATAAATTATGATTCTTTATAAGTGTATCTGATTCCTGAACTATTCGACGGTATAATGACTTAAGTTTTGCCTTATTATTTGAGTATGTTTTAAGTACGTTTGAACACACTGCGGGTGTTGTTATAAGCATTTTGGACACATATTGTGATTCTAACTGATATGACTTATTAAGATCATGGAAGTGTTGCAAACTTTTAAGTCCTTTTTCGCGCGATAGCGGCTAATTTAGATTAGTATCTGTCTCGATATCAGTAGTAGCTAATCGTTCCGATGTTTTGAAATATTATCAGATGCCTTGGAGATTTTTACCTCTTTTTTTCCTTTTTATTTTTTACCTTTTTTTTGCCTCATTTTCAATACACCAGCAAACTTTACGTTTAGTTATACGTAAAAAACGGTATGTCACTTATTTGTACATTCATATCTAAACATGTAATTGGATGCAATGTGAATTTGCTTAAATTTTTGTCGAAATCGGCCGATTGATCCGTAAGAATTGCAATAGAATAAATTATCTGGCCTCTGTGGAAACCGCCGACTATTTGGTTCTAAATTACCTATTATTCTTAGGACAGCTTTTAAAATAAGAAATGCTATTGAATTCAAAGTCAAAAGCTCCGCTACAAAATAAGATTACCCATTTAAGCTTAAGAGAAATAGGCAATTATTTGGGTCCATAGATAAATTATTTCAATTATAAAATTGGCACGTTTTTATCGATTGTATGTTAACAATTTGTTAAAATATATATCTGGACTCAAATCTGATTATTACACTACAAGAGCTACAAGAATACAATGTAGTTCTTTTTATTAAATTACCATTTATATGGACCGTCGTCTCAAGCAACGTCACTAAATAAGACGTCAAATAAACTTTAACTGCAACCACACTCGCTGAAACGGTCACAATAAACAAACAGCGAAAAAAGGGATTTTCAAAGTTATTACACTCATTAACAAAAACTCATATCGTAAATTCGAAACAATCACTGGCCATCCGAAAACGCGACAACCATTACGGAGGTTAAAAAGAAAAATTAAAAAAGAAAGAGTCCGGTTGGTGATAAAAAAGAAAAACAAATTTAAAAAATCGAACTGTCAAAATGGTGCTCGGTAAATTTTGCCGCGCTTTCAGAAAGCATGGTTGTGATTGGTCGCGGGCTTTAGAGGCGTGGTCAAGGAAACTTGTGGATTTATTTATGAAGTGCATTTCTCTCAGTTTTTGTATGGTCAGTATGGTATTGCCCTGTAAAAGTGATGCTAGATAAATAGTTTTTTAACCACAATGTTTTGTAGTTGTGATTTAGTTGTGATATTCAAAGTTGTCATAGATTTTGGAATTGAATTAAGTTGGGCCGTCAATTTCAAAATCATTATATATTTACCGCAATATTTCACACGTTTTCTTTGTCGTTCCTATAACAATTGAACTGTTTCATGAAATCCATTTTAATGAACCTGTAAAAAAGCCCTACTTTTTTAAGCGGGAACATACTCTCACTTGAATCGAGGACATTATTTTTGTCACTATATAACCAATACGTATACCTGGCAGAGTAGAAAACAAACTTCAAGAAGACGACTCGATCACGCAATATGCTTTTCACTATAAATTTTTTTATATCAATAAAAAAATGTCGTGTATTTTTAATATTCCCCTCCTGGCAACCCCAGTTTTTACCACCACTCGTCCACGTAAGGCACTGGGCGGACGCCATTTGAATCCGAGATCGCAGATAGCCAGGAATAAGGAGCCGGGTATTCTTGCTTGAATTACTTGCATATACTTAACTATTTTTTGAATGGAGAATAATTTCCTTCTACCATCAGAATCTCGCAACGTTTATTCCGATTCCGGCAAATTTTAATTCAGTGTAAGCAGTGACGGAAAAAAGGCAATGCATAGTAAAGTTGTTAGGAGTTGCAAGAGACTTTAGAGTATTTTAATCGTAACCTTAAGTAACTTACATACTTACTAGTCGTCCATTATCAAGCAACTTCTAGACCCAAAACACATCCGAATCTCAAACTAGGGATAACTTTAACATTACCTTACTTTTTATCTTTTAAAGCTTTTTGCAGCTCTAATGCTATAAAACGCACCTATTTTAGCCAAATAAAGCACATACTTTTAAATTTACAAATTACTCACCAGGCTCTTCAATCTTGTACGAAACATCGCAAGACCCATCCTTCCGATCCTTGAAGTCGATCTCTCCCTTGCTAGGTCCTTCTAGCGAGATAGCTAGCTGTCCCGCCCCGGCTTCCCTCGTCCATACGTTGAACTCGTTGAAGCGACCGGCTTCACCTCTCTCCAGCCCAGGACCTCCAGCCTTAACTAAATGGGCACCAGAGTCCTTGAGTGGACCAACGGTGAATTGGAAGGGGGATCCTGGAATGAGTAAAATGGTATGAGTTTTTATTGCAAACACAAGGACAGTTGTTTAATAATAGATGTATATACACGAGACCGACCCGTGGTCCAACAGCTTTCTCTAATTGGTTGTACCAAGGGCATTTGAAATTAGAATCGACTAAAATAACATTTATTGAGACAGATGTACAGACATTACATAGGTTTCATATAAACATACAAACAATAAATCATTCGTGGTCCTATCAGCAGCACCATAATAAAAAGTACGCTAAGGTAAATTAGTTTTTTTACGCTTTCGTCAACCCTCAATCATCTTGGCCTAAGCCTTATTATTCTTCTTTAATCACTCTGCACAATCACACTACTGACTATTTTCAGATGTACAAATTTTATTTTAATTATTTTTCCTTACTTACCAGGAATATGAATCTCCCTGTACTTGACAGACACGGTATGGACTCCCAGTTCCTTGGGTACAAAGTGTACGGAGTAGAGTCCGTCTTCCACCTCCTGGATCTCAGCGTCTTCTGACACTCCGCCGGGGCTGGTCACTGTGGCCGCCAGGTCGAAGGAAGTGATTCCTGGAAGGAAAAAAGGAGTGTTAGTAGTATAATAACTCCTTTTTTTATTTATTTTTTTACATGATATAGGCTTACGCTTGACTACAATTTGCCTGATGTTAAGCAACGTTATAGTCTACGATCTAGCGCGCTTGCCTAGAAGAAACCGGTTTACTCTCGACTTGAAGATCGACAAATTATAGTTCAAGGGGAATAGAGATTCGGGCAAGGAGTTCCACGTTCATCACGTTCCATGAAAGTCGAAGCAAAACGCTTGGTGCGAGTCTTATATCTTACAAAACAGAACACAAAGTTTGGTACACAAAACTTTGCTTACTTATAGCCATAACAGCATAAAATACAACAGAATATACTAAAAGAAATATCTCGTATTCAATAGGTGGACCAAAAAATTATTATTATGCATCACAGTAGTTATTATACGACTAAATCGACAATTTTTTTTTAGTATAGGTTACACTTTTATCTATCTATCACTATCATGTATGTGTTACGGCTAATACCCGAAGTGCGGCTACACCTAGTTTTAGCCGGTTAGAACTAGGTGTAGCCACTTACTCTTGGTTAAACCTAGTACGGGGGTGCGTGGATCGGACTACCTTCACGTTGGGTAAGCCCAACTAATTTCATCTCTCCATATGGGGATTTGGGGTTAGTTGGGGAGGCCTGGTGCACCCCGTCCACAGGTTAGTAACTTCCACAGTCCGGTGGATCTTGCTAGCCTGTGTCCAAATGTCCGATCGAGTGGGGGCCCTCGCCTATACCTCTCCTTGGAGAGGGCTGGTGTAGGGCCCGGGGCGTGGAGCTCGCCGCACCTCGCGGTGCAGGTGGAGCTGGGTGCTCGTTCAGAGCACCCGAGGTGGTCGCCGAGAGGCGAGAGGAGTTCGGTGTACCGGCCGAGTAGCGGCGACACGGGAACCGAACTCCGTGCGCAGAGGGCGCATTGGAGGAGGGCGGCCGCTTTGGCGTGCGACTGCCTGACTCCTGGGGGCTCTGGGTGGCAGGTCGGGGAACTTGTTGCCCTAAAATGAGTCCCCACAGGATGCACGACGTGTCCCGTGTTCTGACACGTCGTCCATTGAGGGTTGAGCTGAAGCTCCCCGAGGCGGGGCCCGATGCCGGGCCAGCATCACCAGGGCTGCGGATGTTTGCATCGCGCTCTCGTGGCCCTGGACCAACGATGCGGAGGTGGAACACCCCAGGTTTTTAGTGGGTATGCCGCCCTTATGGAGTGGGGCGGAGACTCCCACATAACCATCCGCCCTCCCCGGGGTTTTAGGGTGGTACCGGTAATAGGTTTTCCTGGGCAAAAAAAAAAAAAAAAAAAAAATGGTTAAACCTAGTACGAGCCGATTGTTTTCGGGTAAAACTAGGTCTCAAGTCCTGTTGTAGTGCAAGTGTTGGACTCGAAGTCACTTGTCTGTGACAGAAGGTAGATTAGGTTCGTTAGGTTGCTTCCTACCACGCACATGCGACGAGCGAAGCGAGGAGCCAACTTCTTTCAAAACATGTCTCGATTCGGGGTTTAACCAAGACTAAGTGGCTACACCTAGTTCTAACCGGCTAAAACTAGGTGTAGCCGCACTTCGGGTATTAGCCGTAACATATGCACTAGTTTAATGTCTCTTAATTTGTCCAAAAATATGACTAGGAAACCGGTATGTTACGCGAATCTCAAAATCTAAAGCTAAATAATGAAGGCATTAAAAACCTAGCGATGAAAGATTCTGCGGGGGCTACGACTGCATCGTAAGAGTATAGTAAGACTTTGAAGTATTATTGTATCCTTACCAGGCATCTTGAAGGTAAGTTTGCAGTTGGTGCCGACCTCGGTGAGTGGCGCCGGGTCGCGCTGCCTCTGGATTTTCTCACGCTGCCTGTTGCTACCTTCACCGGTCACCTGGGAATACATGTATAATATATAATATTTTATAGATACATATTGATATTGTTTAAATGTTTTCACTCAAAATAAAATCTGCGATTAAGGATGGCTGAGATACTATTGACATATTTCAAAATAATATCTCAATTATACAAAATCTCTGTATTTCTTTAAAGTTTACAAAAAAAAAATGTGCAAGCGATACAAAAAATAATATAATATGTTCATGAAACATCAGCGGATCCATCCCAGAGGTTGACCCTCAATTAAAGCATCTTGAATTGTTGTTTTGGTTTTCGAATGATAACTACCTACCCCTACAGTTTTTTAATATCTGCTAAATTAACTAAATCTATTTGGCGGTTTTCAATAGGCTAACGTCACGAACTGTTTTATTTGTAGATACCATAGTCAATAATGTTATCCTAAGTGCTAAATTCTTCAAATTCTTGTAAGAAACAAACACCACTGATATATTTTATTTAATTGTTTTTGTCTTACTACCCAGAACAAAAAAAACCTTACACAAAACAGTTTCCAATCACCATCTTACCTTGACAGTGTAAGGAGAGCCCTCCACATGGTGATCAGCGAACTTGAGGTTGACGATGTAGTAGCCGGGCTCAGTCGGCTTGTAGCTGATCACCAACACGCCGTCTTTGCTGTCTGCGCACTGGATCTCCGCCTTGCTGGGACCTGGAGGAAGAAATGAATGAAAGAAAACATTTATTGTGACAGAATTAACAGAAAAACAAACACAAGTAAGAACATAATAAACAAACTAACATAAAATCTGCCACAACATAAAAGAAAAAAAAGAAAGAAGAAAAAAAGAAACACAGCCCCAACTCAGCATAATGCTGGTTATGTGGAAACAACCAGCGCTGGTCTTCCGTTGGGGCTTGCTGTGACGTCACGCACGTACAAGAAATGAAATAAGGCATTGTAGTAAGTTCTATCCCACATTTTATGATACTGCTTAAATTACCCCGCGATGGGAACAGAAGTGACATTAAACTGCGCCTGAAATAAAGCTGCCAAAAAGTAGCCTGTCCAAAGTTTTACGTTTTGGTGATTCTCTCAAGGCGGGTGCCAGAAAATAACAATAAGCTATGGACTATCGGCTCAACGTGTCCAATAAAACAATAAAAAACATGACTAGAATTGTACACACATGCTTGTGTTCATTAAACTGATTACTAAATATCCGTCCCAAATGCAAAAAATTAAATCAAATACCAATTAAAAAAGCAATTAATCAAATTAGCAGGGAAGTCACAACCCTCAGTAATAAATCCAGCTCGAGGTAGAAGACCAGAATTTCACAAGATCTAATATGCGAACATGGTCATTAGTATAATTAATGACATACCTTCGATAGAGAGTGAGAGACCACCGTATCCAGCGTTCCTGGTGTCCACGGAGAAGCTGTTCTCATTCTGGGTCTTGCCTTCCTTCAGGGCATGGCCAGAAACCTATAGACAATATCAATAAAATAAATAATAAAAAATAAATATTCCGGGACATTGCACACAGCGCCATCTAGCCCCACACTGAGCAAGCGCTTGTGTCGAGGGTACTAGATAACGGATATAATATGTACTTATATACTTTACAATACTGTTTAACTGCATTTACATGAAAATTAAAAAGACATACTCAGCTGAATTTAACACATAGTAGTTCAGAGTTTTCTTCAATAATAAAAAATGGTATTAAGTTTACATGGTAAACTACTAATTAAGTTTACATAATTCATACTGTTTGTTTTCAATTAATTTTAAAACTTATATCTCTAGCCAACTAAATATGAGTAATCTCTCTGGGGTAGTCTTATGGCGGTCGCTCTTTTATTTTAACACGGAACAGAGCAACGTTTGACTGCAGCTTGCCTGATGTTAAGCGCCACTGTAGTCTAAGATGTTGTTTAATAATATTTAAATAAATCATATTTTGCTTTGTCGGCAGCTGACCATGTATTAAGAACATTGCAAAGAAGAACTATTTATTCATTCCACTATGTGCAAAATATTTAATTTTACCAACCTTGACTTTCTTAGCATCACCAACTTCTGCAGTGGCGACAGTGATATTGAAGGGTGAGTTCTGGATGTGCACACCCATCTTTTTGACCGACACGATGTGCTGGCCTGCCTCTCGGGGAGTGAAGCTAATGCCGATATTGCCAGAGGGCAGCTTCTTGAGGAAACAAGGCTCTTCCAAGCCAGAGGGAGCCTGTGAAGTAAGTGATTTTATTGATAGTTAATTTAAACTTGTGGATGCCCGCGGCTTCACCCGCATTATAGTGAGTAAAAGTAGCCTATGTCACTCCTAAGACCTCATACTACCTACATACCAAAAATCATGATGATCTGATTAGCCGTTTTTGCGTGGTGAGCGTTTAAATAAACAGATTTGAAATCGGTTCATAAATAACGGAGTAATCGCGTAACAAACCCCCAAAAAAGCACATTAACAAGTTTTTGAACTCAATCGTGCCTTCGATATTAATATAGATGTATTATAACCCCTAACACCGCTTCTCAATTCTAAAGTAACTGAAGTAAATAACTTACAGCAATAGAAGCGTTGAGGACGCGGATGTCGTTGTCAGCGATTTTCCCTGGCAGGGTGACCTCACTGCAGCTTCCTACGGAGATCTGGTTCCTCTTGCGACCCTCACCGGTCACCTGGAAATGGACAGAAAAATGGGTAAGACAAAGTATTTTGCAAGTACCTGATAATCATTTCCAATGATTTATTTTGCAAAATAACGTACATGAGCTTGTAATCATGAACTTGCCATTTTTATGTCATTCTGAATATCAGAGAAAGGCGCATGTTAATAAAATATGTGCAAACTCTCTCGTTTGAGTCTTGATTCATAATCGGTTGCTTTCAGCAGCCTATTCTGTTTGTTGCTTTATCCACTATACTATAAAAGAGTAGGAAATACATGGACAGAACATTTCATTATCATTTACAGCCGGTTTCGTGTCAATGCTTGGGTATAGGTCTGTCTTTTAATATGCCACTGGCTTTGTTACAGCTTAATCGGCTTGGTGTTTATCCTTCTACTATGAAAGAGGGAGCAAATACATGGACAGGTCATTTCATTTTATCATCCACACTCCACAACCAGTTGCATACACTGCTAGGACTCTCTTTTATTATGCCATTGGGTTCGTTCTAGCGTCAACCTCATCCAGGCTTAACCTTAAATGAGGAACAATTCGAAGGTTATTCCTTACCTTAGCCATGAAAGGCGATCCCTTGATATGCTTGTCCCCGAATCTGACAGACACCTTGTACTCGCCGGGCGCGGTGGGGAGGTAGGAGACCGCTACAGTGCCGTCTTTGTTGTCGTGGCAGGTGATCTGAAGGTGAAAGTAAAGGTTAGTTAAATTATACTCAAAGAATTTGTGACTTCATTTGTACAGAGAATGATGAATGAAACTGGCAATATAAACGGTTAATACCTTTGAAAAGATTCCTTTCTTCTTTTGGAACTACGGGCCGTGTCTTTCAATGGTGTCATTTGAGTGCCAGTTCCATTTAAGTTAAGCTATAATGTTCTATTTTTGACAACTGTCGTTAAGGTTTCAGTTCAAGCTATCTAAGCATAGGAAGAAAAAGCCCGTACCTCAGCCTTGCAAGGACCTTCCACAGCCATAGAGAGTCCACCAGCACCAGCTCCCTTGGTGCTGATGGTGAACTGGCTCGGCTCTCCACTCACACCATTGAGCACTCACCAGTCATACACCAGGTCTTGGGTACTGAACTTACAATACTTACAAATTCCTTTTAACTGATAGCTCCACTAGTTATTTATTTTTTAAAGACAATTGAATTGGATGAAGTTGTTAAGTATATTTTCCTTACCTCAGCCTTGCTAGGACCTTCAACTGCCATGGACAGCCCACCAGCACCAGCTCCCTTGGTGCTGATGGTGAACAGGCTCGGCTCTCCACTCACACCGCTAAGCAGGCCGGGGCCATACGCGGTGACGTAGCCACTGGAGATAGAGTCCACGTGGAATTTATAGGGGGACCCTGGAATCGAGAAGAATGATGGGTTAGTGAATACAATACAATACAAAAACGTTTATTGGGTTCCAAAAATTTACATCTAGGTTCACTAATATTAATACATACAAAATAAGTTTGTAATTTCTTATGACAGTGTGTTGTCACCCGGACTAGATATTTCTGTTTCCTGTGGTGAATACCTATGCAGATGACACATTTTACTCATATGAGTCCAACACTCTCGTACTAGATTAGATATGCAGTTGTTGAGTTTCGGGTATCATAAAAGTTGTGTTGAAATGATATGTGATACTGGTAATGCCTAACTATATTGAGATCGATTTATAAGCCCTTGAATCGGTTTTGGCGAAAACGCTTACAAAGGAGGGTAGAATTATTTTTCATGTTTTTTTTTTACGTGGGATAGGTTAACGTTTGACAACAACCTACCTGATGTTAAATTTTATTTCGTAGTCTCACTACATTAGTATTAGATATATTAGTATCATTTTCTTCTGAGTTAATTCTTTCGTTTTATGTCTCTCTTTTATTACTGTAATGAGGTTACCATAGAATATAATAACCTTCTTGCTCTTAATCCCTCTAATCAGGTTTAGAATCTTTCATCATAAAGTTTTTAGACTTACCCTGCACATGTTCTCCATTGTACTTGACGAACAGCTCATGCACGCCCTCTTCACGAGGGTCGTATTTTATGCTGACTGTACCGTCTCTGTTGTCTTCAATGACGGGCTGGTCGATGTGTCCGCTCGGCATTTTTACTTCCGCTGGAAATAGAGAAGAATTTTATTAATAGACTGACATGACGAGTGATATTAGGTGTTTTTGGGTGTTGTGAGTTTGCCTGGAACTTTATAGGCTAGAATAGGTACTAGCCAGTATAAGACATGTGTGTAGGCTAGTATAGGCCAGCTCAGCCCAACTCATCTGATCACCAAACTTTATTTTACCCTTTACTACTTTTTCATTACCGATTGCTATAACATTTACAAATATTAAGTAAGTTTAAATATTTTTTCTAGTTCATTACAATATAGTTATTATACCTCTAACTTTTCATTGAGATCAACGTTGCCAAATCATTAACCATTCATATTTGTGATCACCTCACAGCTGTGAAACGACAATATTCTAAAACCATCCAAAAATTCCACCGGTTTCGACTTTACCGCCAATAAATCTCCTTGAATTAGAATATGTTACATAATTTGTATAAAATGTATTATAAAATCCTCTAAATAACATTCACAAGCTGTCCATTACAAATGCTTGTATGTTTGACGCACTTTACGCGTCAGAGCCATCAAAATTATAAATTGAGTTTGTCTGAGTAGGTAGAACGCAAGCTTTAGTGCAAATTCTTTCAATTCAAAATCAACTAAAATCATACATTTGTGCGTCTCTCCCGTCATTTAGTTAATTAACAACGCAGTATGCACAAGAATTGGCTTATGGTATTTGTGTTTCTCTAATAGTTAGATCTCTTGAATTGCCATTTAATATTTTTATTTCTCTAATAGTTCGCTTTTCATTGAAGTAGTTTTACTTGCATAATATTTTGTTCTCAATTATTTACTTGCCTTACACCAATCCAATTTTTACATTAGGTAGTCCATTGGTAACCATTTTCAAAAATGTGTTGCTAAAATAGGTATTCCATCTTATGAGTAAGTCTACTGTACTCATGATTTAACGTAATTTACAGCTGCTCAGAAAACTATAAGTTTGAAAAAGTGTTAAAATGTTGAAAAATTAACACAAGATTGATACCAATCGTTTAACATCGCACAATTCTATTCTAAGACTGTTTCCACCTAAAAGCAATTTAGCAAAATCCGATTCACGTGTTGCTGATTCACAAGAATTCTCGAGGGGATACATACCTATTAATTAAATTAAGAACATCATTTAGATTCAGATCAAAATATCTGTCACCTAATTGAGTTCTTTCGGCAATTTCCTGTTTATCTTATTTAAAATTTTTACTACACTCTCTGAGACAGGTATTATATTATAATCTTTATTACTATTGAGTTCAGTTTGATCATTTTGTTTCTGTAAAAACTTCTTGAGTATCATTTACATGTACCTAACGATTGAACCTTTTTTTGTTCTTCTTTTTTCGTTTTGTTTAGTTCACCTTTAATGCATTAACGTTATAATATTTAAAATTCACGTGATTTTTTTTGACAATTTCATAATTTTTTTTATGATATTTTTTTTCTACTAGTACATTGATTTCATAATACAAACCTTTTCTAGTATCAATATGATAGCAGCTGATGCAGCTTAAAGGTGTGAAGTTGATTCCGAATCCTCCTGTTTTGTTGAACGATATATTGTGTGCCTCTCCGAATACTATCACGTGAGCTTCCTTATCTACTTCGGATACTGAGAAATATTTCTTTGTATTGTCTATGTAAAGTTGGGAGATCCAGGACCAGCTATCTTCCTTGTCGCTACCACCAACGATAGAATTCCAAAGACCACTCATAAACGCCATCTATCGTGATTCACCCGAAACTTCGTGAGAACTGGTGTCAAAACATTTTCTGGGAGTAATATAAAATATAATTTGTGTCACTCGCGATATTATAAAAAAACGCTCGTCTAGATTTAGGCGGGGTAATTTAATTAAGCATCAAAGTGCGTGTTCTTGATTTTAGTCCAGTTTCTGTGCGGATTATTAATATGAGTAATATTTCCGGATTCCAGCGGCTGTCTGGCTATTTTGTGCCTGGAGAATCTGGGTGGCTAATAAGAAAGCGCTCTTATTCCTAATATCTGCGCAGAAAACTTAATAAATTAATTCTTTTGGGAAAATTTAGTGCTTGTAATATTATGCATTGGTAAAGTTATGTTTTTCTGAGGTCCTGCTATACAGGCTGTGCAAGCAGACCTAGTGCAGGACCCAGAGGCCTACCGAGGTACGTAAAAGTATAAAAGTATGAATTTTTTTGGAGAACAGTCGAATAAATCAAACTGTAATACATTTAGACCCCATTGCTATCGATAAATGGATTTTGTATATTTTCTACTGTTGACTGGTCCGTTTTACTTATTTACGGTTATGAATTCAATGAAAGTTATTCCATTCAAATGATATGCACCGTCGACATAGTGTTACATTTACGTGTTTTGTATCAGGTGATTTTTAACACGGCTTACGTTTGACCACAATCAAAATACGCTTAATCAATCTAATCTTAAAGTCAGTCTTGTATTTATTATTGAGTGAAAACTTTTCACCATGAAAATTACTTAGCTGATAGTCAGTAGCCTAACTGCCATGTAAAAAAGGTTAAATAATTATGTTTACCAATCAACAGAAAGTTATTGCGTAGATGTCATGTAGTACGTCGTAGCATACGGCATGTTTTGACAGTCATAGGACGCCCTCCAAAGATTTTATCAGATGCAGATGACCACTGAATATAAAATTAGTGATTTACGACATACTATCAGCTTCTACATTCTTGGCATAGTGATAGAGGAAAAAACTGTCGAACAACATTTTTTCGGGTAATTTTGTGGACATATTTATTATATATTTTAACAAGCGTCGACGTTTTCATATCTTTTGGGCGGTGGCTCGTTTAACTGTATTTGTTATTTCTATAAGTTTAGATGAGACGGTCTTGAGAGTCAGTTCTAAAGTTTCTACGTCGTATTTGAATCAATGGTGAATATGTGCGTCGCAAGAGTTTATACTGAACTGCGTAATTTTCTTAGTTAGTTACAAATAATATATAAGTTATGACAATTTAATCTTTACTTTCTTTATAATATGCTTTTCCTTAATTTAACAACTTTAAAAAAAACAATTGTTTGTGTATTGTTCCTCCAGGACCCTTAATTAATTACAGATTCTGTTTTATTAATGAAGTAAAGTTTTGATACTATTTAAATAAAGTTTTCACGTTTTTTTGAGCATAGTTTTCTCATGTAACCAACTATTGTAACGTATTCAAACTTCTTATAAATTCACAACAACTCAATTCACCTTATAAAACGCTAAATAAATTCCTTCTAAACTCATTCGAACATCTCTTAAGATCAAACAATCGCCTTTGTTTTTGATCTTACCTGAGATTAACACAATAAATGAGTTGTAATTTTTTAAAACAACAGAGAACAAGCTTTTCCAAAATTATTAATGATCAAATGAGTCTTTTATATCTTCGTATAAAAGGTTTCTGTCCACGGCTTCGTTCTTTTCAGACGTTTGACATATTTATTGTTATTGAGAACAATTATTTTGATATATTAACGTTGAAAAATTTAAGAGTGTAGGTGTTTAACATGATTTAGTATGTAGATTTGATGTAAGACTATATATTTTTTAATCTCGTAGGGTTTATGTCCCTTTTCATTGACAGATAAGTGATTATAACTAACATTAATAACTCGAAATGTCTTCTACATTGACACTCGTAAGTCAGCGATGTATTTTTGGTTTTAATCATAAAATTGAGATAAAAATATAGCGATTTGTGATTTGGTGAGCTAACCTTTTAATATTGTTTATGTAAAGATTTTGAATCTGTCAATGTCTGATCTACTAAAATTTATATACGACTGGAATGGGCAATGGTTAGTTTTCGTTATATTTTATCTATTATGTTTAGATTTCAAGACCGAAACGGCTGAAAAGGTTTAAATGAAACTCTGGAGAAATATGTAGGTACTCGTATGAGGGTTTTACCGCTGCGAAACGCTGTTTTTTGTTTAGTTAGGATTAAATATTCATATACATACATTTCCAAAACATTGCTCGACAAGGATAAACTGCATGTTTTAAAATCAACATGTGGTGGATTTCACAAAGATTTCAGCAAACAGATCTATTTCTCTGAACTGCCATTTGTTTGCTTGTTTAGGCTCGATTCCAATGCAATCAATTTTATGTATTAATAATCATGTCGCAGTATACATTGTAACAGTTAATCAATTTATGCACAGAAGATGTTGCAAGGATATTTATTTAGTGTAGATAATAAGAATAATAATAATTATAAGAATAATATCTATATATAATAGAAGTAGTAATATCTATCTTTACCAATATTATAAAGATGAAGAGTTTGTTTGTTTGTTTGTTTGAACGCGCTAATCTCAGGAACTACTGGTGCGAATTGAAAAATTATTTTTGTGTTGAATAGACCATTTATCGAGGAAGGCTTTAGGCTATATAACATCACGCTGCAACTAATAGGAGCGAAGAAACAATGGAAAATGTGGAAAAAAACGGGGAAAATTATTCATCTTTGAGGGCTTCCGTTGCGAGCGCCGCGAAAACGGTTCAATATATCAAAAAAATATGTATAAAAGAATTATTCCTCTTGAAATGATCTAACAAAATGTCCGCGACAGTATACGTCTATCTCTTAAGATTAACTCACTAGAACCGTTTTTATGGTAATAACTATTCCACGCGGACGAAGTCGCTGGCACCAGCTAGTTTTTAATAAAATTATTGATTGTTTGTTTTAATCGTGTTTTTTATTTATCATTCTCGGAAAAATACTTTTATTTAGAGTCAGGATATCAGAAACAAGATATTTTAAGTTTAACTCGACTGTTGGTAGTGTTATCTCACTCACACTATCATAGAAAAATAAGTTCTTCTTTATCTAGCGTTCGTTATATTTCTTAAGAAAAAAAAAGTTGCTCATTAAACATGAAATTAGCTCGCAGATAAATTAATTTAACTACGCCTTTGAAATACTAAAAAACGTAAGTACGTCTTTTTATTATAATAAATCAAATGGATATTACATTATCGCGTAAGCACGCTCCATCTTAGGCCATAGCCATTGCTTACCATCAGGCAAACTATAGCCAAGTTCAAACCCGTTCTGGTTTTAAGAAAAACATGACCTATATTCAATAATTTTAGAAGCGGCGGAGGACGGAGTCCTTTGCCCAGCAGTGGGACAAAATAGGTTAAGTAAATAAAAAAATGGCATAATAAGAAGAGAAGTTGAGTTACTGATTTATTATTGATTTCTATTAATTTGTGTGTCAATGAATGAGGACGGATTACTACGCCGTATTCACAGTATTTTGATGTCTGATTTATGGCATTTTTGTGCGATTTTAATGTTTAAATTTTGTTTATGTGTCCGTTGTGAGAATTCTGAATAGTTATGTGGCAAATTTTGGGAGGTGATAAATTTGAGACATTTCCTTTTGCTACTTACAACAAAAAATAATGTAAGAAATAAATCTCAAAGATACCTAAATCTAGAAATAGTTAACTATTTATAAATAACTTGACTTTTGAGTGATGGGAAAAAAATGGTAGTTGTTTCAGATCGGACTCAAATTTATAATCATAAAAAGGTAATTTAAAACAAAAACCACTCAAGAACTTAGCAAACTTAGCTTGAAGCTATATATAATTTACTAAATTGCCTATACAATATAACCCGTATAGATTTTTATGACCTGATAAACATGACCTGTATCAACGTGCTTCCTAAATATCTTCCATAAATATCTTCAAAATAAAACACATTTAAATTTAATCTCCTGAAAGAGCATCTTATAAACTGACATTAAAATATTGTGGTTTTTGTAATTTATGTACTGTTGCCATAAATTCTTTATTGAAACCGCTGAAAGAACATATTAACACTTTAATTTGCCGCCCTGTCGGCGCTCAGGTAAAGTGCTAATCTTTCTTTCTTATATTTATTTCTTATGAATAAAATGTTTTGAAAGTGAATTTTTGGTGAGTACGGTAGGCACAACTTTTTAACACATGACATACAGATTTGACAGCCATATTTTTTCAGAGGTAGGCAATACATGTATTAGGTTGAAACTTCCTCTCAAATAAGTACGAAATATTTTTGAAACTTACGAATTGTGCCTGCAGTTGAAGAAACAGAAAAATCTTTTTGTATGAAAACGTTATTCTTGATGAAACTTCAATAACTAATATTGATCGGACTGCTGTTTAATTTGAAACATACCTACATACATATGTACCTACTTACAATTTGATCATAATGCGCAACGAAAAGTACCAGCTGCTCCAGCTAATAATGCAAGGGAAAATCCAAGGAGAAGACCGCCTGGCAGAAGAAGAACCTCATGGCTCAAGAATCTCAGGATGTGGTTCAAGCTGAGCACAAGATCCCTATTTCGCGCAGCTGTGTCAAAAGTAAAAATTGCCCTAATGATAGCCGACCTCCGGTAGGAGATGGCACCTCAAGAAGAAGAAGACAATTTGATCAAGATCGACGCAGCAGGCACATTAAAAGAGAGGCCTATGCCCAGTAGTAAGATAGAGAAGTAAGTAAGGTGAAGATGATGAAGATGACATACAATCTAATAGACCGTCATCAAATCAGTCCATGCATTGAGAGTACAAACATACTCCATGATTTACAAACCACTAAACCTCTTTACAGTTTACCACAGAAATAACTCATAATCGTTATTCAAGTGTTAACATCTCATTCGCTTGTTCTCGAAACAGTCTGGATAATTGCTACTCTCGTTTATAGGTTAGCTTTACTCAGTAGTTTGTTTTCTGTAACTATGGATTCTGTGCCTGTGTCGTTTTCCTAAGAAACTTTTTAAAACAAATCAAACCGAACTTTGACTTAGGTAAATCCTGTCTGATGATAATCATCTTGAATAAAATAAAAAATCATTGTCTGTGATAAAGCACATATTTTTTTATATAATTTTTGGGACTTGACAAAAGATAACTGCTGTTATCTAAAAATATATTATATTTTCTGACGGTAAGCAAAATTTTGACGTTGATAAACCGACAGAGTAATTAATATCTGATTCACCATTTACAATGTGTAATCGTGTTTTAAAAAAATCCGAAAGTAAAATTTTATTGTGTAAGTAACATGAACAATGTATATATTTAACCAATTCTCTACCTTCTGCTGTAGTTAAAGAACCGTGAAAACATTTAGTTAAAAAAATACTATAACATCCAAAAGCATCACAAACATACGTACTCTTTTAAATTCGGTTCAAATGTATAAATGAGTGCATGACTTCATTAACTACAACCTTGAAAACTCATTATAATAATATTTTGTTTGTGACTTCTTTTACGTCACTAATGTCAAAAAAATATAACTAATGATTCAAGTGGCGCCAATACTCCCAAAACCACGTTCCAGGGTTTTGCGTCGCGTTTAAATATCGCTGGTGAAACACGCATGTATTTAAAAATTGCGTTGTCACAAACGTAATTGTAACTGGGTCTATATATATGAATAAAGAAATATCTATTCAGTGATGGTTTACTTACAAAAGTATTGGACCTTGAATTATGTCTGTGTAAAATTGCTTTATAAGGTGTCTCTTGCACATACCTAAAACTCTAATAGGTAAATTATTTATTTAACGTAGACATCTAAATCGACTGGCCTGTTAGCTTAGTTGGTAGTGGCTCTGTCTTCTAATCTAGAGGTCGCGGGTTCGATTCCCGCATGACACAAGAATTTTTGTACTTTAAAAAAATATATAATTACTTGTGTTGAGTCTGGTCGTTTGTATGTATAATAAGTATGTATTTACAAAAGAAAAGTATATAAGTATTATATCCGTTATCTAGTACCCACGACACAAGTGTTTGCTTAGTGTGGGGCTAGATGGCGCTGTGTGATATGTCCCGGAATATTTATTTATTTATTTAAATATCCAAATTTACTATAACTACCTCATCTTGATCAGAATTAAGAGTTCTTTAATGTCCAAGTAGGTAAAGTCCTATAAATTCTTGTCGTAATTATGGGCTTTTGTAATTGGTGTTGTATCCACACAAATCCATTATCCACATAAATTTATGTCAAGAAATAAATACATGACATACAGCATTGAAAATCACAACTTTCAAATTGCCAAGTCTATTTTTCATCCGTTTCCAATAGCTCAGCCGACAGAAATCGTTGACAGACATTCACAACTTTCATTTTGTCTTATTTATCACACTGTTGTAATGCAGTACATTACAAACTAAAACATAAATTTATCCGACTCAGGATGCAAAAAAGCTGTAATTTTTCACTAAACTCTGTCACCTTAGCCCACACAATTTGAAGACAGTCTACATTATAAGAATACCATTGCATAAATAAAATCAAAAGTGTGTTTGTTTGCTAGTTTGTTTCTTCCTTTTTCGCGCCTCAATGAAGTGACAGATCTTTTGGCCTTTTGAAATTTTGGTGGTATAAGTAAATAGGTTCGGAAAGTTGCATATTATAATATCACTAGCTGGTGCGCGCGACTTCGTCCGCGTGGAATAGTTATTACCATAAAAACGGTTCTAGTGAGTTAATCTTAAAATATAGACATATGCTGTCGCGGACATTTTGTTAGATCATTTTAAGAGGAATAATTCTTTCATACATATTTTTTTGATATCTTGAACCGTTATCGCAGCTTACGCAACGGAAGCCCTCAAAGATGAATAATTTTCCCCGTTTTTTCCACAATTTCTATTGTTTCTTCGCTCCTATTAGTTGCAGCGTGATGTTATATAGCCTAAAGCCTTCCTCGATAAATGGTCTATTCAACACAAAAAGAATTTTTCAATTCGCACCAGTAGTTCCAGAGATTAGCGCGTTCAAACAAAGAAACAAACAAACAAACTCTTCAGCTTTATAATATTAGTAGAAATAAGAATGGATACGATAACACTATAACATACAAAATGCACAAAATTAAATTGTCGTATTTATACTCGCCAAAATTCAATATGATCTATTAAAAGACGTACTGCTTTTTAATACGAGAAAAACCACAAGCAAAGCTCAAGGCAGCTACTAGTATAATAAAAAGAAATTGTCTCTAGGTACCTATATAATCTGAAGACAGATAGAAATCCCAGTTTCCTGTGACTAATAGTCAACCTAGGACACAATTCCATTCAAATTTTTCAACACAACATTTAAAAAACTTATAACCACATTTAAACTTCCATGAACCTTATGTCTAGGTTCATAAAGACCAAATTGGCTTGACGTTTTGACTCTCACAATACAGAAATTGTCTTCAAAATGTGCTAAAGAATGTAAAGCGGATGTGAGACATCGTAATGTAACAGAGGTGTGACAACAAAGAAAAGTTGTAAATTATAAAACGTATTATAATAGAAAGAGCAAGTGGTGTTGTGAATTGTTTTTGATACAAAGAATTTGACTGTAAAGAATAGGACTGTAAAATTCAAAGTAATATATTTTCTCTCTTTCTTTTTTATTTCAGGTTTATAAAAATAAGTAAAAAGCCCTTATAAATGTTTACACAGACGGAAAGCCCAAACTTTCACTCGGGTGCTTATTCGAAATTAACAACCACTAAGTAGAAAAAAAGCTTTCAAAAACGATATTATAAGTACCTATTGTTGATGTTTTTTGCTCATAATTATAAGAAGGTTCATCTTATTGTATCAGTCAATTTTATTACATTCCGCCGTATGCGGTTAAAACTACTTTATACGAAAATAATCTTCATTTTGTTTAAAGAAAAATAGCATTTTCATATGGTCTAATATATAGAAATCACAATATTTACCTATATTAAAATTTGTCTTTCTAATGCATGCATTCTTACAGTTAAGGTAGGTGGTTAAGGTAGTTTTAAGTATAGGTATATATTTATATATTTCTTGCTTGTACTTATTTGATTATTATTTGCTACAATAAATGTTTTTCTTTCTTTCTTTTCTTTCAGTTAGTATGTTTTTACATGTCTCACACACAAAATTACAAAAAGCAAGTCTTCCAGAACTCTCCAGTCAACAATTTCATTTGACACCTCCCAACTAGTTTACGATGTAGAATCTAGTACAATTAGTGGAAACAGTAATACGTGGCGCCATCTTCAAAGAAAACAAAATGGCGGACATCTCATTTGTCTCTCGTGAGGATTACACCAACACTTTGTTGCAATTTGTCAGTGCGGGAAAATAATTGTTTTCGGTGTATTCTATAATGACTTTTTTTGTTTAAGACTGAGACTAAATGGTTGAAGAGAGATATCGGCTTATGATGGAAAATAAACAACTTATCGAGTTTTTATTTATGTATGAGCACTATGAAGTGTAATTATTTAATTTATATAAAAATGCTGCGATTTCAAATTGCTACCTACATCTAAGTAGACAAACAGAGAACTACTTTTGAAAATAATATGAATACGAGTAATTTAAAAAAACAATGAGTCACTGGATGTTGGTCATTGAAGGATGGAAACTTATATTTATACTAGTGGGTGCTCGCGGCTTGGCTCGCATTAAGATGTAAAACTTGCATCTCCTATTTCACCCCTTTAAAAGTGGCATTTTCCAAAAATCCTTCCTTAGCGGATGTCTACGTCATAACATCTACCATCATTCTAAATTTCAGCGCAATCCGTCCTGTTGGTTTGGGCTGTGCGTTGATAGATCACTATATCAGTCAGTCTTGCCTTTGAGTTTTATATATTTAGACGTTCAGTTCATTATTCAGGTATACTACTGCACAAGTATACGCGAAGTGTTACATGTACGAGAACATAATTCTGAGTAACAACATTCAAATAAACAGGATATCCGTTTCACTACCTACTTATAGCCACGGAATGGGTTATAAAGAGCAAACCGCATTCCAACACTTCATAATACGCTGTCAATTGAACCATTAAACTCAGATGTAAACATCAATGAGAATCGAATATACTCATGACATAACGGATATATTGATCACTCTGTTCAGGGATGTTTGAAACGCCCGTAGCTCAGCTAGCGGAGGCAATCGCATGCGATTACCAATGTTAAGCAAAGGCCGACGCGGTCAGTTCTTGGATGGGTAACCAAGAAGTGGCAATCCATTTTGGGCGCTTACGTGAGTCAGATGGCACGTTACATTAAAGGTCCCGGCTGTTTGTCTAGTACTGCAGGCGTAAAGCCATGTCAGAGGCTTTTAGGGCGGCCTGATAAACTCTCGACCCCAGAGTTGGCCACTCTCATTAGATAAGAAGAAGATCACTCTATTCAGGGATGTTTGAACAGGCTAAGTCTAAATAATATCGTATTTTGAATAACATTTTGTTTTAATAATACTGAAATCGTAATCGACAAAAAAAGTCACATGTAATATAATAATATGTAGGTATAGTAAGTTGCAAGTAAGTCAGTAATTCACATTGCAAAAAAAAAAATGACAAATAATATATATCTACATATATAGGTATATCTGTACAAATGAAAAGCTTATTATCCCATATTTCAAACATTGAACTTTTCTTGAATTACGTGACGAAGTTCCACCCATTTCTCTAAGTAGCTATTTATTATAATTTTATTATTATTCCTACCTACAATCTCCAAAAATAACATTTACTATAAGAAACATTCGTTAATTTGACCGTAATATAAATAAGCGATTTGCTAAAGCAATTTAAAGTAACACATACATTTGTCGTGTTGGACGCGTTTAATTATAATCCCGGTTAATTCTATGATACGCCATCAAAACAGCTGCTGGAAGGTACAGGGTGATGTATCCAGCTAATTTAATATACTTTTTGTGTATTAAACAATATTTAGACAAACTATATTTTTCTGTTTGTTCCTCCTCAAAAACGCTAAACTGTTTGAGGACCACAAAATCAAAGAAAATGTGTCTTCCGTGGGACCTGGGCGCCCACGATGTATGTGCCCAATAAAACTCCCCTAAATAATTAATTCTGCAGGGGAGTCAGGACCCTCAGACATGAGAAAATACGACTAAAAAAGATAAATGGATAACATTTTAGTAAAGTTCAGTATCACAGCACCTTTATGTTTTTACCACATTATTTTTTGTATCACCTGCACATTGTCTTTTGTAAACTTAAAGAAATAAAGATTTTTGTATTTTGTATTTTTGTATTTGTACCTACAATATAATGTTAATTTTGTTAACGGATAAATATCATGTGAAGGGTATATAATAAAGTCTTAAGTAAATATAATAAAACCTAGCTCACGTGACACAGGTATTTTTATACGACATCTTAAAGAAAACATCCTGTAGACGAATATCATATCGGTCGTAATATTTGCGCAAGCGGCTAGCCACCGTTTCATTTTAAATGTGGAAAGTGGGGCAGGGATTTAGAGTACAACACTTAGAACCTAACCTCGTTAGCTTTCTCATGACGCGCCCGTAGCTCAGCCGATTTGGATATTCTTATGTGAGTACCAAAGTTAAGCAACGACCGATACGGTTAGTCTTTGGATGGGTGACCGATTTATGACCATTTCGTGTAATACGAAATGGTCATAAATGTCAAATTGTAGGTCCGGTTATTTATTATAAATAAAAATACTTGTGGATGTCTGCGAGTTCACTAGTGTGGCATTGAGATAAAAAATACCGAGTCCTTGCACTACCTCTGCCATAAATCACACAGATCCGTCGCTCCATTGAATCGTAAAGGAGAAACAAAAGCATCAAAAACAAACATACTCACTTTGGCTTCTAAACTATGGCATCTTTTTCTATTATTATGGTATAATGGCAGTCGATAAGGCACTAACAACGAATTGATCAAAGCAATTATGCATAAACAAACCGGCATCAACATTGTCTATTAGGTTTTACCAAAGATTAAAGGAAAAAGGGTCAATCAATTAGCTAAACAATACTCTTTAAGCGGATACCAAATTAGAAGTATGGAAAAAACAAATTAACATACAATTCAAACACACGAATTCACAAGCTTTGGTTGAATATGATTGAAAGATCAATCGTAAGGATTGTTAAGTTTTCAAATCGATGATGACCACTTTTTTTGCTAAAATCTATGTACCTACTAGATTAATAAAGTTTAATTTGAGCTAGACAAATTGATGGATTAACCTGATGTTTGTTCACCATCTTCAATCATTGATTGAAAATGGTGATTGAAATGTTTGTCTTGATTGATGAATTTATTTACTTCGCGATGATCAAAAATCTATGGGTCTTATTACAAAACGAGGTTTAGTTATTAGAACTTCGAAAGTATGCGTCTGTTTTTGCTGTTCGAAATTCTGTCTTCCGTTATATGAAAACAATGATAAACATGGAATTAATATAGAGAGGGATGAAAATCCTTGATGATAAATCTACGTCCCAATTTGAAGTTAACATTTGATTGTTTGTATGTGATGTTTGAACAACAACAACCGACTTTTTATTTTCATTTTTTTTTTAAAGTCCTGAACAAATATTTAAGCCGCGTTTTGTAATAAGACGATTCAAGTTTGGCATCTTTTAAACTAAGCGTCACTGCAATAATTTTGACATTTGTTTTATAGTAATGTTTAATATTCAGACAAAATTGGAAAAAAAATATTGTTTATCCTAATTTCATCATTTATTTTGATGCGCCTTTTTTACGTTTTTCCAGATGTGAGCAGCGCCTGCGCAGTATGGTGCGACACAAGAGGAGGTGGCTACAATACAACATAAAAAAAATGAGTGAAATATATACATATATATTCTTTAATTACGTCCTGGTTATTAAACTATTTACTGTTAAATTTTCGGTTGCCTGTTGTTCTTATGATGATATTAATAAAAATTACATTATACTTCTTAGTACCATTACTTCAGAAAATACTATTTTCTAAAACGTGAAACGTATAATAGTGGTACAGTTAAAATAGCAGTTACTACATTAGAACAAAACGTTTATATCCCTCGACACTTGCACATTACTGTGTCGGAAAGTATTACTGCTAACGCAATTGTAGTCTGGGAGATAGAAGAAGAAGTTTTTCACTAGTAAGTTCGTATCAAAATGGCCAACACAGGTGTCTAAAATTTTAAGTAAAAAAATATAATTAATTGTCACTGATCGTTATTAAATAATGCCTCTTGCCTCAGATGTATGATACCTACGTTGTAAAATACATCTAACGTGTACCTACAATATCAAAATCTCACAAAATATAATGCTTTTACCATTTTAAGGTTATGTTTAAACATACAAAAGATGTAGAATAAAATAACGAAGGCAATATAGATTTTTAAAATAGGCTTTTATAAAAGGCTTTAGATTGATTGCAACATATCAAGTATACGAAATCTTTGATTACTCAATAAATTACCACCAATATGTGGTCACTTTGATCGCTTACCGATTAGAACTCAATCACGAAGATATTATAAACTAATCCCTACCTCTCAACCTAACCAAACTTTTTCCACATCAAAGCCGGTACAGAATGTAAAATTGTAGATGTAGAATATTAGTTTTGATGGCACTGGAGTATGTTGCAATATCTATAACTCAAGTGACATAGTGACGCTCGCGCAGAAATATCGTGATCGTCGCCGGGCATTGGTTGGGAAGCCAAGAATGTCAGATAGGTATCTTTTAGGATAAAATGATGCTTCTAGTTTAATTGTTGCAGGTTGTAACAAGCTAGTTTTTAACCAACTTCAATATTCCTTATCATAATATATTCATATTCATTTATTTGTAACAAAGTTATGAGTCATGGTTCACAATAATTAAATAGTACATTTTATAAATAAAAAAGGGAGGTTTTCAAACTGTTCTGTAAGTTTTTTATGGGTATGTTTCGAGATTGAACTGCTAATTAAGACCCAATTATAATTATTCTTTTCTATTATTTTTATTTGATCCTGAGGTAATCGATCACTAGTGAGGTGTTTTACAAATTCAGATAGCTTTTACTCGAAAACGGAACGCCATATTATTATTTTGTCGGGATGAGTAGTGGATGAAGATACCAAAAACATTCAAACGAACTGAGAACCTCTTGTTTTTTTGGAGTCAGTTAAAAAGATCAAAATCCTGTTCTTGTTCAAAGGCTTAAACATTTGAATTATGAACTGATTTCTTTGTTACAGTCGGTTATAATCAAGGGAATTTATTAAGCGGCGTGTACTCGTAAGTATCTAAGCAGTGCAAGTACGTGTGTCCAATAAAATGTTTATTTATGATCAAATTAATTGGAATAAAATAAATAACTCTTGATGCATTCTTCCTCATCGATATAGCATTTGTCAGGAACCATGTATTTTGTTTGGATATCTACAATTCAAAATATTAACAATTTAACTACATTTTTATTTTATTTAAGTCACTTATTTTTACTTTACTGTACAATTAATTTTATACATAAAAAATTACTTGATCATATATCTTAGTTATATCTCAGTTTTAATCACTCGTACGAGTCAGAATCTGACAGATTCAATCACGTAATTAATTATTTAGCTGGAAAATAATTAGTGACAACTTGTCACACCGTATCATTTGACATTCCACGATATTATAAATAAACTCGGAGTGACAGGTCAGGGTGATGACTCGACCAATCAGAGGTGATTATAGTGACGTAGTTTTTCATCATTATCATTGGTAGTTGATGAAATAGACCGATAGAGGTAGATCAGGTGCCGAACTCATAAATTGAGGACATGGCAATTGGCATGGAAAAATAGTTTTCAGTATGTTTATTTTTTTAACAATTAGATATCAGATAAATTCATGCTCTAATTCTGCTGAATGATTTAAACAAACTTACTTACGTGTTTTCGTTTTTCTACAGAAATAATTATTTTATAGATATTTTATATCACTCTAAAATCTATGCAAACCGTAAAATATGGTAACTGCACAATACAATATGCATTTAAACTTTAAATACGGTAAAAGCTTAATGCAATATTAAAGAAACCAAACCACAGCCATTACTCAAATTCATAAGACGTGTGAAAACCACAAAAAAACTAGTCCAGTATCCAAAGAATGCTATAAATTTGTATTCAAAGCTCTGTTACTCATTTTCATAGTTGTAACTCATTTGTCTAAGCCACTTTTGAAGTCTAGGAATTCCTAAGGTTATGAATAATACATTATTTATTGTATCACTACATGGTATAGGTAGACAAGAATCACTTTTGCAACTGTGTCATTTCTTGTACCAGTTTTTTTTTTTTACTAAAATAGGTTTGCACTTGACCACACACTTGCCTGATGGTAAGCACTTTCTGTGGCCTAAGATGAAGTTTGGTGCTGATTTGTTTGAATCCATCAAATGTTTTCGTTGCTCAAGAGGTAGATAAAATTTTACCAGGCGGGTTTTTTTTTATCAAACAGTGGTGAAGTCATTTCAGACCATAAGATCATTGATTGTTCAAAAATATTGTTACCACAACCCACCATAAACGTATAAAAAAGGTATAGTAACAGCTTTTATAAATCTAATATATTTTTACCTATAATTATTATCTGGCAAACTTGGGATTAAGAGTTAACCAATTTTTCACTAACTAACAAGACCGAGCTACATATATAGTAAACCACAACTCTGTGGTCAAGCGCAAACCTATCCTATTTACTAAGTATATACATATTTAAAAAACCTTGCCCCACATAATTGACACATCTAAGCCTAATGTTGACATGTTCAACCAAATGTTACCCTGTCAAATAATCCGCCGATGAAAAATGTACTAAAAATAATAAATTTTGGCTCGAGCATCTAAACTAAAAAAATATAATAAATCTTAAATTACTGTATAATAAAATAACCACGCTTTCCCGCTGATGATATCAAAAATAAATCAGAAGATTCGCCGACAGTAGGTTTTCAGACGAGACATTTGTTGAAATAGAATTGATTCTGTCTCTACACTATAATATTATAAAGATCAAAGTTTGTATGTAGGTACGAGTACATTTATATTTTACACGCCCAAATTAAGTTAAATTACGATGATAGGTTAGAATTTCAAATTCCATCCAGTTTAAAGTTTTTGAAAACATTTGATTCGTTTATTTTAGAAATTATTAAAACATCTTGAGATCTGAATTGCCAAAGAGAAAGAAATTGATTTAATGATTACCTAATTAATCATGGAGATCTTTATGTTTGAAAGTTAGGTCATAGTCAAATAAGTGTAATGTGTTTTTCAGGTTTTAGTTATTAATCTGCCACAATATGACTTTTATCAAATAAATATGAGATTATTATATGATAGACTTTTAAGAGGATTTCAAAAAGAGTTCTTAGCTATCTGAACTTTCTTTTTTTTTTAAATGGCAAGAATAAACCTGTTGGGTTTAAATTCTAGCCGATTATTAAAATATAGTAGTATAATATATATTTTTATATTATGAGATTTAGAATGTTGAACTCTAGTTTTGAAAGGTTTTGAAACATTATATTACGCAACATCTTCATCACTATCCTGAATCGACACGTTTTTAATATAAAAAATACGTTTTCGTGACGTAACGGCCGTCTTATTTATATCGCACATTTACATTTTATAATATTTTCTTGTCCAGCCGTCTTAATTTATAGTTTATGATGGCAAAGCTATATTCAAGGCATTTATGCTAGGTACAAGATTATATTTTAGTTCTTAACGTTGGCAGTATCGATCGGACCGATAAATAACCGTTCGTAGCATCGTTATTGCGCGTAGCACTCTCGTAGCGCTTTAAGCAGCGCTTTACGTAACTCTACCTCAACGAGCGACACAAATCATATTTTATTATGTATGTTCAAAAAGTAAATCAAGCATCATAAATAAAAAAGTGAAATTCTCGTACTGGCGCCATTCTCTGTTTAAATAACACCAACCGTAATTCCAAATTTGAATGTTACCGACACTGTCACTGTTCACTGGACACTTTTTTGATTTGAATGTGGTATTCCAGAAAGTACCGCACGGCGTAGAGGGCGACGCGAGACTAGCGCGCCTGCGCCGCCCGCCGCCGGAACATGGATATTATATATAATTTTACGCTAATTATGTTTATTTTTCACATTTCGGGCACAAGATATTTTGGTCACGTATTTTTGCCACAATAAATCGGAAGGTAATCGTTATGTTTTGACGTTTATACGGTCCGCCTGTCTGTCCTTTGCCGTGTACGGGCGCATAGTAAAACAATTAAAAACAAAATTTGCATGACAACTTTTAATTTGCAAGCGATAGTCAACCTTTTTGACATGCCAGGTTGACATTTTTGACAGGTTGCATACCAGTGACGTGCATATTTGTGCAAACAAATTGCTTTTATGAATTCCAGTGTCTCTTAATTTGAAGATTTTATGCGTACAGCTGTCATAACCGCGTATTAAATTCATCTTGTTAAGGTTTGGAAAATATAATTAAGACGTGCCTAGTGACATTTCCTTTGATATAACTTTATCATGCAGTTTTGATGCACAATCAAAGGAAATGTTTTGTGTCATCTGCCAAATATGAGTATGGCATTTTTTGCATTTTTCACTTGAAATTGACAGTTTCGTACCCCTATTAATGGCGTCAAAAAAGCTTGATATAGAACTCTTTGCAGCTCACAAAAATAATGCAAAACGTGTTTTGCTTTCTTAACCATTGATATTATTGCATCGCAAAACACACTCTCAGCTGAATAACTTTACTGTTGTTCAAATTTTAAGTGCATTGAGTGATATTTCACACCTTCCTTTTATATTTTAACGACTTCAGTACTTACATAAGTGGTCCATATCATCTGCAACAGCAAAAAGACTGCGAACTTCTTGGCTTTCCGCCTAAAATCCAGGAGGTTTTATATTAACTCGACAAAAGAGGCCGTTAACAGATCCTCGAAGAAAAATCTCACTTAAGTACGTTCAAAAACAACAATCAGTCAAAGCACTTTAAGATGACAGCGCGGAGAAAAGACACAAGCCTAATTTCGAACGCAATTATTTTTCTTAACAACTCGCATTAACAAACTTCGAATTTGGAATTATCAACACTGTTGCCAACTTTGAAACAATGATTCAAAGGAGTTTAGTATGTAAGCCGGTTGAACAGACACTGGCCATTATTATCGGATTTTTTTTTCTTAAGTCTGGGATTTGTAATCCTTACGGACCAATCGTAGATAAACAAAAACAACGTATTAAAACAAAAGAAAATTCTTATTTCTGTGAAAAACTACATTGTACAATTTTGCAACTTACCTAATTCAAGAAATATAGAGCAACTAATACTAAATTGTTTAGAAATTTATGTGGTTTTTGATACAAAACGAATAGCAAATTACAATGTAATAAACAAACATACAAATTTTCATTGAATATTGCGTCTAGTAAATCATGTCGCACTGTTTGACTCATAGCATAGTTAGCAGATAATTTATTATAATGGCTTCCTTAATACTATTTAATAGTGTAATTAGTACATACATCATTCGTCGAATATCCATACTCTTTGCAAAAGCAATACTCAAAATGATTCACTTTTCAATCGGACAGCTAATTAGGGCCGTGTTTTTATAAAGGCACTTATTGCTTGATGAAATGCAGCTGCATATCTGCTTATTCCAGTTAAATTAGCACTAAAATTTATAATATTATTACTTTATAATTAATTTATAGCTGGAAAGAGGTTCTTTGTTTGTGATTGTTTTAGTATCGGAATGTATGTATGTATGTAGGATGTAAGAACCTGTAATGCTATTTTTTATTTATTTACATTATTAAAACGAACAATAAAAAAGGTGAAATTATTTACCGATCAGGTGAATAAACAAAGCAAACTGCGTAAGCAATATGTTTAGTCTAACAATGTCTCTGACATTCATTGTCGGAGGAAGTATACACGGAACAAAAAAAAAAAAAAAAAATTATGATATTCTTAATATTTTAAATACAAATAAAAATACATTAATTTCGTAAATATCTTGTACTACAGATTATGATCCGGTTTTAAACTTAATAAAATTAAGCTATATCAACAGGTACATTATGATCATTCAAAAAACCTTTTTTTTTTATGCAAATGTTGGCGGCTTGATAAACTCTCGACACTAGAGTTGGCCACTCTCATTCGATATGAAGAAGAAGATACGCAAATGTGATTCAGATAGAGTATTGCTTGAATATACTAAGGCCGCAGGTAGCCTAGACTTAAATTAGGCGGTACTACCTACGTGATTAAGATTCTAAAATAGCATTATAAGTTATTTGACTGCCAAAGTACATAACTGTATGTATACATATGTACAATTATATATCTTAATTGGACAACTCCCAAATGTGCATTATAACGGAATTTTGGAGGGATGAGTCGACAAACATTGTTACAGGGTTATATGGAATTATTATTATATCTATTCTATATTATTATTCATTAGAACCTAAGTTCTTGCTAAATAAAGTTATCTTATCTTTATCTTTGTGGAAATAATATTGACCAAAATATGTGCCTTTTTGACGTGACAACGTCTTATAAATTGGTTTGCCGGGTGACACTTCAAGAAACTGCGTTACGCTCCGCTCACGTTATGCGCTCACAATGAGAGCGAGTGAGAGGCACGCGTCCCTTCCACTCGGGCATGGTTAGCCCGCCTAAGAGCGAGAGAGACAGACATAAAAAGTGAAAGGCACGCGTCCCTTCCACTCGAGCACAGTTAGCCCGCCTAAGAGCGAGAGAGACAGAATAATAAATATAATATGAAATTCAGTGCGAGATTCTTTGTATAAATTAATGTTTTAAATATAATTCTTTGTATAAATAAATGTTTTAAATTGTTACTATTATTTCATCCTTCTTCCTACTATACGAATGAATATTCACATTAAAATTATTTTACCACTCAAAGTCGTTGTCACGTAAAACTTTCGCCCGTATACCGACTTTACAGGCAACAAATTTTTAAAAAATTAAAAAATTCTTAAAAAATTTTTGGTTCATTCAAGTATAGTTAAAGCTTTCTTTTTTAAAATGGAAGTAAATCTTCTGAAGTTCAGTAATCGATACAGTAACATTTTTCAGAAGTTTTAATTACGAAATTTAAAAAAATGCATATATAACAGCCTAAATTCTCGTAATTGTACAATTTACTGTACATTTTTACACTTTACTGTTTATTTTTACAATGAGGAAATCTATTTGAATTCTGCATATATAAGTCTGTAATAATGTTAAGTTTCAAATCAGCGTATCTTTGTAATATTGATAACATTGTACTTAATCATTAAAAAAAAACCTACAACAAACTGATTTAGAGAGGATGTTTTATTTACCTTCCTTTTTTTTAATTGTACAATAACTATATTACGTATAACCCTGTAGAAAAGTGGATTTCTCCAATATTTATATGCATTTATTTTATGAATACTTTCGTGTGGTGGATGACCCGATACCCTTGTTTGTTGGTTTGTTGGTCACTAGTATTTTATACATTAAACCATTACATAAACACATAAGTGCTTTAGCAATCATTATGGTTGAAATAATGGGATGGGTTTTAGAAACAACGTTTTAAATGATTATGTTTGGAGTTGTAAGTATTATTTGCAGTCATAAATATTGTTTTTTATTTACTGATTTGATTGTACAATGTTTTTTGTTTCTTATGGATTAGATTTAAAAAAGGAATTAGATTAGGAACGTTAAGAATTTTGGTAATTATTTTGTACATTTTAGACGGTGGTATATGTTTTTTAAATAAACCTAAATAATTCGATCTTATGATTCGGAATTCAAACTTGATGGATCAATTTAATAAATCTTTTTTATAGATTATCACGTACTCTTTTGATGGATTACATTAAATACTAGTTTTTGTTGTAAAGAGTTACTGATGATGCTTAAAAGGCATTTTATAACTGTAATTAGGTATTGTATCTTTTATTGTATTTCTTAGTTAATTTACTTTTCTTTGTTATGTATTCATGTTACATAATAAATAATAACTATGACGTAATTTACCTGTACCTAGTATTATATTGGGAGATGACTCTGGCCTCGTAACACAGTCTTACGGCTACCACGAGGTCAGAGGATTCACATGTTATTGTACAATATTTACGTCAAATAAACGAATTTTGTATTTGTATATTTGTATTTGTACTACAAAAGTAATAAAATACATTAATTATGTACATAGAGTAACTAAAGTCATTCCCAATTATAAGAAGTGACAAAATATTCAAATTATACAATATCTCATGAATAGCGATTAGAAACATTTTTTTTCCTTAAATTTTCCTATTATTCTGTAACATTGCAAAAAATATTTAAAACCCTCTCGTCCTCCAACCACTGTCAAAAAGCACCTGTTAAACCTGAACCTTCATAGTCTTATGACTAATGACTAGTAGTTACACTCGACTTGTCATGTGACCTGTCAAATAGAGCGTACTTTACCTTGTCGTACTGACGGGATATGTTGACTAGTTATGTTCTGTGGGCTTGTTTGGAATTTTGTAGATATGTGATTTCATAGCTGAATAATTCTTATTCACGATGCAATAATTGTGCAATTATGTTATATAGATAGACAGATATAACTCTTTGTAACACTCGTAGATGTACTGTTACAGTTAAGTTGTGTTTCCTGCGAACTACAATCCAGGGGTTTTCAAATCTAGAGTTAATAGGTATTTTCTAGGTGCTTTGCTAGCAATGCTTAACATCAGGCAGGCTGTAGTCAAACGTAAACCTATCCCACGTAAAAAAAAAGTGTTTGCTTGATAGCAAACAATTGTCAAGTGCAAACAAGTTTAATTAAAAAAAATGTGTTTGAAAATTAATTGTATTCGTGTCTAAGAAGGAAGTAGGAGTAAGATTTTTAATTTCTAGGGTTATGTAATTATATTCATGAAACGTTGAGAATTTCAATAATGTATTGTTCAGAGTTCGAGTACTCATAATTATTCATATAATTTCCTTAAATTTTCATACTTATTTAAATCAGTAAGAACAATACAAAAATTTCTTTCAAGGAGTAAAAGTCCAATAAACAACATTTTACTAAACCAACGACTCTTTCCCCACATAGTGTGCAATACACATAATATTTTAATGACAAACCAACTGACTCACTCTCCAATCTCTTCATACAAAACTGCAATCAAATAAGCCGTACTGACCTCGTGTCAGAGTTGCCAATATACAAATATAACGTATAATGTATGTAACCATCCAATTATATTTGAGGAAGCTTCGCCAACCATCCGTACAACCTTGGCTGGAATACATTGATGCGACAGAAGTGAGAGAGGTTAGTCTATGTTGTTAGTAGATCTTTGAATGTAATAAAATAGTACAAGATTCGACACCAGAGTTGGCCACTCTCAATCGATAAAATGAAGAAGTATTTTTTACGCTCAAGAAGATTGTTTGTCCATTGCCTGCTTGATGTTAAGCTCTACTGTATTGATGTTGTACGCATGCCTCTGAAGCCTATTAATTTGCATTATACGAGTATACCTTCGAATTCAAAGTTCATTTGAAACTGGTAAATTTGTAATTTTTTGTAAACTTTCATAAGACAAGAATCTAAGCAAATAGTTAATATGACAAAAAAGAGTTCTTATCCGTAGTTTAACTAATTGGATAAATCTAAACGATATTTGAGACTAAACCTCGCTCAGTAAAAGCTGCAAGTTGTCTTTATTTCTCTGATTACCTTAAATTATGTAACAAGATTAAACGTCAGACCTAGTAAGCTAGTTTTTTTAACATAAAACAGTAAAAAAGGGTTTATTTACATAAAACAGTGCTTATACGAAAAAAATATTAATTATTTTTTACTTTCTATACAAGAATCCATCTCAATACTCGTCATTCAACGTTCGCTAAAATCTTACACGTGGAGTTCGGTCGTGATGGCCACTAAATCACTAAATCATGTCAAATTTAACACGATCTACGCTTTTTTGAAGTGGTTATGACTCAGTGGTTGAGAAGTAGGGCATGATGATACGTGGGCTTGGTTCGAGTTACGTAAATTAAGGTGCTTGGTTATAGGTTTTTTATGCATGTGAAGAATAGAAAGAATAGAATAGCAAATCATTTATTAAGACAGTCTTCAAAATATACACACACACATATAGGTATATACAATAAATAAATAAATAAGTCTGCCTCAACACAGCCCCAACTCAGCATAATAATGATTACTGGAAGTAATCAGCGCTGGTCTTCCGTTGGGGCTGGCTGTGACGTCACGTACGAGACAATGATTAAGTTTTAAAAAAGGAAATGATACAGCAAAAATAAAAAAATACAAAATAGATACAAGAAACATAAACCTTAAATATGGCAGATACTTATACACGAAATTTACACACTAACACTTATAAGAATGAACTAATGAAGTTAACACTTCTAAAGAATCTTTGTTTCAAAGTTTCTTAAACTGATTTAGCGATTTTAAATTGCCTACTAAAAATATTTAAATGTGTTTAAGTAATGTGTTTTTAAATGTATGTAGTTTGCCTCAGAAATAAATTAAAACTATTATCTTTTTTTAAGTATTACTTATGTTGGGTTGTAACTGCAAGCTTCTGATTTCTGTAAAAGTAAATATAAAAACAGATTCTGTTTAGAAAATTTATTTCATTAATATATTTCAAATTTACTCTAGAAATTGTAAAGACAAATTCATTTGCTTCAACGTAAAAAAATACTCACAGATTCAATTTAAAAAAGGGAGCATTCCTTAAGAGTAATTAATGACCTAGTTACAGACATTTAACATCATTATTAATTAAACCTACTCATCAAACCTTTTTCATGATTCACGATTACACGTTTTCAGAATCTCGCATTTTTTCATACAGTCTGAAACCTTGCCAAATTGCAGACGCGTTTTATGATACAATTGCTGGTGCCCGCGACTTCGTCTGCGTGGAACAGTTATTACCATAAAAACGGTTCTAGTGAGTTAACCTTAAAAGATAGACATATATTGTTGAAGACATTTTGTTAGATTATTTTAAGAGAAATCATTCTTTCCTCAAAGCCCTCAAAGATGAATAATTTTCCCCGTTTTTTCCACATCTTCCATTATTTATTCGCTCCTATTAGTTGCAGCGTGATGTTATATAGCCTATAGCCTTCCTCGATAAATGGTCTATTAAACACAAAAAGATTTTTTCAATTCGCACCAGTAGTTCCTGAGATTACCGCGTTCAAACAAACAAACAAACTCTTCAGCTTTATAATATTAGTATAGATTATTAATATAATTATGTATTAGGATAGTCTAGGGGGTCTGTAGGTAGCTGGCTTGGCGACTGATTTTTTTATTCAACTGTTAATAATAATATTTAATTGCATAGACTACCATTGCATCAAAATTAAAAAAATGTTTGGAGTAAATAAACTAATTGGTGAAGAAATATTAGATAAAAATATGCATAATAGGTATATGTACTGTGTAAACAATGATTTGTAACTCTTTTAAAAATCTGTTTAAAAATCGTTTTCAGCTTCAAAAGGAAAAATCATATCACGTGGATCCTGTTACAGTTTATGTTTCTACGTTTAATTCAAAGTAACCAAAAAAAAATTATATTTTTCTTCATAATTAGATATTGTATGTTTACTAAAGAAATAAAACAGTTGGCTTCTTGTGATTACAAAGAATATACCTCACATTCTTGCCAAGTAGTAACATTTTATTACTATCTCAAATTAAAAACACAATGCAAATGGCAATAGCTATTTGCCCACTCATTTTCAAACACATAAACATACAGACGTTAATGATAGTATTAATCTGCGACGAATACACATTTTTTAACATGCGTTAATATAAATTTTTGGGTAGTGCATTCTTTTTTTTGTTAAAAGTAGAGATTATAGTGAAATTTCCATACAAACTATGCTTTGGTCTTATTTTATTATGAGCCTAGAACTGGATCATCTGTCCCTTCCTCTTCTTGTCTCCTCCAAGCTCGAAGTGCTTGCAGCGCTTGAGAGCTACCTGGGAGCGGATCTTACAGTCTGCACACTCAAGACGGAGCACAATTTTCTTGGTGGTTTTCGCCTTCTTCTTGAAGATGGGCTTAGATTGACCACCATAACCTTGCTGTTTACGGTCGTAACGTCTTCTACCCTGGGCAGCGTGCCTTTCCTTGGATTTCTTGTACTGTGATACCTTGTGTACTTTGTGGCACTTGCATTTTTTGCAGTACGTCCTGCGGGACTTGGGGACGTTCACCATTTTGGCGTTCGCTTTGCACGATATCAACAAACTGCATAAAAAATATGCATAGTAAGACTTCATTTAAAAACTTAAAATTCATTATGTAAAGAATTGTGTCCTTAATCGTAGCTATGTAAACAAAAATCTCGATTATAAATAACCATACGCATAAGTTGTGGTAATGATAAATCTGTGATAATAAAAAACCTATATGTTTACACAGGGTCTTTATTATTAACTAGCTGTGCCTGCGACTTCGTCCGCGTGATATAGTTATTTTGGGCATTAATTATTTCATTATCTTGAACCTTTTTCGCAGCGCACGCAACGGAAGCCCTCAAAGATAACTAATTTTCCCCGTTTTTTCCACATTTTCCATTGTTTCTTCGCTCCTATTAGTTGTAGCGTGATGTTATGTAGTCTAAAGCCTTCCTCGATAACTGGGCTATCCAACACAAAAAGAATTTTTCAATTCGCACCAGTAGTTCCTGAGATTAGCGCGTTCAAACAAACAAACAAACTCTTCAGCTTTATAATATTAGTATAGATTTACCGCCACACAAAATTCCATCCAAAACGGTTTATCCATATGAGCAAAAAGAAGTAAAAAGTAAAGTTAAAAAACTAAGTTAAAAGACGTTCCTACCACTAGAAAGCTTAAAGTTACCGCAAACATAATTGCCATTTACCAAAACATTTGCAAAGCAACACAACATTTACGTAGTCGAATCCGCTTTAAATGTCATCCCGAATCACAAATATCCAGAATAATTCCAGCAAATGCACTGGAGCGTACTGCATAAAAATATTAGACCGATATTTTATGACTAACCTTCAGAATCACAAGACAAATATACCACAGATACATAAAAACGCGTAATTCTCACGTGGCGCTTTTTTCAAAAGCTGTCGTATTAAATTCTTTCAGCGCCGTTTGATACGTAAGGTTCGTAGAGTGGCTACGTTTTTAACGATTTTTCCTGAAATGATAATGTTAGTTTCTATACATTCAGACATAATGATGTAGTTTCCCCGGGTGTTGGGTTACCCCCGATGTGGTCTAAAATATACGAACTTTTATGCCAGGTAACAGGAACGCACATAACCTCGCTTACATCTTTTTACATTATTAGTTTTATTCATCCTATTATTTCAAGTAAAACAAGTAAATAAAGTAAATAACCATAAGATGGTTATTTACTTGTTTTCTTGTCACAAGATAACATGTACTTATCAATGATACGCTTCATCTTAGTCCATAGCTATTGCTTACCATCAGGCAAACTATAGTCAAATGCACACCCAATTATTTAAAAAGCCACCTAAAAAAACGAACATTTTCACGTCGCTCAAAAAAAAAAAATTGTTTAGTAAACTTGTTTTATTCTATAAGAAAGCAAATTTTACGTAGCATTGTTAGAAACTTTCTAACAATAGTTCGTAGCAAGCCGCGTAGCCCTGCTACGCTAGAATTGCTACGCGCATAGATCGATTGTAAATACATAACAATAGTAAAATGAAAGTAATATTACAATTAATTATTGGAGTAAATTTTAAATACAAACGAGACTTAAATTGAGTATTCTAGTACCGTTTGCTACGCTTGAATACCATATTTTATGTAGCGGTTTTTTTTATTCTCACCATGTTTTCCTTCACTGATAGGCGAGTGCAAATGCGCACAAATCTTGAAAAACAAGTGATTAGTGTAAGGCTAGATTCGAACCAGGGTTCATCAGAATTTTAGAAAGCCGCGTGAACCACCAAGCCACGCGAGTTTTTATAATTTCTTTTTGAATACCATTAATTTGTAAAACCTAAATCATGGTTACCCTACATTTAGCCACAGTCTAGGTGACCAGCTAGGTATGTCTAGTGCAATAGTGACCACTTATTTCGATAGACATGACTCACGCTTGCCTGCACAGTGAGTAGATTGTTTATGGGATCTCTAGAATCATATCTAAATAAGTAAAACTATCACACTGATATCGCAAGATAGAAAGTTTGTGTGTTACTACGTTCCTGGAAAATCAAATGTTTTTTTAGTTAGTTTGTCATAGCCTAAGCTTGAATGCCCATTAGTAGTATATTTTAGATTTCCTCTCTGCTATTTTAGGATTATCATAAAGTTTAGCATGAATGTAATACAGGATCTTGATTTCAACACGCAACAAGGAACTCGTAAGTATGTACATTATAATATCTAAACATAATAACTTGAAGGCGACTGACTGATTGACATAGTGTTCCATCAACGCACAGCTCAAACCACTGGACGGATCGGGCTGAAATTCGGAATGAAGGTAGATGTTATGACGTAAGCATCCGCTAAGAAACGATTTTTGGAAATGCCACTTTAAAAGGGGTGAAAATGCAAGTTTTACATCTTAATGCGAGGAAAGCCGCGAGCACTCACTAGTCAAAATTTAACTAATCAATGGAAAATTCTCCTCTTAACAATTTTCCATATTCCTTAAAATTTTCCAGACAAAATATTGCCCCATTAAAAAGAGTTATATCTACCAGCAGCATGTAACCACGATATATCTAAATAAATTATTTACTAAGTCACAGAATTTACGGAATGCAAACATTTTAGGAGGTGACTTGTACTAAATAACGGTAGGTAGTTTTTATCCATACTAATATTATAAAGCTAAAGAGTTTGTTTGTTTGTTTGAACGCGCTAATCTCAGGAACTGCTGGTCCGAATTGAAAAATTATTTTTGTGTTGAATAGACCATTTATCGAGGAAGGCTTTAGGCTATATAACATCACACTGCAACTAATAGGAGCGAAGAAACAATGGAAAATGTGGAAAAAACGGGGGAAATTATTCATCTTTGAGAGCTTCCGTTACGTGCGCTGCGAAAACAGTTCAAGTCGTGGGTAACAGCTAAAATTTATAAAGCTGAAGAGGTTGTTTGCAAAAATAAATGTGATGTCTAAAATAACAATTCTACGCGGACGAAGTCGCGCGCACAGCTAGTATACTACAAAATCATAATCACTTGGTTTTCTTTTAAGGTACTAAGGTTTGCAGCCCATAAAAAGAGCAGTTTAAAATACTTTAAAGAATATTGATTAAGGGTAGGTTATTTAGTTATTTTGACATTTAATTTTGATTTATTTAATTATGTAATAATAGTGTGACATTTATATATTTTATTAATCAAAAGAAATAAGAAATAAGAAATAATAATGTATAATACGTCTGATGTTAAACTTTACAGCGGGGTGTAAGATGCTTACTTGTTAGGCCTCTAGATATCTATCTAGAAACCGCAAAAAAAAGTATTTTGCAGGTAACACAAACACAGCTTCTTATACGTACAGTATTCCAAAGTTTTACTGTTTTTACGAAAAATGAAACAGCAAAACGAATACGTTCACATATTATTTGTTTATATTTTTATGTAAATAAAGGATCGATCCTAGCGTTTTATAACTTTTAAATGTTAAAATATGAAAAGTGAGTTGTGTTCAATAATTTTGATATGTCCTTTCAATTATATATATGTGTTATGTAATATAATAAAGCTAAAGAGGGTCAAAACTCTGAACATTAAAGATATTGAAAAAAAGTTTTGAGTTACTTTGAATTGATAACAGAACACGTTACAACAATTTCTAGAATATTTGTCTGTTTATCTGTTTTTTTAAACGCTTTCTCACGCAAAAACGACTGAAGGCATCATCATGATTTTTGGTTTGTAGGTAGTATGAGGTCTTACGAGTGTCATGGGCCACTTTTTATCCTGAAATAATGCGAGCGAAGCCGCATGCGTCAACTAGTACTTAATAAATGTAAACTTTAGCATATATTACCTACTCTAAAACGCATCGAAATCTACGACATATTTCCAACAATTTCAGTTTTTAATAGCACCATTGCGCATGACAGCAAAACCGCAAGGTTACTTCTTCGAGGCCCATTGAAAATAATAATCCAGTTATAAAAATAATTATACTCTTCAAAGTTTTATATGAAACGGAAACGTCGCTGTAATGGGCCGTGACGTGAACAAGGTGATCTGTTATATTTACTAAATCTATACTAATATTATAAAGCTGACGAGTTTGTTTGTTTGTTTGTATGTTTGTTTGTTTGAACGCGCTAATCTCAGGAACTACTGGTGTGAATTGAAAAATTATTTTTGTGTTGAATAGACCATTTATCGAGGAAGGCTTTAGGCTATAAAACATCACGCTGCAACTAGTAGGACCGAAGAAACAATCGAAATTGTGGAAATAACGGGGAAAATTATTCATCTTTGAGGGCTTCCGTTGCGTGCGCAGCGAAAACGGTTCAAGATATCAAAAAAATGAATATGAAAGAATTATTTCTCTTAAAATGATCTAATAAAATGTCCGCGACAGTATATGTCTATCTTTGAAGATTAACTCACTAGAACCGTTTTTATGGTAATAACTATTCCACGCGGGCGTAGTCGCGCGCACCAGCTAGTAATTTATATTTACTCACTAAATATTTTATATTTTTTAATCAGCATAAATAAGACGCTTGTCTGACGTTTTGGACGCAAGTGTTTGGAGTTTGGAGTAACGTTCTGGTATGTTGAGAAAGATCTGACATGATCTGTTTGTATCAATATATCAATAAATTCAGTCCAAAGCAAAAAAAAAAGGAAGAACAAAAAAAAAAGAACCTAAAGTACCTACGAGTACTTTCCACGAACGCAACTTCGATTCTTAATTTACCACATACAAGTAAATATAATTAAAAAGTACTGTACAATATAAATCATTTGAATTATTATTCTACCATAAATTAGATATAAGGCTAATAACGTATTAAATAGTTTAATAATACCAAGCTCCCTAAGGTATGATAAAAACATAAATATGAAATTTTGGTGTATTTTTCACATGAGTGTTATATAGTTCCTAAAGATTTATGTCGATTTTTTATTAAAAACTACGAACGAGCTATAAATTTTCTCAACATAAATATAATTAACGGTCTCAGACACATGGTAACTGATACACTTACAATTTGTCATCTGGAAATATGTAAAAACAAACTTAAAACTAAACATAAAAATATTATTAGATGTTTTAGAAATAGTTGCATAAAAATACCATGCTACATGATTCATCTTATCACAAATGCTTATTAAATCATGCGCCCTCTAGCGGCAATTTTTAAAACTAGCCCGCAACATGCTGATGCTCCTTTAGTGGCGCCATCTAGTAAAATATTCAGAAGCGCTTCATCAGTAAGCTGTGTGATTATTATATATGTAGCTTTGCTTAACATTTCATGTAGTTTGACATAAAATCATAAGATGGCGCTGATTTATAATAAAGCTAAAAAATTGTGATGTGCAAATGTATTTAGATTCTCATTCTCACTTACAAAAGGACAATCACAGGGCTTAAAATCATCCAGTGTGAGTCAATACAGGACATTTTGTAATTCACATGAGGGATTCACTTTAATCATACCCATAATGAACCTCTTGATGTCGCTTTGCCGAAACCAAGGGTGGTAGAAGTCTGTAAGCGACATTCATAATGGTAAAATGCCTCACAAAACGTGACGTTACCCTGTGTGAGTTGTAAAAGTTATTTTTTTATGATTGTAAGTTAATGGTAATATACTACATATTACCATTACCTACTTACAACACACATGCTTATACATAGGTACTTATCATCAATAAGCTCCTTTAGTTTCGAATCAAATTCATCAAAACAGATCTCATTTATCCAAGGGATTTCACATCTACTATTTAGCCTGATGTCTGGTCATTGCTAATTCCTCATTTAAGGATTTAAGTAGGTAACACTTGGCTTTTCAATTACAGACTTACGTTGAACGTAAGTAACGTAAGACTTCCTGATATTAGGCACCAAAGCAGTCTTACATGTCCCAGGATTCGTGGTGCTATGAGACTTAAACTAATTATGTAAATGGGTATATATTTATTGAACTAACCTTCCAAGAACTGCCTGGTGGGTAGACGCAGAGAGACCTTGAGAGAGGAGGCGTACACAGAATCGATGTACCAGTGCGGGTCTCGACTCTCGCCCAGCCTACTGCTGCCTCTGTGGACAAATACATACAAACATAAATATTTGAGAATTGTTAGGAAAAGAAGTTTATTTCCAGTATAAACGTCAAGCAGCGAGAGGGAAAGATGAGAAGTTATTTGTCACGGTTTAAGCCTGGACGAAATTGCATCATATTCGGTCTTACTTATAACACTACCTACACCTGTTATAAATGTGACCGCATCTGGCCTCAGTATCAGTCAGTTTGTCGTTTTGATACCCCAATAAAAAATATAAGCAATAAGTACCTATGTAAAAAAACTGCCTGTTTTAATGTTTTTGTAAATAAATAATTTGTATTAGAACAACGTTTATTTAGGACTTTATAATGCTTAATAATAGCTTTGATTTAAATAATTATATTATCTAATAATAGGGGACAATATTTGAACATTGTTTTTGTATAGGACCAAATAATTTCCTATTGAGTACAACAAACCGAAGGTAGGTATAAGACGACCTTTAGATTATGAATTCTGTGCCTTTAGCTGCTTTTAACGAAAAGGTTCTTGTGCTCAAAGCAATTAAGTTTCATAAGTTAACTTTAAAGATTCTAAACTGAAATTGTTTCTGTATATTTCACGTGAACTAAAAAAAACTATCTACTACTTGTCTATCGTAGAGGTAATAAGTATAAAATATAATGAGTTGTTGAAATGAAAGTTACGGGAAAAGTTATTTTCGACACGTTATAAAGACGATAACGATGTACGATGTAGGTGTTCCGACGGCCTTGTCTTCGGTATTTAAGAAGCATTTAACCATTAAATATGCAAAATACCATTACAATCTTGTAAAAATGATATAAAACTAAACATTTTATAAAAATACTAAGTATAAAATTATAAACAGCCCATCAAATATTAAGCAATAGTGAAACGATTTGAAGCAAAATTACATAAAAATGAATTCTAGTGATAGTAGTGAACTTAACATTGACATAGTTTTAGTTTAGACTATTGAAAACAAAGGGATAAGGTTATGCCAAACCAAAACAATTAACTTTGACGAAACGCCTTGCGATTTAAAATAGCAATCAGTACAGTAAAAGGTAAAGGTCATAATTACCCCGAATCCATGTTGATTGTCATCTAAAAACGCACATAAACCCTTTTAAAGTACGTGAAAGATATTCAAAATAAAAAAGCTACATGTTTTCGTTCGTTCATATGTCAAACTGAAACTATTTTCGTACACCCCAAGTTCGCGTTGGCAGAAAAAAAATAACATGATGTCTCGAAACTGAAAGCTTTTGCAGAGTCGTGTGAGCGAGGTTTGATTCTTAGTTATACGATTCACGCTGAAACCGCTAGATGGCGCTATTTGGCAATAAACGTGATCTAACCATTGATAATAGTTTTGCTACTGTTCAACAGATGTCGTTGAGGTATGTCTTATTAGAAAGAATAGAAGTTTGTGTATGAACCGTATGTTACTGTTTCGTCGTTTTAACCGTAAAAACGAGAACAACATATGTATTACTAAATTAATAACTACCTACAAAGGAAAATTAATGAAAAAATATCCTAACATACCTACGAAAAAGAAAATTAGTCTTAAGAAAACTATACTTACTGAATTAACTGATAAACATATTTAAATAGTTTTGTTTAGTATCAAGTTGTCAGGAAAAACCTGCTTCAGTTTTGTAGCAAAAGATCCCACTGTGTGTAAAACAACACGTTACACATATAACAGTATATCTGGTAACAAAAATAGTAGTTTCATCTCGCGATGTTTTTGTTTTTGCAGCTGTTCCGGAGATTAAAACTCGGAACGCGGCGCGGGCGCCGTATTTTGTTCCTCGTGTCTAGAAAGTATATGTTTAATTATACGGATATGACATGGATTTGAAGCCACAAAACTGACTCTTACGGCACCTTACCTTGCAGCGAGCCGTAAAGGGCTGAAGTAAAAACAATGTTCGAAGGTAAAAATTGAAAATAATTAATAATTAAACTTTGTATAATAACATTTTAATTAATTATCGCCAATACATTCTATCAGTCCACTATCCAATTTAATAAATGATAGTTTACCACTGAAACCTTAAACTACTGAAGAATTACAATCAATACAATAAAATAGTAATTTTATGTATGTACATATATGTATATACCTGCCTACGTTTCTCTGTTTGTTTTCATAGTGCCTAATTGATCTAGACGCCGGAGAACATGTGTAATATGGCCAGGTTATGCAAAACAGACGCAGTAACGTTTTGTTACTGAACAAATTATTTATTTCCGCCATATTTGTACATTAATTTGATTTGATGGTTGAAGTTAAATTAATGCACAATTTTTGTTATGGTTAACGTTTGAGTGTAAAATTTTGTATGGAAATAGCTAATGCATTTCAAATGCCACTTTTTGCCCAAATAAACGAAGGCTTTAATTTGGCCTGTCCATCCTTCTATTATTATGAAAATTAATTTTGAAGCTTCAAAATCAAATCAAGTCTTACTTAAATACTTTATTAAAATATACTTTATTATACACCAAATAAAAAGAACATATTTAACCTTCCTATACTCGCGCGTTGGTCTGTGAGACCGACGAAACACATTTTCGTAATTATTTTTATGCAGGTAAATCCTAAGAAGTTGAGTTCCTTGCTAGCTGCCGGATTTGTGGCTAACTTCGTTTTAGTGCACGCCGCGCGTTCGGGCGAAACACACGTGTTGTAGCACTCGTCACCAATCGGTCCACGAGACCGACGCGAGTATAGGTGTAACTTTTTGTGTAAGTATTAATATTGCTATGGCGAGGCTCAAAATTAAGTCAAACATAGATAAATATGTTTATTGATATGTTTGTTGTTATTAATAAGAAGTTTAATTTGTTTTTAAAAAGAAGTTCAGATTTTATTTTAATTTTTTAGTACTTAAGAAAATAATCTCAAATTTTAAGACTGATTTGTGATAAAACTATAAGTTGGTAAAATAATTAATAAAATAACTTTTAGTTATACTATTTTGTTTCATTACATCCTAAACTTTAAAATAATAGTAATACTTTATGTGTTTCTTGTTAAAAAAAATATGTTGTAGGGGTACAAACTATCGGTCTGTGACACCGTGCGCGAGTATAGGTGTTACAAAAATTGGCGCGAGTATAGGAAGGTTAACAGACCATATCACTAAAGTGATCTCTACCAGGTAACCTAGTTTGAAGCTTCTGAAGGATTTGGATAAAATTGGGTATGCATGTAAAGTAGACCCCGCATAAACATATAGACTTATCCCTTAATGCGGGTAAAACTTTATTTGGTAAAGCTATCTTTTAAAAATATACAAAAAACTAAATGATGCTTACTGCATAACACCATCCCCTATACATCTCTGCCAATACTGTGTGACAGTGTAATGTAGAATTAATACCGCTAAGACAGGAGACTTACGAGTGTAAACTTGAGTTAGTTGTCTTCATTGATACTTTCATTCATTCATGAAGAGTAGATACCTATGTATATTGTATGGTAGTGTATATCTCCGTTGATAGATGCTTCGAATTTTGATATAGGACGAAATGGGTTCAATCAGTAGATCTTATTTTGCATACAGTCGCTGGATCGTCGATAGATGTTACCTTAGGCGTCTTTCTAGTCAAATGCCTGACTTTTTACGTTGGTATAGCTACCGAATGTAAATTGTAATTATACTAAGTATATATTAGCATTTGACTATAGCCCGCCTGATGTTGAGCATCGTTGCTGTCTAAACAGTAACATGCTTATGTACTAGATTTGTTCCCTATCTCGTATGTAAAAATAAATGAAAATTCCCACCCACATCTAAAGAACAATTAAACCTCATACTGTGGTATGCTTACATACCTATTTAACAGGTTATTATTTTCCCATTTTACGACTAGACAGCGCACGCCCACAGTTTTTTTCTGAAGTGGATCATAAAACGCATCTCATTAGTTCGGAAACTCAGTAATAAACAATATTTATTGTGAATCGTAAAATGAATTTCGTAGATTCTGTGGATTATACTGTGGTCGTAATGCTATCTCCTTACAGAGATTTTGTTAGTCATTTTCTAACAAGACACGATTGCACGAGGCTATACCATAAGTTTTGTATAAGTTTAGAAGCTACCCTGTTAAAATCTGTGTTCGATGTTTTTGTTCATGCCTTCAGAATAAGAACCAAAAACTTAAGTGTAAAACAAATTAATTTGTTGTTATTATATTGTAAAGTGATCCATATCAATAATGGTAATCGGAATGGAACTGTCAAATTATCTACATAACGCTATAAGTACTATATTACATTACATAGTTAATAAGTTCAAAACTAAAGAGAAAAACTACGATATTCCGTCTGTAGACGTTTTACATGACCCTCAAAAGCGCCCTGGGTAATGCCACTGTCTTTTTGCATTTGTCCCATCCAAGGACTGATCGCGGAGGTAGGTTGTATAACTATGATAGTTCAAATTTGTTTAAAATAACTCATCCAGCTAAGCTAGATTTCTATGACAATACATATAAATAAATAAAATTAATAATTAAATATTCCGGGACATTGCACACAGCGCCATCTAGCCCCACACTAAGCAAACGCTTGTGTCGTGGGTACTAGATAACGGATATAATACTTAATATACTTTTCTTTTGTAAATACATACTTATTATACATACAAACGACCAGACTCAACACAAGTAATTATATATTTTGTAAAGTACATAAATACTTGTGTCATGCGCGAATCGAACCCGCGACCTCTAGATTAGAAGGCAGAGCCACTACCAAATAAGCTAACAGGCCAGTCTACAAGACAAGGCCAGGATACAAGAGTAATTACGTCGTTGAGTCTTAATAAATGATTTTCTATTCTATTCTATTCTAATTAGTTGGAGCATAAATTGACATTACAAAATGAGACAGTGGTACAACCTCAGTACAGAGATTTAATGATTTTTCACATGACTTTTATGGCAGGATCTGTGGCGTGGTTTAGAATTGCAATGGCTTTAATAACTCAACGACTGATATCATATTTTTTTATCTAACAGCATCAATATCATAAATCAATTTTGAACGATATAAAGCTTTTCCTTAGTAACTTTAAGAATAAATTTAAAAAGATTTTTAAATTCATTCTCAAAGTTGAAAAGAAGCCCAAAAAAGTTAAAGATACCGTAATTGCGGAAACTGCCTGGTTGTTTTTTTACAATAAAAATAATTTATTATTAATTAAAAAAAAAACTAATATTAAGTCCCTTGAATAGGCACATGCCCAAGCTCAAATTATCTAATCTAACCTAGGCCTAAGTTGAGAGTAAACCGGTTCCTTCTAGGCAAGCGCGTTAGGTCGAAGACTACAACGTTGCTTAATATCAAGCGACACGCGACACCCTACTCAATCGTACCACAAACCCACTAGTTCTGTAACCCAATAGTGTGTGGCGTCCAGAAATAACCGATCACAATAATATAGGCGACTCGACACTACGTCACATACTATGACTGTGAATCGTCGTATTATTCAGGGTTATATCAAACCAACACTATAAAATCAGCACGAATATACTTTGTATTGTGTGTGGGAACAAAACATACATACAGACAATGTAATAGAATAGCACCGAATATATGTATGTACAAACACATATATGTATGAACACATAATATATAATAATGTAACAGTCTGTATTGATCGATTGGTAATCAGTTGTTACATTCAAACTGTCTATGAAAATTTCCCGAAACTTTGGAAATGGAAATCGATTTTTATGCTATCAGTACTACAGTACTACTATCTATCAGTTAATAGTGCGTACTTATACTTCACAATTCTGAGCACAAACAGTAACACGTTCCGTCTTATTACAAAACGTGGTTTAAATATTAGTCTAGACTTTGTGTACTTTGTTTCTACGGATTTAATTCTGCGGAGGACTTTCGACTCTTAGTCATGAGGAAATACGACTCAAAAAGATACTGTGATATAACTCTGTATTTAGTTTCGGCTGATTTGTCCGATACTAGAGTTGAATGATCTGATTGCCTTGGACTAATTTAGGTTCCCCAGTATTTCTTTCTTGAATATTTTCCTGCATGGAATTCCTAAAGATTCATGCTTAAAAAATTTCACGATAATATATATTTAATGAGGCTGTAGGTACGTTTTGTGCCAAATTTTATTGTCCGTTATATTTTCTCCGACATAATTGTTTTGGATTGCAGATTTGAAAAATAGCTTTATCGTTCGCGAGTTATGAAAAATAATAATTGGATACTTTTATTTACGTAGTACCTATGTAAAATGCGTGTGAAGTATAATTTGAGTTTATATATAACTAAAAGATGACTGACTGACTGATATAGTGATCTATCAACGCACAGCCCAAACCAGGGGACGGATGGTGCTGAAATTTGGAATGAAGGTAGATGTTATGACGTAGGCATCCGCTAAGAAAGGATTTTTGGAAGTGCCACTTTTAAAGGGGTGAAATAGGGGATGCAAGTTTTATTTCTTAATGAGAGCGAAGCCGCGAGCACCCACTAGTAAAAAATAAAGTGGCAAGTGACTAGAAACCTAACATCGTTGTTATTATCAACACTCTACTTCATAATGACCTTAAATTATTCAACGCCAACCTACGCTTATAATCAGTAGCAAATAATATTTTTTTCTAACAATTCCAAGCAATTAAGTGTTTAACTTGAAAGCGAATGAACAATAAACATTCCTTTACTAGTACCTATTATTTACTCCCTCTTTAATTTCATTTTTATATGTCGATTATATACTGTGAACTGCGATGTTATTTGTCTTTAATGTACTAATGATCGCCCGAAGCTTTGCTTATTTAATTTTACGATTGAAGCAATTAAGGACATTAACCATCTTTAGTGACCCTAAACTTTGACCAATAATAAATTAAGAGGATCCGTAGATCGGTTGCGGTGTGCTAGAGAAACAAAAGCATTTTTGGCTTTTTATAATTATTTTTTAATATTACCTTTCTACCTAATGATAGTCTGATAAATTCTATTACAAGAATTCTAAACAAAAAGATTTTTGTGGTCGCTTTATATTATATATATAAAGTTCAGTGAATCTTGTGTTCTGTTTCTCATATTATTTATTCGTTTATTCTTTTAATCTAAATAGGCTTGACTACAACTCGTCTGATGTTAAGCAACGTTGTATTTTATTCATTCTACGCACCCAAAAATAGAAAAACTAACAAACTGATAAACTGACATAAGAACATTTTACCTGGAGTATATCTATACTAATATAAAGCTGAAGAGTTTATTTGTTTGTTTGTTTGAACGCGCTAATCTCAGGAACTACTGGTGCGAATTGAAAAATACTTTTTGTGTTGAATAGACCATTTATCGAGGAAGGCTTTAGGCTACATAACATCACGCTGCAACTAATAGGAACGAAGAAACAATGAAAAATGTGAAAAAATCGGGGAAAATTATTCATTTTTGAGGCCTTCCGTTGCGTGCGCTGCGAAAACGGTTCAAGTCGTGGGTAACAGCTATAATTTATAAAGCTAAAGAGGCTGTTTGCAAAAATAAATATGATGCCAAAATAACTATTCCACGCGGACGAAGTCGCTGGCACAGCTAGTCAGTAATAAAATTGGATAATTTTATATGCTATCGAATATTGAACATGTCTAATGAGCTAATTAATTTATAAAATTATGTATAATTTTAGCAATATTTAACTAACAGATATAATGTAGTATATTTTTCCCTTGATCTATTAGTCGTCTTTGAACTGACAGTGAACTGGTTTATTCCAGGCAAATTCTCTAAAAACTAAACTGTATATATCTACCATCAAGTGAATTTTAGTCAAGCGTAAGCCTAATTGGTTTAAACCTGTAAGTAATTTGTAATGAGTTTATTTATTTCTTTCTTCTTACCAAGATAATTTTATGTACATTATATCAGATTTTTTTGAACGTTCAAATTTAACAAATAGGAATTTTGGGCATACATTTTAGGAAAACTGCATTTGTATTCATAGAGATTGCCAACATTTTTTGGCACATTGCATCGGATAGTACCTTACTATAGATTTTTTTTTAGCTTTGAATTTAGATTACAGTTTTTGCAGTTATGATTTTTTCTTGTAGTTTTAATTTCGTTACCATAATAGGTCGATTATGTTACGATACAACAATAAATTCTACCAAAAAGCTTTTAGGGTCTTATTTCTCTCTATTATATACCTCTTTTTTTCAAAAAACGCTGATTAAGCCTGTCTTAAGTAAATAATATAAATAAATGTATATTTCGGGACATTACACACAGCGCCATGTAGCCCCAAACTAAGCAAACGTGGGTACTAGATAACGAATATAATAGCGGATATAAGTCATTTAGTCTTTCCTGACACAATTTATCTCAGACCACAAGCATTGCTTATCATCACGCTAGGTTTGGTTTAGTGCTAACCCATCTCATTTAAAGAGCCACCTACTCTCACATCCACATACACTTTAAATCGAGTGTTAAACACGTTCGCGCGACCGTGTTATGATTTATACGGCGCAGACGCACGGTTTTATTGTTCTACGACTTCATACAGAGTTACTTGTAACTAACGCATAACCTTTCCAAAGCAGCTAAAGTACATCAAAAGCAGTAACAACTTGCTCTACGACTTTTGAAAATTAGCGAAAAATACCAGCTTACCTTACAAAAAGATGTATGAAAAAAACACATTTTATATTCGCGTATTTCTAGTTAAGTTGTAACTTTTGAGGTTCCAAAGCTACCCCTAAAAGGTAATGAATGAAACTAACTCTGTATACAGGGCCTTTTGTAATTAGATCATTAGATGTAAATGTGACATGTGTATTGGCATCGGCTGTGAATTAATCAGTTGATTATTTATTGAGAACTCTAATTAATGTGGCAATGACTGTAATGCTGATGCAAACGCTATTAATTAAAGAAATCATAATCATAATCATAATCAATTTCTTGGTAAAGCAAATTTACACGTCACATTGGTACATATTCATATGCAATTATTACATAATAACAAAGAACATAATAATTTATGAAGAAACATGACAATTAAATAAAAAAAAATACATGTCAAAGTGTGTATATAAATTTCAAAATTAATAATATTGATATAATTAAATGGCAGGTTTCAGAAAGTGCACAAAAAGAGTTAAAGATTGATTAATACAATACACCTTGTATAATTGCTCGATTGCTAAGTTTTTGTTATGCACGCGAATGTGTGCTGTCTTCATATTAAAATTAATTTAATTTATTTTATTTATTTATTAAACTGAAAATTTGTACATGTTATTAGGCGTCAAACGATAAAAGTTTACGTTTTATAAAAGACGATTAACTGTTTTTTGTTTCAGTTTTGATAAGTATTCCTTCTAGCTTGAACTTTAGGGGACGAAATATCTTAGATTAGTATTTTATGCGTGAGCTATTTTGTCCTGCCTGGTACGTAGGTATGCAGGTTCGAATCCTGCCCGTCTTGATTATTTTCCTATAAAAGTTTAAGTAAGTATTAGGTAGGTCTGTAAATACTGACTTTTATACAGGTGCTATTTCTGATTTCTCTATGAAAATACGTTTTATTGAGCCACGTTACTGGGTCTTGAGAGTGTGCAGTGCATGCATCATTTTGTCGCTACGCAATGCAATCTGTCAAACAAGATATTTTCGTTCGACTCCTAGGATCAAATTATTTATAAAGTTGTAGTCTATATGTGTTCTTATTGGGTACAAAGCTAAAACAATAATAAGACAATGTTATAGATGTTTACTGAAAACTAGCGAATTCCTTGATGGTTAAAACCAAACCGATATTTAATTGTCATTTTGGACAAAAATCAAGGACTCTATTATCAATTTCATATTTCACGTGCATAAGATATATTAAGAGTGTGGATCAATTGCTAACCTCCTTTTTTAACCATCATCAGTTCTAAATAAATAGCGATGTCATATCATTTCATCACCGCCTCAAAACTAAACAGGATACGGCATCATCACTATTTGAGAGTTTCCGAAAATATTCAAAACACTTCTCTATCGCTTTTCAAACATTGTGTATCATCGAAGATTTTACTTTGACGTTGCTATATACAGATAAGCTTTGTCAGTTTGTTTGACCGTTCATTACGGTACATAATATTTTCATTTGTTTGATGAAAATATCAAAAATCAAATGTAATGTCTTTTTTAGCCTATTTTAAGTGATAATATCTATAACAATATTATAAAGCTCAAGAGTTTGTTTGTTTGTTTGTTTGAACGCGCTAATCTCAGGAACTACTGGAGCGAATTGAAAAATTATTTTGTGTTGAATAGACTATTAATCGAGGAAGGCTTTAGGCTATATAGCTATCGCTCCTATTATATATATAGGATATATATAATAGGAGCGAAGAAACAATGGAAAATGTGGAAAAAACGGGGAAAATTATTCATCTTTGAGGGCTTCCGTTGCGTGCGCTGCGAAAACGGTTCAAGTCGTGGGTAACAGCTATAATTTATAACGCTGAAGAGGTTGCCCAAAATAACTTTTACACGCGGACGAAGTCGCAGGCACAGCTAGTGATAATATATAACTACCTACATGCTACATTGGCTTAAGATTAATCGTGCGTGTTTCATACTTTGTAATATGGTCTTTTCCTTTAAATTCCCATAGTAAATGAGATTAATAAGATATCTCCAGATCAACTACAAAATAATCAAAAAGCGTTTCAGATACACACCACCTATCTAATATTAACTTCTCACTATTAAATGAGTTTTGATCATAGTTTTTTTTTATATTATCAGTAAGTTAATCCATCCTCGTAAAACCATGAGAAACAACTAGTCGAAAATATATATCGAAGATTTTTCTATCACGTATCTTGCAATATATCGTTAGTAATACATGCGTGGGCGCATGACGTGAGTGATTTGCAATTTTATTACATTTAATGGCTTATTTTAAATATTATTAATGGAAATTCTTTGATGTGATTAAGAAATGTCGGTCCGTCTTGTTGTATGAATCTAAAAATTGAAACGTCGGTTAAATTATGTCCTCGATAAGTAGGATAAAAAGTAAATATATAAGTACCAAGTTCTCCTAAAAAATCACTTAAAGATTTTCTCTGAATCATGGGCTACCCATGGAAATAGAAACAATATTTCCTTGGACCTTACAAACCTAGAACATACAACAAAACATTTAGTCGATTTGACAACCTCCTCCTTTTTTGAAGTCCGTTAAATAGGAAATCTAGTAGCTAAATCATAAAGACTTCGTTTCTCGTAGACCTTATACGGACCTCTACTACGGCGTAGCGCGTTGTAGCACGTCTACAATATTGCTACAAGTAAAAGTTATTGTTCTGGAAAAATTCAGTGAGTAATTTTTGCTAAGATTGTTAATTGTTAAGGTTCCTAAAATAGTTAATTTAGGTATTTTAGAGGCCCTAATATATATACTACATTTTATATTTTATATAACAATTTAATATATAAAGCTCAAAGGTGACCGACTGACTGACTGATATAGTGATTTATCAACGCACAGCCCAAACCACTGGACGGATTGGGCTGAAATATGGAATTAAGGTAGATGTTATGACGTAGGCATCCGCTAAGAAAAGATTTATTTTTTATATTATTATTAATACATATATCTCGTATATAAATGTCTAAACACTTACATTGTTAACTCAACATGTCACCAGGCACTGATTGCCGCCGACAGCCGCTTGGCAATCGGCCCGGACTAACAATTGATTGACACGAGAAATACTGATCTGTATTAACTGTTAATTGATTGTTACTTTCACAGTAAATTTATTTGTTTGTTGTAAAATACACTGTCTTAACTCGTTTTGTGTATTGCAAAAGTTACGTGAATACTATTGAATCGAAATCAAATCAATAGATGCTGAGCCGAACTACCAATTGATGGGTAAATTGCATTATTTTCATGCAATTCTGTTGATACTGCGAATAATCTTGTTACTTTCTCGTATTTTATATTAAAAAAGTAAGTTAAAAAACATCAATTTATCCCGTACTAGTGGACGCCCGTGGCTTCGCTCGCATTGTTTTTGGATAAAAAGTAGCCTATGACACTTCTAAGATTTCAAACTACCTACATACCAAAAATCATGATGATCCATTTAGCTGTTCTTACGTAATGATCGTTTTAATAAACAGATAAAAAATCTGAGATAAACTGCTGAAACGTGTTCTGTTATGGATTCAAGGTACATCTACAAAAACATTTCCCATTTATTTTCTTATATCTTCCATGTTCAGATTTTTGACCCTCTTCAGCTTTATTATATGTACAGATAATCGTGATAATATTGTCAGCATTTGACAACATGACAGACTGTAAACATTCGCCAGAGGAAATACATATGTCTGAAACTATGCCATGGAATAAAATTTTGTGCTCATCTATCAGAAGTATATACAAAAAAGACTTAAATATACACAAAAATTAACAAAAATAAACAGATATTTACAAAAAGTTCAGCACACCGTCCATGCTGTCGCTGTGCGGCAGGGATCCCAGGATGCTGGCAGTATTTCCTCTTTGAATAGAAAGACTCAATCGTTGAGAAAAATAACAGAATAGAGTATAGAATAACAAATATGAGTGGAGTAATATTGAAATGCAACGAAATACTGTTTTTATTTTTTATCATATTATAAAAAAAATTCATATGAAAGGGACAAATTCTGATGATAGTTTTCGAACCGCCTTAAAAGTTTAACACTATAGAAAAAACAATTTAGCACATAATTAATAACAATAAAAGTTACAGTTATTAAAAAAACTTAACAAAGACTAAGAATCAAAATATTACGAAAATGCATTAAAAATTTATTCGCACATACTCAACTAGAAATGTAATGATGATTTAGGCTTTAGAAGTACACAAACAAAGATCACATGTGTTTTGTTTCTTAGCTGTATTGTGCTAGTGTACGAGTATGTCTGTCCTCGAACTTTTCATTCAGTAACACTCTGAGATTTGCTTATTCAAAATGTTTCAGAATATTGCTTACTATAAAGCGCGTCTTATAATTTTAGCAAAAAAGTACAATAGAAACTTTTTTTTTAATACAAACCTATCTGGCACTGAGCCCAAACAGCTAACTATGGATTGACACCAGCAATACTCGTCATGTCTGCTATCTATCGCCTGTTACTTCCACGCTAATTGCTTCGTTAGATTTATTTGTTTGTCTAAATACACCTGTTTTACTGTTTTTGTCGGCTTCATTTGTTCATTTATTTAAAATGTTCAACATTTTTTTCTTTGTGAGATATTTTAACATAGGCTGTGGTAAATTTATATAAATAAATAAGTAAATTTACTAGGGAATAAAGTTTCCTGAGGCGGGTCCACCTGGACAGTGGACTGCGGTTGGGACGGGAATTGCGGAGGAGTATTGCTCGCTTGCCCGCGAAACCCGTCCTTGCCGAGGTGAAGGGACATCGTGGTAAGTTTTAGTCGGTAGTGGAGTCCCATTAGCTCCGAGCCCGACATACCCCGCATAAAAAAGGGAATAAAGTTTGGTTACAAAGTAGATCTACTATGGCAGATTTAGAAATTATGTGGCCGGTGTGATCGTGTGTGTACAAAACGTGTCCAAATCGATAAAAAATACATTATTCATTTGAACACAATTCTCACTCTCAGTAAAACATGCATTATGATTCATCTCATATTCGTATAGACAATAAATATAATAGATTGGAAACCAGACAGTCTGACAGACTGTAAACCATCGCCAGAGGAAATACATATGTCTGAAACTATGCCATGGAATAAAATTTAGTGCTCATCTATCAGAAGTATATACAAAAAAGACTTAAATATACACAAAAATTAACAAAAAAAAACAGATATTTACAAAAAGTTCAGCACACCGTTCATGTTGTCGCTGTGTGGTAGGATCCGAGGATGCTGGCAGTATTTCCTCTTTGAATAGAAAGACTCAATCGTTAAGAAAAATATCAGAATAGAATAACAAATTATGAGTGGAGTAATATTGAAATGCAACGAAATAAGTTTTCATTACTCATACTCTGAAAGTAGGTCTGAAGTTGCCTGAGGAGCGGGTTGAAAGTAATACTTTTCATCCCTAGGGAGAATCGCTTTCAACTGACAGCTGTCAAATTAACATGTAAAAACTCTGCGCGCGACTGGCGGCAGCACTTATGCCAAGAATTGGCCTCTGATGCAAATTGCAATCAGAACATTTTAGTTCCAATTTTATCCGCGCGCAGAGTTATCTTGAAGTCTACTAACTTCTTTACAAAAACCAAAGAGTTCCTATACCTACATTCAACAAAAGAGTTCTTATACCTACATTTAACCAAATAGTTCTTACACCTACATTCAAAGAGGTTCTACGTCACAATACGTATAGCAGAGATTTTGTACCTATAAAATGAGTTCATCTGATTTTAATATAAATTTAACGCCTGATTTTATAAAAGAAGAGGCAAAAGCGGTAGTGGAAAATCATCATACGATTTGAGGTATCTTTGTTTTGACTTGGGTGGTAAAATAAAATTTACTCATATTTTCTTTAGCTAATTCATGTTATTACTTTATATACTTCATATTTTTACTTTCCTCGTATTTGTATTGAAAAGCACAGTGTTTACCTCGGGTTAAAGACTTATTTAGTCCCTCGAACTATTGGAACCCCGTCTCGGGACTAAATAAGTTACTTTCACCCCTAGGGTAACAATGTACTATTTTATTTTTTATCATATTATAAAGAAAATTCTGATGATAGTTTTCGAACCGCCTTAAAAGTTTAACACTATAGAAAAAACAATTTAGCACATAATTAATAACAATAAAAGTTACAGTTATTAAAAAAACTTAACAAAGACTAAGAATCAAAATATTACTAAAATCCATTAAAAATTTATTCGCACATACTCAACTAGAAATGTAATGAGTAATCATTCAAAACATTCAACTTTTAGAAACTCTTTTAGAAGTCATATAATATTCTTAACATATTCGTAAACCTACAACCTAACTAAACCTAGATATAGCCTTCCCAATCACGTTTAAACTCACAGTATATTGTTACAACCTAACTAAACTTTTCTCGTAGATATAGCCTTCCTGAACACGTGTCCAAGCTCACAGTATATCTTACAGTACATAAAACCTTCAACTCTCCCGTCACAATTCCCGGCACATGCGACCATGACCTCAAGGTCTCGGCCTCGTATTCCTGTATCCTTCAAAGCAGGTCTTGAAATAGAGCCTTGGAATAAAACCTTGAACTTGTGACCCGGCCTTCATAGAGGTTGCGTATGGAGGTCGCGTGAAATGAGGTGGCCTTACGATTTCGAGGACGCGTTTTGGCCTTGAAGATCTGAGGTCTGGAGGTATTGTGTGGGAGATACTTTTTATTACATTTTTATTTGTAGGTGTGTTGGTACAATCTTGTCTTATCAGAAGGCCTTGAATATTTCAAATGTAATCTCATAAAAATAAGTTAGTGAAATAGTTCATATTGTTTCTGTAAAACTTAATTTTTATTCAAGTTTATTTATAGTTTTGTTATTTTTTAGTTTATTTCGTTTTTTAGAAGAAGAAGAATAAATGAATGGCAAACAAGTCTTAATTGGTTAATTTGTATCATTTTAGTAGTGACAAATTAGCATCTGATGATGATTTAGGTATTTAATACGACATGACAAATATTTTTCAGCTTATGTTTTTAGATTTTCTATAAAGGTAGGTCACCTCATTCTATCAAAATAATTAAAACTTACAAATTGCTTCGGCGTCATGAATAAAAATAAATGTGAAAGTTTTCATAGTTTTTGTATTTTTTTTAATGTAGCTGGCATAGAGATTAAAAATGGCGCAAGTTTAATTAGAGTATTCTTAAGTAAAGCTCATGAAAATCATTTACTTTTGTGAGAAACAAAGGTAAAAAATGTCTAAAAACATTAGCTTAAAGCACTAAAAATGCTGACAGTCAGATGTCAGCAAGTAATGGTAATTTGACATCTGAAGTCAGCCATTTTGTTTTTCATTTATGCCTGTCACAATTTGCCTGACGAACTTTATTTTGTTGTAATTAAGCGTTACATTTATATTTAAACGTATAGTTAAACTGTAACTATTTCACTATTTCAAAAGAACAGTTTTGAATTGAATGAATGAATGAATATTAATTTAGTTGATTGAATAGAAACTTCTCCCGTGTGTCACGTGCCTACGTGACTGGTTAATTGTTGGGCGAATTGTTTTTATTTCGCATTGTCTAGGTTAATAATAGCTTGATGAGAATGGTTGGTTTTGACACGGATATTTGATAGGTTTCATTTTTTTTCTGTTTTATTGTAAGAGAAAATGAATGCACATACTTATAAAATGCGCTATAAACTTGCGCTATATTTGTGCAATGAACAGTAGTAAAAAAAAGTATTGGTTTGAAATTTTTATAATTATCATGCACAACCGGATTTTGTAAAATAGCAGTCCGATGCAACTTGTCAAAAACTTATCTCCTGAACCTACTCTATTGTGCTGTTGCTCGCTTGCCTATAAGAAGCCTATTTTTATTCACCCCTTTAAATCACATTGTTTCATTAGATATTGGAGTCACATTGGTCATTACGCTATCATATTATATGCAAAAATAATAAGCCATATCAATTATTATATAGAGCGCACTGTCAATATCTAACGTTATAGCAGACCATTTTACTTAATGAAAATTAAAATAACGTTCCTCACATTTATTATACAAAAAAAATACTCACCAAAAAGAGACAAAACACGACACAACACAAAAAACGTAACTAAACCAGAATACGGCTAATCGTATCGTTGACCGTCCTCACAGTAGCTAAAATATAATATCAGTACGAGCTCAGTTCAGAAATGCCGGATCGTGGCTAAATATAAAACGTCGAGCTTAGCGATTTAATGAAAATTCGTAAACGCCCGATTTTATGGGAGCTGGGGTTTCGGCGAGATTTCATGTGCATTCTGACATTGTTCTATTCGTACCTTTGACATAATCGACGGTTATGTATCCGGTTAATTTGACCTAGTTAATGTGTTTATGGGTAAGGATGTGGTACCTATTAAGACATAACAGACAGATAAAATCTTGTTCAAAGCTGAATATGTCACAAAATTCCAATTACGATTTGATAGGTAGGTAGAACAGGTAGGTAGAACAATTAAAACAGATATATTCATACTTCTTCTTTTTAACGAATGAGAGTGGCCATCCCTGGTGTCGAGAGTTTTCAAACCGCCCTAAGGGCCTCTAACATGGTTTAAAGACTGCAGTAGGTACTAGACAAACAGCCGGGACAATTTAACGTGTCATCCGACCCACGGAGCGCCCAAAATGGAATGCCACTGAATAAATTCTGATACTGAATTTATAACTCTGATATTTTAATGTAACATAAATATATTTACTTGTATTATTATTTATAAATGGGCATGTGTAACACACTGTTTATCAAGCACGCATCTTTTCAACATTAAATGATCCTCCACTTGGACTCGTATCCCTCATGTCTGAGGATCGTGCCCACCACCTCCCAACACCTTCTCCTTGATGACATCTTTCCACTTCATTCTTTCCTGTCCTGTTCCTTTACTAATAGGTGATAACATTACATGATATCTCCTATTAATATTTAAGTAAGTACAGAATAGGAATAGTATTTGGCTAGGAGAACTGACAACAGATGGAGTAAGGCAGTTACAGAGCGGTGGCCTAGAACTGGCAGGCGAGGAGTGGGTCGTCCGGTCGCGAGATGGTTCGACGACATCGTCAAAGTCGAGGGTCCTACCTGGATGAGGTCTGCACAAGATCGACGCAGATGGCACATACAAAGGGAGGCCTATACCCAGCAGTGGGATCCCAAAGGCTGTGGATGATGATGATGATGAAGTACAGAATACTACACAAAACACATTCGATTACAATTTGTTTATAGATTTATCAGACGGCCTTTAATCTTATGTCCAGAAACGCTTTCCAGTATTAGATATTTGTTTACGATTGTTGATAATTTTAGCTTCGTAAACAGATAGTTACCTAGCACTGAATGAGGTAAACAAACCATTCTGTAGATATTGAATAAACTATTATGTACTTTACTAATGCCGATTTTCGATTCGGAAATAATATTCTTCTACTACTTGAAAGAGTTGCGCAAGGAATTTCATCCCTCACTTTAGCTGATAAGTTTTTTGAAAGCCTTATCTATACTTAGCAATGGGACGAAACCGTCTGTGGATGATGGTGATGATTCGTGTAATTTATTTTTAAAAAATGTTTATGGACCATTTTTCTTAAGATATTAGTTAAAATTATGAAAAAAATATGGTTAAAATAAATATACAAGTGTTATGAAGGGGCTTGCAGTTCCTTCCTACACACACACACACACAGCCCGCAGTACACGAATGTAAATAAATAAACAGACAAGCACCCACGAAATACTAATGGTAGTTTTTTTTACGATTATGATACCTTTTCCTTCAGAGCTGAGTGTTTTTTCCGGCTTTCTTTATACTAAACGTTTACTACTTATGTGTTTGAAAAAAATAGCAGACTTTTTTTGCAAATATCAACATAATAATGAAAGGAAAAAACTGGACGGCATCACACAGGTGCTGACTTAGTTTGTCGTCCAGAGTTCATGCTATTGTATAGTAACCTACAAGCCCTAGTTCTCAGCATACATTACAATGTACGCTTTACTATACCTTGTGAAAGATCAAATAAACGTTTTGTTTATTTATTATTTTAATATTTAGTTATCAGAATCACAAGTTATCTTATATCACGCGACGCATGACCAAAATGCTGGCCTTTTTCTGGCTCAACGTATCAGCATTGCCATCCAGCGTGGTAATGTGGCCAGTATGCTGGGCACGCTGCCCTCTGGTAGTGGGCTGGAGCACTTAGATTATCTTTAGGCTTTTCTAAAGATTTTCTAAGTGCCCCTATTTGTAGTAGTTAGAAGTAGTATGTTTAGTTTTTCTTCCCTTGTTTTTATATTTTATTATTGTAAATAAAGTTAGTTATCTTATATTTAGATAAATTTTATATCCAGATAAATTTAATCTGGGTTTTCAAATTAGTACGTGATATTTATATAAAAAAAAGAAAACAGTCAAATAATGGTAAATAAAAATATATATTGCATACACAAATTACTTCAACCTCAAGTTACTTTCTAGTACCCATAACACACGCGTTTCTTTAGTATGGGACTAGGTGGCGCTGTGTGAAATATCCAGAATATTTATTTACTTATTTGAATTGTAATTCTTAGTTTATAGTTGTGACAGTATTTTATATTTTTGTATAATATAATTTTATTGTTTAGTTCAAGAAAAATGTCTAACAAAATAAAAAATAAAATTTTATATTTTTTTTTATTTATATTAAGTACATGCACATTTTTATTGAATACATTTATAATGATTACAGATCATCATGGAGAGACTGAAGGCACTAGCCCGACCGAAACTGGTTATGAATATGGAGCTGAGCTTTGAAAGCAATTTCAAACTAACCTCTTTAGCCATGAATGTAAATAGATGCCACCCTTACATAAAGAGAGACTGGATATGGGTCATACAGTTTATAATATTCCATGCGATTTTCGCATCGTTTTTCGCTCTTTTGGTGTATAACATTATTTTCATAAACTTACGAGATAAAGATTTTGACGAGTCGTGTAAGAATGGAACTATATGTGAGTAACTTGTGGTGGAATAACTACATATATCTATAGTAATATTATAAAGCTGAAGAGTTTGTTTGTTTGTTTGAACGCGCTAATCTCAGGAACTACTGGTGCGAATTGAAAAATTCTTTTTGTGTTGAATAGACCATATATCGAGGCTTTAGGCTATATAACATCACGCTGCAACTAATAAAAGCGAAGAAACAATAGAAAATGTGGAAAAAACTGGGAAAATTATTCATCTTTGAGGGCTTCCGTTGCGTGCGCTGCGAAAACGGTTCAAGATATCAAAAAAATGTGTATGTAAGAATTATTTCTCTTGAAATCATCTAACAAAATGTCCAGAACAGTATATGTCTATCTTTTAAGGTTAACTCACTAGAACCGTTTATATGGTAATAACTATTCCACGCGGACGAAGTCGCGCGCACCAGCTAGTCTATATATAAAAAGAAAGTGGTGTTAGTTACACCATTTATAACTCAAGAACGGCTGAACGGATTTACCTGAAAATTGGTGGGGAGGTAGCTTTAGAACCAGGAGACGGACATAGCATACATAATATACCGTTTTATTTTTAATTGAATTGAATAAAATCCAAAATCTGCTTATCTATTGCCTCTAAGGCGGAACAGAGTTTGCCGGGTCAGCTAGTAGTATACTCGTATAATGCAAAGTCGCTTTCCGCGTCTGTCTGTTGTCTGTATGTTTGTGTGAGTGAGTGAGATGTTCTTCCTCTGGGAGGGTTCTCCAATCAAGTCAGTGATTTCTTGGGAGGGCTAACATCTGTTAGATATTAGGTTAGCCTGTAGGTAGTAATCAATTAAAGTCACTTATGCACTTCACTTGTTTAGTTTAATTCACTTGTTTTTACATGATTTTTAGCAAGGCCACAGAGACGCGTCCAACCCGCGTTCTGTCGCAAACGGAAGAGAACTTTGACAATGACATTTGAATTTAAGTGACAAAGACATTTGAATTTAAGTGACAATTTAGTATTGCCAATACTAAACAACATCTTTAAAACTACTCAACCGATGCAGTTTTTTAATAGATAGAGGAATGTTTTAAATAAATAATAACGCGTGCGACACCACGGGCAAAAGCTAGTTAAAAATAAAAAATCCGGTATAGCTGTTACACTAACACGCTCTAGCTTTGTCATTACGATTAATGTTTATTTATACTAGATTGCCCAAACTAATCTAACAGCGGCTGACGGCTTTACTCGCGTCAATATACCTATAGAATTAAATGTCTATGTATTATCCGGATAAAATTTATCTCCATACCAAATTTCATCTAATTCGGTTCAGCCGTTTAAGAAGTAAGAACCACACACAACTTGTCACGATCTTTAAGGCGAGAGTGAATCGGTTCTTATCGGGTAAGCGCGCTCCATAGCCTTTGCTTGATATCAGGTAGGCTGTGTCCAAGTGCAAACCCGTTCAAGTTAAAAAAAAACTTTCGCCTTTATAACATTAGTGGGATTACGCTAGTAATTAACTATATTTTTAATTTATCCTTCAAGGCATCGTTTACTACATAATCACGCTAAAGCACATTATAATGTCTGTGAACCAAAAGAAAATCCGCGGCATTCTAGACATCATGGACGAAGACTACAAATACGTCAAACAGTTGCCAGAAGAGGAGCAAGCCATCATGCATAAATACATACAAAGGGGCTCTATTATATCTGTGCAATGGCTTGTTGTCACCGGAGGAGGATCCCTGATATTTCCTGCTAAGAATATGTGCTTACTGCTATATCACTGGCAAAAGGGAAACCCGCATATGATACCAATATTCGACTTAACGTATCCAGCAATAATTCGCGATAATGTCGACGAACTGGTCTCGTATTTGGTAGTTTACGCACTCGTTTTCTACTTCGGAGGATATGCTACGTTAATGTACACAGCATTCACGCCCCTGGGGCCTATATTCATGATGCACTGCTGCAGCTGGTTGGAAATTATGGAATTGAGACTTGGAAAGCTGTTCGATTGTGATGCGAGGGAAAGCGAGGAGAACTTGAAGGAAATAATCAAAAAATCACAGCACGTTTATGAGTAAGCATTGTTTGATAGTAAACAAAAGTAAAAGTTAGTAAATTTGCATGGGAAAGACCAGCTTTGGTGTAAACATTTTCGAACCACACTGGAGGCCTCTGAGATGGCTTAGCAATTGCAAGGAACAATTTGTGGATGTAGACTTTTTGGGAAACTGCAAGAAAATTTTCTTCTCACATAGTCACAGTTGTTTTTTATTACGTTTTGAATTAATTATTTTTCAGCTTGGTGGATGAAATACTGCTTTCCTTCAGAGTTATATACGAAGCAACTGTAAGAGGTGCTGTTTTACTTCTGCCCATAACTTTCTATGAAATAATACAGGTAAGATATATGTCAACAATTCAAATTGTATTGTATCCAAAAATTATATTCCAAAAATAATGAATAGTCAGATTCTGTTCAACACAGTCTGCTTACCAAAATTAATCAAATCGGTCAAAGTAGTAGTATATTTTAAGATAATATAATTATTATTATTGATGCCCTGTTTTATAAATTGTTTTTATTGAATAAATCCTTTTACAAATTCAGTAGAAATCCTAATTTATATTTCATATTTACATATCATTATCTGTTTGGAATGATTATTTTTTCGTCAAATTTCCAGACCGCCAAAAGAGGTGAGGTGCCTCTAGAGTTCATTTCTTTGATAATTGGCTCTATTCTTATCACAAGCTCACCTTGCTACTACAGTGATCTGCTTATGTCTAAGGTAAAGAAAGCATTCATTTCCATAACTTATACTTGAATCTATCGATCCATCTTCTAAATATATAAAAATCAACGCACAGCCCAAACCACTGCACGGATTGGGCTGAAATTTTGAATGAAGGTAGATGTTATGACGTAGCCATCCGCTAAGAAAGGATTTTTGGAAATTCCACTTTTAAAGGTGTGCAAGTTTTACTTCTTATTGCGAGCGAAGCTGCGAGCACTCACTAGTTTATAATAAAAATGAAGAAGGTCGAAAGATTGAACATTTTCAAGGAAGATATTTAAAAAAATAAGTTTGGAGATACTTCGAATTGACAGCAGACCAAGTTACAAAAAAATTCTAGAAATTTTGACTGTTTATCTGTATCTATGTTTATTTAAATGCTTATCACGCAATAAGGGCTGAACGGATCATCATGATTTTTGGTATGTAGATAGTATGAGGTCTTAGGAGTGCCTAAGCTACGTTTTATCCTGAAATAATGCGAGCGAAGCCGCGGGCGTCTACTAGTATAAAATAAACCCAGTTCCTTTTTCTCTTTCAGCAGTTAAAAACTCTAACAAACTACTTTAAGTCAATTTTAAAAAAGCTATTGTGACTCAGCGGTTCCAGTGTCTTCTTTTCATCCAGACGCACCCTGGTTCGAATCCGACCGTACACCAATAACTTGTATTTTCAAGTTATGTGTGGATTTGCACTCGCTTAATGGTGAAGGTTAACATCGTGAGGATACCGAAATGTTTAAGGACCACAATATCCGAGGCGTGTGTCTTCCGTGGGAGGACCTGGGCACCCATCACGATGTACCTAACCAAGAGAACTTCCCTAAATAATAAATTCTGCGGGGGAGTCACGACCCACACTCATGAGGGGATACGACTTAAGAGAGAGAAGTCAATTTGATACTGAAATATGTTATGAACTATAATTTATCGGTCTTCAAGTCGAGAGTGAATCGGTTTCAAGCGCGCTAGATCGTAGATTACAACGTTGCTTAGCATCAGGCGAGTTGTAGACAAGCGTGAGCATATCATGTAAAAAAAAATGTTTGATTCCAGGGTGAAAGCTTCCGACAAGCGACATACGCGTGTAAGTGGGAGAGTGCTCCCCCGAGTAAGGTCCAGAGCATGCTAAGATTGATGCTCGTACGCAGCCTGCGACCCACCGCGCTCCGGACTCTATTCAAACCTATCTGTCTTGAAACGCTCGCTGAAGTAAGTTGAATAATATTTACTTATGACTGAGTATCGTGACGCCCTCGCAGAGTTACAGTAAAAAAAACAATCCCCATCGAAAAAAAAAAATTGAAGTCGGTTTATAAATAACGGAGTAATCGCGTAACATACCCACAAAATAAAACCTTCAGAAGACTTGATAACCTCCTTTTTTTGAAGTTGGTTAGAGAGTGGCCAGCTCTGGTGTCGAGAGTTTCTCAAGCCGCCCTAAGGGCCTCTGACATGGCCTAACGACTGCCGTACTAGACAAACAGCCGGGACCTATAATTTAACATGGCATTCGATCCACGGAAGCGCCCAAAATGGAATGCCACGTTTCGGTCACCCATCCTAGGACTGAACGCGTCGACCTTTAAGCACCACTGTAGTGTAAGATATACGATTTAAGTATGATTACTTGTATTTTGTATTTTCAGGTATTTCAGTCGGCATATGCAATTTTTAATTTGATGAATTCTACTATAGAGTAGATGGGTAAAAGATTGTTTATTTAAACGATTCAGTTAAGTATGTAAATGCACTTACTTTGAACTACTAGTAACGACATTTTAGTGTCGTTTTATGTACACTTTTAAAATTTGCACTCTTTTTTTTATTAACAAACGCGTACTTTAAATTACTTTTGAAACCAACTTCGTCTACAATATAAATTTTACCAATACTATGTAATTTTTTTACCTAAATAATAATTAAAAATGTTAAATTTATTATGTTTTTGAACTTATTTGCAATTGTATTTTTATGCCTACAATTATCTAATAAAAATGTATGAACGTATGTACGCAGTCAAGCATATTAAATATTTTCTTTCCCTCAAATTATATTGAGTACCCTGCTTTTAAGCAGGGTACTCAATGTGTTTAGACATTATGTAAATTGCTGATAACTGTCACAGATTTAATATTCATAAAAAGCCTTTTGGTTTGTGTAAAATTAGAGACGATTTAAAACTATTGGAAGTTTGCATTATTTAGTGCCTACAAAAGATTGATGAGTATTTAAGAAAGCGTAAAATCATGGCCTTTTTATTTCCTGTTAGAATCTTTACAACAACGGGCGTATTGCATTCAATTCAAACAAGAAAAAAAGTACACATGAAATTTCATCATGAGCCCATTTGACGCAAATTTCAAACTCTCATCGTGGGCTCTTTATTACAGCAGAACGCATCCACGCATAAAGAGAAATCTGATATGGCTTTTAAATTTTATCGTTCGACACAGTCTTTTTACCCTGTCTTTCATAGCTATTGCATACAATATAAGATTAAACGTAAAGAATAAAGATTTCGACGACGCGTGCAGAAACGGTACTTTTGGTATAGTTTACGTTGTAATCACTTTCATGCACTTTCTCATGTCTTGGAAACAGAGCGTTATGTTGAAAATTATTACTTTCATGGAGGAAGATTTCAACAGAGCAGAGTTCTATACGATTGAAGATCATGAGATTATTGAAAAGTATGTGAAGGCAGGAAACCATGTGTGCAAGCAATGGTTTATAGTCTGTGGTGGAGGTGTTCTTTTATTTCCTTTAAAAGCTTTTGTTTCAATCATATACTACTGGGCAATAGGTCAGCCTAAATTGGTCTCAATGATTGAGCTAATATATCCGAATGCTATAGAAATGCATAAAGAAAATATATATGTGTATTTAGTCATTAATGCTGTTCTATCTTTCTATGACTGGTATGCGGGATTAATTTATTTAGCATTTGTGCCGCTTTGTCCAGTGTTTATGATACATGTTTGTGGTCAGTTGGAATTGGTGGAAAAAAAGATAAAAGGACTGTTTAGTGGTAGTTTGGACGAAGCAGAGGAAAACTTGAAAGAGATCGTTCAACGAATGCAGTATATCTATAGGTAAGTAAAGTTATTTGAATTCGTATTTCCTAAGACACTTCGTCTACCATTATACTTGCGTCTTATCCCTGCCAGATTGGCTACCTGGAAGAGATCGCTCTTAGCGATAAGGTCACCGTAGTTAAGACACTAGGTTTAAGTTTCATGTAAATTTATGTTTTGTTCTGGTGTGCTTAATAGAGCGTATATCTATCTATCTATCTAAGTCAGTTTCATGTTTGACGAAGAGATTATGACTTGTATTTGTTTTTATTTTTGTAAAATTATGAAGCTCTTTTTACAGATTTGCTGATCAAATATTATCAGGGTTTCAAGTGATATACGAGTTCATTTTGAGAGGATCGACGTTACTGTTGCCACTCACTTTATTCGAAATTATTGAAGTAAGTTTATATCCCATCAAAAACACAATAATGAATGTGGAGCCAAGTTCAATATTGATCTTCTTCGTCTTATCGAATGAGAGTGGCTAACTCTGGTGTCGAGAGTTTATCAAGCCGCCCTAAGGACCTCTGACATGACTTAACGCCTGCCGCATAGACAAATAACCGGGACCTACAATTTAACGAGTCATCCGACCAACCGAAGCGCTCAAAATGCAATGCCACTTTTTGGTCACCCATCCGCGTACTGACCGCGACGACCTTTGCTTAACATTGGTAATCGCATTCGATTGCCTCCGCTAGCTGAGCTACGGGCGCTTGATATAAGCCATATGATGACTTCAATTGCGAAAGATTAATGTGTCAGACCAGTATTATCGCATTAATGTAATGTAGAGCAATTTTTTTCTCTACACTTCGGTAAACTATATTATGCAGTTTTTCTTTGCAGGCGCTTCATAGAGGGGATTTGCCTTTAGAGTTCATATCTTTTATAGTCGGTGGATTTCTGATCAGCAGTTCACCTTGCTACTACAGTGATCTTATGATGGAAAAGGTGTGTATGGTGTAATTTTTATACAAACATTACATTACCATGTTAGACCTTAAGTGTTGAAAATTTTCAGACCACCCCTATGGCATCTCACCATGTCAAATTTTCGGAACCTACAATTAACGTGTCATCCGACCCACAAAATTTCCCAAATGATATGCCACTTATAGTCACCCAGCCAAGGAATGATATCAAAATGCGTTGCGTAGTTTTAAGGATCTAAGTACGAGCATATAAGGAGACAGAGGAACATATAAGGAACATATATTATATACTACGTATGAAATTACGTGCACACAAAGTAAATAGTGTGTATGTGACTTACATAATATATTAAAATAACTATGTATTTCTTTCAGAGTGAAAGAGTGAGAACAGCAATGTACTGTTCCGGCTGGGAATCAGTCCCTGATAGAAGGATTCGGAGTACTATCAAAATCATCATGATCAGAACTTTGAGACCTGTGGCCATACAAACTCTGTTCAGAACTGTCTGTCTTGAGACACTTGCGGACGTAAGTTGACTTTGTTTTACTGAAAAAAGGCCTATGACTAGATGAATCATACAACTAACGAACATACATGCATATGTATATGTTTGGTTTTATATAGGTATTTCGATTTGTTAAGCTTTTGCTTTGCTAAAGATGATTAATTTAGAATATCATTGGCAGAATATTGGTTTATAAAGTATACAATGATACAATCTTTTCTCCTTGGTCTCGTTGTTTCAAAAGAATTTTAAACTATTATTTGAATAAATGAATAATTTATGAATACGGTATAAAGTAAAATATGATATGTTTATACTGGAATTGTTTGTTTTTTTCAGATGCTTCGACAATCGTACGCCTTATTTAATTTGATGAACTCAACGTGGAAATAATTCTAACATATCACCGGGAATTGTTGTAATAATTCTAACATATTATGTGTACATATGTATCCGTACAATAGATTTATTTTAAATCATATACAATCAAACAGTCGGAAGTACTCATAGTTTTCGCTGCTCGCTGGCACATTAAATACTTTTCTTTTACAGCAGGTGTTGTGTGAAAATAATAAACACATATATATATATCTACGATAAATCAATACCAATTGATGCCGTGTATTGTATTTGTAATGTAGGATTTGTAATTTTGTAATGGGGAATTTTTTATACAAAAAATATCCTACTATAGCGGTGCTGATTCTGTACTTGGATGGAAAGAGATATAAGGGGTATGATGACAAAGAAAAATATAAGGCCAGGGTTTATGTCGGCGATCTTTTGGCAAAACAGACTTAGCAAAGAAACTCACCTACGTGGCTCGCGCAGCGTGAAGACGAGATGGATCCTGGTTGGAGCTCGTACAGCAGGTCCCAGGTGTGGCTGACAGGAGCGCGCGTGAGGCTGGTCTCCGTTGTCAAAGAGGTGCTTGTCGCTTCTGGACACTGATGCCGAGACGACGGACTCTGGCGCGATCGCGTGGTATGGGTTTGATATTTTGAAGGAAGTTTGACACGGCCCACTGTGTGTGTCCGCGCGGTGCGGTGCGGTTGAGGGAACTGGTCAAGGCTGGTTGACCAAGTTTGGAGGATGTGCGGGTGCGAGACAGATATATGCTATCTCGCTTACGCTTGAGCACACGAGTTCATTTCTTTGCATGCATCAATTTCACCAAAAAAAAGTAACATCCCCCCGGCCTTCAGGAGTTGTGAGCTCCTGAACTAGAATATGAAAATGCGGGAAAAGTAAATAGGAATGAGGGAAAACGAGGTTGATTTCACGATGTGGGAAAATAATATATGCTATAAAATATATACGTATACATATGTACAATAATTGAATGTCAGATAATAGTCTACTGGGTGGGTAAAACGCAAAGTTTCACCACGGGACGGACATAAGTACCGTTTTGTGTACGCACTTTGACGACGCGGGTTACTCCGTCTGATGCGGGCATTACTTCTTCAATAACACCAAGAGGCCATTGAAGAGGCGGTGAATTATCAGTTTTTAAGAGAACTATTGTTCCTTTGGTTACCGGAATTGTTTTAGTATTCCACTTGACGCGAGATTGAAGAGTGTTTAGATATTCACGCTTCCATCGTTGCCAGTATCTTTGAACGACATCGTCTACCAGTCGTTTACTTCTAACCAGATCTACGGTATCTAAACGTGGGTCTATGTGAAAAGTGTCCAAAGGAAGTTGGTTCAAAAAATGTGCGGGAGTCAGAGCCTGTGGCTCTGCGGGGTCGCAGCTTAAAGCTGTCAGCGGACGGGAATTCATAACAGCTTCTACTTGAGCAAGGACAGTTATAAATTCTTCATATGTGAGCGTAGTATCGCGAATGGCGCGGCGAAGATGTGTTTTCATGATGCGGATTTGGCTTTCCCAGCACCCACCGAAATGACTAGCGGAGGGCGGATTTAGGTGCCAGGTAATTCCGTTATACGTTGCTTCTTGGTTCAACGCGTTTTGATAAGTTTTAGATCGTAGAAAATCCTTAACTTCCTTAAACTGATTTCGCGCGGCCGTGAAATTAGTGCCATTGTCTGAAAACAATGACAAAATTTTACCTCGTCGAGATATAAATCGTCGGAATGCCCGTAAGAAAGAGTCTGTACTTAGAGAAACAGCCGCTTCTAGATGTACAGCTCTGGTTTGTAGGCAGGTAAATATGCATACATACGCTTTCTCTTTCCGTGCTCCACGATAACGACTGATTAAAATCTCATAGGCTGCTGTATAGTCACAGCCTGTATATAGAAATGCCTTAGATTCGTTAACGCGCGGGGCGGGAAGAGCCGCCATGTATGGTGATTCAGTGCGGGGATTGACCTTGAAACAAGTATTGCAAAGGCGGAAACGTTGTTTTACCACACTGCGACCAGAAATAATCCAATATTTTTGACGCAGGATTGAGAGCAACAGCTGCGGACCAGCATGTAAGTACTTGCGGTGGTAATAGTCTATGATGAGGCTCACAATATGATCCCTTTTTGGAAGCAAAATGGGATGTTTGCTGTTATATTCCAGCGATGAATTAACTAACCGACCACCAACGCGGAGGAGGTCCTTTTCTATGAAAGGAGAAAGCGGAATTAATGATTTAGTTATTTTGCGGGACTTAAGAAAGCCTTCAATATCTTTTGCGAAATATTGAGATTGAAGAGCTTTTATAACAGCGGTTTCAGAAAATTCTAAGTCTGAAGTTTGAACTCTGTCAGAGCGCGGGAGTTTTTTCATGAAGCGATATATGTATACCACAACTCGAAGTAGCTTAGACCAAGAAGAGAACCGCTTAGCGAGTTCACAGAGAAAGGGAGCTGTCTCTTCGGTTGCGAGGAAGACATTTGATTGTTTTTTCAGTTCAAGAAGTTTTTCATCTTGAGCGGGGTCAAATATAAAGCGGTTTATAGGCCAAGTATGAACCTGGTCACGTGCCCAAGGCGGGCCGTGAAGCCAAAGAGGGTGATCCAGCAATTGAGCGGGAGTCAACCCACGACTAATGCAGTCGCTGGGATTGTGTGCACTTTCACAATGAAAAAAGTGTTTGGGGTTAAGATTATCCTGTAAAATAGCAATTCTGTTTGCTACAAACGTGTCAAATCGATGCGGGGAAGAGTGAGCCCAATGTAAGGCCACGGTGGAGTCTGAAAACGCGAAGATTTCATTTATTTTGCGGCACGAGGAAATCGTATCAATCACGAACCTGAGCAGTTTTGAGAGAATAACTAACGCGGTCAGTTCCAGTCTGGCCAAAGAACTGTTTTTTAAGGGAGCTACCTTGCTCTTGGCCGCGACCAGATTTACAACATTTTGTCCCGTAGGCTGCTGTACGCAGAGATACGCGGAAGCACCCATGGCCTTCTCGGACGCGTCAGCAAATCCGATCAAAAAAATGCGGGAGTCCGTTACAATACCAAGAAAGCGCGGGATTTTGAAATTTTGTAAGTGTGGTAGCTCCGCGAGGAAACGGCTCCACGCCGTGCAAATAGCTTGCGGGGGTGTATCATCCCAATCAATTTTGGGTTCCGCGGCCCAAAGAGCCTTTATTAAAAGTTTGGCGTGTAGAATTACGGGCGCGCAGTAGCCATTTATGTCCCACAACTTAGCAATAGTTGAAAGCATCAATCGCTTAGTACATTTTACGTGTGGATTGAATTTGATGGAAATCGAAAATTCATCTTCAGTAGGTGACCAAACTAAGCCTAAAAGTTTTAGGTTGTCTTCCCGATCAAACTCGACTTTCGAAGATAAGCGGTTATTTTCAGGTATCATTTTTAGTACTTCCGGTGAATTGCTCACAAACTTAACGAGGTCAAAACCGCCTCGTTTAAATAGCTCGATCAAGTCCAACGCGAGTTGAGCTCCTTGTTTGTGGCTACCTACAGACACTCCGAGGTCATCCATGTAAAGGTTACTACTAGCTACCTGTGACGCGAGCGGTAAATTTAATGACTCTGCGCTTGCGAGTTCCCTGACGGTGCGCATGGCTAAATAGGGCGAACATCGCAAGCCGAAACACACACGGTTGAAATGATAAAGGCGAGCGTAATCTTCATCGAATTTGTATAGAATGTTCAAAAACCTACGATCTTCCTCGCGAACCCCAATCGCTAGGAACATCTGTTTTATGTCTGCGGTCAAGGCGACCGAAAATAAGCGGAATTTTAAAATAATTGCAACTAAATCGGTCTGTAAATTTGGACCTGAATGTAATATGTCGTTAAGAGAGATCCCATTGTCACAGATTTGACTAGCGTTTAGAACGATGCGAAGCGGTTTGCCCTTTCTTAAGACGGCGTGATGCGGTATGATATAATGCGGACCGGTACAGGTTGAAGCGGGCGCGGGTGAAATAATCTGTTTGTCTAGATAATCTTTAATCGTTTTGTCATAATCGGTTTTTAAAGCGGGATTTGTTTTGAATTTGCGTTCTAAACTAGAAAAGCGTCGTGAGGCGATATTCATTGAATTACCCAGTAAAGAAGGCGGTTTTTGAAAGGGTAGTGCCACCACATACCTACCACACGAATCTCTTTGCACAGTTTCAGTGAAAAACGTTTCGCATAATTGTTCACTCTTGGATAAATATTGATGTTGTGGTACGGCCTCTAATTCCAGGAATTTTTTCATTAAACTTTCAAGCGAGTTTTGAGATGATTCTTGGCGGGAAAAGAAACAAGAAGAAGAATCATTTTTTGCAATAGGAAGGTTAGAAATCGAGCCCAGAATTACGTAACCAAAAACCGTTTCAAGTGCATCAGGTTTACCCGGCGGTCCCATTATTTTTCCTGCTTTCAGTATATTAGCAAAATGTTCCGAACCAATCAGAATATCTATTTCACTAGGTACATAAAATTCAGGATCGGCTAACTGTAATCCATTCAAATACTGGAGTGACGAGGCGTCGAATTCTGCGGAAGGCAAGTTACCGGAAATGGTTTTCATTACTTGCAACTCTAATGGCAGCGCGAACTGCTTATCACACCTAGATAATAAATTTATTGTAGCGGTTCCTAATGTAGGCTGGGAGGTGCCACCGATTCCGATTACGGATCCTGCGTTCTCCGTTTGATGTGTACGTATACCTACTCGCTTGCAAGCCCGTTTACTAATAAAGTTTTCTTCGCTGCCAGGATCAATAAGTATGCGAACTTGTTTAACTGAGCCATTAGCAAGTTGGACTTCAGCTAATGCGGTACCTAACAGCTTTTTATTATTTTTACGCGGGCGGTTATCTTCGGCGGACATATTACAAAACGAGGTAATCTTTGAAGCGGGTTCCTTAAGTGGTGCGGGCGGATTAGCAGAAAGCTCGTTATTATTTTGTACGGCGGCTCCCGGACTATATTTATCCGACTTATTAAAGTGTAGTAACGTATGATGGGTCTTGCTTCCACAGCCAGAGAATTTGCAATATGCGTTGGATTTACAAGAGTTACCTTGGTGAGATAGACTCAGACACGAAACACACGCACGATTTTCTTTTACTTTATAATAACGTTCGCGGGGAGATAAAGCTTTGAATCTACCACAAAGATATAGATGTGTATGATCCATTTCACATAAAGGACACTGACGTCGAACAGCGGCGCTGACGTCACTAGCAACAAAAGCTCGCGACTTGTTCGAATTCGAATTTAGCGTCTTATCTTTATTATCAGCGGTTCGTGTCAATACTCTAATTCGATCGCGTAAAAAAAACTACTAAGTCGTTGAACGAAGGAATTTCTGTACCTCGGCTTTGCATTTCGAATAGTTGCGCGGTTTCCTTATCTAGTCGTTTGATTAACGAATACATCATAACAAAATCATTTAAGTTAGGTATTTTTAAGTTATTCAATGCTTGAAGGGAGTTTGAAAAACGATCAACCAAGTACTCGAGATTGCCAGCGGTTGAAGTCGTTATTGGTTTGAGCGAAAATAATTGATCTAGGTAAGAGGTTGCTGCGTCTCGACTATTTTCAAAACGTTCTTTGAGATTGCGATAAATAGTTGCGTAATTTTCGGCAGAAGGAATAACTCCTGAATATATAGCTTTCGCTTTGCCTTTCAATTTACTTGTGAGATAAAACATGCGTTCTGTGTCGGTCAAAGAGCTGTTTTTGTGTACAGCATTATCGAATGTCGCGTAAAACAATGGCCAATTTTTGAAATCACCGTCAAATTCAGGTATGTCTATCCTAGCCAATTTAAAAGTTGGGGACTGGTCCTCACTAAATTTCTGTGTGGGAGACGATGGGACAGATTGCGGTTCTACTTTAGAATGTCTGCGCTTTATGCGACAATATAAATCTTCCAGCGCCAACCATTGATTAAAATCTGGATCTGTCTTTGGGTCTAATTTTAGTGAAAGAGCATTTATTTCTTTAACACATTCGAAATAATTCTTACGAACTTCTTCCAGAGTTTCAATCGAACACAAGAAATCTTCCAATTTTTCATCATCAGTTAAATCTGCCCTTGACATATCATAAATAACTTGTATACGGCTAAAGAAAGCCTGCCTTTGCGATTCTAGAATCTTAAGTTTTTGTTCGTTCGCCGACGACATAGTGACGTTTGTATGTAGTTGTTAAGCGGCGCTAAAAATAAGTAGGCCAGAAGCAAAGTCAACAAAATGACCACGTTGGTGATCTTGCGGTAAATATAATAAGCGAGACAAATAATATAGGCTTAACACGGTCTTGTTAAGTGCGAACGAGACGGCGCTGCGGCCGCGGCACGGCGCGAGGCTCTCGCGAAGTTAAAAAAATGCGGGTAGTTATGCATCGCTTAGTTGTCGCTGCCTACGCTGAATACGAACAGATAGATGTGACATAACAAAGGGATTGAATTCAATAAATTTCTAGCGGAGCGAGAACGAACAAATTTGTTATTATGAAAGGTGACGAATTGACTAGGTAAACGATGTAGAACAAAGTATGACAAAATCTAAATCAGATTATCACTTAGCGGTATAAAATGCGGTATAAGTAATAGCGGTTTACACAAAATAATTGAGTTTTATGATATTCAAAACTCGCGGCGTTGAACACAACATGTGTTTATAAATAAATGCGGTTAAATCGAACTCCAAACGCGTGCGGGTATAGCGGTATAGATATGCGGTGTGAAATAAGTACTAAATGCGGTTAAAGCGGTACAACAAAATATGTTGTTTTATAATATATGCGGTGTGAACGAAACACAAACTGCGTGATTCGATTTAATGCGGTATAAATATGCGGTGTGAAATAAGTACTAAATGCGGTTAAAGCGGTACAACAAAATATGTTGTTTTATAATATATGCGGTGTGAACGAAACACAAACTGCGTGATTCGATTTAATGCGGTATAAATATGCGGTGTGAAATACAATATGCGGTATAAACGAAACACAAAATGTGTGATTCGGTGTAAAGCGGTATAAACCAAAGGAGTTCCCTTAATAACTTTGGTTTAAAGAATGCGGTAGATACGACACGAGTCAAATAGGTAGATACGCGACACACAAAGCGGCACTATTTGGTGCAATAGTTTTATTTAGAATATGATATGAGTATTTGTATGTGAATTAATAATGAACTATTAATATTGTAGGAAGGGTAATAAATACACAAGTTATAATACGAAAATATTCACAAAACATACGTAATTAAACACTTTTGGAGGGTAGGTTAAGTACTGAGCGGGAGTAAAATATTTAAAAATTAGTAAAAGTACTTATCCGGTTCGTCGAAGGACCATAAAATGGGGAATTTTTTATACAAAAAATATCCTACTATAGCGGTGCTGATTCTGTACTTGGATGGAAAGAGATATAAGGGGTATGATGACAAAGAAAAATATAAGGCCAGGGTTTATGTCGGCGATCTTTTGGCAAAACAGACTTAGCAAAGAAACTCACCTACGTGGCTCGCGCAGCGTGAAGACGAGATGGATCCTGGTTGGAGCTCGTACAGCAGGTCCCAGGTGTGGCTGACAGGAGCGCGCGTGAGGCTGGTCTCCGTTGTCAAAGAGGTGCTTGTCGCTTCTGGACACTGATGCCGAGACGACGGACTCTGGCGCGATCGCGTGGTATGGGTTTGATATTTTGAAGGAAGTTTGACACGGCCCACTGTGTGTGTCCGCGCGGTGCGGTGCGGTTGAGGGAACTGGTCAAGGCTGGTTGACCAAGTTTGGAGGATGTGCGGGTGCGAGACAGATATATGCTATCTCGCTTACGCTTGAGCACACGAGTTCATTTCTTTGCATGCATCAATTTCACCAAAAAAAAGTAACAGTACTCTTTCTTTTATCCATAACTTGCACATCACAGTTATTGTTTGAATTGTAAGTCAGTTTAGTTCGGCCCATCAAAACTAGATGGCGCCACTTGTTCGTGTAAATCACGCAAAGTAGAATTTTAAGCATATTTGTAATATTTTTCAGTTTAGTTTGAATAATGCCTCAAAACGTTCCGGGTTTGGTTATAAATCACTTAGTAGACCCCATGACAGTTATTTCAATAAAAATGCAGGCAAGTATTTTAACTTAACTAATCTCAAAACAACCCGTGGAAAATACATTAACGCCAAAATAATGTGAAATAAGTTTAACATGATTTTAGTGACATTCTCTGACACCCGAATTGGTCACTCCCATAATTTCCATATGAACATATCATCATTATCAGCCAGTTATCGCCCGATGCTGAGCATAGGCCTCTCTTCATGTACGCCACTCGTCCCGGTCCTGTGCTATGAACATATGTTTTTTTTTAATATGATTTTACTTTTTACTTCTAACAAAAAAAATACTTTTCTCTTAAAAAACTTTTGTAAAGTCTAAAAGCAATAACAGAATGCGAAACAAGCACATTAAATAACTTAGAATACCTTAAAACCTACGCATTACTTATAACGAATAGGTATTTTCACGTCTATCTAAATCTTATCGCAGTATACTTCTTAGGTTTTTATCATAATTTCTAACAAAATTCTTTCCTAATTGACATAAGAAACGCCCTAACATTTTCATAACCACAAAATAACTGCTAAAATAAAAATATCCCAACGTTTTTGTCTACAAAGATGTCACCGAGATACTAAATTAAGATCTCAGTCATTAATTTAAACAAAAATATGACGTGGTTTTCGTAACAGCTCAATATTTTGGGAATAGAAAATACATGGGACAATTCATATTAGTATAAGTTAAGGGCAGCTATGTAGATTTAATTACTATATTAAAAATACAGTTTATTGTATACACACTAAATAAATAAATTGTTATGGAGTAAGTAAACTACACTAAACTAAACACTAAGTAAATTATTATGGAGGTTATCAATTTGATCCGTATGTACATACATATGTAATATGGTCAGAATTGCCTACAATTTTAGTATGTTCCTATATAAGTTTCCTATCATGTGTGTAAAATGTTGTGTCTATTTATGTTTGTTCGCCGATTTCTCATCTATACTAATATTATAAAGCTGAAGAGTTTGTTTGTTTGTTTGAACGCGCTAATCTCAGGAACCACTGGTGCGAATTGAACAAAACTTTTTGTGCTGTATAAACCATTTATCGAGGAAGGCTTTAGGCTATGTAACATCACGCTGCAACTTGTAAGAGCGAAGAAACAATGGAAAATGTGGAAAAAACGGGGAAAATTATTCATCTTTGAGGGCTTCCGTTGCGTGCGCTGCGAAAACGGTTCAAGATATCAAAAAAATATGTACAAAAGAATTATTCCTCTTGAAATGATCTAACAAAATGTTCGGGACAGTATATGTATATAATTTTAAGATTAACTCACTAGAACCGTTTTTATGATAATAACTATTGCACGCGGACGAAGTCGCTGGCACAGCTAGTAAACTATAACTGGCATTGACATGGTTCTTTTTATATAAGATTAGGTATGTTTTTAAATAGGGAATAGTGAAGATTGAATCAAAATAGATTCAGTAGTTTTTGACATGAATATAAAATTTATTTGGAGTCGCCCTTGAATTATTTTGTGCTTTTATACTTTGGTATACTTACAAATTATTTTCAGAGCGATACGTTTTCTATACGAGCTTTGCAGTAGGTAGTATATTTTACTCTAATGTCGATGATATTTGGGTCGATGTGTCATCGCCTTGTTAATTAAATAATAAATAAACCAAAGGACAGTTTCAGCGAATGTGAAAACTAGAACCAACTCATACTATTCCACGAAACTCTAAAATAAGATCATTCAGTTTGATTTTACGATAACCTACTGAAATAAAGCTGTTGAGACAACTACACAATTTGTTATAATTCTAACAATAATTTTGTTTGGACTTATAAATAAGAAGAAAATTCTCAATTTTACGTAATGATTTTTTAAATTTTTAATTATGAAAGCTGTTTTTTAATTCCGTGAGTTTTAATCTTTTAATGCTCTCCTTGTAACTCACTTACAACCTTTATCAAACTTAGCGTCTAATCTAGGATCCAAACCTATTTTTGCCGCTAGTAAGCGCTGCATTAAGAAGTTGGCCTATAAATTAACAGCGTCGTGGCCAGTGTAAACAGTGGAGTGCAAGATTTATGTGTCAGGGATACGGCTTATTTGATCTCGGCTGAGTCAGCGAAGGGCTGTAAAATTTGGCCTAGCAATGAGAATGGGCTAGTAAAATAAAAGATCTCGCGCTTGATTGAAAAACAGATGTTAATTTATTGCTCAAATTGAAATACAACTCACGGACCAAAAGTCAGTTATCTTAATAGGTACATAAAACTCAAAGGTGACTGACTGACTGACTGACTGTCATAGTGATCTATCAACGCACAGCTCAAACCACTGGACGGATCGGACTGAAATTTGGCAGGTGCACCTGCAGGTAGATGTTATGATGTAGGCATCCGCTAAGAAAGGATTTTTGGAAATGCTACTTTTAAAGGGATAAATAGGGGATGCAAGTTTAACTTCTTAATGCGAGCGAAGCCGCGAGCACCCACTAGTCAAATACATAAATCAAATGTCAAAAAAATGTCACAAATCAAGTACACCGAATGAGCAAAAACTCCGCAGGTGGAAATGCCAAATTGCTTAAATTATTTCTTCCAGCTCACTACGGCCACATACGGTGTGGTGTTTATGCATTTATCTACAGTTTTATTTAAACGAACGAACTTTAACAATTTCTATAAACTACATCAACCTAACTCTCTCAAGCTCTTAACCCCTAAACTTACCAAACAAAAAAACACTGCTAAAATCGATTCATAGGAGGGGATCGTGTAATAAACATACAAGGAAATAATAAACCTATAAAAGTCGTTCAAAAAAGCATCTGCAACGTTCACATTACGAGGTTGATCACATTTGCTTGAGGAAGCAAACATACATCTATATTTTAGTTTCAGACGGCGCATTCACTGCTCATGACAAATTGAGACACATTGTTCATTCCACACTCAGAATGGCTGTTACTTTGTATGAATGACTGAGGAAATATGAAATAGTAGTTAAATTATACCCTGTTACGTTTCTCTAGGATCTATTTTAGGTTCTATTCACGTTAAATTGTAAGAACGGCAAACGTTAAGCCATTTTTTTTCATGAGATAGGCTCACGCTTGACTACTTATATTATAAGGTAATGACTTTCTCTATACTAAAGAAATCTCAACCAAATTCAACTTACAATATTATTGCACACAGCTACCTGGATTCGAATATATGTGATAAAAACATATGCTCTTGTAAAAAATTAGATAGGGTTGACTCTATGAGATACCTTGGAGTCCTAATTGATAGTCAACTAAATTTCAAACCACATATAGCTTCGGTAACCAGTAGAGTGCGCAAATTAATAGCTGTGTTTAGGAATATCAGGCATGTAGCTGACAACACAGTGTTGAAAATGACTTACTATGCACTTTGCCAGTCATTAATATCCTACTGCATTGATGCATGGGGTGGAGCGGCCAAAACACATCTAGCTCCTCTAGAAAAAGCACAGCGTGCCATTCTAAAAGTTAGTAAATTTCTGCCATTTAGATATCCAACGGCGCTACTGTATAGAGAAGCTGAAGTTTTAACAGTCAGACAAATCTTTATACTTAAAACTGTCATAAACCAGCACAAAAACGTTAAACCTATATCACATGATGTTATTAGGCGCAAAAACAAAGAAATTAAATATCCTAAATTCAAAACTTGCTTTATTCATAAATTTCCTTGTTTCCAAGGCATTCACATATATAACAAACTTTCCAAATTAAAAGATCTAACAAAATTAAATTCATACTCCCTTAAAAAGACTGTCACTGAACATCTTAAAAAATTAAATTATGATGAAACTGAGAACCTATTAACTTTTCCAAGATAATTAAGTCAATCAATCAGTTAAAATACACTACCACATACACTATACACTATCACATATACTATGTACACATTTATACACAACTTCTAAACACAAACACTTTCTACTGACACATACATTTTAAACTTCACTCATAAAATTATATCAATTACTATATTATATCAACCACATTCTGATTCTTTCCATCCATAATACCCATTAACTCAAAATACACTCTCATATACACACCAAACTGTAAGAAAATTATTAAATAATTAATTAGGATATATGTAATTTTAAGATTAAATTGTAAATTGTTTATAACACCTCATATGGAATTACTTTGTATCATTACCACTGGGGAGCATGCACCGCTAAGACACAAGCTATGCTTAGTTTAGAGGTGCAGGCACACATACTAGTATGACTATTAATATGTTCCTGAGACACAAGCATTCTTGCTTAGTTCAGAAGACCCGGATCTATTTATTGCTCAAATAAAAATGTACTTTACACATATTTTCTAATATTATATTATAGGCTACTATTGTATATTTTAAAATGTTGTTTGTGCCAATAAATGATTTATTATTATTATTATTACTTATAGTTCAAGGGGAATAGAGATTCGGACAAGGCGTTGCAGCCGCCTTTACCCTTTAGAGTGATTTGAAAACGCTTACACTAGACTGGTCCACTCTAATACAACCTTATTTACTGTATTCAAGGCTATTAAAGTATTAATAAGGGCGTGTCTGTGAGTCAGATCACGGATGATACGTTAATTTGATTGTTGTTTGTTAATATACGAAAACGATCTATCTACTCGTACCTATGTACCTTCATACCCAGATTTATACCAAATTGATGCATACGTACGAGTATCTAACACTACCAGATTTACCAACTTTCGTTTACCTTTATAAGCTTAGTCATGTAATAATATAATTATAGTAAGTACATTTAAGACAGCTAAGATATCATTTTCCCCAACAACTATAGTGATCGCTGCAGCGCTGGTGGTCTGGCGGTATGCCATATTGCAATTATTTCTACGTCTACTTCTAAGAATAAATTATGGTATAGAAACGTAACTGAGCCAAAAAAATAATGCCACAATGCCCATTAACTCAACCGCCGCGGTTGTCTATAGTCAACCGCCGCGGTTGAGTTGATGGGCGTGGTTTAACTTTTTAGCAACCTATTTCAACCAAGTCAATAGACTTAGGCAATAGGCGGCTGTATTAGTTTATTTCAGACATTGTTACCAATCACGAATCTATTAAGCAATTAAACTATCTTTAGGCTTTTGTAAAGTAAGTGCTCCTTTTTAATATTTTGTAGTAGTGTAAAAGTATGTTTAGCTTTTTTCTTGTTTTTATGTTACCTATTATAAATTGTAAATAAATGCGATAAAATCAATTAGCTCTGTGTGCGAGTGGTGTAGGAGAGAGATGTAATATGGAAGCATTTTCAACGTGACATTTGTGAGGAGTCACAATTCCATATTATTAATTATTCTTATGTCTATCTCTACAAGTGGGATAGTGTTTATTGTACGATTTGTTGTTACAATTATTTCGTTCGAGTGTTTGATTATGTATTAGCTGGTACCATTTAATTGAAGTAGCATTTATTGTGAAGATAGTGTTCTTACACACAAACAATATGATAACGGAAGCGTACAAATAATCCCATCCCACCAGTATTACCACAGAATAGTGAGTACAAGAGAGAGAGTATATAAAGACGACAGTTCTGTTTTAGCGGCCGAACCGAATAGAATAAAATTTGGCTTGGAGACGGATTAGTGGATTAACTGATGGAAAATGGATAACTTTATATCCTGCATCAATGCTGTAAGTACCGCAGGACGCTACTAGTTAACCATAAGCTTAGTATGGGGCTAGATGGCGCTGTGTGATATGTCCTGAAATGTTTATTATTTATTACAGGTTCGTTACGCTCAAACGACTCTACAGTTTTGGGTTAAATTAGGTTCAAAATTCAAAAAATTCAAATTTTTTTTAATTTTCTTAAAAATGCACACATACAAAATATCTCTAAAGCACCGTACTAGACGCCGGTGCGTCTGTGTCACGGTGATTAGCACCTTCCGGGGTCTTATTATTGGAAAGTATACATTTTAAATATTTACTTTTACAAAATAGAATTTAGAATTTAATTACATTAAATTAAATATAGTACAATTACAAACATCAGAAAAAGGTCAAATTGTTAAGTATTTAGTCTTTAGTCATAGGTATGTTAATAGTTTATGCATTAGATCAAATAAAGAAAATACATTCAATAGTAGTTGTTTAAACAGCCTAAATCTAACTTACCTGTTTTTTTTTCAACTTTTATCATTCTCTAGCGTAGTGGGACGAGCGGATATAAAGATTACCGTTCGTCCCACCAGTAGGTTCAAGTGGTGGGACCGCGGGACATACCCCGAAAAGAAACCTTTTCGTGCTTTATCAAATAAGAATCGACAACGTTACAAAATCTCGATAGTTTGAATCGTAATATGTTTTAAAATAAGCCTCGATAGAACAGCCGGCCCTCATTTCTCTTTCAGCTAGGTGATTAAGAAGACTACGTTATTTAAGAACATTGTAGATTGAATTCATATTGTCAGCGCCCGCGTGATTTTGAGAACTTTATTGTAGAGTTAAACGATAAGATATTGAAACAGGCGTTGCTTTACGAAAATCCATTATAAATGAAACTCTGGTATATGGAGGAACACACCTAAAAACTACCAAGTTTGTTGTTTGAAGCCGGTTAAAGAGCAGTCGCAGCGGAAGATCACTATATACATCTCCAGTGTTTCATTGGGTTATACGATATTAAAGTCTATGTATATTTAATTTAAGTTGAAAGATAAGATTTGGAAAAGAACCGATCACAGTATCTCTACTCTTTATTGGCCTGCTTGGCCTAGGTAGCTGTCCAACATTACGAACAATAAGTGCTGATGATGATAATGATAAGTCTAAACAGTTTGAAAAACTCTAGGTACTTATATTATTTTCGTAGCTTTCATAATTTGCTTGACAAAACTAGTTTTCAAACAAATTTATTATAACTGGGCTTATTTTTTTTACATGGGATAGGCTCACGCTTTATTACAACTTGCCTGAAGTTAAGCAACGTTGTAATCTACGATCTTAGAAAATCGATTGTTTTATAAAATTTGCATCATCTCTGACTCTGGCTATCTTTGGTACAGTGACATTATACTTTAGAAAATACAGAAACCGAAACGCAGTTTTTTCTAAAACTTCCAGTCTGGAGAAGCAATTTGGCAGCCCTAGTGTCATCCTTGCCCCACTTACCGCGTTAATTAATTAAGGAACCAGACAGAATGCGCGTAAATAACGCCGCGTATTAATATTGTGATTTAATTATAACCCGTTCTAGGAAACTGGAGCGTTTTTGCAGACGTTTGGTAGGTACTTGGAAGGGATGGCTTGGTAACAATTTTAAAAAAACTTATTTTTTTCTTTTATATTATATCAACAGAATTCTCGATACATATTTATCTATTTATTGGTAATCCCTTAGATATGGGAAATACAACGTAAAATTTCTTAATCTTAAATATAGGATAACTGGTGACATCTAAAAAGTTTTGAATACAATTAAAGTGTATCTATGCAAAGCCTTAAAATCTCTTTAGACAGTTCTGCTTAACCTACGCAGAATAAAAAAATAACAGATAAAAAATGTATCATATTGTATTCTATACAAAAAGTTCATCAACCCCTGAGATTTAGGTATGTTGATAAATTTTGAATACGGCCTTAGTAATAACACGGCCTTACCTACATATAATCAATAAAAAATAACCATGAACACCAATGAAAAAATATTTGTGACAAGTCACAGGATCCTCATGAAAGTACATTATGTAGGTAGGTACCTACGTACCTTTTACATACATAATACGTATGTGAAACTTAAATAGGTAGGTATACATTACTCATAATTTTGATAACGTACATAAATTATTTTGTAAAATATATTTAACGCATTTAATGCAACAGTAATTTGTAATGAAGATGAAATAAATGCCTAACTAGCTCAAGCCATAATATTTTTCATGACGGATGCGGCTGTCGTGGGTACATCACTATTTTAACATAGCAACAGTGAAAATACCACTTTTACTTATCCTGTAATAAATTGATTACCCACATGAACGGCGTCACGATTTTTAGAAAATAACGTCCTACACGAAAAATAGCGAGTGTTACAACATTTTTAAAATAAACGATAAACCGAAAATAGCGAGATTTCGCTAACCGATTACATCACGTCTTGACATTCTTGATTCTACTAGTTTAATATTACTCTCAGATCTAGCGTCCTGCCAAGCCCAATTTAATATTATCCCACTGTTAATAATTAGTTAGACGAACGCGCGGCTAAACGATTTAAATGACCGCTCTAATGTATAAATTCAACATTGTAAGTCGATTAAAACCTCTTACCTTAGATTGATGAGAAAACTCACAGATAATAAAAAAAATAAAAACTCGAAACAAAACTTTTTTCACTTACTTCCGCTGATGATTCGAAAAAAGTTTGGCGTTCCAAAATGGCGTCGGGAAAGCGCGGGAAAGCGTAGCGTCGGCGACGCGATCACAACAAGGGTGTCAGATTATGTAATATTAAGTTTATGAGTCTGTATTTGTGCTGAAGGAATTTTTATCGCGGAGCGCTCCCGGCCAGTGAAGATACGTGACTAAGATCGTTTCACGTGGTTTTAATATAAAATTTAGGTGGCGGGTAAAAGCTGGGTAGGTAACGATGTATTTTGGATTTGGATGTCATGTGAGCGCATTCAGGGATATAATGACTAGCCTGTGAAACATGTGATTCATGTCCTGAAAGGAAAGTGGGAGTCCCGTGGGAGTGTGATGCAATTTATGGATCGAATCGTTTAGAAATGTCGTGTGTATGACAAGAAGAACGTCTCAATGGTAAACAGGTGATAAAAGAATGCACATTTCTGATATATATATATATATATATATATACGTACCTATGTACCTACGTGAAAGAGTAGGTACATATTTGCTCACTGAAGTTGATAGGTGCATGTTACACACTACCAAGGATATTCATCCCTCTCTTTGTCTCTATTATCTCCAATTCTCCATACACACTACACACCTAATAGCACTTGTACTTACCTACCTACTTAGAAAAAAAAAGTAAGTTTAAATAATTTACTTTTTTTCTCTTTTATGGTACATACTAACATAACTAGATAGTAATTGAAAATTAATAAGTACCATCTATAATCCTATCTATCAAAAATATCTTCGTTCGTGCTCTAGGTACCTACTATAAGTAGAAGCTCTAATGCCTACGTTTGGACGCCGGAGCCCATAGAGTAATTTAATATCCGGAGCCCTTTAAAAAATGTATCTGCCTGCTACGTTACTAGAATGTCAGTAGAAAACTTGCTTTTAAATGCTAAAGTTAAAGTTTGTAACGTTATCCCGATTTTGTGCAAGGATAAACTACTCGATGAAGAATGAAACCATCTACAATCTACGCCACCTAATTTATAGTTCCCCATAGCTATAGGTACAGCATAGCATAAAAGTGACCATAGCCACGTGGAGGCAATCGCATGTGACTACCAATGTTAAGCATCTGTCGACGCGGCCAGTCATAGAGTAATATAATATACCTACTGGCGGCCAGTCATAGAGTAATATAATATACTGGCGGCCAGTCATAGAGTAATATAATATACTGGCGGCCAGTCATAGAGTAATATAATATACTGGCGGCCAGTCTTTGGATGGCTGACCAAAAAAATGCATTCCATTTTAGGGCTACTGTCGGTCGGAAGTCATTTTAGGTCCCGACTGTTCTTCATGGTACAGCCATGCCCGAGGCCCCCAGGGTGGTTTGAAAACTTAGGCACCAGATTTGGTTTCTCTCATACGAAGTAACTATAGGCAGTAGCTAATTACAAATTAGGTCGATTTAAATACCTATTATATACAAATACAAAACTTGAAAATAAACTTTGTATGACAATAAAATTCAGGGTCTAATCTACCTATCTCCATACAAAATGTTTTTTTAACAAGGTATGGGTTTGCACTTGACCGTAATTCGCCTGAATTACGGTCAATAATTCGCCTTTTAAGCAAATGTAATTAGAATAGCTACAGTCAGATTTTTTGAGTTTGAAAAACGGTTCATCACAAATTTTGTTACGTTTAGCAGTGCCATCTATTGATAAATAGTAATACTACGAAATGCTAAATGTTCTCAAAGGACCGTAGAGAAAGGACAAAGCCATAGCGCATGTGATTCACACACAACTTTATTTGAGAGCCATCTCTAGTAGAGTAGTGAAACTACACAACAGCATAGTGATGGTAATGAAAGATAAATCGACATAGCTAATATGCTGATTTGTAAAAATTGTTTCTGCATTACATAATGATTTCAAATATTATTCGTACTATAAAAACGTAAAAGCAATAATCATATATTATGTAACGAATTATGTATCATTATAAATTATTTGAGTGTCGTAACAAACTTTGTACAATAATCGATTCGATTATATTGGCCTCATTCTTAAGCTTTCAAACCAGCTGCAATCACTATTTTTTTCATAAAAAAAAAACATTTGTGTTTTGTCAATGTGTGCGTCTGTTTTTACCTCATCTCCCGACAAAAATCGTTTTTTCCGAAAAAAGTTTACAAAACTTGCTGAAAATTCTCGTTAAATACAGTGTTTAAGTTAAAAAATAAGTCGTACTGTAATTAGATTACAAGACAACCTTAATTAGTAAAGTGTTTGTGGAATGTGATACGGTCTCGAATAAACAAACAGCTGCTCCTAACTGTATAGATGTGTGCCCTACACTTGTTGCATCCACTTTCAAAATAGTAATTTTTCGTGTTTGTGAGAAAGTGAACTGGCCCAACTTATTTACATGCGACATAAATGGAATTCATATTGTGATTATTTACCGTTACGAATTTGTAAGCAGGTACGGGTGTATCGTGTTGATTGCCGCAGAAGTTCGTTACGATGCACCTGCGTTGCATATCATTGCACTGAGCCGATGTAATGAAAGAGTTGTGATGTGATTGTAAATATAGAAGATTGGCAGCGGCTAACTAAATAAATCCAGTTATTCGTGTCTCGGAAACCGCCACTCAGGTAAAAATACATGAGACATCAAGATTGTATAGAAACATACCCAAAATGACTCATACGATGTCTTGGGTAGTCTCGTATTGTTTTGTTTCTATGGGATACCGAGGCGATGACTAAATACGAAAGAATGATCAGAAAAAGTGCCAGTATCTATGAAAAACATTCGAAATGAGAGATAGTGGGAATCTCATGTGAAGTTGTGCTAAATGTTTGGACAGAAAGTAATGTTTTGTGTTTGTTGAATTGAAAATGGCTCAAAGTTCCGTGGACTCTGACAGGCTATCTTCAGCGGGGATATCTACTCATAGTTCTGGGACTGCGGGGACTGTTGGTGGTTCAGTGGTCGGTGTTAGAGACCCGGAGAGAAAGAGAGAGGATGAAGACGAATACAATCTAGGACCTCTTCCACCAATGTGGGAAAAGGCCTACACACCTTCGGGAGAAGTTTATTTTATAGAGTAAGTATTTAAAATTACTTCAAAACTTTCCTATTATATTAGTCATAACTTCTGGATGATGAGGTATTGTTGTTGCGCTGTTACCACTTGATTCATCTTGCCAAAGTTAGCATTTGTTGTTTATTTTTATACATTAAGCATTTGATTATAGGCCCCTGGTGTATAGCACCACTGCAGTTAATTAAGTATAGTGATTATGCTGTGGACCTTTGGAGCAGTTTAAAACTCAACACTAGAGTTGGCCACTCTTATACAATCCTACTTAAATACTGTAAAAAAATAAGTTATAAGGTCGCTATAAGGTTATAGACCTTGTCTCAAGAATCAAGTTGATACAAGTTGTAACTAATGACTCATGACAGTGACTACCTGGTTAATTGACCCCAATTTAAATATGTTAACAGCTAGAGGCTAAATTACTCACAAACACTTGGAAATTATATCAAATAAAGTACTTATAGTACCTTGATTAAAGTTAGCAATATTAGATATCCTTTAAAACCATCGGGCAAACTATGGCCAAGAGCAAACCTGTTTTAGTTAAAAAAAGTACTTTACTTACTACTTTTTTTGTACTTTATATTTTTTTTTTACAAAGAGATGGTTTTTGTGGCAAAACATTCTTCAAAGCTACTTTGGAATAATAAAATAAATAGATTATAAAGTCCTTATAGTACCTTAATTAAAGGTAGCAGTCCTCCTAAGTCCTAGCCTTTACTAAGTTATGATATGTTCAGAATAAATATAATGTTTATCGAGCAGACATTACTTTATGTTACAATTTTTTACTGGTATTCAAGTAGATTGTTGACAGCAATACAGCTTTGCATCAGGTAAATTGTAGTCAGATTGAAAGCATAGAAACAGATAAATACAGCCTAGCCATTGTCTCTTGCTACACCCCAATACCTCGGGGCAAATGTAATTTTTTTTTTTAATTGTATGTATGTGTGCAAGTAAATAAAAAAACAAATTAAAAATAAATTATTAATAATTATTAATTATTATTATTATTAATTAATAAATTATTTATTTATAAATAAATAAATAACCAATTTTTAATCAAGCATAAGTATGAAAATTTAAATACATACATCAGTAAAACAGTTACTCATACTATTCTTGTTCACATAATCTCCATCAAACTTCTTGCTTGACTGAAGCTGTTCATTTTTTCTTGTTTGTTTATAAAACTATATTTAGACGCTGCACCTGCTTTGATGAGATATACATGCAGTCAATCTATAAATAGGTATTTATAGCTGTCAGTTACTGACACCTATGGATGCCTTTTATGGTGAAAGATAAATGGATCCAGAATCTATGATTATAATAAACACCAGTTACCTACTTACTTGAAGCAATTTCTTAGGACTTGTTCTAGATAAAAGAGAGAACACTGAAAATACAACCATAATACTGTTTTGATCTATTAAACAGACAACAGAGTGATAATCATTTAGATTTTTGGAAAGGTGGTATAGGACCTACTTACTTTTTTACTCCTACTATTTTTTTATTTTTTTATTTATTAAAGCTCACTGCAATGCATAAGTATCCTCCTTTTACGCAAATAATCCCTGTCTTCCGCTAATTGTCTGCCTGGAAGAGATCACTCTATGTGATTAGGCTGCCCAATGTACCTAAGTTGTGTCTCTTTAAAATGTTTTATGTAAATATTTTCTGGTGTACAATAAAGCCATATTGTATTGTCTTGAAGTAATCACTACTATCCTTATAATAATTTCCAGCAACAACACTGGGACCTCTCACTGGCTGGACCCTCGCCTGGCTCGAGTCCGGAAGCACTCCCTCGGTGAATGTGGAGAAGATGAGCTGCCTTATGGATGGGAGCGGGTCTCTGATGAGAGATATGGCTCGTACTATGTGGACCATATCAATAGACGGACACAGTATGAGAACCCGGTGCTGCAGGCAAGGAGGATTAGAGGTATGTATGTATGGTATTTAATATCTGTATGATGTATCTGCCTAAGAAAACTCCCCTAACAAATTAATTCTGCAGGGCAGTCACGACCCTCAGACATGAGGAAATACAACTCACATAGAGAGATTTGTATTTTGAGCTGTCGCGTCGTCCCGAAATTGTAGATGTGCTTATTATTCACAGAGCTTTGAAGTCCATGCTTGTCGCCCTGTGACTAGAGGCGAATTCTTTCTTTATTCGATACAAAACAGGTGTCACCATTTACTAAAACTAACACACTTTCGGCACGCACACTACGACGCACGAGATGTTCATGTACACAGTACGCTTCAACTTCATCGGCTGTGCAATGTCGATATTTTTTATCGATTATTTACACATTTACTTCGAAGATAGAAATATATGTCTTTAGTATAACTATATTATTTAAGTACAAATTATAGTTAACTAGCTATGGCCCGCGGTGTTATCCGTTGTAAAAACTTTTTTATCCCGTGGGATAAAAACTATCCTATGTCCTTACCGGGGACTGAAACTATCACTATAGCAAATTTATTTTTATCTATTTTATTTCATTATCAAATCATCTTCAAAATGACTGGAGCATATTCTGGCATTTTTATGAGGAAACCAGTTGTATCTGCCGGTCGCCAATATCCATTTATTTTTTAACACTGGATTTTTTGGAAAATGTAAATTAAGTATGTGTTAAATAAAAACCGTAATCCAGAAACATTTCCATACAAATCCAGAAACATCATATACATTATATCGATTATCGATAATTTGCTAGGTTCCATTTACACATCACTTAGCTATCGAGAAGTAGCGTCGTCATGACAACGAATGTGTTACTGCCATTCAAAATGTCAAAAGTTTTATTTATTAAAATTTACGAAATTTTACTACTTACCGATGGTATTTCACGCCGGTATATTTAATAGTTTATCATGCTGTAAAACCGAGTAAAACGACCGAAACTCTCTCTCGCTCGGACTATGTTTGACAACAGACTGACAAGCGCTGTCGTAGGTTAGGTTGGCCTGTTTACAGGTCCAAACGAGAACCACGTATTATTAGTCATTTCGCTTCTATGGGGGGGCGCGCGCGGGGGCGATGTGGCCCGATCGTTGTTCTGTGTTATTATTATTATCGTATATATTTTAAATTAGTATTATTTAAGTACTTGGCTTTGATCAAAGTTATACTGTGCCCTGAATCACATTTATTTATTTATTTATTTTATTTATTTAAATAATGGGCGAGCAGCAAATTGCTGATGTGCCCATATCACACTGTGTCAAAATTGTTTTATATAGTTCACACAAAGTTAAAAAATTATACAGTCCACTGGTGCAACGATCACAAATTAACAAGAGATATCCTCATGATATTTTACTTACATGTCAGATTAGACAGCCTTGAATTTTCAAAAGTTGTTGTTTTTATGAGTTACTTACCAGTAAGCATGTATAGGGCTAATTTTCTAATAAAACAGTATTTTTTCTAAGATGTTAGTGGAAAAGACTTTAACAGTTGATAGTGTTCTTAGCCATAATTCAATCTTCCTCTTACGCTTAGTATGTTGATAACTCTATCTACTTAGTTATTATATCACATTGATAGGTATATACCTAGTCAGGTCATAAATTCTGTCACATGTTTAATATTAAATAATTGAAACAACTTTATTCTTTATGTAACCATTTATATACCAAAATGAACTTAACAAAACATAGATTCTTATGACAATAAAGTTTATTCAAAATGATCTCCGTGATTTTGAATACAGGCCTTTAATCTGCGCGGCCAGTCGTCTATCGCTGCACGAACGAGGTCCATGTCAATATCGGCGGCTGCCTTAATCAAGGATGTCTTGAGTGACTCCAAATTGGGATGAGGCTTTGAGCACGCCTTTTCCTCCAAGTGTTGCCATATCTTGTAATCTAACGGATTCAAATCTGGACTGGAGGAGGGCCAGTCTTCGTGCCGGATGAAGTCGATTTCACGCGCCGCCAGCCAGTCTTGTGTGCTCTTCGCTCTATGAGCTGGCGCTGAATCTTGTTGGAATACCCAGTGCTTGTTATTGAACATGATATGAGAAACAGGTTCCACAAGGTTCGTCAGGACTGTATTTTGATACACAACTGCATTCGTTTTTACACCTTTCTCACAAAAATGTACCTCTGTTAAGCCCCAATAAGATACTCCCAACCATACCATGAGCGAGGATGGAAAATGACCTCGTTGGACACGCGGAATACGTTTGCTCGCTTCTTCACTACTGTGTGCGTACACCTTATCATTTTGTTTGTTGTAGCTCTCTTCTACGGTAAAAATTTTTTCATCCGAAAAAAGAATTTCCCGATATTTTTTTCCCGCGTACCGCTTCAACAAAGCGCGGCATCTCTTCAGTCTCAGGTCCATTAGACGAGCATTCAAACGATGTCCTGTTTTTCTTCGATATGCCCGAAGCCCTAAGTTTTCATTTAACACCCTTTTCACCGTGGTTCTGCTTAACCCCATCTGAAGGGCCAACAGTTTCTGCTTACGTTTGGGATTTCTTTGAATTCGCGCCTTCACAGCTTTTATCACTGCTGGAATCCTACCAGACCGAGGGCGACCACTTCTTGACCTGTCATCTACACTAGAGTCTTCATTGTATCGTTTGATGGTACGATAAACGAATCTTTTGGTTATATTCAAATTTTTTAGTATGTCAAAAATTTGAATTGGCGCGTAACCGCAACGATGCAATGCAATAACTGCAACACGGTCTTCTTTAAGCGTCCACTCTATATTTAAAAATGAGTAAATTTCTAAAAAGTATACATTTTCATTTTCATGAACAATTCGAAATTCGAATTCAATAAACTTTTTTGTGGCCAGCATTCTCAAAGAAAAGTTTTCACTGTGTGACAATACTTATGACCTGACTAGGTACTAGTCTCACATTACAGCACACAAATCATCATTCCATGTGAACCAGCCATAAGGAACCTGTCTAAAATTACCAGACCAATTTGTAATGCATTGCATAAATTCCACCGTTCAGACCAGCTTGTTAGACAAAGTAAAAGCGTTGAAAAATATCATCAATTATGTTACGGTGATAATCACTTTGCCACGCGAGATTTAACATACTTGAGTGAGTTTGAGCTATAAGTACAAGATTACATGAAAACTAACAGCAAAATGTAGACTAGGCAGTTAACATGTGCAAAATTAGCATTACGATTTTTGAATGCCCGCGATAAAGATTTGCTCGCAATAATTAATTTATTCCTTTCTTTAAAAGTTTTTCACCTCACAATTATTAATTTCTTCCGTTCTTAAGAATTTGTTTCTCTTGATTGGAACAGCGGGGCAACTTTTTGTAGAACAGTTCATTTGTGGATTTGATTTGATTTGTGAATTTCTGAAAAGTCATAGAACAAAATTTGGGATATGTTGTTAGCTAATCCTGAGAGTTTGCTGGTGTTTTTCAAGTAACCCTGTTTATGAGGTGTATTGTATGAATATGCATATAATAGTTAGTACATACTAGTATTTCTTGAGTAGATTTACTTATACTTATGCAAATCAATCACTAGTCTAAAGTAGCAAGCAAGCAAGTAGCAAGTTACAAGCTAAAACTGATTATATCAGTGACATGGATGGGATAGGTTATAATTGTTTGTCATAGTACAGCAGTCCATATAGTTATTTTCCTAATGACTGAGGGTCATGACTCCTCCGCATAATGAATTGGTTAGAGGAGTTCTCTTAAGCAGATACATCATAGTGGGTCCCGGCCCAGGTCCTTCCACAAATTTGTTGTTCTAAGTGTGGTTTAAAATCTCAGCACCAGAGTTCGCCACTCATACTTACTTATTTTATTACATGTATAATTTCGGTGTAATCTAAATTCACATTTGCTTTCCATGTTTATTATGAAAGTTTACAACAGAAATTTTAACTGTCTAACAAGTATAAATGTTTTATAATGATATCGTGTGAAATTATTATTCCTACTTTATTGTTCAGTACGATGATGAATTCTAATTAAAATACAATAGGCATTTCAACACTCAGTCGCAGGTTACTTTCTTTGACCCTAAAGTTTATTGAGCAAGGTTTTATAAATTATAATTTTAATTCATCATTAAGGCCCACCATATTTTCTTACAAACTGTTGTATAGTTTGTCCCAAAAATTAGGAAAGAACAAGTGATGGACTCTCTAATTTTATTAGAGAAGTCATCTCTACTCTAGCCAACCAACCAACAATAAATAGTTTTTGTATGCTGAAATAAAGATATATTGATAAAAATATATAACGACAAAACCACAAAGCCTATGTAATTGAAAAGCGCGACTTTGCTCACCTGTAAATTGAGATAACTTTTGATTTGAATGAAATTAATGAATGAATGCATTTATTGTCCGAAATCTAGGTATAGAACAGTGAACGGACTAATTCAAAAAATCTAAGATATTTTTTTACTATTCCAGCGGAGAAGCTAGCAGCAGAGAACGGCGGCCCTAGTCAGCAGAATGGTGCTCCGCCGGCCGGCGAACTCAGAGGGGACCGGTTCACCCTCAACCTCACTAAGGGTACTCAGGTATGTACACTATGTACCTCATATTTACCTACAATATCCAGACCTTTTCACATACAAATAAAACGCGAAAGTGGAAAATGTCCATATTGGAATAGAACTGGTTCTCAAATGAGGCTGCCAGATCATACATACATACATGTAACTTTTAACTGGTTTTAAATTCTTTAAACACCCATATCTTAGCTAGTATACAGTATTTACATGCGATTATCAAAACTAAGCAACTGCCGCGACGCTGTCAGCTAAGATGGGTACTAAAAAGCGGTATTTGGAATGTCTAAATTTTGTTTTTAAAGTCCCGGCTGTGTGTCATAATAAATCAGTAATTAAACCACTTCAAAAGCACCTAGGATGATTAAAAAACTTAAATATAAAATAGCTGTGAACAAAAATCTCAGTCCAAGATTTCCAACAAACACCTAACATCTGGCTCCTGTAAGTATGCTCAGCACATGTTTAATGACGTCACTGACTTACAGTATCCTATTACTGTGGCCCCATTCTCACTGAGCCATGATATAGGTACATATAGTAGAAATATGTCTTGCTTAGGAATAACAGTGTTTGAAGCTACTGTTCTATTTTTTTATTTAACTTATATTGTCTTACTGCTGGGCAAAGGTCTCTTGACTGAGATATTACAGGATTTTCTTTCATAAGTAAAGTGCCCGTAGCTCAGCTAGCGGAGGCAATCGCATGCGATTACCGATGTTAAGCAAATGTCGATGCGGTCAGTCCTATGATGGGTGACTGAAAAGTGGCATTCCGTTTTGGGCGCTTCCGTTGGTCAGATGACACGTTAAATTGTAGGTCCCGGCTGTTTGTCTAGTACGGCAGTCGTTAAGCCATGTCAGATGCCCTTAGGCGGTTTAATAAACTCTCGACACCAGAGTTGGCCACTCTCATTCGATAAGAAGAAGAATAGTTGCAAGAAAGCTGACGATGAAAAGAATTAACAAGATTTTTGCGTAACCATCTGGTAAAATAACATTAAAACCGGCTAAAATGACTGCGATAAGTATTTAAGACAATTTATGTTTGTTTGCAACAGGGCTTGGGCTTCACGCTGATCGGTGCTGAAGGCATTCCTGAAGCAGAGGGCTACTTACAGATACGGAGCATTGTGCCCAACAGCCCAGCTTGGATCGATGGTAAGTCATCAAATAAGATACCATCACACTTAAATTCTAAAATACTATTTTCTGAAAAAATAGAACTAATCTTTTTCCTTTACACTTTAATGGCAAAGCCAATTTTAGTTGAAAGGCATCGACAAATATTTTATACTAGCGGACCCGACAGACTTCGTCCTGTCTGTTGACTTTTTTACTCTTTAGTTAGTTAGAAAACGTTTGTATGGGAAAAAGGGCGGTTTTTTTTTAATTTTTCTCGCCGTAAAAACCGTCCTTGAACTTCAATGAATATTAAAAAAAAAGAATTGGCCAAATCGGTCCAGGCGTTGTTGAGTTATACGCTTACCAACACATTTTGCGATTCATTTTTATATATAAGAAGATTTGTATGGATATATGTACATTAGACTCAAAGGAATAATATGGAGGCATTAATTTTAATAGAATGTCCACTGTATTAACCAATATAATGAAGCTCGCTCACTATAACCAACGCTCAAGAATATCGATGATCGAGTATTGAAGCAGTTAATTAATCTGTCTTCAATCGAATTTTAGAATCTAAATCTTAAACATACTCATATATTTATATAAAACTAGTGGGTGCTCGCGGCTTCACTCGCATTAAGAAGTAAAACTTGCATCCCCTATTTCATCCCTTTAAAAGTGGCATTTCCAAAAATCCTTTCTTAGCGGATGCCTACGTTATAACATCTACCTTCATTCCAAATTTCAGCCCAATCCGTCCAGTGGTTTGGGCTGTGCGTTGATAGATCACTATATCAGTCAGTCACCTTTGAGTTATATATATATAGATAGAAAAGAATAAATAATCTCTATGACACAAGCGTTTGCATAGTTTGGGGCTAGATGGCGATGTGTGCAATGTCCCGGAATAATTTTATTTATTTTCCTATTTATTTATTATATTTACTTACAACGTGTCCAGGCGCGCTCCGTCCCGGCGACGTGGTGGTGGGTGTGGGCAACCGCAGCGTGCGCGGGCTGGCGCACGCGCAGGTCGCGCAGATATTCCAGTCCATACCGCCCGCCACTGAGGTCACCTTGCATTTGGTCAGAGGTAAGATATTTTTATTATTTTTCATTACTCATACTCTGAAAGTAGGTCTGAAGTTGCCTGAGGAGCCTGTTGCCTGTTTGGCGCCCTCACTTCGTTCCGGGCGCCAAACCCCGTCTCGGGACTAAATAAGTTACTTTCACCCCTAGGGTAACAATGTACTATTACTTATTAGTTTGAAGCGCTATCTAATGTCCGTAACACGCGTTTGCTTACTATAGGTATAGTAATCGCAAAACTTCTAGTCCGATCTGAAGTTGCATCATAGCGGCCCGCGCATGTACAGTCAAGTGCTACAATAGTATGTACGAATTATATTTTTACCCGAATTTTAATTAAAGGATTGGGTACATGCTTTTGGAAATATTATTACTACATATATTATTATTATAAATAAAAAAATAAGTATATGATTAAAATAACAATTTAACAAGAAATATTATTTTAATCTTTATGGTGCAAAGATTGCTGTCACCTTTACAAATAACAAAAACAGTAACAAGAAACAATTACAAAATAACACGAAATGAAAATTCAACAAAAACACTTAACAAACAGTTATTATAACAAAAATATCGCGCGTGACTGTACTCGGTGGGTGGAGCTAGCGAACGTGACAACCACACACAGAGAACGAAAAAACGCTTTTACGCTGTGATTTGTCAAGGACGGTCACGTGGCATATACCCCGCTAGGGGAGCTCCGCTGATACCCTTTTTTCCTTATGCGCAGGTTTACGCCTCGTGTTCAGATCGGACTAGATGTTTTGCGTTTACTATAATCCCGCTCATTTATGAGTTAATTTTTTTTTAATCGTATAATTGACCACCTCAATTCGACCTGAAGCGAAACTCGCTCAACAAACACTGTAATCGAAGTTAGTGCGTGTATGTACCTACAATTTACATTAGTATATGTTTCGTTTGTGAGATAGAAACAAACATTTTACAAACTCTCAAACCGCGTACTAAAAGCGTATTGAAAGTGTAATTTTTTGTATTGTAAGAACAATATTTCCAAGATTATTTTTTATTCCCCGTAGGCTACCCGCTAACATTCGACGAGGACCCGAACACGCGCGTGCTGAGCACGCTGGCGGTGGACGCCGCGTCACCGCCCCCCTCCTCTGACGCAGTCGCCATGCAACAACTCACTAGAGCGCTGAGGACTAGGTAATATATTTCTTTGAGTTGTATCTCCTCGTGACTGAGGGTCATGACTCCCCTGTAGAATTCATTCGCTTGGCGAGTTCTCTTGGGCAGCTGCCCAACGATGTAGCTACATCGTGGTGCAAGTCCTTCCGCGGAATACACGTCGCCAAACATGTTGGTTTTCTCACGAAGTTTTCCTTCCCCGCTAAGCGAGTGCAAATCTACACATAACTAGAAAAACGACTAATTGGTGAGTGCCTGATTCGAACCAGGGTGCGTCGGGATAAAAAACAGACACTTAAATCGCAAAAATTGTAAAAAATTGCATATATATCACTTTTCCATAACCTACTCTACTCATGGTCATGACAAATTATATGATTCGTCGTCGCTTCGTCGTTCGTTTCGCAAGTAACAAGTATGTTCATATAATATATATTCGACTGTATTCAGGATTTTGTCATAAAAAACCACATCTATTTTCCAGATTCAACCTCGACTTCCCGCACCACGAGTCAGCAAGCCAAGGTGTGGACGAGCCGGACAACTCCCCCGTGGGCAGCGGACAGCGTCGCATGATGTCACGCTCCTTCGACCTGGACGAACTAACCACCAGCTCGCACCCGCCCGTGCCGCGCTGTCCTTCCGCTGACCAGCTCTTACTGACAGGTACTGACACTGGCTCCAGCCACTCACACAGAATGTCACGCTCCTTCGACCTGGACGAAAATCTGCCTAAATATCCGCCTGCTTATAGAATAAATAATACAGTACATACATTGCATACCTATATTACTTACCTTACCTATATTACTAAATTGTAATCATATTCCAGCAGACCCGCACCGCACCGAAGACGGTGTGCCCACCGACGGTGGCAGAGAGTTCGTGCTGACGTTACGACGAGGCGCGGCAGGATTCGGATTCACTATCGCTGATAGTGTGCATGGGCAGAAGGTTAAAAAGGTAAAATAATCATATTGTTTTAAAAAAATGTTACAGAGTCTGATCCTGCTAGCAGCACCTTCTTTTTGTTTTTTAATAAATAAATAAATATTTTCTCCCCCGAACCCGCAATCCCTAGATTAGAAGGCAGAGCCACTACCAACTATGCTAACAGGCCAGTCTTGCTTTTATTTAGTGGTCATTTCATATTTTCGTAGCTACATAAGTGCAACCTACCTTATCTAAAGGGGTGGATGAACACTCGTTATAATTTCATGCAAAAACAATACATTTTTTTTTTGTTGTTTGACTATGAATAAGACTGATTTTGAAATAAAAACGAACAAAAATACGCCTACTCATAAAAATTCGCTAATTATGCTAAAACCTGTATCATCCACAGGTGCTAGACCGCAGCCGCTGCGCCGGTCTCCGAGAGGGCGACCTCCTCCTACAAATAGGCTCGAGAGACGTACGTCGCGCAGCGCACCAACATGTAGTGGCAGCACTGAAAGAGTGCCCAGCACTACATGATACTACTATACGTGTGTGGAGGCACAACACTAGGCCGCCGCGGAGCAGGTCCGCTACTAGACATCATCCCACCACATGTAAGTAGCATTTTAACAAAATTGTGGGTAGAGTGACGAGGCGGAGAACCTAGGTTCGATCCCCAGTCAGACACAATTTTTTGGATTTTGATTTTCAATCTTTTTGTGTTTTTTTGTAAGTGTATTCGGTATGTTTGTGGATAATATGTAGAAAAGTGCCATTAAGAAATAATTTGTTTAGAGATAAGAAATAAGATCCGTCAACTTAGCGACGTCGTCGATTTCCGTCGAAATAGGCGTACGTTTGACTACAGCCTGCCTGATGTTAAGCACCACTATAGTCTAAGATGTAGCACGCTTGCCTAGAAGAAACCTATTTACACTAGATTTGAAGATCCCTGGGTTATTATTAGCTTCACGGCATTTTCGTTTGTTGCACATTTTTATTATTATTTTTATATATATTTTTCCAGTGGCATCAACAACACAGCTAGGTAGAAGCAAAACTCCGACCGCCGAGCAACTGAGGTCTCCCACCTTACATACACAAGATTCACCCCGAGATCGACTCAATATGAACGGCATGAATTCAGGTATGATTCATTTAGATAAGGAAATAAAATAGCATGTGTGTCTTTGTAATATTGTGACTAAAATGGGTACAAAATTTGTATTGTCTGTATGGGGCATATCAATATAACTTACCAATGTTTTTAGCCTGTTTGCAATCTTTTCATTTGTGTCCCGTGTATGGAAATAGACTTTTTTTTCTCTATTCTTAGTAACTTCCTTGCATATTTCACTAGGAAAGTAAGTATTTTTTAAAACATTTAGCAAATTAATAAAATGTGTGAATCAACTTAACATACACGTACTTAATATTAATGTGTTGTCAGACTCTTGCCAATTAACTGTCGATAAAAGTTACTGAACATAAGTGTGTTTGTCCACTAATCCACTAAACAACTAACTTCCAGTAGAAGCTACATACGCGGTCCCAGAGCACAAAAACAACAGGGAGAGCCTTATCGACCGAAGGCGTCGGAGCAGCACTCCAGGCGGCCGTCTGACCCTACCCCTCGTCACACCTTGGACAGAACCTAACACCTGGCAAGAGCAGGAGTCCTGGGTCGATAACTCCAACGCGACACACACTCACATACGGAACTGGGCCGAGAACGCGCAGAAATGGGACGAGAACGGACAAAAGTGGGACGAAAACGGCCGCAAATGGGACGAAAACGGCCGTAAATGGGACGAGAATGGTCACAAATGGGAAGAAAACGGCCAGAAGTGGGCGCCTAGTAATGGGAACGGATGGGAGGAGGGACAGAGGTGGGAGAATGGGAATTGGGGGGAGGTACCTACTCCCACTGTACATGTCGATATGAATGCTGCGTATTGGAGAGGGAACGCCAGTGTGGCGGATAGCAGCGATAATGGAGGTCAGTTTTATTGTTATACTAACAGACTGTTTGTAATGATGACAATACTTACTCTTATACAGTTTACATGAGTTTGTGCCATAAGCCAGCAACTATTTATAACTTTAGGTAGCTTTTTGACTTCTGCGATACAGGCGTAGGTACCTACCTACTGCAGTAACACTAGAATAGTTTGATCTCATTAAACGCAAAAGTTTATTTTTAATATAAGAAACCATATTTTATTCTAGATTGCGACATAGTACTAATTACACAATGCTGTTGGTCATTTGCACTGTACATCCAAATTTCATTACGAAATTCAGTTTTGACTATCAGATTCGCTGCAATATAATCGGGAAGAATCTAGCAGACAGGTTGACAGACACGGCAAGTAAGACCATCATCATTTGAATACTTTAGTTTACAATTTTTAGAGACGTGGTGTGAGCCATTGGTACTTCATAGAAACATATATTCTGTTTAGGTTTCCCACAAGACGGTATCCAAGTTTTATTTTGGTTAAGAGCCGTGCTGTAAGCCATAAGTACAAAATGAATCATTCTGTTCAGGTTTCCCAGAAGACGGTATGCTGCACTCGCCCACAACAGCAGCAATAGGACTGAGTACGCCCTCTACCAGCCGACTGGGGCCGCATTCACCTTCTAATTCTACAGGTATAGTGAACTATTAATGAAACGTTCACGCAACAGATTACTTTTCACTACAGCCTAATATTAAGCATCTTTGTCAATGAAATGATTCGAAAGTTGTAAACCTGTAAGGCCATAAAAACTTGTATAGTAAGACTGAGAAATAAATTGATGGTTTATTATCTCAAATTATAGGTAAATATCTCGCCTTTAGAAAACCAATAGTGTAGGTTTTGTAGTTGTGAAGGTTTTTAAAAATATATGTGTTCATACGAAATGTTTTTTCACGTTAAAACTCGTTAACAGCGTCCGTCACTCTCATGCGATGTAAGTGACGCAACAATAATTACGGCAACTTTCCTTAATATTTTTATTTATTTATTGGTTTTGGTGAAACGTAAGACTATAAAAAAAATCCCTCCTTTTTTCGTTCTCAGGTCGTCTCCGCAGTCACTCCCCGTCCACAGCCAGCGCCAGTGAGAGATTGTTGGCCAACTCTCCATCGACGCGGCTGCAGAGCCAGTCTCCCTCCAACAACTCTAATAACGTTCGCCTCAAGGGCAATATGAGGTAATCAATCAATGTTTTTTTAATAATACTGTATGACAAGATAGGCGTTCATTATGGTAAGCGCTTGTCCTGTCGTTATGTCAATTTTTTTATTTCGTGTGTCTGTGTCTCGCATCTTGTTTGCGTGACCGCTCAATATCTGGTAAAGGTGTACTTACCCAAACAGCCCTCGCATAAGAAGGCCACTAGTACAAAAACTGAAAAGCGATACGCTCCAAACTGAAATAATTATGTTCTTTATAATATCACTAGCGATCGTATGCGGCATCTCCCGATTCATACTAAAAATCTCGTTGGTCCATTGCGGCGTGAAACAGAAACAAACAGACCATACACACATTTCCACGGCTTCGCTCGCATCATTTCAGGAGAAAAAGTAACCTGTAACACTTCTAAGACCTCATATTACCTACATACCAAAAATCGTGATGATCTGTTCAGCCGTTTTAGCATAATGAGCGTTTAAATAAACAGACAAAATTTCATCCTTATTCAGCTGTTTTATATGTATTATTAAGATGGTATGATTATTTCCAGACTGCGTGAGTCCCCTCCCCGACACGCGCTGGGGCGACGCTCCCCGTGCTACGAGCAGGACGCACAGCCACCCGCAGTCTACGTACCAAACTACCCACACGTACGTACATAGTGACAGTACCAAGATTTATTTAAGTTGACATATTGTATGATTACATACCTATTATTATGTTTGACATGATTTTAATAACAAAAATTTTCATTATTTTATTAATAAAACTAGACATATGTAACTTCTATAATTTTATTAAAACTAAATGTTATAAATTCAATTTGACGAGATATTGTAATTTGTGTAGCATATTCTGTGATATTAGTACTTATACCTATGTATGTTACAACTTTACATTATCAATAAAGATTCTTTATCTTTATCTTTACACGTACCATCTATATTTTTTAACGCTTTACATTCGGCCAAAACAGGCAAATCGGGAGCCGACTTCATTAAAAATTTGGATGTATATTAGAAACAAAAACAACAACAATACTATTATATTAAAAAGACAAGCGGTTTATGTTTTTTTATATGTATATGTCTTCTCAGCATAAGTTTACAAAGACGTTTTATGATTGAACATTCACTTATGCTATTAATATTGCATTTTTTAGAAAACGTTTCACACAATAACAAATATTGAAATTAATACAATGTTTCACGATGGTACGACGAAATTGGCTTTTAATTCCGTAATTCAACCTGTAAAGAATGTGGATACTCTGGCGGCGAGAGTTTTCAAACCGCCCGACTGTCCCGACTTCAACTCTGAAAGAAAGATAGTTTATTTTTCAGGTTATTTTCCCTTCATAGTCTTACTGAATGTTTGTGTTTGTAACAGGTGGAAGCGGGTGGGGCCACCGACCCGGAGGCAGACGTGCTGGTGAAACTGGCGCGAGGCTCGGCCGGGTTCGGGTTCAGGATCGTCGGCGGGACCGAGGACGGGAGCAGGGTCGCCGTGGGATACGTGGTGCCAGGTACTGTACTACCACACGTACTGCTTCAAATTACGTAGTACCACGTATCGGATGAGGATACGACCTGCTTCTTACTACGCGGTAACACGTATTATAGAAATATATAATGTTTCTGTTTCATTTGTCTTATTATAGATACTTGATGGATTTTATTGGGCACACAAAATTAGTTTTATGGTTGTAAGACGTAATTTTGTATGGCCGGTGTTTCCGTCTGAATTGATGTTGTTTCTTCGTGTATTTTTCTTTTAAAACTTTTGGCATTCTACTACATGGAAATTATTTAGTATTCATTTATTCAGCAAAACTTTGACTTAAACTAGTTTATAGTTAAAACATGAATCCAACACACAGTGATTAATGAAGGGTCGCTCCGTTGCGGCATCAAAGTGAGAAAGATAAAGAATCAGATCGACAAATTATCAATGAATCTACTTACTTTAGCTTTTAATCAAGCGTACCTATATAATTTACCTAATTTATAAACAAAGAGACTTTATTTACAATAATAATACATAAAAACAAGGGAAGAAAAAATAAACATACTAAATATAAATAAATAAAGTCTAAGTGCTCCAGCCCACGGCAAGAGGGATTAGCCATTTACCTTTATTTGCTTATCAATACGAACACCTTGAGTACCAGTACACCATTGCCTCGAAATTTTACTTATATTTGTCTATTGTCCTTTTCCCCAGGCGGTCCAGCGGACGGCATCCTCCGCGGCGGCGACCTACTGACGTCCGTGGACGGCATCCCCCTGGCGGGGTGCACGCACTCGCGCGCCGTCAGCTACGTGTGCCAGGCCGCTACTAGAGGACATGTCAGTATACTTAACTGGGACTTCACATAATCTAAATATATAAAACTCAAAGGTGACTGACTGATATAGTGATCTATCAACGCACAGCCCAAACCACTGAACGGATTGGGCTGAAATTTGGAACGAAGGTAGATGTTCATATTCTACTTCAACTATTGAACAGTACCAACTGAGAATAGAGTGAAAATTTAGACAACTAACTGTAAAAGATTTGTTTATGTAAACGATATTGTAACCAACTGCAATTTACAGTTATGTACTTTTTCACTGTTTCCGTTTTCTTAATAAAAAATGTTGATGTTATGACATAGGCATCCGCTAAGAAAGGATTTTTGGAAACGCCGCTTTTAAAGGGGTGAAATAGGGGATGCAAGTTTTACTTCGGCTCAACTTTCCAAAGTACCCAATCACGGGGGGGGTTGAGGGGGGGAGGGTAGGAAGGGGGGGAGGGGTTAAGCCCCCCCCTAAAAGGGGGGCGCACGGAGATCAATAGTTTTCGAGATATGACCATTTTTGTATTTTGAGGTTAAGTACTACGATTTCACTATAGGAGTACTTAACTTTACATTACCGATCATCGATTTTGAACCTAGTTTTTTTTGTTGTAGGTAGCCTATAATAGTGTTAGCCTCCACCTAAAGTTTTAAGTTGCGGAAACAAATACTTTTTATGTAATAATTTTTTGTTGTAGTGCAAGTGTTGGACTCGAAGTCACTTGTCTGTGACAGAAGGTAGATTAGGTTAGTTAGGTTGCTCTCTACCACGCACATGCGACGACGAGCGAAGCGAGGAGGAGCCAAGTCCTGTTGTAGTGCAAGTGTTGGACTCGAAGTTACTTGTCTGTGACAGAAGGTAGATTAGGTTCGTTAGGTTGCTTTCTACCACGCACATGCGACGACGAGCGAAGCGAGGAGGAGCCAAGTCCTGTTGTAGCGCGAGTGTTGGACTCGAAGTCACTTGTCTGTGACAGAAGGTAGATTAGGTTAGTTAGGTTGCTTTCTACCACGCACATGCGACGACGAGCGAAGCGAGGAGGAGCCAAGTCCTGTTGTAGTGCAAGTGTTAGACTCGAAGTCACTTGTCTGTGACAGAAGGTAGATTAGGTTCGTTAGGTTGCTTTCTACTACGCACATGCGACGACGAGCGAAGCGAGGAGGAGCTCCCCCCAAAATCGATGATCGGACATGTAAAGCCGATGTTTTAGGTTGGTACGTAGTACTTAACCTCAAAATACAAAAATGGTCATATCTCGAAAACTATTGATCTCCGTGCGCCCCCCTTTTAGGGGGGGGCTTACCCCCTCCCCCCCTCCCTCCCCTCCCCCCCTCAACCCCCCCCCGTGATTGGGTACTTTGGAAAGTTTAACCTTTACTTCTTAGCCGCGAAGCCGCGAGCACCCACTAGTTTAACATCAATGATGTTCACGATTGCCCTCCAGAATTGATTGAGGTCGTTTGTTGAGGCAGATCATGACGATCGACCAAGTTTTTTTTATGGTTTATTTCTCGTGAGTTAATCAAACTGTTAATTGGCAGCTAACAAAATTAACTAGCCAAAAAAATTATTAAATAAACGGAAACAAACAGCGAATTCGACTTGCAGGTAGACAAAGGTTTCGGGTCAATTTTCTATAAAAAAAATTACAATACCTAATCACATTTCGTGCAGGACAACAAAAATACACCATCTTTGAAATAATCATAAAATGAATAAAAAACTATCTATCTCGGATACAGTTTGAGGTCAGATGGAGAGACGGGCCGACAAAAGAGTTATAAAATTAGGTAAACCTAGAGTTTATAGGTATCTTCTAGGTAAGCGTGTCACGGGCTGCAGCATTGCTTAACATCAGGCAGGCTGTAGTCAAACGTAAACCCATCCCACGTAAAAAAAAACCCTACAAATATTTTACACATAACCAACAAACTCTTTGTATATTCCAGGTGACACTAGGTATCCGCCACAACCGCGCCGACATCCAGTCTCTCGGCGTACCTACTATGATGGCGCAGCATCAACACCAACCTCTGCTCACGTAAGTATATCATTTTTCTAAGGCATATACAGGGTTACTGATAACTAACGCGTATCCTGTTAAGGGCGGCTTTACTATGTCAGAAGCTACAAATTTTGTTACACTTGGGAATACACGAAAGATATATTAGATTCTTCGTAATGAACTTAATGTATGGTGCAGTACTTTTTTTTTTAATTCGTTGAACAAAAGTTAAGGCCTTTGATGTTCTAAATCTGCAGTTTAATGGCTTTATGTGTTAGTTGTCAGTAATCTTGTATACTCAAAACCTGGATTCAGGACGAAGCGATGGTATTTTGTGTATGATGTTTGTCAATAAGATAATAACTCTAGAATAATATTAATACATCATTAGGTGTTTGATACTTACACTTCAAAACTATTCCATCCAAACTAATAAACATAACTATTACTTGTGTAAATAGGCCTTAATATTGGAAACACATATGTATATTGTGTCCACATAATAATTAGCCTATGTCCTTTCTGTGTCTCTAGGATAGCAAGCTAGTGCCTGTAAGCTAGCAAACTAATGGAAAACGCTAGTTCTCTCTTTGAAATGAAGCTAGTTTTGTCTACACCAGAAACACTTCTTCTTATCGAATGAGAGTGGCCAACTCTGGTGTCGAGAGTTTTATCAAGCCTCCCAAAGGGCCTCTGACATGGCTTAACGACTGCCGTACTAGACAAACAGCCGGGACCTACAGTTTAACGTGTCATCCAACCCACGAATTTTACTGCTAAATAATGCAAACAACTTCAAGAATCAAGAGGTGCCTTTAATATCTCCATTTTTTGGCGTATTTCCATAGGTCATAGAAAATAAATTGACGAACTAAAGTCATTCTTAAACGGATACGTGTTATAACTTACGACGATGGCGTTGCATATAAGTATAAATGACGATGGCGTGAGCCTATCATGTTTAAAAAAAACTTACTACTACTAGCTTGTTATACCAGCCTTGTCTCCCGAGCACAAACAAGGAACAAACATCTATTAACGCACTTCCATATCATTATATAATGAATACAGACAGCACCCTAACATGATGTAAATACTCCATAAACCATGGTTGTGGCTGCATGACATACATACATTGCAGCGCGGAGCCGCCCCTCCCCGCCTCATACAACATCCTGCACCCGGCGCCGCTCTACCCGCCGCATGTACATATGCCCATGTAAGTACATATGTCATACATTTTACTAAAGAGGATATTATATATAACAAACACCATAACTCGTGTAAATACCCTATGGTTATGAGTACATATATCATTCATCGCATTAAAAAAAAATCATCGATTTACTAACGAGGATTAACATGTGTCTTAAAACTGCAGCTAATAATAATTAATAGTTTTATTGTCTCCTATTCGTTGCACTTAGAAGACACTCACAGCATAAAAGTCGAGTTAACAAAAAAAAATCACAACAAACATTCCCTGACATGGTAGCACATGACAACAAGTGATAGTTGACTGGCCTGTTAGCTTAGTTGGTAGTGGCTCTGCCTTCTAATCTAGGAGTGCGGGTTCGATTCCCGCCTGACACAAGTATTTATGCATTTTAAAAATGTATAATTTCTTGTGTTGAGTCTGGTTGTTTGTATGTGTAATAAGTATGTATTTACAAAAGAAAAGTATATAAGTATTATATCCGTTATCTAGTACCCACGACTCAAGCGTTTGCTTAGTGTGGGGCTAGATGGCGCTGTGTGCAATGTCCCGGAATATTTATTTATTTATTTTATTTATAGTATTCTAATAACGACTAACAACGAACTTAAACCAACAATATTCTACTTGAAAACTTTGGAGAAATATGTAGTGTTGTTTAGCTATTACCTCGGCTTCAGAAAACAAGAAGCCGTCGCAGCGGACCAAGACTACATATTTTTCTAAAGTTTTTATCTGCAATGGATGTCCACAAAGTAACGGCCGACTCAATATCTTATTATCTTATTCTTCTTATCGAATGAGTGTGGCCAACTCTGGTATCGAGAGTTCATCAAGCCGCCCTAAGGGCCTCTGACATGGCTTAACGATTGCCGTACTAGACAAACAGCCGGGACCTACAGTTTAACGTGTCCGCCGACCCCCGGAAGCGCACGAAATGCAATGCCACTTTTTGGTCACCCATCCGCGTACTGACCGCGTCGACCTTTGCTTAACATTGGTGATCGCATTCGATTGCCTCCGCCAGCTATGCTACGGGCGCTTCAATTTCGTTATTCTTTTGATCACGTATCAACTAATATAATGATGTTGATGATGTTTAAAACTCACCCCTATTTCCGTCCCAGGTACGGCGTTCAGTACGAGTCGAGCCCCCAGTGGGCGCCCGTGCCCTACGACGTGACGGTGACGAGGAACGAGGGCGAGGGGTTCGGGTTCGTCGTCATATCCTCCACTAACAAGGCTACTAGTACTATTGGTGAGTATGTTAAATAATCTCTCTTGAGTCGTATTTCCTCAAGACTGAGGGTCGTGGCTCCCCCGCAGAATTAATAAGTTGGGGGAGTTCTCTTGGGCAGATACGTTGTGGTGGGCGCCTAGGTCCTTCCACGGAAGACACATGTCCTCAAACATGTCGGTTTCATCACGATGTTTTCCTTCACCGCCACACTTAACTTAAAAATACAAGTCATTGGTGTAGGGCCGGATTCGTACCAGGGTGCGTCTGGGTGGATGAAAAGTAGACACAGGAACCGCTGAGCCACACTCGCTTTTTTAAATTGGTGAGTATATAAAAGAATAAATAAATATTCCGGGACGTAGCACACAACGCCCTCTAGCCCCACACTAAGCAAATGCTTGTGTCGTGGGTACTGTACAGGGTAGATAATGAAGTAATAGATGATATGGACTTTGATGCATGATAGTCGGACCTCCTCCTTTACTTATATTCATTGGAATAGTTCTCTTGGGCAAATACATCGTGGTAGGCGCCCAGATCCTTCTACGGTTATTATAGTCAAACATTTTGACCACAGCTATCGGATGTGCTATAAAAATTCAACAGACTGTACCACAGAAATAACACTGCTCTTTTCATTTACATATTTTGTTTATAATAATATATATGTTCATCAGGAGTTTTAGTTCCAAATTTCATCATTTTTTAAATTTCATAAACCTATTTTTTCCAGGCCAACTGATCCCCAACTCCCCAGCAGCACGATGCGGCCTCCTCCACGTGGGAGACACCATCATAGCCATCAACAGGACTCCCATCAGGAACCTACCGCATCCAGAGGTGGTAGCGCTCATCAAACACTCGGGCGCAGCCGTCACACTCACTGTACTGCCCGCGCCGCCCACATCGCATGAGATGCAGTAGGTGATGGCTGATTATAATGATGATAGGTTTGTCAAAAATCATTTTAAAAATACTCATGAAAATGTGGGTAGTCTAAAAATTATGAACTCAGACTAAAATGTTCGTATAAGAATGACTTAGTGAGATTTAATGAAGTCGGAAAAATATGAGCTGAGACTACAAAATGTTCGTATAAGATTGACTAAGAAGGTCCTAGGTTCAAACCCCGCCAAGTGTGTTATTTTTGCACTCAAAAATGTTTTAATGCATTGTTTAAAGATTTAATAGCCATCATAAATTCGGAAAATGTATGGAAACTATGACAGGTAAATAAATGCAGATGAGACGATAAATTGGATCTTGCTCTTAGAATAGTATCGACCTTATGTATTTGACTTGCGCTATTAAATTGTCATGGAACTGTATCTAAAACAAGAAAAAAATAGAATACTTATAGCTTTGAGCATATTGGTACCATAGTATCGTGATCTGAATATAACGAATCTGGGTCTAGTTAAAAAATGTTTAAAAAATCTGAAGTGTTATTCTTAATAAAAAGAAATGCTTATCTTGATGAACATTCCATGAAAGTTCTGATTGTTTCTATATATTTAGTGCAGCTTATATTTGTGTTAATATTAAAAGAACAATAGCTTTAATTTATATATAATACGTTAGGTATATAAGAGTATTTAAATTCGATAAGAATCGTACATCAAATAACTTCATAGTATTTGTATAAAAGCTCGGCTTTATATCCCGGTTTGGATAATTTCGTTGTATTGTTTGATAAATGATAGTATTTAGGTTTATACTGAGTACATAATTAAGGTTTATATAATTTACTTCAAGAGTAAGGAAACTGTCAACAAAATGTCAAATTACCGTCAACTTTGATTAGCGTACTAATTTTAAAGAATGTTTTAAGTAAGTAAATTAGGTATACTTAGATAAAATATCTTTGTAAAAAAGTTATAGCCGTCCGAATGTTCTCCCTGTTGTGCCTCAAATAAGAAATGTACTTGAATTTAATAGATTGATACACATAATAAGAAAGGATATCAGTTCTCTTTTATTTGATATTTTATACATGAAATCTCATATGTATTATATCGGTGATTATTATTAAACTACCAAATTATAAATATCATATTTTTTCATTGATTTAAACATTACTTCAAAATGCCACTTTTTTAAACTAAAACGGGTATGTACTTTACCATAGTTTGCCTGATGATAAGCAAAGGCTGTGGCCCAAGATGGAGCGTGCTTACCCGATAAGAACCGATTCACTCTCGCTTTGAAGATCGACATATATTCTATGGTAAACTGAGTTTTCGCTGCAATTATCAAAACAGGCTTGAAAACATTCAAATATCACTTGTACAATCTCAAATCTTCCTTTAACTACTATGCAATATTAGTTAAATATCATATTGTATTTTTTTAGTATGAATATTATTAAGTGTTGTAACCTAAGGTTGTATTTTGAGATCTAAAAAAGTTAGTTTAACTTATTGTATATAAGTTTAGTTTTATACAGACTGACTTGATAAACATATGAATGATATAAATAAAAAACTCGAGATTTTTGACTGTATTTAAATGCGGGACCACCGAAGTTTTGATGAAAATTACGTTATATTAAGATTAACATTGATTTAGTTCTTATTTTACACACATAACGTTAAGATTAGTTAAAGTTATAAAGAATAAAGTTATGTTTAAGTAAATAAGTCAGTTTTAAGTAAACGCAATGAATCTAAGTGCCTTACTTGAGTAGAATGTCTTGCCTTTATGAATCTTTATATACCTAAAATATGCAATAAATTAAATATACATACAGAAATGGCCCAAAGATAAATAAATATGAATTTCGTTACTTATCATTTGTTCATGACTCAAAATCTATTTCAAGAATTTGTATACTATCTAACTTGTATATTCTATTCTTATATACTAGAAATCATCATATACAAAGTTTGAAAATATTGGGTCTTACTCGAGTACATAAAATTATATGTATGTATGTTGTGGAAAGGTTGTGTAATAACTGGTAATGTTGAAAAGTACATAAATTATTCTTTACATAACGGATTTGACAGTAAGAACTATCTATATACCGTATATTTTAGTACATATACAAAAACTTATGTATTGATATTATTCATTATTGAAACCAGGATGTATGTAATTGAAATAACAACACATGGGTTTAAATATAACATGTTTTATTTACTAAAATTGTTGTTTCATTTCTTGATAAAGCAAAGAAATATTAAATAAATTAATACGCCTTAAATATGCAGTATAAATTTTGAGACCACGTTATCCAACGTACTCGTATGAAAATATCACATTCAGTCGAAACTAAAAAGTATATCAAATCACTTTTATAAGTCTTCTGTAGGACTAGTCTAAAAATATAGGTACCTAGTCAGTACACGCAGTTAGTGTTTTTTTCTGGCAAGTTTCTAAAAGTCGCAAAACAAAAATTGTAATCGTTGCCCAAAGCTAACACTATATTACTAACCATTAACTAACTTTTTAGTCTATCAGAGCTCTATTATTAAATCTAATCTAGATCTTTCTAACTTATGTGATTTTAAACCAACCAATAACAATCTGTTCTACAACTTCTAGAAAAAAATTACAATTTGTTCCATTGCTAATCAATACCTACCATATTAAAAAACCTGTGTCTATGACAACTAATCTAGATTCTAGATGTTTCTAGATGGACTCTTTCTGATCTAATTAAACCCACCATTTGTTCGACAAATTTTCGAAAAGTTTTTGCTACCTACCCACAATATGGAAAAATATTTGTGTCTATGACAACTACCCACATTCTACACATTTCTAGAACATCCTAACAGGCGTGCTTCTGAGCCCAACCACATCGCCAGAAGGCGCAGTAGCCACAGACAGGATCCAGTTGGTGTACCTATCAATCCTGCTGAAGACATCAGGCGCGGGTCCCCCACACTCCGCGAAGTATGAAGAGATGCCCACGATGGTCTGTCCGATAACCATGGGTGCGCCGGAGTCGCCAGAGCACATGCCGCGATATGGCGCTGTTGCGCAGATCACATCTAAGAAAAAAAAAATGAAATCGGTTTATAAATAACGGAGTAATCAAGTAACATAAAAACAACTTTCATAGGATTTGATAATCTTTTTTTGAAGTCGGTTAAAAATTAATTAAGGTAAGTAAGTTTTTAAGAGTGTGGCGAACTGTGATATAGATTATTGACAAAGGGGTAAGATATAAATGTTTCTAGTGTAGACTGGGCATAGTCCAGGGTAAAGCTTGTGGAAAGTGGAAACTGCCTCTCAAAATATAAGCCTGACGGTACAGAAAGACCGTTTGTTTTTTTTATTTGTTTTTTTGGATTTATTCCTGAAAGTGCTTGAGGCAAGCAATCTCAGGAACTCTAAACGGTCCGTTTTGACAGCTTCGTTGGAAAGACAGTTCCAATACAGAACTAGCAAGCTTCATATATGTACAATGGAAAATCCTTGATATGTACTAACATGATGTCGCCTGTTCGGTATTAAATGCTTTGTCTGTATGTATTCCAAAAAATAGTAAAATAATAATAGTAGGTAAAAATACAGTCTAAAATAGCATGTTCCACCTACGATAATAGTATCGCTTGTGCGGTTATCTTCTAAATAAATAAAACTCAAAGGTGACTGACTGACATAGTGATCTATCAACGCACAGCCCAAACCACTAGACGGATTGGGCTGAAATTTGGCATGCAGGTAGATGTTATGACGTAAGCATTCGCTAAGGAAGGATTTTTGGAAAAGCTACTTTTAAAGGGATGAAATGGGGATGCAAGTTTTACTTCTTAATGCGAGCGAAGTCGCGAGCACCCACTAGTTAAATAGAATAAAACTCACCGTCCCCAATGGCGACCTCTTCACTGCCAGCGTATGCCGCGGTACACTCCGCTACTCCCACCTTGTTCAGCTCTATGGTCTTCAACAACTCCAGTTGAGGACCACCGATCTGATAATAAATAAATAAAATAATCGTTTATTCATGTAAAAAGCTAATGTCTACGCACCTACATAAATACCTACAGATTTTTTTGTTTCCTTTGTATTGGTGCTAATCTAGGCAGGTTTTACTGGGCTTTGCGCTAGGTATCCTGTGATGCAAAGCCGCAGTATCTCCTGCCGCGGCAAGCAACAGCTTACTTGTTTACAATGGTCACTATAGTATTATATTACATAATTATATGGAAAAAAGAAATATGGTCAAAGTAGGTCTTCAAATCTAGAGTTAATAGGTATCTTCTAGGTAAGCTTGTTACACCCTAGGCTGCAGCAATGCTTAACATCAGGCAGGCTGTAGTCAACGTAAACCTATCCCACGTAAAAAAAAAACAAAGTGTTTTTTGGCCAATCTGTATCTAGAAACGATGACATATGCAAATCCCCAGCTAAAGTCTCTCAGTGATGAGGAAAATAGGTCGCAGGGTGTTTCACAAATTCGGAACGTTTCCGCTCGGAAACGAAATGCCAATTAAAGAACTCCTTGTAACTTCTGTGATTGGTGGATGACTGTCGTTGGTTAAAATAAGTCAGTGATGACGTTTTTGATTGGTGTTTCGTTTCCAAGCGAAACAGTTCCGAATTTGTGAAACACCCTGCTGAAGGAGGAGATATGAGAAGTAAGTACTTACATATTCGAATCCCCAGCTCACGACCTTGACTGGGAACCCGTCAGGGATGAAAGTGCCCACCGGTGGTAAATACAGCACACTGATCACGTTGCTCATACTCAGCGGCGATTGGAGGAAGGTCACCTGTTACAAATAAGATATTAGATTTGTTTGGAGCTAGATGGCGCTGTACGGAATGTACTGGAATATGATTGTAAGGCTGTATGTAAGATAAATTTGATTACATTATTTGAAACTAACATTTTGATAAGATACGTATACTTGTGATATAATTTATTCATCTTCATTAATGTTTACTTAAATTTAACGACTAACTCTCTCTCCTATCTCTATCAACATTTCATCGGAAGACCGCGCTGACATTTTGCAATACTTAATTGACGCATGCTGAATTAAGGCCGGCTTGCTTGGTAGATTTATTTTCATGTAAGTTCAATTGAAGGCACCTAACGTTACTTGTAGCTTAAAAATAATCATTTATTTCTAGCTACTCATATATAGGTAAGTACATAACATAAAGCTAAAGAGGGTTCAGTCTAAACATTAAAGATATAAAAAAAAAAGTTTGCAGATACTACGAATTGAGAGCAGAACCCGTTCCTAGAACAATTTCTAGAAAGTTTGTCTGTTTATCTGCGTCTCTTTATGTTTGTTTATTTAAACGGTCATCACGCATAAACGGCTAAACGGATCATCATGATTTTTGGTATGTAGGTAGTATGAGGTCTTAGGAGTGTCATAGGCTACTTTTTATCCTGAAATAATGCGAGCGAAGCCGCGGTCATTCACTAGTAATAATAAAACGTGTAGTACTTACCGCAACATCATCACTGCGAGGAGTTTCCCTATAGCCGGGATGTTTGATGACCTCTCCGATGTTGACGAGAGTGCCGCCGTTCAGACTGTTGGTGGAGCCGGCGCGCACTTTCATGTTCTCATTGATGGCGCCACTAGACAATAATATAAGGTATTATTTTGAACTATATATATTACACTCTAGTCTGCATTAATGCAGGCTGTAGTCGAAAGTAAGCCTATCCCACGTAAAAATACAAAGTTATGGTTGATGTATGATATGAACTTTTCGACTCTTAGGAACAGGGTATTTAAAGAAAAGTTTCTTTGCAAAATTCTACTCTCGAAAACATTGCAATGGCAAAAAGGTCTCGGTATTATTTTCAGATTACCATGAATAAGGCCAGTTACTCACGTGAAACAGAATCCAGATGAAACAGACTTTTCTCAGTCATAAGGATATCGAAATCTTGCCTAGGTGGCTAAAAAACTATGTTTTTTTTTATGATTACAGTACTTAAATCTCGGCATGTCTTGACTTTTAACGGAAAATGGTCAACATATTTATACCTTCCAAAATGGCTGTCTAACTCTTGTCGTGTAAAAGGTCTTCTAAGACCAGTTACTCACGTGAAACAGAACCCCGAGGTGAGCACATGCCAGGAGCTGAGCAGGCAGCCCACGCAGCGCTGCACCGTGATACCAGGGCCGGGGTTGGTGTACACCAAGGCTACGATGTAGGGGAACTCCTCGATAGAAGGGTATTTTGCCAGTTGAGACTTTTAGAATTGGAGAATCAGCCATGAGGCTTCCATTCTCGGACTTTGGACATCCTAATCTCTTTAAAAACTAAGGGTTGTTATGATAAGACTACTAAAATTTCGGCATGTCTTGACTTATAACGGGAACGTGTAAAAGGTCTTCAATTTCCAGTTACTCACGTGAATCCCTAGGAAACATATATGGGACATCCCATCTTGACTTTTAACGGAAAATGGTCTACTTCCTTTTGCTTTAAAATGGCTGACTAACTCTTGTCGTGTAAAAGGTCTTCTACATACTTCCAGTTACTCACGTGAAACAGAATCCCGAGGTGAGCACATGCCAAGAGCTGAGTAGGCAGCCCACGCAGCGCTGCACCGTGATACCAGGTCCAGTGTAGGTGTACACCAGGGCTACTATGTAGGGGAACTCCTCGATGGAGGTAGGTGTGCCGCCCACTATGCGCTCTGGGGCTGCTGAGGCTGTGGAAAAGAGAGTCTTTAAATAAATAAATAAGTATGCCGGGGACATTGCACACAGCGCCATCTAGCTCCACACTAAGCAAACGCTTGTGTCGTGGGTATTAGATAACGGATATAATACTTTTAAACTTTTTTTTGGTAAATACTTACTTAATTTAATATACATAGAAACGACTCAACACAAGAAATTATAGATTTTTAAAATTCATAATTACTTGTGTCATGCGGGAACCGAACCCGCGCCCCTAGATTAGAAGGCGGAGCCACTACCAACTAAGCTAACAGGCCAGTCAAGATGCTTCCTAAATCCCTGTTCCCCGCAGAATAATATCTTGCGATCTTCTTAAACGAGAGTGAATCGGTTCTTACTGGGTAAGCACGCACCATCCTAGACCGTAATGATTGCTTACCATCGCGTATCGCGGCGAGTTATGCTCAAGAGCAAACTAATTCCTTGTAAAAAATAAGTATAGCCGCTGTTTCGTAAAAAATTGTGTAAGTACCTATAGTAAGATTGAAAAACTAGATAACTTATAAAATGCTAAATTACCTATACCTACAACAAATTATAGACCTCGTATTAACTATACCATTGTACGTTAATGAGGTTAAATTTGTTACTAAATTATACCATTGTAAATGCACATCTTTTGCGCCGGAACGGAGTTTTTTTTTTTTGTTTATAGCATACATAGAATAATGTAGAATAGAATTTAAGCCTAGCATAATATCTCAAGATTGACTTAGGTCACTTCAAATATGAAATCGACACGAGTACTTATAAACTTAAATCATAGGATTGTTCGAAATCAGATAAGCTGTACGTATTAATTTACTTTATAAAACTTTTTATAAATAATACAGTTTATTAAAAAGTTTACATGTGATAAGTTTAAAATAGGAAAGTAGAAACCTTTTAAATGTTTGGTTGTGCATGATTTTGTATATTAGCATTATTATTTACACTATTATATCAAATGTTTTATAAGTTTATGGTTAATAGATAAATAATTCAAAAACTCAAACTCAAACTTAAAAAAAAAACTAATATTTAGTTGATCTTATAATCTTACCAGCTGCCAAAAGCGCCAACACCAGGTACACCGACAAAGCCATCTCGACGGTCCAACCTATCTGTCCGGTCTGGGAGGTGTCTTGCTTATTTATCACATACCCTTCTAATCTTAGACAGGATGGTCTGATCGGTGGGTTGTACGACCAGTTTGTACAGGGTGTGTCTTGTTTCCATTGAGTAGGTAAGTTTTTTTTTATTTTTAAGTTTTTGTGGAACCGCAAGGTTGTGGAACTCCCTGCCTGACTCTCTGTTCCCCACGCACTATAATCCAGCGAACTTCAAAGCGAAAGTGAATCGTTTCTTATCGGGTAAGCACGTTCCATCTTAGGCCATAGCCTTTGCTTGTTATCAGGTACACTATGGCCAAGTGCAAACCTGTTCAAGTAAAAAAAAATTTAGAAACTATGCTATGGCTAACGGCCGGGCTTCATGGTCTTACAAATTATTATATATTAGCTGTCTTCTATAATATTCTTCCGGGGCATTAAAAAGTTGTCTTTTTTACACGGAATGGGTTTGCAGTTGACGATAAATAATTCGCCTGATGGTAATCTATCATTACTGTCTCTAGGATGGTGGTGTGTGGTGCGTTACCCGACGACTCAATTTGATATGGAAGAAACAAATAAGAGTTAATAGGTATCTTCTAGTTAACCGTGTTACACCCTAGGCTGCAGCAATGCTTAACATCAGGCAGGCTGTAGTCAAACGTAAACCTCCACCACGTAAAAAAAACTTTTTTTTGTATTATTAGTGTAGGTACCTGCTAATAGCTGACGATGCGTATGCACGTAAAAATAATTATGTATACGTAGTCATATTTAAGATGATGTTTTCGATTCCATTTTTTTTATTTATTACTAGCGGATGCCCGTGACCTAGCCCGTATGGTGTCAGGATAAACATACATTCATGATCCTTTATTACTTATCACCGTACCAAAAATCACAATGATCCGTCGCTTTTAAAAGTAAAGATCATAGCAAATCAAATAAAATCTTGATCACCATTCTGTTAAGAGCAATATTACATATATACCTACATATATACTGACCTATTTCTAGAAGTAAATAACATTACATACATAACTAGTATTTACCCATTTCTTCAAAAGAATTCTAATTTACTAAAAGTGAACGCCTGTATATAATATATTAGTGATTAATTCATTTATTTTTCACGCATTAATAGATCTAGATAAAATGCACCCACAATCGAGCACGTAGCTGATTATCTTCGTTATTCGTTCATTATCGCTTATTTATAATTTTATGTAATCCATATATAGGTTTTCACATAAATATTTCACAATACATTAGGTAGAATTAGAAAGATAAATTTACTGCTACCTAAAGCTAAGACAGGTGCATGTATAAATGTATAAATATATGTTTACTAGGTATATACCTATCTAACAACGTTTGATTTAACGACGTGTGAGATAAAATTTCTCGTAAAAAATATGTGAATCCCCTTTCATTTATATTGTCAAGGTATATTTTTTTTCTAATTTCTAAATATAAGTTTTAAAAGTAGGTAAGTTCTAATGAGTGTGGTCCCGTCTGGTTTTCAATTTGATAACAATAATTTTCAAACCATACTAAGGGCCTTTGAGAGGGCTTAGCGCTTAATGGCTTAACATATCTCAAAGGACTTTTATCTTATTTACTTGTTTGTTGGTACCTAGATTTAACGGTTTTTTCTTGATATTTATGCCTTAAAGAACCTTTACATTTTAGTAAGTTACCTTTTAATACCTACTAGGCATAGGTATTATTCCTACCTACTGATTACTCTAAGGGCGCTTACATCAGAACTTCATTAAAAAGTGGTGCTTAACATCAGGCAGGCTGTAGTCAAACGTAAGCCTATTTCGTTACAAAAAAAACCTCTTTGTTTCAAACCTATGAGGCGCCCGAATCTCAGATAGAGAAGATATTCGCATGTGATTACCAATGTTAACCAATTGTGGACGCGGGCAGTCTGTGTATGAGCAACAGAAAAGTACCATTCTATTCGGAAGATTCCGTGGGTCGGATGACACATTAAATAATAGGTTGCGGCTAATTGTCATAGATCAGTAGGTACCTAGTCGTCAAGCCAAGTCATAGACCCTACGAGTGGTTAGAAAACTTTCACCAGAGTTATTAGCCACTCTCATACTATGTATGTTATATTCGTGTCAAAGCATTAGATCAAAACCAATAGAAAGAATAACAGAAGTGTAACCTCTTTTAAGTTGTAGGGTACAATCAGTATAATAAAAACCAGTTAACGGTATCTTCTTGTAATATTTTACACTTGTCTTGCTTGTCCGTGTTACGACTGGAAACAGCTTGGTTTGTTCGTACTTGAATAAGAACTTGTAAATTAGATATTGAAATCGTTGTAAGTAGGTATACATAATATCACATCTTATTCGTATACATAATAATCTTTTTTTAATTCAAACAAAAATCTTGTTTTTTTCATTCCTCTATCAAAGACATCGCTTATTTTCAAATAGTATGGCGCCAAATTAAAAAAACTTATTTGGCAGGTTACGTGACAGTGACAACTTAAACTGTGTTGCTTGCTCCAAATAATTTTTTTTGTGACGGGGTGGAAATTCGATTAAAAATTTATTTTATGTACAAGTCTCTGTATAGAGTACCTATTTATTTTTAAAACCTTGTTTATTGAAGGAAAATTTTGTAAATGGTGGCTAAAATTATACCATTCTTTAAACACAATATTGCTCTTTTATTTTTGCCGCCACCTATAAAACTTTATTTAATTTACCGTGTTGCAGGATTTTTGCTAACATATTACATAAGGCACTAAATACATAACATATCCCGAGCTAATTATTACCCGTTACATAATTTAAGTAGGTACATTATTAAATTTTCATGAAAACTCAAACCAAAAACTACCTATTATAATAAGTACTTACCTACTTATTTGTTAAAAAAATATCTAAAACCATCATTTGCCCAAAGTCTAAAAAAGGAAAGGCTGAGGTGAGGATCGTCCTTTACATTTTGATTAGAAACCAACTTTGATATCGTTTGTTGCGGATGGATTATTTATTTGTTCGGAACTAACAAACTTACTTCTCTAAATAGAAGATGAATAGATTAAAGTTGTACTTATATTTATAGGTACATGATTTCCGTGTGTATTTAACTTACGACCAGACGGGTACTTAGTAAGAATGACCTTGCAACACTTAAGTACCAAAGTGGCGCGCCTTCACGACGACCCCGTCGTGCCGTAGTGAATTTCGTTTTCACGTGTGTCACTGGAAATCAAAGTTTACGTGTTTTTTCACGAATTATCGCTGTAATTCGCCAGTTATTCGATACAAAACATTATTGTGATTATGTGCTGTTATCTTATGAGTGGCAGAGGTGTGTGATAAGGGTAAGTAATATGTAAACATTTCGCACAGCGAAGGTGTTTGTTCTTCGCTGGCACTACGAAAATGTGTGATTACTTGTAGATCTTGAGTTTTTGAGTTGCAAAGAGTAATTAATTAGCTTATTTCATGTATAATCTTCAATTTGTAGTTGACACCGGTGTCCCTGGCGGCGCTATGCCCTCAATTTGTCAAGTTTTTGCACACATGATATTAACACAAATTATTTAGTTCATGTTTTTACTGTTTTGCTCATAAATAAGTAGATACGAACTTTGAGATGGTACATGGTGGCCTGATGTGTAAGTTTTGAATACCTATTCAGAACTGCATTTTGTTATATCTACACCTAAATTTAATTCCAAATGGAATCTTGTAGGTATTCTGTAAGTTTTTTTATTGGATTCAGATCTACCTTCATGTAATAAGTTGTCACTTACAAACTTGAGTCTCAAGAAGTCAATGCACAATTTTCTACCATAATTAATATAGGTACATATTTATAAGTAGGTGAGTAATCTAAATCATTGTAGGTACCTATTACAAAATTCAAGTTCCAATAACAAAACTGTAACTAGCTTACACAAAAATTAAAACTTAAGTAAGTAACTACTACCAAGTTAATTATATTGTTTTATTGTCAACTACAATACAATCAATATTATTATTTGATAAACCACATTACCTACTTAAGTATAAGCAATCCTTGTACTACCTAAATGTAGCTACTTAAATAGTTTTTTACCTAACAAGTTTGTGTACTTACAGATTTCCATTAAGTAACTGTGAAGGTCGTTAGTTAACAACATAACCTTTTATTTGTTTGTAGGTATTAATTGAAGTTTTTCTAATTAAGTGTTTTAAGTAATTAAGCTACTTAGTGATAATAATTAAATAAAGCTTAATTATAGGGCATCTACACAGATGGATCCTTTCACAAGCTAAAATAAACATGCAAATTAGGTCTTTACATTCCTAACTTCATAGCCAAGTGTTGTTGGATACCACTTAAACTCTTTGATATCACAATGACGTAGTTTCTTTGTTACCATATTAATTAAATGAAAACCAATAATTTTTAACCTACAATTTAACATGTCATTCTACCCACAAAAGTGCCCAAAATGCAATGGCATCTTTTGGTCTCCCGTCTAAGGACTGATTGTCTCCGCTAGCTGAGCTGTGGCTACTTCATCAGGTGAAATGTGGTCCAATTATCTTTCTTCTTGAGTTTTATTTCTCATTACGAGGGGTATTTTTTATATCTACTTATTTCTCATAAATAGAACCACAAATATGCAAATTACACTAATGATAAATATTTGGTAATTAAATTAAATTTTGCTACTTACTATTCTTGTCTTCAAACTAATCAAATGTCTTGACTAATCTTTGGGAGTTTTCTCCGGAAAGGACATTGTGGTTTTTCAGATCTTACCAGTAGCAACACAGGTTCTAAAATTTGAGGTCCTCTTGTTTCCAAAAACCAATTATTATTGATCTATCAACTATTATCTTATTGTTTACTTAATAGTATTAGATAGGTAATGGTTTTGCTACCTCAAACAAGACTACTGATTTGACTTTCTGTGACCAAAACAAACTTGCTTTTACATTATAAAAGCAACTTTAAAAATAATTTAATTCAAATTATAAGTAACTCAATCATAGTAAAAACACATAGGTTGTCTTATTAGTGCTCTATACACATGCTCTGATGCTTGCTCAGATGACAAACATCACAACAACATCAACAAGAGAGTAGATGGGACATTATCACCCATCGGTCACACAACATGATGTTTTAAATAAACATATACTGACTGGCCTGATAGCTTAGTTGGTAGTGGCTCTGCCTTCTAATCAAAGGGTAGCGTGTTTGATTCCCGCATAACACAAGTTATTATGAATTTTAAGATTTGTCATTACTTGTGTTGAGTCTGGTCGTTTCTATGTATAATAAGTATGTATTTACAAAAGAAAAGTATATAAGTATTATATCCGTTATCTAGTACCCACGACACAAGCGTTTGCTTAGTGTGGGGCTAGATGGCGATGTGTAATGTCCTGTAATATTTATTTATTTATTTATATTTTTATTCTGTGACCATATGAAACTCAAAGTTACTAGTAGGTAAATACTTACTAATATAAAGTATAAGGCCCTGAAATCAGCATAATTATCAAACAGTAGGGGCTTGCTAATGACCTAATTATCTAGTATGCAAAGTATTCAACAAGCAATTGACAGATTCACACAAAACTCTTAACTAACAATTCTGCACTGTGGACTCTAATTGGCACTAAATGATTTCAGTCTGTTTCACAGATGTTCATAACAATAGACAGGCCATTCTTTAAAAAAAAAATAACTGACTTCTTAAAAGGAGTTTATCAATTCAACCTTGAGCATGATCTAGTTAAGTATTCTTCCATCGGACAATTTGAATAGCACTTTCTTTAGCTTTCACTTTAGCTTTCAAATGTAACTATCGGAACACATAATTAGATGCTTGGTGACTGATTTTAATAGTAGAAAACAGTTATATAGTTTCTATTAGTAGCCTTTTGGTACCCGACAGTACCTACTTTGTCACCATGTGGAGGACCAACAACCATGTGTGTCTGTGTGTGTTTCAAAACAAACTTGATGACAGATATGTTATTGAGATACTAAGTGGTTTATTCGACTTTTTTAAATAAAGTTAAGTATGTTTAATTTGATGTATTACTTACCTACATATTTTACTAACACACACTACGAATTAAACTAACATCTAGAGACATGGCAGTGCCCCCACCAACTAGCATGAATTTATTTATTTAATACAAAACATATACAATATAAAAATTTAAGAACTTTTTGTAAAAAAAAACCCTATCGCTTGGTATGTTTCGGGTACTTATAGTATTTTTTTTTACGTAGTATAGGTTTGCGTTTGACTATAGCCTGCCTGATGTTAAGCATTGCTGCAGCCTAGGGTGTAACACGCTTACCTAGAAGATACCTTTTAACTCTAGTATTTTAGTCCCCTGGATTGTAGTTCGGAGGAAACATTACTTAAAAACTTCTTTATGTACTTGAAAACTAATTCCTTATTCTGACATAGATAAATCATAGTCATTCTATCTTCATGCTAGTTCTACGGCCGCCTCTAATGAATTGATAGCGCGCCTGTATAGACCGTTTCACGAAAGAGTTCCGTCAGTTAAGGCGCCATAACCGCATGATTATATCATCTTATAACTATAAAATGTTAGTTCCAAACTTTTCCGTGGGACTTATTTCGTGAAACAGTCTATAAACAGGGCCACATGGCACAGATTAAAATAACAGTTATTATGTAAACATTTACAACCGTTTTATTGTAATGTACTGACATAGCACGCAAAATAATACGGATATAATTGGAACTAAAAAGTTCTGACGGAAACATTTTCTGGAAGGTCAGGAGTGCTGCTATCAGAAGTGTATAGAGGTATTTTGTGGGTTTTAGGTGCCATGCTAATATTATAGTGAATATGGCCATGATACAAGCTATTGTTTAATTTCTCCAGTCTGTTTTTTCTGTAGTAAAAATTTTGATTCTTTATGTTTATACATTTTTAACTAAGAAATTTGGTTTTGGACTTGACTACAGTTTGCCTGATGGTAAGCTGAAGCTGTGACAATAAGGACCAATTATCATCAGGAATTACTTATTTATTGATAGATATATTTATTATGGTAGACTACCAGTCTAATCTACTATTTCTATTGAAAGCATGTAAAGTCAAGCTGATGTCTTAATTTACTTTTACAGCTCGGTCTTTGGGTAAGATTATAGAAATAAAAACAACAATACACTCAGTAACTTTATTACATACTAGTGGACGACCGCGGCTTCGCTCCCATTATTCCAGGATAAAAAAGTAGCCTGTGACATAACACTCCTAAGACCTTATATGTACTACCTACATACCAAAAATCATGATGATCTGTTCAGCCGTTTTATGCTTAGTGTGCGTTTCAATAAACAGAGACACAAATTAAAACACAGAGATAAAAATTCTATAAATTTTTGGGACGTGACGTTATCTCCACACATTTTTTTGAATATCTGTGTGTGTGTGTGTGTGTTATATAAGGTTCAAACTTTCGACCCTCTTCAGCTTTATTATATGTATGCGTTTAAAATCACTGCAAATGTACATTTGTTTAAAATCACTGCAAATGGTAGTCGGTAGTGAGTTATAAATAGATGACCTTGAGTATTTTTTATGTTAGACACAGGATTTGGCGTAGATAACATGGTAGTTAGTATGAAAAGTTTTCATATATTATGGTATTGTTTGGTTGGAAATGTCCGCGTTGTTTAGATAAAATTGTAAATGAAATAGAAAATAAACTAAATTCTTTCTTATCAGGCACCAACCTACTTCCAACAAAAAAAAGGCAACCTACTTCGAAAAAGGAGTTGAACTTCTCCAATTCTTCTTAATGTTGTTTTGTTTTTTGTAATTTCAGAGCATGGATTGACTTACACAGAAGGACGCATCATATTATTTGTCCCGCTTTCAAAGAGCTACAGATCATTGTAAATTTTGCTATGGAAGTAATATAGGGTTCTGGGAGTGACACAGCTTACTTTTTATCCCAAATCAAAGCGGGCGAAGCGCCAGAATATCGCGAATACTAGCTTGTTTTCTCGAGTAAAGCCATCTCTATCGGCTTACCGACATTTATCTTCCTGATGCTTCGATCAAATCCTGATGGGTCACCCATCCAGGAATCGACCGCGGCGGCAGTTAGTGGAATTCACAAATGAATACCGCTTAGCCTTCGACGGGTCTGTAGCCTTTGATAAAGTCGGTATTAGTATTAATAGTGTACAAAATACCAATACAATACTATATTAATAATGTGGATCGATAAGCTACGTCGCCGTCCCATTTGTGAATAATGATAACTATATTTTTCCTCCTCATTTTTGTTATGGATCTATCCTGTTGTGTTATACCTATGTACCTATACCCTATATACACGTTTGCCAAACATACGTTCAATAACAAGAGAGTGGACTGGGCATTACACCTTGTCTAAAATAAATAAATATTCCGGGACATTTCACACATCGCCATCTAGCCCCACACTAAGCAAACGCTTGTGTCGTGGGTACTAGATAACGGATATAATACTTATATACTTTCAAAATAGGATGATGTGGAACTCCTTGCCCGAATCTCTATTCCCCTTGAACTATAATTTGTCGGTCTTCAAGTCGAGAGTAAACCGGTTTCTTCTAGGCAAGCGCGCTAGATCGTAGATTATAACGTTGCTTAACATCAGGCAAGTTGTAGTCAAGCGTGAGCCTATATCATGTAAAAAAAAAACTTGGGCGCTGTCTTTGTAGCCTGTTATCAACCACTGTTGAATGTAAACTTCTCTTCTAAAACGCATCGATATTTTTTTTGCAACTTTTATGAAAAATAGATGCGCCGTGTGAAATGTTCGAGATATTTATTAAATTATTCATTTGAATGACTGCCATTTCATTCAAAAATATGCGTATCCCAATCTTGTAGTCGGGAGAGCTGGTTGGCAGAAGTTTATTTGCCAGTCGTGTAGACGAGTTATGTATTATGTAATCGTTTGTTAAGAACTATTGGGTTGAAGGTACCTATATTGGCTCGCGATCAGAAGATTTCAGTAGGTTTTAGATTATTATAAGTCTAAATGCCTATTGATCTACCAGTCTCTGGCACAAAAAGGCAATGAAATAATTAACGGATCTCAATGCGCATACAAAAATCAATGGATAAACTACTGGACAGATTTTCATAATTCCTCATAGATTTCCTACAATCCAGGGGTCTTCAAATCTAGAGTTAATAGGTATCTCCTAGGTAAGCGTGTTACACCTAAGGCTGCAGTACTTTAAAAATAAGTGTTGTGTATTTAGCTAGTACATACATTCACTACTACTTCTTACTTAATACCTATGTTCTCAAACAAAACAAGACATACCCAAGTATATATTATATTTATATATGTAACTTACTATAAAACATATAAGTAACGAGATAGCCTGTATCTTCTGTGCACTGATAACTTCGAATGTGCGAGCGTTGACTCATTCTTGTTGTACAACATTATACTTGTGTTTTATTATGGGCCTTGAAGTTAGCGGGTAGCGGAGCGAGTTACGTTTGCAATGAGCGATTTTCCGGTATCAAGTTGATTTTAGTACCTTTTCTCGCTAAGAGATGGCGCTGCTAAATGTAAGCTTAGCAGGTTATGAATAGTGATAATGTCATAAAAAAAAATTGGGGCTCTCTACGTTGCTCGCTAGATGCAGCTAAAAATATAAACCTAGCCTACTAACTACAGTAATGTTGTCAGTAATTGTGTTTGTCAGTATTCGGCCTCTTCTTAAATGGAAGCTCGGTTACTTTAAAAAAACATCGGTTTATATTATAGCTTTTACAATTGAAAGAAAGCTTTTATGTGTGAAATTTAACACCCCTTTTTCGGGTGGAAAAGAGACATGTGTGCTTTATGAAAAGTAGTGTAATCGCTCATTTCAATCGTTATTTTCGTGGCCGCACTGCTTCTTGTTTTATATCATCTTTTTACGAGTGGATAAAAGCCAGCCCGGATATAAAGCACGCCAATTATAAAAGCTTTATCTTTTCCTAACATTTACACAGATTTTAGGGTTCTTTCATACTCGTATGTGTTTTACTCTTTTCAAACCACTCTACCACTCTTGCATTCTGCTACGCTTTCTTTGTATGACAACCTGTACAAGAATACAATTGTGCTTATAATTATTTATTTGATTAATAGGCGAGCAGCAAATTGCTGATGTGCTCATGTCACACTGTGTCAAGATTATTTTGTATAGTCCACACCACACAAAGTTCATAATTATACATGTCACTGGTGCAATGGTCACAAGTTAACAATTTTTTTTTTGTTTTCTGTAACCAGCCGTCTAGCCGGTAATTAGAAACATAAATATTCATAATTATAAACTGATTTTGTTGTTTGAAACCGGTAAGGAGCAGTCGCAGCGGAAAAACACTACACAGTTCTGCAGAGATTTTCCAATGTTCACTAGCATATTTTTACACTGGACAGTGAGATATCTGACCACCAGGTCACATGAAGCGACACTATGGTAATTTTGGCATAAGCATAACCGAACTGGATTAAAACTGAAGTTCGGACACGCCTAAACGACTGCACTAATTACTAAGACTTACTAAGTGGTATGCTGTAATGTTACGAGATTTGCACAGGATCATCATCATCATCAACCTCTTGGGAACCCATTGCATGGTATTTTTTTTTTTTTGCCCTGGGAAATCTTTATAGATTACCGACCATGAATGGGCTGAATGGTATAGACCCAGCAGTGGGATCACAATGGCTGTGGTATATGATGATGATGTTGTTACGTTGCCGACTGGTAAACATGCTCTCAGCTTAACTCTTGATAGAATAGGGAGGCCATATGGCTTTTCGGATGCCGTTGACATGTAGTGTCCTTTAAAACTTGGTGTATGCAGAATTTGCACTTTGCCCGTATGATATTTTGTATTATCGATAGACGGTGTTGTATGGAGTCTCTAGTCTAGTCATATAAGTAATGCAATTGATAACTGCAAATAAACGATAAATTTGCTTAAATTTTTTGTTATTAATTAATCTTCTTAAAAAATCTAAATCTTCTATATATATAAAACTCAAAGGTGACTGACTGACTGACATAGTGATCTATCAAAGCACAGCCCAAACCACTGGACGGATCGGGCTGAAATTTGGAATGAAGGTAGATGTTATGACGTAGGCATCCACTAAGAAAGGATTTTTGGAAATGCCACTTTTGGAGGGGTGAAATAGGGGATGCAACTTTTACTTCTTAATGCGAGCGAAGCCGCGAGCACCCACTAGTAATATATAAAACTCTAAGGTGACTGACTGACATAGTGATCTATCAAAGCACAGCCCAAACCACTGGACGGATCCGGCTGAAATTTGGCATGCAGGTAGATGTTATGACGAAGGCATCCGCTAAGAAAGTATATATTATAGGAATTATGCCACTTTTGAAGGGGTGATATAGGGGATGTAAGTTTTACTTCTTAATGCGAGTGAAGCCGCGAGCACCCACTAGTAATATATAAAACTCTAAGGTGACTGACTGACATAGTGATCTATCAAAGCACAGCCCAAACCACTGGACGGATCCGGCTGAAATTTGGCATGCAGGTAGATGTTATGACGAAGGCATCCGCTAAGAAAGGATTATAGGAATTATGCCACTTTTGAAGGGGTGATATAGGGGATGCAAGTTTTACTTCTTAATGCGAGTGAAGCCGCGAGCACCCGCTAGTAATATATATGAGCGTTATTATGGTTCTAAATAAATTCCTTAACATTCTTACAACATTGTAGTACCTAGGTGAACTCAAATACATTATTTCCTACAGAACCACATTGCTCTAGGAATGAAACAATAAAATTAGAGAAATTCCGTTTACTTCACAATATTCGCCGTGTGTACTTGTTTTCTTTACGACGCACGTTCCACAGATTATAGCATAGTTACTATGGCGCTAGTATAATCTGGTACTGATGATTAACTGTAGCTCGTAGACAATGTAAAGTAGACTCCTAATTATGTTGTATTTCTTCTAGGTAAAAAGAGTGTTTAAAAAATACTGAACGTATGTTTTTTTTACTTTTGTTTACTTCATGTTAGAATAAATAATACTAAATTATATTCAAACCGCACGAAGAGCCTCTGATATGGTTCAACGGGTGTAGAAATATATGGAACAAAAGGGTCCTACTATCAACGTGTTACCCAACCCACCGAAATGAAAGATGTGAATGACACTCTACAACATTTTGCCACGGTAGCCCATTCAAGAACTAACCGCGACAGAAGTTGCTTTAACTTACTTTACTTGCTACTTAAAAGTACGTACACTAATCGAAAACGTAATGTAATCGCCACTCCTTGGGCCAAGCTCACGAACCCCGGTACAGTACGTAGATGATTTGCCATTCCTGTGCTTACTTCCCACTTTAATGTATTTTTTTTTAATTTTCAAAATATTCTTGTTTCATTCCTAAAACACATGCAAAGTAGCTAAGCTAGCGTACATTATATTCCTAGCAAAGTACAACTTGAGATTATTTATTATAGGCTATTTTACGAGCATTATACAAGACTTGTGGGTGCTCGCGGCTTCGCTCGCATTAAGAAGTAAAACTCGCAAAAATCCTTTCTTAGCGGATGCTTACGTCATATCATCTTCCTTCATTCAAAATTTCAGCCCAATCCGTCTAGTGGTTTGGGCTGTGCTTTGATAAATCACTATATCAGTCAGTCAGTCACCTTTGAGTTTTATACTAACTTAACGCGGGCGGGTACTAAATAATAATTAAAAACAAACTTCAACTTCTCTTACATTATTTTATTAAAAAATAAGGTACAAAAGGACTTTACAATCATTAAAAATAATACAATAAATATGATAGAATAAGTAATTATTACTGGCAGTGTTTAGTAATGAGTATTAAAGTACGATAAATTAACATAAATAGGTAGGTATGTTATATTAATAAATAATATAAAAGTACATAATTCAAACTTATTCGTAGAAACAATAAGATATACTATGATAGTTGATGTGGTCATAATAAAATAGGTATTGAAATTATAATGATGTAAATAAATAAATAAATATTCCGGGACATTGCACAGAGCGCCATCTAGCCCCACACTAAGCAAACGCTTGTGTCGTGAGTACTAGATAACGGATATAATACTTATATACTTTTCTTTTGTAAATACATACTTATTATACATACAAACGACCAGACTCAACACAAGTAATTATAAATTTTGAATTTCATAAATACTTGTGTCAAGCGGGAATCGAACCCGCAACCCCTAGATTAGAAGGCAGAGCCACTACCAACTAAGCTAACAGGCCAGTCAATGATGATAAGATAACATTTATTATTTAAGTACTATTTTGGTAACAATATGGTAACTGACGTACTTTATTTCTCTTACTTAAGTACCATAATTAATTACCTTATTATAAGAACATCACAAATATTATTCAGAACTTAATTATATTTTGTTTTTGTTTTTAATTATATATATTTATTATATATAATGAGCTGTTTATAAAACATGATGTCGTCGTTTGTAATCCGTAGTTTGTGTTCGGGACACGTTCGCGCGGAATATTGCATAGTAGCTAATTGGATGATGAGATATTTGACAGAGGTCACAGGCACAATTTAAAATTGTTAAAAGTGTATTTTTATTGCTTAGCTAAGCAGAGTAAGGTTGTACGCGATTAGAAAAGTTATGCAACTGTTACGTTGACGTTACTCCTTGGATGGGTGACCGAAAAGTGGAAAACATCAAAATTATATTTTTAGGCACTATTAGTATATACATACTTACCTACAGTAGTTGTTTACCAGTCCCAAAATTTACTTAATTTTTTTTTTACTAGCTCAACTTTTTATAAAGATTTTATTATTAAAGATTATTTCTATATTAAACCAATATAACTATTAGTGGGGATTTTTGCCCGGCAATAGACATAATATACTGACCGCATTGGAATTACCAATCATTAATGTAAAGAATCTATCCCGAAAGATAAATATTTTCTATTCCTATTCAAATTATTGAGAAATAAAAATCCCGATCTAATTCTGTGACAAGATGACATGTTTAAATAATAAATCCGCCTGACAAAGTTTTTAGGGTAGCTTATTTCCAATGGCAGGTGGGACTAAATATTGATTTTGTGCTACGCATAATTCATACCATGGAAACGTAACTGAGTTGAAAAAATAATTCCACGAAATATTCAACTGCTGCCGGTTGAGTTGATGGACGGGGCTGTATGAATATGAATGTGCGACCAAGTATTCGGCTGATTCCGGCATCGTAACCAATCACGAACAAGTTTTGTGTGGAAAAAGTGGTGTGTGGGAAAAAGATGAAGGAAGTATTTTCAATACGACATTTGTAAGGAGTTACAATTTCTAATTCTAAAGAGGGAGGCGATAAGGCCTACGGACACGTATACGTACGGATAGACGGACAATACGGACATCCCGCTTGGGCGGTATTGTGAGTTGCACTTCCATAGTATCAGTTATTGGTAGATTTTACATCACTTTTCCAGGGTTTCAGAGACACCATGCGACGGTCAAATAGAATGGTTGATGAGACAGCTTCTGACGTGATTCCCCGTTCGGGAAATGTCGGAAATTTTTGACGTTTTACTTGCACGAAACGTCTTGTTTTGGGGACGAAGTTTGAGGCACTTTAAAAGATTTGTTGAGATTTTTTGAGACGTTTAGATCGATTCATTTATTGGAAAGAAAGAATAATAGTTAATAATAAATAATAGTTGCAAGCTGCATTAAATTGTAAACAAATTGATCCCCTGGAAGATCCTGCCTTCTACAACACAGTTAACACTACAGTAGAAGGCAGAGCAACACTATATTGTATCCCATTTATCTGTTTACAAATAAAAATCTTTTATCTTATCTTTTATTAATATTTAATATCAGGCGGGTTATAATCAAACGCAAGCCTGTACCTACCGCGTAAAACATACTTTGTTTTTCGTGTTACATTGTATACTTACAATTAACACATGATAAAAAAACCTCCGTGGAAGGACCTGGGCGCACACCGCCATGTATCTGCCCAACTCCCCTAACGAATTAATTCTGCGGGGGAGTCACGACCCTCAGTCATGAGGAAATCCGACACAAAAAGAGCGAGAGAGAGGGAGAGAGAGAGAGAGAGAGAGAGAGAGAGAGAGAGAGAGGAACCTCAAATAAAATTGTTGATTTTCATCCTGGCTACTGTAACCTTATCTGTAGGCATTCTGGGTATATTCCGAAATATACATGTTCAAATCCTGCCGAACGAGATTATTTTTGCTCGTTTTCAAACTATTTGAAATATAACAAGTCTCTATTTTCCCACTTAAAATTCAAGTCACGACCCAGACAAATGGGTCAAGGGTACCGGGACATTTATAATGTAATCCTCTAATTTACAAACGGAGAGGGTCCTGTAGGAACTGGCTGAGCCCCATCAGCATAATGAAAAGTTAATTGCGTTTATAAACCTCAAGTCTTATTTAAATGTTTAAAATGTTAACACTTGGAGACTTGGACTTGGACACTTGTTGGCCTTTTTGTCTGTATTGACTTTAACCTTTTTATACAGGATTAAAAAATAAAAAAAGTAAAATTATGTCTTTTTTTCAAACTAAAGTTTACTGAGATATTGTAATTTGTATACCTATTTTAGTTGTAATTCAGTGTATTTAGTTAAGTAACTACAATAATGGAAGTAATCAAACGCAAAGTTTGAAAAGAAATGGTATATTAGTTAGCGTAAAAAGGCTTTTTCGCTATCATTTTTCCAAGATATAACTGTTTGACATGTTATTGATTTATGTGCTGATTTCAGTTCTACTCACTTAATTTCTAACTCATATCGTAGACCGTACGTCCCGGTGAATTTTCATTACATAAAATTAATTATCTCACAAGGAAATTCATTAAAAGTGAAGACATCATTGATTCAGGTACCGCCGTCCATTCACAAAACTCGTAGGATTTCTTTCATGGGACGTTTACAGTCAAAGAACAAAGCGAAGCTAAGAGCTCTCTAGAATTTCAAACGGGTACATTTCACAGTTTTCTGGTTAAATAAACAATGCATTATAAAGTTGGGTATACATGTGTAGTTTTTTGCTTGTCAGTAAGGCTAATTCTTGGTTAACTCCATGCCTTTTCTGATAAAATTTGAAGAATATGAAAGAAAGAAGGAAATATTTATTGAAATCATATAATTTACATACATTACAAATAAATAAATAATTTGATGCATTATTCAACACTATGATATCTTGACATGATTTTTATGTATGTATGTCATATGACACACGAGCTTGTCAGTAAAAATAACCCATATTGACATCAATTTGTTTTGAATAATTACAGCCATACTCGTAAATACCTGTAAAATTCCAACGGTTTTGAAAGAAAGAAAGAAAAAATAATTTTTACACGTTGCAGTCAGTCATTTTATTATTTTGACCAACACACAGCGACGCTGTGGCTAATAGTGGAGTATACCTGTAATTAATGGGAATTATTATCTATTTCAGGAAAGGACACAAACAACTCATAAGAAAGTTGAAGCTTTTTGCGAATTCTTTACTAAAGAAAGATTTTTCATAAACAAAATACACAGACCACCAGCTGTGTCCATTGTCTTCAGAAAATGATGTCGTAAAAGCACAAACGACTTTAAGTCAGATTTCGAGAAATCGGATAGCGTTAGATTACCGTTTAGCTAATATTGCTGTAGGTTTGTTGTTATACTTATTATTGTGTATTAGTTTACAATTTGAAATTGTTGAACATTCCAAAATATAGTTTTAGAAAAGTTAGGTACTATTCAGGCAGTTTGATGCCAAAGATATTGGCAAACGTGTGTTAACATATTAACAGGGTTGAAGACCTACACATGTTTATGTATACGTTTTTACGTTTGATGAGTTCACTTTTGACTACACCTGATGTAAAGCATTACTGCAGCCAAGGGTGGATGCGGATACATATATGATTTGTGTAGGTACCTATAACTCTAATAAAATAAAAAAACAAGGGAAGAAAAACTAAACATACTACTTCTAACTACTACAAAAAAGGGGCACTTAGAAAATCTTTAGAAAAGCCTAAAGGTAATCTAAGTGCTCCAGCCCACTACCAGAGGGCAGCGTGCCCAGCATACTGGCCGCATTACCACGCTGGATGGCAATGCTGATACGTTGAGCCAGAAAAAGGCCAGCATTATGGTCATGCGTCTCGTCATAACTCTAGATTTGAAGATTAGAGAGATCTAGAAAAGAAGAGAGACTCCTGCATTGTAGTTCACAGGAAACACAGCCTCCGGTATACTATTCCACAGATATTTTTTATAACTTTTCTGCCGAAAACACATTTTTTCCAACCACTTGTAGTCCCAGCATTAGAACAAGGTCCCAGCAGCCATCATTCATCTGAAACAGAAAAATAAACATGCATAGCTAACAATATCCCGACCAGTTCATAGCTCGCTTCCAGTTAGAAACATTGTGGCAATTAGTGCAGTGATTATTGCTCTAATCTGTGTTAACGAGGGTGCGAAGTTGGGAAGAAATAATTAAGATATTATGTTCATAGGTTTTTTATAGTATTTCCTTGATGGGATCGCATAGTTTTGCTAAATGAAATTAGAAGTCTCGCCGCGTGGTTACTTTTTTGTGTTCTTATTGTGTTTTCAGTGTTTATTAAAGTTGTTTAAAAGTTAATAGTGGAATGAACCAATCAAACAGGACGCTAGAAAATCAATTTCTTCTAGACAAAACTTACTTTCTTTGCTTGATTACAACTTCATCCAAAACATATTAAATCAAACAAGAGTTTACTGAAAAAAAAAATTTTAAAACATTGTATGTACCTACTTACATAAAACAAATACTTTGTTACTTTCGATGGTCAAGTAATGTAGGTATTAGAATGGAAGGACATTCCAAAATCAGTAACTTTTTATAGTCAGTTTATAAATATAAATTACTTTCATCATAAAATATTTTTGCACGGATTGTTTGAAAATTCCCGCCAAGCCACAAAATTCAAGTGTCTAATTTTCAGTCCCAAACATTTTTAGAAGAATTTCCGAGAAAAGTGGAAAGTAATCGGTCGGAATTGTTAAAGAAATTTCAAACTTCTAGGAATGTTTGCAAAATTGTGGTAAACGAGTGCTTTTCAAGTATTATTCTTATGTAGGTAATATTTTACCAAGAATTTGATGGTCTAGGCCGAGTATAATTATGTTTAAGTATACCTAAACCTAATCAATTATATTCGTTAAACTTGTTTAAGTGCTCTATGACATCATATGCATATAGCCTATAAAGTACTATATATTAAAACTGTACTGTGTACTGTATATTAAAAATAAATGCTACACAAGTTGAGCGCTGTGTATGTATGTACCTACGAAATTGTACATTATATAGGTATAATAGATAAAGAATTAAAAACCAAAAGCAATGAAAGTCATCAGACCATATTGTGCTTCTCTGATATTTTTTTGACTCATCTTACGCTTATAGTAGTACCTACAGCTTTGCTATGTTCTTGCCGCCTTTCGTTACAAAATAACAAAATTTAAAAGTTTGTGGCATATGTATTCTATTTTCAAAAATACCCTCCTTACGCCTGGGTACACCAAAAAGCGTGTCACCTCACTCCACAGGGTTCCCAGGTTGCCATACACAAATACACTATCTACATAGAAGAGCAATGGACTGGTCTCATGGTTCCATTTTGTAGGCACTAGGAGCAATCTCAATATCAAACCAATTCTGATATGTATGTATTGTATAACGACTTACTTCACTATTTTGTAAGCGGACGACTCACTAAATCTCATTCATACAAACTGAGAGTGAATCACACTTCTACTTATTTATTTATTTATTTAACTTACAAGTTGTCCAACGGATACAGACACACAATAGCAAATAATAATATAAACAAAAATCCAATTAAAGGACAACACGGGTAACAACACAATATACATACATAAAACTATGAACACAAAAAACACTACACCTACATCAACAATACAAATACTCACAAACCTACACCTAACTTACTTAAAACAGAATAAAACTATACAATTTCATACTTACTAACAATAACACACAAATCAAAGAAAGAACTCGCTGCTCAGGCGCCGCCTCAACGAAGCCAAGCTAGACCCGAATGGATCCAGCCCCAACCGTTTGTCAGCAGCATTGTAACTCACACTTCTACTTCGGTAACAGTCTTCTGATAGTGCTAATTTATATATTTATAGACTTCTATAAATATTTTATCCATTAGATCAGTACGTATGCATGTGAAATTTTGAAATTTGTCTAAAATTTCAGTACGATGTTCTATATGATAAATAGGCTTCTTAACACGTGAACGTCCGCGGATTTCTTTAAAACTGTTAGTGAATATGTATGAGATTAAATATATCTCTGCGTAGAGTAACATTCAAATATAAACAAAACTAGCTAAGTAGTTTTTAATTTTTTTTTTCAAGAAATCTGTTAATTGATTGCATGAATAATGCTATGTGTGCTAGAGGAGACAATACGAAAATAACGAATGCGTGAGTGAAATAGTAGCGAAAGACATTTTGTGCTACCACACAGTGTAACAGGAGGGAAGAAGAAGGCAAGGCCAGTCCATTGCCACATGGATGAAACACATCCCCTGTTATATTTACCGCGGCCTTAATGCCTGATTACCTACCTCTCGTATCGATTGGCTTATCTGGCCAGCTCGTGGCTAGTTCAAGATAATATTTGTCCCCTAATGCCCGTGTCCAGATCATGTGAAAGTTTGTGAATATTGCGCTGTGGTAGTGTGTTTAAATTTGTATTGAAAAATCTGCGATGAGGCCATGAATTCCCTGTCCGTTGATTTTGTTATCCAACATTGCAAAAAGTTCGAAAAGTGCGAAGGAGCTTTTACTAGCGACTGTAAAGTTTAAAGTGTTTGCTTGCAAAGCGTTTGGAGCTTTGTTTCAATGTCTGAACGGTTTTGGTGTAGGTACACTTAAGATATTCGTTTTGAAAAAAGTATCTAAGTACTACAATATAAAAGTGATTCGGGTTTTCTGGCGTATCTAACTTTATAATATAGAAGTTCCCCAAACAATTATATTCTACACTTTCCACACTAGCTAATTCAAAAGTTATGTATTAAAATACCAAAAGAACCATTCAAGAACGGACATTGCCATTCTAGACTTCAGTCCAGCTCCGCTCAGATGCTAAGCACTAAAAGACAACGCTGTACTCGTAAAAGCTCCAAAACTGACATTCGAAAACCGACTTTACCTTCCTAGACTTTAGTTTCAAAATAGCTCAACACATTCAGATGCTAATCACTAAAAGACTATGCTACCCCGTGGTTTGCATACCTGTATAAATTACAACGCAGTAAAAGCTCCAAAACTGACATTCGAAAACCGACTTTATCTTCCTAGACTTTAGCTCCAAATTAGCTCAACACATACAGATGCTAATCACTAACAGACTATGGTACCCCGTGGTGTTTGCTCTGGCCCTGGTGCTGAGCCTCTATCTAGTAGACCTGCGCCGGCTCTGGTATAAGTTCCTGCTGCACCTGTTCTATATATCGTGCGATCTCATGAAGCTGCTGATGAAACTGGTCGAGCTGTATTGAGGATGGAGATGTTTTTGACAGGTAAGTCGTTTTCGCACAATATATTTCATCCATTAGTGGGAAAAATGTGTCATGCATTTTTAGCCGCCTTTTATAAAAATCACGTTTAAAATGAACCAGGTAAGGTATATTATAATATAAAATTTTGCTGTGTTAAAAATACTATTGATCAGCAAATAACTATTTTTGGGAAAATAATCTACTAGCCAAAGAAGCGTAAGTAATTTAAGTTTATTAAAAGTTTTAGTTTATAAGTTAGGTATTAATTAGTTAAGTTTATATTTTTAATTAGTAAAATTTGTTTCGTAAGTTTTTATTAAATAAATACTTTCAAGAAGCGTATGATGCTGTCTTGTAGTGTGATATTTTGACTAAGAAACTTCTAAATTATGATGCCTACTATACCTGTGTTTTTTAGGTCAGGGAAAAGTAACTTCTTCTTTATCTAATTCTAACACTATTTGCAAGAAAAAGATGGATTCAGCCAGCATTAACTTCACAATTAATAGTCTGTCACACAATCATTCTTATCTGTTCTTATCAAGCTAATGCGCTATCTGTGAAAGCTTTTAGCTTATGTAAGTGTGCTTTAGTTATGAATATATGAATCAGTGATTTGGTCTACTCATGTATGTTATGTTAATAATTATGAAAGAAAACATAATCTAGCATAATATTCAATTTGTGTTATTTTGAATTAAATACTTGTTCCTCTCTGGAATAATGTAAGATGCACATATTAACTGTACGTAGGTACATTTTTTTGACATGGATTTGATTCTTTATTCACCTTGTGTCTTTTATGGCAAAGTAAGTCATTCTTTAGATCTAAGCGGCTTAGGTCCAAACAACGACTTAGGAGCATTGAGACTCATAATATCTCGGTAAGTATGGACTTTAGACATATCGTTCAAACGTCGAGATAACATTCGCTGATGCTGTACAGAGTGTTTATTTGTCGGCCTTACCATATCTAAAGACCTCTATCCGGTCTACTTTTTAACACGCTTTTTTTAGTTTGGCCTTCCATTTTTAGATGGCAAAACAATATAATTTGACACGGTTGACCTGATCTGATGAAGAACAAGACAGAGACATGGTGGGTTCTGGAACACCTTAAATTCGATAAGATAAGTATGTTGTTTGAATTCGGTCAAGGAGCAGTCGCAGCGGAAAAAACACTATATATTTCAAATTCAAATTTATTCAGTTAGTGAAAACTAGGTACATAAGATCTTAAAGTATAATAATAACTAAAATAGTTCCACTAGTTCCTACCCTATGGGGGTTTACTAACATTTCCTATATATCTATTACATAACATTTGACAAGTTATTTAACTAAATTATTCATTCATTTACACCGTAAATTCGGATAAAACAGATAAACAGATAAACATTTTTATTCATAATTTGTTAGAATTACATGTCATTACTTACATTTCAATTTGTCTTTATACAAAATAATAAAAGATTGTAGTTTTGGCTGATGATGTAGCAGATCGACAATTCGAAAAGCGAGATCTAATCTGTTTATTTATATGTGATTCTCAAGCATATGACTTCACAAAATTCACTTTCGAGTGTGCACATTTAGGCGTTCATTCGGTGTAATGTTAGGTCTAAAGGTCAGATCCAATAAGACGGTCTTAGACTAAACCTTACTTATTGAGCTGGATAAAGATTGCGCAGAAACTGTGTCATAAAGAGCGGAAGCGCTCTTTTATATCTTTCCTTTGGTTTCCTACGTAACTATATTATAACCTTTGACATGTTTAGATATCAAATTAACAATAAATTATTATATTATCTATCTCTCAGTCTAATGTTGAGTCTATTAGTCTATGAATAACACTAACATACGTGATAAAATAGTAGCATTTTCGTAGCTACTAGTCTTTTTGATAGACCGACTTAGCTAATTCTTTTTCTTATCGAATGAGAGTGGCCAACTCTGGTATCGAGAGTTTTCAAACCTTAACGACTGCCGTACTAGACAAACAGCCGGGACCTACAATTTAACGTGTCCTCCGACCCACGGAAGCTAGCTAATTAATATATCTGCTTAGTTGTAAAATAATCTCAATATATTTACAAGAGAGTAAGGTGGAAATTTAGTCACAATTTGCTTACTTTTTTGACATTTCCTTCCTTTTCCGACAGGGAAGTATGTCTGCTATATTTTTAACTTAATTTGTTTTCCTCGTCCCTTGGAATTTACATAATTTTACTCTCTCGTTCTCATGAATATACCTATTTATAACTTCGCAAATATTTCCTGTCGTTGGCTTAGCTAAAGTGCCATCATCTCGGCCTAAATTAAATACACGGTCATCGCAATATAATGCGCCGATTATAATAATTATATCACCACTAGTATGAGTTCTGTTGCATTAATAAACACCCCTAGTATTTTTTTATTATCTTCCATGCACAACACCGACAAGTTACAGTTATATCATATGTAAGATCATTTCCATTAACAGATACAATCAAATTTATAACCTTTGCGAGGTTTAAATATATATTTTATCTTTTTGCTAAATCTTTGGTTAAATAAGATTTACCCTTTCCTGAACCCGCCTGGCTATATACCACCCTCAAATGTAAAGTGTGTCCCGGCACCTTCTTTTGAGAGCCAGTATCATTCAAGCACAGCCCAACACGATTTGCTTCGCGGAGCATTTCGTTATATCAATCACATACCATTTATGTTGTTCAAGCTGTGTACACTTATCTTAGAAATTTGTTTTGGATCAAAACCAGTTTTGAATGTATACTTAGCTTATTGGGGAGCACATTCTGTTTTGTGTACCATTATAAAATAAATAAATTAGTGTTTAAATTGTAGTATTCAGTATACATTTGTACAGTAGCAAAACATGAACTTAACTATTTTACAGTTTAGACATGCACCCTGTACATAGGTACTGTGGCTAATAGTATGTATGTATTTGTACAATAATTCCATACTTTCACTTAAAAACAAGTGCCCTAAGTCTATGAGGGTTGATATGCTCCATCTTAGGCTACAGTATCGCTTATGCGAGCGTCGCTTCAAGTGGCCAAATAACTGATTTCCAAAAAAACTTTGTCTTGGAATCTATTGTTAATAAAATGTGTCACTGACGACGTTGTCGTTTGTTGCAGGTGTCGTTTTATGGTGGGGCTAAGCAGCGAGCATGGGGGACAGCTTCTTGCATCTGGGGGACATCGTCTCCCTGTATGCGGAGGGATCTGTCGCAGGATTCCTCAGTACCTTAGGGTGAGTACCTTGTTTCAGGATATGATCATATGTAGTTTAAATTATTTTGCATCGCCCGTAGCTTAGCTAGAGGAGGCAATCGCATGCGATTACCAATGTTAAGCAACCGTCGACGCGTTCAGTACTTAGAAGGGTGACCGGAAACTATCATTCCATTTTAGACGCTTTTGTTGGACCGATGACACGTTAAATTTTTAATCTAGTCTGTTTGTCATGGTGCGGCTTGATAAACTCTCAACAGAGTAGAGGTGGCCTCTCTCATTTGTTGAGTAATATATAAATAAGTTACCTTTATGTAAGATACTATGACTTATGCCCAGCAGTGGGCGCTTATGGGCTGATGATGATGGTTATTATGATTTTAGAGAGATGGTAATCCGTTGGACCCCTCTTTGGAAGAGGAGTATCAATCAAAAATCAATCAGACTTAAGTAAGTTGTAGTATTTATACTGCAGTGCCATACTCATTGTACCCCAAATACATTAAACAAATCAGATCCGGCAAGCCAAATCTCTTTCAGTTTTTCAGGGTTTGGTATATAATTACTATTTATCCATGGTATGATTTGCTATCCTATATTTAATTGATTGATATATTTATGCTTTTGTATGTGACAATGCATTTATTTGCTTACATTGTTAGTTGTTTTTTTTGTGCTTTCCTAGCAATAATTTAGTGTTTGGTATGTTTGTTTGTTAAGGTATCTGTTATGTTGTTGTTTGTACGCCACTGACTTTTACATGTTTCTTTCCTAGCTATCTTTACTAAGGTTGCCTGGAAGAGATCGCTCTACGCGATAAGGCCGCCCAATGTACCTAGGTTAAGTAATTTTACTGTAAATTGTTTTTGTATTTTGTGTTCTGGTGTACAATAAAGCTATATTGATTGATTGTTTGATTGATCTAATGAAACTATTCATGAAACAAAACTGTCTAAAGAATTGATAACCTGATTTGAAGTCGGTTTTAAAAATAACGACACTAACCTGTACATAAAACAATACTTTTCATCGCTGATCTGCGAAATATAAAACTAGTTGTAAAACAATGCTAAGCACCTTGACCCGGTTTCCACTACAGTTTCATTCCGGCCCGCGGCGCGGGCGTAAACCTCGAAGAAAAGCTGTAAAGTAAAGCTCCGGAAAGTATGCAAATTTCTCTAGAGATCAGTACAGAGTTAGTTGAAAATTAGCTCAACGTATAATGTCTAGTACAAAACCTTTTTACAGGTTTAGTAGTGAGAGCTTAGACGTTTCACAAAATGATATCCCCGTAAGGAAGATTGTAAATATTATTAGGTTACTTAATATTCTTCTTCTTATCGAATGAGAGTGGCTAACTCTGGTGTCGAGAGTTTTCAAACCGCCCTAAGGGCCTCTGACATGGCTTAACGACTGCCGTACTAGACAAACTGCCGGGACCTACAATTTAACGTGTCATCCGACCCACGGTTAGTTAGTAAAAAAAGTGAATTAACAGCAATTACGTACATGTAAATATTCCTTTTATTTTGCTTGTGAAAAACAGAAAAAGCTTGTGTGAATTGGTATTTAAGATAAATTTAGTGGGTTCTAAAGAAATATTTCGATCACAGCGTGGCTTGCGCGGATTTCTAGCGACGTGGCTAAATACTTGACTACAAATTTAAAGAAAATATTTTTTCAATAAATTCGTTGGCATTTAAAGTAATCTTTCCATCCAATGGTTGCCTGGAAGAGATTGCTTTTAGCAATAAGGCCGCCACTTGTGGCACTAGTATACGTTTTTTTTGTAATTATTATCGTGTGTTGCTATAAAGAATTTTCTATTCTATTCTTTAACCCTGTATGTTAAGCTTTACCGGCTATCTCCAAGGCGGGGAAACCTGAACAATGGTAATTGTAGCTTTTTGTGCCGAGGGTTTTTATAATATCAGGTAATACTACTTGACCCGGGTGTTAACTCGGATCTATTACGAGAGTCGGAAAAGTAAGAAAAAGGTTCGGAGAGCTTTCGACTGGGCTTTAGATATAAAAAGTTGAATTACATTATACAATTTAAAAAAGAGTCGAATTCAATGCCCGTATAAAATATTTATTTATTAATATTAATTTAGTAATACCTTATTTATTTATTTACAGACACAAAAACAACTTACAAACTAAAACTTATAATAAAATACAAACTTAACATATATGATTTTTTTTTAAATTTATAAGTCTAACTATTTATGTTATAATATTATGTTTTCTTTATAAATGTATAGATCACATCAAATCACATGTTTTTCCTAACGTTCAAACGGTTGTCATTTCGGCATGGATATATGTATATTGGGCCCTGGATTAACACACATTCTTTCACACTTTTTATCCCGGAAGAACTCGGATGAACCCGCGCAATGTCGTTAGCAAAAAGTACAATTAAAAAAACTCTTTATCTTCAAAAAATAGCGTGCTTCTCATTTCATTCCAAGATTATATCCCTGCCAGATTGGTTGTGGAAGAGATCGCTCTTAGCGATAAGGCCGCCAATTAAGATGCTAATTTTAATTTAAAAAGGTATGTTTTTTGTATTGTTTTATATGTGGTGTTTTAATAAAGTATTTATCTATCTATTTATCTAACTCCAGGAAAAGCAGGCCTCGTTTATTTTACCTTGTTAACACGTGGCAACCCCGTCGAGTATTGTAATTCCCGCCAATAACCTTCAACGTGTTTCATGTTATAAAGAGCTGTTAGTATAATTAATACGAGACCCCTGGAGCTGGGAGGTCCTTTGAGACTCGTTTAGACTCCTGATACGAGGACGGGAGGAAGAAAAATAAGTTAGATTTTTTTAAATAAAGAGTGTATGTCTAAAGGAGTCAACCTAAGACGAGATATGCTCAGGATCGACGTAGATATCAACTACAAAGGGTGGCCTATACCCAGTTGTGAGATTCAAAGGGTTGTGGCGGATGATGTCTATAACCTGAGATACGCGGTTTTAATAGTTTTTACTTAATCTATGGCTTGTCTAATATAGCATTATAATTTCGACAGTTTTTCATTGGGATATGTTAGAAGCCTCAAGATTCTGTGCCTGAAGGCGAATCCAAAACTATTAACTGATTTCACGTTTATTCGTTCACGTTTTTCTCAAAACCAATGCTTATGACATGGAATAAGCTATACGTATTACTTATTCTACTATTAATAGGAAACCCCTTTTACTTTATTCAATATCGTTATAGGGGCTGTCAAACCCAGGTACTAAGCGGAAAGAGAACAATAAATAAGACTAAATACCAACTTTGGAATTGCACGATCTAATTCCGCCCGCCCCTTTTTACCAGCGGACGAGCAGAGGTACAGCAGGTCGTCACCGGTTTATGGTGGAAGTTCCCAAGACTCGCACTAAGCGTTTTGCTTCCACTTTTATAGTGCGAACTGCTAAATTGTGGAACTCTCGGCCTGACTCCCTGTTCCCCGCGGAATATAACCTTGCGATCTTCAAAGCGAGAGTGAATCGGTTCTTACTGGGTAAGCACGTTCCATCCTAGACCGTAATGATTGCTTACCATCAGGCAAATTACGGTCAAGAGCAAACCCATTTCTGGTAAAAAAGAACCAAGCAATAAACGTAGACGGACTGTATCAACTTGATTTCCGACATGACTATATTTTATGGCGGGTTACATAGGAAATCAACGGAAGACCAGCGCTGACTGTTCGCAGTCAGCACATGCTGAGTTGAGGCTGGCTTGTGACAGGAAATTGTGTATGTGCAAAATGTGTTTGTCTTACTTTCCTGAATGTATTCGTATGTAATTTCTTGTCACAAAATAAATAAATAATTAAATAAATTGAAGACCAAACTGAAAGAACATAGAAAAACTGTCCGTTTTCTGTAAGTTGTGGGCGCATGTCTTTTCAATACAAGTCATTACTCGATTTTTTGCCGTGGTATAGGTTTACGTTTGACAGACCTTGTGTTAAGCATTGCTGTTTATTTGCTGCACCCTATCTATTTTACTTGTGCCCTGATCCCTGCCAGATGGTTACCTGGAAGAGATCGATTTGAGCGTTAAGGTCGCCAATTAGGACACTAATCTTAAGTTTGTATGTTTCTTTGTGTTTTTTCCTGTTTTCGGTGTTTATAATAAAGTGTTTTCTATCTATCTAACTCTAGAATAGTAATCCAATATACTCTAGTAATCCAATCTGTCAGTTTACTGTCAGTGACGCACCCCCAGTGCATCAAATTTAATACAAATCGTTGCTTGGTATTTTACGCGCGTTTGACTACGCCCTTTATTTTATATTTTCTCTCTTCTATGTAATACAAACTCATTGATAAGACGGTTTATCACAGAATAAGTTGTAGTTTGTCAGTGGGTACTAAAGACGGTCCCTTCCGGGTCATTTCGTGTGACGATACTTCAATGTAGGGCGAGGCGTGTAAGGCCCTACTTGACTTATATAGTAAGCTCTGTGTATACTTATAGGTATATATAGTTGAATGTAGAGCATTACTAGGTTACTGGTATGTATATAAATTTACCAACATATGCGATTAAAAACTGTCCATATCTGTTGCAGTTTTGTGCGCAAAAGTTAAGCAACTTGCGACCACTTCAGTGTTATTTTGTAATTTTATCAACAAATGAGTTTTCATATCTTAAAAAGATTTTTCACGAAAACTACAAAAACAAACTATACTATAACCAAATATGACTATGATCCGTAGCTCTGTCATAGCGGAAAAGCAGAACAAACAAACCAACAAACACAATATAGCTTTTACACAAATGTATGATTTTGTGTGTTTCGATTGTATTTTAATTTACTGCTTGCCGGCCTATTTATCATACATATTCTTATTACTTTCATATAACCCTGAAAACCTTTTCAAGGCGGCAGGTGAGCCAATTCTTGGCCAATTAGGCTGCGAGGGTGAAGAGCGACGAAAAGGAAAAAGGTTCGTTACTCACTATAAAAATAAACTTGTGTCTGCCAGTCCATCTCCGAGTTTGTTAGGATTTAACTTATTGGGTTTGCGCTTGACCATAATTTGCCTGGTGGTAAGCATATATGTACATACATAATGATATTTTTTCCTAAGTATTTTGAATGACAAGCTTGGTAAAAACAAAAGATCAATCTGCAAAAAAAAAAATTTAAGTACTTGGAATGACAAAACAATCTAGTATTGTTGTAAATGATGAAAGAACTTTTGACCCATCCAACCAACTATAAATTACGCATTAACTGTTGCTTCACATTGATAATCACAAACAAATACATACCAGCTGAAACAAAAACACAATAACAAAGACACGATCCCATTTCTTTCACAGGCCCATTTCTAAAAAGTCCAACAAATAGCCGAATAATTTTCCCGCGCGGCGTCTCTCCACTGTGGGAACACCATACCTATTAGCTTATTCCTTGGGGGAGCGTGATTGATCGAGGTACATGTCACGCGAATTGCGAATGTAACGACATGATATAGATAAGATAACCAAAAGACTGCTAACTAATCTGCCTTCTAATCTAGGGTTGTGGGTTCGATTCCCGCATTACACAAGTAATTATGAATGTTAAAATCCATTATTACTTGTGTTGAGTCTGGTCGTTTCTATGTATAATAAATATGTATTTACAAAAATATAAATTTCATATCTGTTATCTAGTACCCACGACATAAGCGTTTGCTCAGTGTGGGGCTAGATGGCGCTGTGTATGATGTCCCGGAATATTTATTTATTTATACTTTCATCAACTGCATGCCTTTGCTAAGTATCAGTTTGACCGTTGGTAACAATTCGTTATCATCGGGTACCATTTTATAAGAAATAATTTTAGTAGTTTGGTAATTATTTTTGCAATCCCTTTTTGTTTCCCTGTTTCTTTTAGATGCGAACAACAAAGTTTTTTCCACTTCTTAAATGTCGTAAATCGTAAATTACAACATTAACATATGCGATGTTGATGTAATAATGTTTCACGCAGTAATGACGGGTCTATATTGTATGAAGTCATTGATCTGCGGCAAATTTTCAAGGGAAATGGTGTTACGTGAAGTCATATCTAGATGGGAGTTGTATTAGATGTGAAGAAATGATACGTTTGATTGAATCGGAGAGGTTTGATTTAAAAGCTTTTGATTGTGCTACTTTTACTAGCTTTTGTAGTAGTTCTTCCGAGTATTAGTTAAATTATTTTTATGGCCACTTTCATATGGAGAGCTATCAAACCGCCATTAAACCTGTGACATAGGAGAATGACAAACAATAATATCTAAAATAGCAAGATAGTCTGAAAGTGTACCTATACCACTTTCTGGTTACCATACTACTCGTGTCGATTTATTTATCAGTAAGTATCTATTTTTCGAGTAAGCATTTTTTTGTCATTTGATAGTAATTCTCCTGATGGTAAGCTATCTTGTAGTTTAGGATGGAGCATGCCTGGTAACCTAGTAAAAACTGATTTGTATAGTACTTAAATAAGTGTTATTTTTTACTTGGTTTGCTCACGTTTGACTACACCCCACCTGATAGTAAGCAAGGTTGACTTTAAAGTAGACTTTATATTGTTAGGACCTATAATACTGATTAAGTATATTATTAATAAAATGAACTTGAACTTGAGAAGAGCCTATACTCAGAAGTGGATGGACACAGGCTGATATGATGATGATGTTTCAAATTGAGAAAAAACTGATATTATTTGTAAATTTCACAAGGCAGTTTACCATTTAACACCCAACTTTATCATACCCTTTGTACCGAACTCCACAAATAAACCAAGAACAATTTCCGTTACATTACCTCACTAAGCCCAAGCATCTGGCAGTTAATTTCGACTAGATTGAATTCCTGAGTTGAGCTTAATTAAATCCTGCGAGGTTAGTGTAATAAGGCAGCTTGTTGGAGGATCTGAGTTATGTGACTGAAGGGTGGTGTGTTAGCCTGGCTGGTTTAATGCGAGAATTAACTATATCATACTCTTTATAAAGCATGCAAAGCATAAAAAGCGAGTATGGCTCAGCGGTTCCAGTGTCTGCTTTTCATCCAGACGCACCCTACACCAATTGCAAACTGAAAACGCTTTCAAAATTTTAATCTTTGTGTAATAATAATTGGACCTGTAAAGAAGGCGAAGATCTTACCAACATTGCAAATGGACCAGTCAAAATAAATACAAATGTTACTATAGCAAACTCTTCCCTATTAGATCTGAGAACAGACAAGACAATGTGACACCATTCAATTGTAATACAACTACTAGGTACTCGATTCAAAACACAATCAAAAATATACTCTATCGCTAGTAAATAAGGTTCATGTATTATGTAGTAAATAGCGTCGATTGAGAGACTGAATAAAGACCTTTCAATAACTAGGTTCGGTGCTGAGTGGCTGATATCAGTCAGTGGAACACAAATTAATGATGACATCTTGTTTTTATTGTTGTTATGGCTTGTTGGGACAATTTTATAGTATTTTTACGAGGTTCGCGTTTGACTAATGTTTTGCAGCCTAGGGTGTAACAGGCTATGCAGATGGTACCTCTATATATTTACCTTAATTTAGAAGACCCTGGATTGACTTGAGTTTTTTTTTTCTTTTCCGGTATTTCATGTGGCTATAATAATCATCACCATAATAATCGGACCATAATCATTTTACGATACAATGTGGACAGGCTGGAGACCGTACTATGTGGCACGTTGGAGAGGAGGCAGATACTCAGCAGTGGGTGAACACGGGCTGACATGATGATGATGATGATGATACAATGTGGCCATTTTTATGGAGCTACTTCTGATGCAATTTTACCAAACATCATACCAAAGTTTGTTTGTTAGTCTGTTTATTTCTTTATTACGCCTTAACGGAGCGGCAAATCATCCTGATTTTTGGTATGGTGGTGACTGTGATAAAATAAAGATTCGAGAGTGCCTACTTGTTATCCTTCGAGAACCCACTAGTAAAGATAAAAAAACTACGCGATCGAATGACCACTTTAGGCAGCCTGCGAAGCTATTTCCCTCCGGCTTATTGATCTTTATCACAATTTATTACCAGCACCTTCATGAATATCCGAAACTCACTCCATTTTACCTCGCCGCCGATGAGAATGTCAAATGTCACCCAGCGCCTAGAATGTGTGTAGAATATCTGGCTATGAAATGTTATGAAACAACCCATACGTACTTCTGTATTTAATATATGTGAATATACGTTATTGTGTTAGTTAGTGTGTGTGTATGTGTATGTATGTTGTCATGTTAATTGACCATCTATTTTTTTTTATAATAATACGAATTCTTAATTAAAATTTAAATAAGTTCGTATGAGAGTCGCCAATAGAGTCACGAGTTTTCAAACCGCCCTAAAGGTCTTTCATATGACTTAACAACTGACACACTATGACGTTGCAATAATCCAAACGTGATTCCGCAAGTTCAGTTCTCTCCAGTGCTGCTGTTGTTGGAATATAACATTTTATTTTATTTTCAAAGTTGTATTGTAATAATATGAACTTCGGATAAGTACGCGTAATATTTTCCGAACTTCCGCAAGTTGCAAACCAATCCAATCGCCAAAGTTGTTCGCAAACAGACCCAGTAGGGTATATTATTGTTATGTTAGCCCGTTGACATAGTATATAAATGGGCTAACTAGTCTAGCCAATACATTTTTGAAAAATAATAGTAAAGCCAGATTATTTAGTTATTTGTAGTGTCAACCAATTTTGACATACATACTACAGTCAAGTAAGGAAGTAGATAAGCCGATACATTTTCAAAAAAAAAAACCACTCAGTTATTTTAGCACTAGCGGAAGATGGAGTATACTCACTCTGTAGCTCAAAATTACAAAGCCTTGAGGACCGAAGCCGTGCGGAGGAATTGTATAATTTAATTCCTGCAGCCCCATTTCACCATCGTACGAGTAGAGGTACAACAAGGAGGCACCATTACAAAGTTGAGGTTCTAAAGACTCGCACCAAGCGTTTTGCTTCAACTTTCAACTCCTAGCCCGAATCTCTATTTCCCTTGAACTATAATTTGTCGGTCTTCAAGTCGAGAGTAAACTGGTTTCTTCTAGGCAAGCGCGCTAGATTGTAGATTATAACGTTGCTTAACATCAGGTAAGTTATAAAGAAAGAAAATCTAGCAAACATTATGTCAAATGAAAATATTAGTAAAAAATTTCTGCAATACTGTTTAAAAATATGTAAAAAAGTTATAAAACGGAATAAATAGATAGATAAGAAAACGTTAAGTACATATATACAGTATATATGTATATCAACAAAATTAAACAGACTACAAAAAAGATATGTACATTCTGGCACACTCGTGCAATACAGAGCGTATCGCCTGGTTGCGTGTATGGATCTAGCTATGTCAATGTAAAAACACCATGTAGAAAGCCTTGGATTCTGTCCAAGATACCGAAAATACAAAAAAAAAAAAAAAAAAAAAAAGAACAATGGTAATTGTAGCTTTTTGTGCCGAGGGTTTTTATAATATCAGGTAATACTACTTGACCCGGGTGTTAACTCGGATCTATTACGAGAGTCGGAAAAGTAAGAAAAAGGTTCGGAGAGCTTTCGACTGGGCTTTAGATATAAAAAGTTGAATTACATTATACAATTTAAAAAAGAGTCGAATTCAATGCCCGTATAAAATATTTATTTATTAATATTAATTTAGTAATACCTTATTTATTTATTTATTTACAGACACAAAAACAACTTACAAACTAAAACTTATAATAAAATACAAACTTAACATATATGATTTTTTTTTAAATTTATAAGTCTAACTATTTATGTTATAATATTATGTTTTCTTTATAAATGTATAGATCACATCAAATCACATGTTTTTCCTAACGTTCAAACGGTTGTCATTTCGGCATGGATATATGTATATTGGGCCCTGGATTAACACACATTCTTTCACACTTTTTATCCCGAAAGAACTCGGATGAACCCGCGCAATGTCGTTAGCAAAAAGTACAATTAAAAAAACTCTTTATCTTCAAAAAATAGCGTGCTTCTCATTTCATTCGAAGATTATATCCCTGCCAGATTGGTTGTGGAAGAGATCGTTTTAGCGATAAGGCCGCCAATTAAGATGCTAATTTTAATTTAAAGGTATGTTTTTTGTATTGTTTTATATGTGGTGTTTTAATAAAGTATTTATCTATCTATTTATCTAACTCCAGGAAAAGCAGGCCTCGTTTATTTTACCTTGTTAACACGTGGCAACCCCGTCGAGTAATGTAATTCCCGCCAATAACCTTCAACGTGTTTCATGTTATAAAGAGCTGTTAGTATAATTAATACGAGACCCCTGGAGCTGGGAGGTCCTTTGAGACTCGTTTAGACTCCTGATACGAGGACGGGAGGAAGAAAAATAAGTTAATTTTTTTTAAATAAAGAATGTATGTCTAAAGGAGTCAACCTAAGACGAGATATGCTCAGGATCGACGTAGATATCAACTACAAAGGGTGGCCTATACCCAGTTGTGAGATTCAAAGGGTTGTGGCGGATGATGTCTATAACCTGAGATACGCGGTTTTAATAGTTTTTACTTAATCTATGGCTTGTCTAATATAGCATTATAATTTCGACAGTTTTTCATTGGGATATGTTAGAAGCCTGAAGATTCTGTGCCTGAAGGCGAATCCAAAACTATGACCTGATTTCACGTTTATTCGTTCACGTTTTTCTCAAAACCAATGCTAATGACATGGAATAAGCTATAGGTACCTATTACTTATTCTACTATTAATAGGAAACCCCTTTTACTTTATACAATATCGTTATAGGGGCTGTCAAACCCAGCTACTAAGCGGAAAGAGAACAATAAATAAGACTAAATACCAAGCAATAAACGTAGACGGACTGTATCAACTTGATTTCCGCTATGACTATATTTTATGGCGGGTTACATAGGAAATTGAAGACCAAACTGAAAGAACATACAAAATCTGTCCGTTTTCCGTAAGTTGTGGGCGCATGTCTTTTCAATACGAGTCATTACTCGAATTTTTGACGTGGTATAGGTTTACGTTTGACAGACCTTATGTTAAGCATTGCTGTTTATTTGCTGCACCCTATCTATTTTACTTGTACCCTAATCCCTGCCAGATTGGTTACCTGGAAGAGATCGCTTTGAGCGATAAGGTCGCCAATTAGGACACTAATTTTAAGTTTGTATGTTTCTCTGTGTTTTTTCCTGTTTTCGGTGTTTATAATAAAGTGTTTTCTATCTATCTAACTCTAGAATAGTACCTATTACTCTAGTAATCCAATCTGTCAGTTTACTGTCAGTGACGCACCCCCAGTGCATCAAATTTAATACAAATCGTTGCTTGGTTTTTTACGCGCGTTTGACTACGCCTTTTATTTTATATTTTCTCTCTCTATGTAATACAAACTCATTGATAAGACTGTTTATCACAGAATAAGTTGTAGTTTGTCAGTGGGTACTAAAGACGGTCCCTTCCGGGTCATTTCGTGTGACGATACTTCAATGTAGGGCGAGGCGTGTAAGGGAGCCCTACTTGACTTATATAGTAAGTTCTGTGTATACTTATATATAGTTGAATGTAGAGCATTACTAGGTTACTGTTAGGTATATAAATTTACCAACAAATGCGATTAAAAACTGTCCATATCTGTTGCAGTTTTGTGCGCAAAAGTGAAGCAACTTGCGACCACATCAGTGTTATTTTGTAACTTTATCAACAAATGAGTTTTCATATCTTAAAAAGATTTTTCACGAAAACTACAAAAACAAAGTATACTATAACCAAATATGACTATGATCCGTAGCTCTGTCATAGCGGAAAAGCAGAACAAACAAACCAACAAACACACTATAGCTTTTACACAAATGTATGATTTTGTGTGTTTAGATTGTATTTTAATTTGCTGCTTGCCGGCCTATTTATCATACATATTCTTATTACTTTCATATAACCCTGAAAACCTTTTCAAGGCGGCAGGTGAGCCAATTCTTGGCCAATTAGGCTGCGAGGGTAAAGAGCGACGAAAAGGAAAAAGGTTCGTTACTCACTATAAAAATAAACTTGTGTCTGCCAGTCCATCTCCGAGTTTGTTAGGATTTAACTTATTGGGTTTGCGCTTGACCATAATTTGCCTGATGGTAAGCATATATGTACATACATAATGATATTTTTTCCTAAGTATTTTGAATGACAAGCTTGGTAAAAACAAAAGATCAATCTGCAAAATAAATAATTAAGTACTTGGAATGACAAAACAATCTAGTATTGTTGTAAATGATGAAAGAACTTTTGACCCATCCAACCAACTATAAATTACGCATTAACTGTTGCTTCACATTGATAATCACAAACAAATACATACCAGCTGAAACAAAAACACAATAACAAAGACACGATCCCATTTCTTTCACAGGCCCATTTCTAAAAAGTCCAACAAATAGCCGAATAATTTTCCCGCGCGGCGTCTCTCCACTGTGGGAACACCATACCTATTAGCTTATTCCTTGGGGGAGCGTGATTGATCGAGGTACATGTCACGCGAATTGCGAATGTAACGACATGATATAGATAAGATAACCAAAAGACTGCTAACTAATCTGCCTTCTAATCTAGGGTTGTGGGTTCGATTCCCGCATTACACAAGTAATTATGAATGTTAAAATCCATTATTACTTGTGTTGAGTCTGGTCGTTTCTATGTATAATAAATATGTATTTACAAAAATATAAATTTCATATCTGTTATCTAGTACCCACGACATAAGCGTTTGCTCAGTGTGGGGCTAGATGGCGCTGTGTATGATGTCCCGGAATATTTATTTATTTATACTTTCATCAACTGCATGCCTTTGCTAAGTATCAGTTTGACCGTTGGTAACAATTCGTTATCATCGGGTACCATTTTATAAGAAATAATTTTAGTAGTTTGGTAATTATTTTTGCAATCCCTTTTTGTTTCCCTGTTTCTTTTAGATGCGAACAACAAAGTTTTTTCCACTTCTTAAATGTCGTAAATCGTAAATTACAACATTAACATATGCGATGTTGATGTAATAATGTTTCACGCAGTAATGACGGGTCTATATTGTATGAAGTCATTGATCTGCGGCAAATTTTCAAGGGAAATGGTGTTACGTGAAGTCATATCTAGATGGGAGTTGTATTAGATGTGAAGAAATGATACGTTTGATTGAATCGGAGAGGTTTGATTTAAAAGCTTTTGATTGTACTACTTTTACTACTTTACTAGGGGCAGCGGGGTATGTCGGGCTCGGAGCTAATGGGACTCCACTACCGACTAAAACCTACCACGATGTCCCTTCATCTCGGCAAGGACGGGTTTCGCGGGCAAGCGAATGCCTGGTAGGTAACCTAGTAAAAACTGATTTGTATAGTACTTAAATAAAATAAAAAAATAAATATAAATAAATATTCTGGGACATTGCACACGGCGCCATCTAGCCCCACACTAAGCAAACGCTTGTGTCGTGGGTACTAGCAAATAAGTGTTATTTTTTACTTGGTAGGCTCACGCTTGACTACACCCCACCTGATAGTAAGCAAGGTTGACTTTAAAGTAGACTTTATATTGTTAGGACCTATAATACTGATTAAGTATATTATTAATAAAATGAACTTGAACTTGAGAAGAGGCCTATACTCAGCAGTGGATGGACACAGGCTGATATGATGATGATGTTTCAAATTGAGAAAAAACTGATATTATTTGTAAATTTCACAAGGCAGTTTACCATTTAACACCCAACTTTATCATACCCTTTATACCGAACTCCACAAATAAACCAAGAACAATTTCCGTTACATTACCTCACTAAGCCCAAGCATCTGGCAGTTAATTTCGACTAGATTGAAATCCTGAGTCGAGCTTAATTAAATCCTGCGAGGTTAGTGTAATGAGGCAGCTTGTTGGAGGATCTGAGTTATGTGACTGAAGGGTGGTGTGTTAGCCTGGCTGGTTTAATGCGAGAATTAACTATATCATACTCTTTATAAAGCATATGCTAAGCATAAAAAGCTAGTATAGCGGTTCCAGTGTCTGCTTTTCATCCAGACGCACCCTACACCAATTGCAAACTGAAAACGCTTTCAAAATTTTAATCTTTGTGTAATAATAATCGGACTTGTAAAGAAGGCGAACATCTTACCAACATTGCAAATGGACCAGTCAAAATAAATACAAATGTTACTATAGCAAACTCTTCCCTATTAGATCTGAGAACAGACAAGACAATGTGACACCATTCAATTGTAATACAACTACTACTCGATTTAAAACACAATCAAAAATATACTCTATCACCAGTAAATAAGGTTCATGTATTATGTAGTAAATAGCGTCGATTGAGAGACTGCATAAAGACCTTTCAATAACTAGGTTCGGTGCTGATTGGCTGATATCAGTCAGTGGAACACAAATTAATGATGATATCTTGTTTTTATTGTTGTTATGGCTTGTTGGGACAATTTTATAGTATTTTTACGAGGTTCGCGTTTGACTAATGTTTTGCAGCCTAGGGTGTAACAGGCTATGCAGATGGTACCTCTATATACATATTTACCTTAATTTAGAAGACCCTGGATTGACTTGAGTTTTTTTTTTTCCGGTATTTTATGTGGCTATAATAATCATCACCATAATATTCGGACCATAATCATTTTACGATACAATGTGGACAGGCAGGAGACCGTACTATGTGGCACGTTGGAGAGGAGGCAGATACTCAGCAGTGGGTGAACACGGGCTGACATGATGATGATGATGATGATACAATGTGGCCATTTTTATGGAGCTACTTCTGATGCAATTTTACCAAACATCATACCAAAGTTTGTTTGTTAGTCTGTTTATTTCTTTATTACGCCTTAACGGAGCGGCAAATCATCCTGATTTTTGGTATGGTGGTGACTGTGATAAAATAAAGATTCGAGAGTGCCTACTTGTTATCCTTCGAGAACCTACTAGTAAAGATAAAAAAAGCTACGCAATCGAATGACCACTTTAGGCAGCCTGCGAAGCTATTTCCCTCCGGCTTATTGATCTTTATCACAATTTATTACCAGCACCTTCATGAATATCCGAAACTCACTCCATTTTACCTCGCCGCCCCGATGAGAATGTCAAATATCACCTAGCGCGTAGAATGTGTGTAGAATATCTGGCTATGAAATTTTATGAAACAACCCATACGTACTTCTGTATTTAATTTAGTATATGTGAACATACGTTATTGTGTTAGTTAGTGTGTGTGTGTATGTATGTATGTTGTCATGTTAATTGACCATCTATTTTTTTTATAATAATACGAATTCTTAATTAAAATTTAAATAAGTTCGTATGAGAGTCGCCAATAGAGTCACGAGTTTTCAAACCGCCCTAAAGGTCTTTCATATGGCTTAACAACTGACGCACTATGACGTTGCAATAACATAATCCAAACGTGATTCCGCAAGTTCAGTTCTCTCCAGTGCTGCTGTTGTTGGAATATAACATTTTATTTTCTTTTCAAAGTATTGTAATAATATGAAGTAACTTCGGATAAGTACGCGTAATATTTTCCGAACTTCCGCAAGTCGCAAACCAATCCAATCGCCAAAGTTGTTCGCAAACAGACCCAGTAGGGTATATTATTGTTATGTTAGCCCGTTGACATAGTATAGAAATGGACTAACTAGTCTAATCAATAAACAAATATTTTTTTTAATAATAATTGGTTAAGCCAGATTATTTAGTTATTTGTAGTGTCAACCAATTTTGACATACATACTACAGTCAAGTAAGAAAGAGGATAAGCCAATACATTTAAAAAAAAAAAAAATTAATTCCACGCAATTAGGTTAGCACTGGCGGAAGATGGAGTGTGGTACACTCTTAGTTTTGACAGAGTGAGTAAGTAAACTCACTCTGTAGCTCAAAATTACAAAGCCTTGAGGACCGAAGCCGTGCGGAAGAATTGCATAACTTAATTCCTGCAGCCCCATTTCACCATCGTACGAGTAGAGGTACAACAAGGAGGCACCATTACAAAGTTGAGGTTCTAAAGACTCGCACCAAGCGTTTTGCTTCGACTTTCAACTCCTAGCCCGAATCTCTATTTCCCTTGAACTATAATTTGTCGGTCTTCAAGTCGAGAGTAAACCGGTTTCTTCTAGGCAAACGCGCTACATTGTAGATTATAACGTTGCTTAACATCAGGCAAGTTGTAGTCAAGAGTGAAATCTCATGTAAAAAAAAACTGACACATTTGTTATTTCTTCGTTTTATATTTACCAATGTGTGTGTATTGAGTTACATACTTAATTACTTTCTAAATAATAGACTATAACTATTTAGATATTTTGACATGGAGACTCGCTTACACAAAATCAAGCGTGTTTTCCTGTCCATTAACATTCTATGTCGAGGATATCAACCCGTGAATACTTCGTATCATTTGGACACGTAACACGGAGTGATTGGCACCAAACACCCCCACAGTTTAGTTTCATAAAGTGAGGCAGGAACTTTTGTTGCGGTGAAAACTCGCGTTGGTTCGAAATAGCACGATGTGTTTTGTTGGAACTTTGGTTTAGTTATTTTTCTATTTCAAAGGGTATTTCAATGCGAGGATAGATATCTTCTTCTTATCAAATGAGAATGGCCAACTCTGGTGTCGAGATTTTTCAAACGTCCAAGGGCCTCTGACGTGATTTAACGACTGCCGTACTATGACATACAGCTGGGACCTACAATTTAACGTGTCATCCGACCCACGGAAGCGCCCATAATGGAAACCCCTTTTTGGTCACCCATCTGAGGACTGACCGCGTCGACCTTTGCTTAAAATTAATGATCGCAATCGATTCCCTCTGCCAGCTGTGCTGCGGGCGCTTCATGATAGATATTATGTAAAAGATAACCACGAATGTAATATGTGTAGAAATATTGTATGGTATCTACGCAAAATTGAAACATACAGCAACTATTGTGCTGCATCTTATGCAATTAAAAAAAACAGGTATTCTGTACAAAATGTTTACTTTTAAACCGTTTGTGCCATGTTCTTCTTATAATAATAATAATAAAATAATAATAATAATAATAAAAATGTTTATTGGAGACACAAATTCTTATAAAATTAACACTTATTAATAATGTAATTTAAAAGAGGGCATTTTAGTAAACAAAACTTATGTCGAGCAGCTGCTACGCTGAGAGAAAGTGGTCTCTCGTGTTGTAGCAGCTGATTCCTTCAGGTAAACATTTTTTCAATAGGTTGGAAAACTCATCTTACAGAAACAAAGCTAATCAAAATTGAAATTGGGATTAAGAAATAAAACGAGAAATATTTAAAAAGAAAAATCTTAGCCTAATGTTGTATATTGTGTGAGTGTAGTGTGTGTGTGTGTATATGTATAAATAGTAATGAGTAATGATATAATTTCCAAGATATTTTTGCGAATTTTATTGTATCTATCTATATGCTCATTTTGATGAAATTCACAGCTACCTAAGTTGTAAAGACATGGATGATAGATATGTAAATAGAAAACACTTTATTATAAACACCAAAAACAGGAAAAAACACAATGAAACATACAAACTTAAAATTAGTGTCCTATTTGGCGATCATATCGCTCAAAGCGATCACTTCCAGGATGGATGATTTGTGCGAATGAGGATAGGTGTGCGAGAGGAGTCAATGCAGAGATGACGAGTGACAGAATGAAATGGAAGAGAGGAACATGCTCGTGCCGACCACACATAGTGAGATAAGGTAAAGAAGAAGAAGAAGACTTACATTAGTTAAAACATACCTAATCTGATGCAATGCACATAGATATCAAGTTTTGTTTTCGATAACTCCGTGGCTGCATACGTACAATACAACAATAGATCAACTATAGAGGCTTGACACCAGTGCCAGGTGTCATATGTGTATGTTTTGTCCACGGATTTATCGGAAATGTTATCCAGTTCTGATTACCATCACTAACAAACAAGTAAAATTTTTAACATTTTATATTTGTCGGCTGAAATATGGCTGGAAGATATCACTTAAGGTGATAAGGCCGCCCACTTGTACATATATTTATAGTTTAAGTAAAGTTAAGTAAAGTAAAAGTTATTTATTTCATATTTTCTTACTTAGGTACATTTAGTTGTTCATTAATTATATTAAAATTCATACTTTCACGTACCTTGGTAGGCCTCTGGGTCCTGCACTAGGTCTGCTTGCACAGCCTGTATAGCAGGACCTCAGATTACTTCCCTCAGGACTATGTTATAAGTGCGTTTTGAACATTTTTATACACACAAGCAATCTTTAGCAATCTTTACCTGTCCTGTTTTTATGTTTATTTATAACTTGGTGTGCAATAAAGTTATATTGTAATACGCTTAGAAATGCTGTTTCAATTTATCGAATGTTATGGACTTACGAATACCCTTCAAAGAGTAAACTCACGAAACACCGTCCTAACGTATGTATCTTTGTTCGCAGGTTGGTAGATGACAGGTGCGTGGTGTGCCCGGAGGCGGGCGACCTGACTGATCCACCCAAAAAGTTCCGAGGTAAGCCCGCACATGTGCACGTGTTATTTGGTTTTAGGAGTCAGGCATGAGGTTTTAAAGTTTAGACTACTTATAGCATTTAACTATAATAACCGGCTAGCACTTACGTTAAAAATGATGTCGAAAAATTTGCTCGACATGTTTCGGAGCACTACGAGCTCCATTGGCAAGAGGACGTACATAAGTGCTTATAGCCGGTTATAAATCATACCTTACGGAAACTTTAGAGCCGCTCCCTCCCGTGAGGTTGCGTGTGCCGTTCGCCGTGCTGCTGCTCCCGAGCGGGAGGTCGCCGCGCCTGCACCACCTTCAGGAACCACCGCCTGTCGTCCCGGCGCTGTAGAAAAGCACCGCCACGGCAGGCACTTCGCCACCAACATCACCACATCGAGCAACGCCGACCGTCGCTGGAACGCCGCCGGTCAGAGCGACTCGACGTGACTTCCCCGGGTTCAGCGATGTCAATCTCGATGAGGCCCTACCAGCTCCCCCTTGGGGACTGGCAGACGACCCAGTGATGATGGAAACTTTAGTACAGTACTTATTACGAGTATGTGTTATTTGGTTTTGAATGTTGAGCAAAAGGTCCTAAAGTTTGGCCTACTTATTTCTATATTGATGGAATGGATCGTTTTGCTCACGGACGATTAGTTACGAGACGTTTTGTGATTCTTCGGTTTCCCTAAGTAATTAAATCTATGGAAAACCTTACACTTGGGTATTCTCTGGTAAATAAGCTCGCTCAAAAAGCTGAACCGATCTATATGAGATATGGCATTGAAATACATATGTGTAACCATGAATAAAATAAAACTTTGTAATAATTATTATGTAAAACGTATAGTGTAAGCTACATTTGGTCTCGGATTAAAGAAGGTAACATCTATAATATGTAGCAGGACGCAGCTAGAATTTTATTAAAACCACAAAACCTTCACGTAATATTATTATGCTCCATGTTCCTAAGTCACGAAGTAAACTAACTTAGTCCAAACTTGGCCGAGTGATATGATAAGTTATTCAAGTTAGTAGGTGTGTTTGGACGGAAGGCTCTCTACAGATGGCCCTTTGTCCGCCCAACATGGGGCTTGAATAAATGATCCTTTCACACACTCGATTTGAGGGCTTGTAGCTTTATATCAGTGAATGGTACCTATTGACAAAAGTGGCTTCAAATTAAAGTGGTACGTGCAGTAAAGGTGGCAGAAATTGGGTTTTGATTTAATCGAAATAATAACTATTCCGGGACATTGCACACAGCGCCATCTAGCCCCACACTAAGCAAACGCCTGTGTCGTAGGTACTCGATAACTGATATGATTACTTATATAGGTACGTTTCTTTTGTAAATACATACTTATTATACATAGAAACGACCAGACTCAAGTAATTACAAATTTTAATATTCATAATTACTTGTGTTACGCGGGAATCGAACCCGCAACCTCTAGATTAGATGGCAGAGCCACTATCAACTAAGCTAACAGGCCAGTCCAATTTATTTATTGTCTAGAGAAATTTGTTAGTCATGAAAAACTTAAGTAGCCATTTCCGTTCGCCTTGGTGACATAAAATAAATATCTCCTCTGCTACGGAAATAATCAACTATACATATACTACAGCCCATACCATAAATCAAAATGATCCGTCGCTTAATTGGAAAGTCATATAAATAATATAAATAAACTAGCAATACCAACATACGTAACCAAATCAAGAAGTACATTCGGTTTTTAATATCTTCAATGTTCAGACTTTCTACTCTCTTCAGCTTTGTACAAGATGTAGCACAAATACACTAATGGCTTATTCCTTAATTTTCCAGATTGCCTGTTTAAGATATGTCCTATGAATCGGTACTCCGCACAGAAGCAATTCTGGAATACCGCCAAGCAGTCCGCCAACAACAACACAGACACCGGACTGCTCAAGAGGTTAAATGTACGTATAATTAAAATGCTTCTTCACCTTATCGAGTGAGAGTGGTCAACTCTGCTGTCGAGAGTTTATCAAGACGCTCAGGGGCCTTGGCATGGCTTAACTGACTGCCATACTGGACCAACAACTGGGACCTGCAATTGAACGAGTCATTCGCCCACGGAAGAACCCAAAATGGAATACCACGTTTCGGTCACCCATCCAAGGACTGACCGCGTCGACTTTTGCCTAACATTGGTAATCGCATGCGTTTGCCTCCGCTAGCTGAGCTACGAGCGGTTTAAAATGTATTGAATTCATTAGAGGAGTTCTCTATTCTGTATAATACTGATATTTATTATCTTCTTTTCTTGTATCGATCATTATATTACGTATCCAACTACAGGAATTATTACTTTAATGCAAACTAGATTTTCTTGAAAAACATTTTCATGCCCCTTCCCGTATGTTTAAGAACTATATTTCACAGTTCCCGCTTCTAAATCAAGCTAAGTAAAACGGTTCGAGAGGAAATAGTTGAAGTCAGCACGTGTGTTCCGTCCACCGCACTAAATCAATCGCCGGGTATGAATTATTCAAAACTGTGGAACTGAAAGGGGACGTAGTAAGGACTTTTTTGAAAAGGTTAAATCTTTTATTTTAAACAAAATGGGTTCGCTATGCTATGGATATAGTTCATAGTCATTTATTCGTACACACGAGTTTACACGTTGGTCGTATAACAAAATAATGATAATATACCACACAGTACACTATATACACTTAAGTATCTATGTTAATTTATACTCGTAATCTAAATAAGTATATAAAACTCAAAGGTGACTGACTGACTGATTGACTGACTGACTGATATAGTGATCTATCAACGCACAGCCCAAACCACTGGGCGGATTGGGCTGAAATTTGGAATGAAAGTAGATGTTATAACGTAGGCATCCCCTAAGAAAGATTTTTTGGAAATGCCACTTTTAAGGGGTGAAATACGGGATACAAGTTTTACTTCTTAATGCGAGCGAAGCCGCGAGCACCCACTAGTATAATATAAATTGCACATTGAATCATTTTGTTCGGGTTTTGCCATCAACTTACACCCTAGGCTGCAGCAATGCTTAACATCAGGCAGGCAGTAACGTAAACCTTTTCCACGTAAAAAAAACTTGTAAATCATTTCACATGAGTAGACGGTCAGGACCATAATTAATGCTAGGCGATACATGTAGGTATTTATTAAACAGCCTAGGATAGCATGGGCTATAAAGCTATATACCTACCTATAAAGCTAGCTAGAATCCTTGATGGGTAAGCTCATAAGGCATTGTGAAGCAAAACGTAGTCAGGCTGACGGAGATCTTAATTGTTATGTAAGGTTTTTTTTAATTCGGTACAGTAGTTAATAACGCAGCATGACCTAAAGCAGAAAAAAGAAAGTCAATCGATTTAACAAATAGACTTTTACTTATTTAGGTACCCATATATTTTTAAGGAAATCGTACTTTTATCACAAACCCCCCTTACTAAATCTGAATTCGTCCAATACATATATTATTTATTTATACAAAGTGTACTCGTATTTAGATTCCCACGGAAGTGCCCCCAATTATTGTTTAAGACTGATACAAAAATGATTGATGGAAATTATTTTCAGCATTTTCAGTTCATAGTGTCAATGGCCTGGTAAAATGTTTTTTTTTCTTATAATTGAGGCTGGTTGGTTTGCCTGCGTAAAAAGATATATGTTTTTTATTGTTTGATATTTGTTGCCCCGGTTTTCCGGACGTTTTTTTTCAGTACAAGATACCTTTATATTAATGTTATCATAATATTAGATGAAGATCTCTGGCTTTAAAATTTCCAATATTTTTTTAATTTTTATTTTAATGAAGCGACGGTATAAGTTTCACTCGTTTACAGTTTCAGTGGGCTATACTTTTCAAAGTTCTTAACTGAAGTAGAGCACTTTATACAGGGTTACCTGAAAAAAACTATCAACCTTGAAGGACTAGGTAGTGTATATTTTACAACAACATTTTTTCCTACGACTTTTAGGAATTCGAGTTAAAAAACGCTTTCCCATGCGCCATGAGATGATAATCTCTTTATACATATGTTATGGGTCAGCTTTATATTAGTTTTCGAATTTTTTAAATGTCATAGAAAAAAAGGCTATAGTTTATGTTTGTTACCTGGTTCTGCGAGGATGCTGATGTTTTAGCTAACCCTGTTTTATATAGTTTTAATGATGTACTTTCTTCCTAGGATAGCTAAGAGGCTTTAAATATTCAACAGCTCTAGATAGGTACGAAAGAAAAATGTTCTACTAAAATATTTCTTAACTTACGAAAAATAGAGTTGCGTTGTAAGTTAAAGATATCGTGTACTAGCTGTGCCAGGGACTTCGTCCGCGTGGAATAGTTATTACCATAAAAATGGTTCTAGTGAGTTAATCTTAAAAGATAGACATATACTGCTGCAGACATTTTGTTAGATCATTTCAAGAGAAATAATTCTTTCATACATATTTTTTTGATATCTTGAACCGTTTTCGCAGCACACGCAGCGGAAGCCCTCAAAGATGAATAATTTTCCCCGTTTTTTTTTTCACATTTTCCATTGTTTCTTCGCTCATATTAGTTGCAGCGTGATGTTAAATAGCCTAAAGCCTTCCTCGATAAATGGTCTATCCAACACAAAAGAATTTTTCAATTCGCACCAGTAGTTCCTGAGATTAGCGCGTTCAAACAAACAAACAAACTCTTCAGCTTCATAATATTAGTATAGATTTGTAAATTTGCCAGAGATATGTATAAATACAGATAATCGTAGCTTCAACATGGACAGGATACTTTCTATAGTTAGGTAAGACATATTACTAACAGCAAGTGCTAGAAGCCTTTTTTTCACAGCATTATCTATCCAAATACTGTGTAAAAGCCTCTCCTTGCATCCTTATCGATTCCAACGAAGATTCAACCAAATTGTAGCGTCTATTTTTGTATAAAATCGAGTTATTTTTTTTATTTCTGGCTGTTACACCTTTTTTTTTTTTTTTTTTTTTTACGTTGGATAGGTTTACGTTTGACTACAGCCTGCCTGATGTTAAGCATTGCTGCAGCCTAGGGTGTAACACGTTTACCTAGAAGATACCTATTAACTCTAGATTTGAAAACCCCTGGATTGTAGTTCGCAGGAAACACAGCTTCTGCCCTATACCTTAGCCTATCATCGAAGCGAAACATCACCCGTTTATATCTTTACTAAAACACAAAAAACGTCCTCTGAATCCCAAATTTCCCCGTTCCATTTCCAAACCGAATAATTTAAACCAAAATCACGAACTCTATCCATTAAAACAGATTTATACGCTCCTAAGCTCACTCATCCTTTGTCATAATCATTATGGTTCATCCATATATCTTATACTTGCTTCGCTATTCTATACGTTAACGTATTAGAAATAAGTGTTATATTTCGATGAGAACTTTGTGTTTCAGTGTTAATTAATTGAATAGCGCAGTGGGACGCTAATATGTCTATGTAATTTATTTTCTAGGACATTCTCAAATGATAGAACTCGTGGATGGATCTGCTTAGATGAATGTTGACCTAAATAAAAGAAGAACTTTAAAAATACCTTGGACAAATAACTGAATTCAGAAATTCAATCTTCTTGAATGAACATCATCGAAATCGATTAAAATTGTATTTTTTGTTCTGTAGCTATCCACAAATAGACCCATATACATACATATAGCTCAGACAAATTTATAAAGAAAAGTCAAACTTATTGCACCTCATTTTTGCATCGACGGCTATCAGGATTACATTGACCTGCCTATTTTCAGAGACTTTTTGCAATAAATTATCTGTAGCATTCCTATTTTTCGACCGACGGTTAAACACGCAAACGTTTCAATAAGCCAACGATAATATTGGTATATTGGTTGAATACGCAAATCAGTCTAATCAAGCAGTCTCGCGTCGATTCCGTTTTGTTTGATCGTCGATAGATGAAATGCTTCAATTGTATTTGATTAAAATGCTTTAGCCACGGTTATTGTTGTATTTTACGCTATTTGTAGATTAATACAGCGTTTTATTTTAAGGCGTAACGTAATTTTTATTACGTTTAGATTTTGTTACAATTTGCGGTTTTTTTTTCTTAAGTTACGCCTCAATATCAAATGAGCCTTTGTTATTTTTTTAGCTAGATATCTTTGTACGTAAATTTACAACTATTTTCATTGTATTACTTGTTAGTATGTTAGCTCAAAGTTTTTCTATATTAGGCTAGAAAGTTCAGAAAATTTTCTGTCAATCCATTCGTAAAAAATAAAACTATAACGCGAAAACATTTACTGACATACAACACTTAAACGAATTTGAACGAAAAATTCTTAAACTGTTCCCATACAAAGATAATTAAATATTCATAAACACTTTTTCATTTGTTCCCAGCACGCCGCCGAGATAGAAAAGAAACAGAATGAGTTGGAGAACAAGAAGTTGCTCGGGACCGTCGTGCAGTACGGCAGCGTGCTGCAGCTGCTGCACGTCAAGTCCAACAAATACCTGACTGTGAGTCATTTTATTTTTAATGCCAAATAATGGTGGCCATCGCATCTTATCCGTCGGACTGAAGAGGATCACAAGACTGTACAGTGTGTAGACTAAGGTCACAATTTGATATGGTGATGATGACAGGATTATATATCTTAAGTATCAGACTTACTGCTATCACGATCGGTTCTTACTGGGTAAGCGCGTTCCATCCTAGACCGTAATGATTGCTTACCATCAGGCGAATTACGGTCAAGTACAAACCCATTCCTTGTAAAAAAAAAACGATCTTGAACCCAACAATCCTTTAGCAACATAAGCTAAAGCCATCTGCCTTGATTTTCCCAAATGAATGTAAATTTACGCCATTTTTGTAAAACACTCTGATTTCTTATGTTTTCCATATTCCAGGTGAACAAAAGACTGCCCGCGTTGCTAGAGAAGAACGCAATGCGGGTCCATCTAGACGCGAACGGGAACGAAGGTTCCTGGTTCTATGTGATGCCCTTCTACAAACTACGATCTACGGGTGAGAACTGTTTGACTATTTGTTGTTATTCCGCTTAGCCATGTTTCTAATTTATAGGGTCGGTTTCCGATCCATTTGATTTAGCAGAATACCGGTTTTTGTACCGAGCGATTGCCAACAGACCAAAGCACCGGGATAAAATAAGTCAGTTCTTATGAAACTAGCCAACTATGGTGTAAGAGTTTTCAGACCGCCCTTAAAGGCTTTTGACTTGGATTAACGTGTCACCTAACCCAGAGAACCGTCCAAAATGGAATGCCACTTTGGTAACATATCAAGGACTGACCGCGGCGACAATTATTCAACATTGGTAAAGCGATTCCCTCCGCTAGCTGAGTTATTCCTGGGATATCGTATCGACTAAAGGACGGACTATAGATGATGATGATTTTCAAACTTAGTGTGATGTTCCAGGTGACAACGTGGTGGTGGGCGACAAGGTGATCATGAACCCTGTGAACGCGGGCCAGCAAGTGCTGCACGTGTCTGCCAGCCACGAGCTGCCCGACAACAAGGGGTGCATGGAGGTACAGACGTTGGATGTATTTTGTAAACCTTCAGAAATAAAGCGAGAATCTTTCAAGCGGTGATTATTAGAAATTATAATAAAAAAGCAAAGTTCATCAGTCTTAGGTTCACGCTCTGTGGAACGTGTAGCACGTATATTCCAAAGCTAATTTAAATGGAGCGGACTCTATTTCGAGGGGTATTTAACAACCGGATCGAATGAATGGACAAACGACACTGTGCTCGTAAATCAGTGATGCTCGTTTCGAGCAAGTAAACTTTTTCTGGAAGTACAACACATTGGTATAGCAACCTGCTTCATTATAGGCTGGAATAATTGTTTAAATACCTATCAGATTAGACGGTTGTACGATTGTATAACTATAAATAGAGCTTAATTGCATCTCAACAAAATATTAAATGTATTATAAAAAAAAAAAAAAAAAAAAACCGGGACATTGCACACAGCGCCATCTAGCCCCACACTAAGCAAATGCTTGTGTCGTGGGTACTAGATAACGGATATAATACTTAATATACTTTTCTTTTGTAAATACATACTTATTATACATACAAACGACCAGACTCAACACAAGTGTGAATTATGTGTCTAATTTTGTCCATGTATCTCATTTCAGGTGAACGTAGTAAACTCCTCCACATCATGGAAAGTGACCTTATTCCTCGAACACAAAGAGAACCAAGAGGAGATCCTGAAAGGGGGCGACGTCGTCCGTCTCTTTCACGCGGAGCAAGAGAAGTTTCTAACTATGGACGAGTATCAGAAGAAACAACATGTGTTTCTGAGAACCACTGGACGGTCGAGCGCCACGGCTGCTACGAGTAGTAAAGCACTGTGGGAGATTGAGGTAAGAGTGGGAGTGAGATTCGGTAGAAATGGGAGTGAGTTTTGATAGAAGTGGGAGTGTGGTTGGTAGAAGTGGGAGTGAGGTTTGTTAAAAGTGGGTGTGGGTGGGTAGAAACAGAAAAGAGATTGGTATAATTAAGAATTGAACTCGCTAAAGCGATAAAAATCATAAAAGGAGCTAACCAAATGTTGATATAATTGCTGTCCTTTATGAGACACCAAGTTTGAGCTAGCGCTAATCGCATAAAGATTTTTTTTAGTAAATTCCATCAACGTCCCTGGCGACGCCAAGGTTCTTTTGTATCTTATCTATGTATTTGAGATTTTATTAAATATTTTCTAACTGATTTTCTACTTTTATATTCTACACCTTCTAAATTGTCTATATTTCGTTTGCAGGTAGTGCAACACGACCCGTGTCGCGGCGGCGCCGGTCACTGGAACTCCATATTCCGGTTCAAGCACCTCGCCACCGGACATTACCTCGCTGCAGAGGCTTGTATTAGACTACCGTAAGTATACTAACTGATCGTGGAAGAGAGGCCTAAGCGATTAGACCGTCGATTAAGACGTTTAGTTCAAGTCACAATCCGGCTCAACCGTCACTTATCCACTACCTAGCTGCAGACGATTGTATTAGACTACCATGACTGATACGGCATTTCCTGATGAATCTGACTTTAGTACATCAAATAGAATTTATTTACTTGTACTTCACCGGTCGCTGTTACGGCACACTCGCTTCGCTCGCTCGGCTCGTACCTTGTGTTCAATGTTCAATTCAAAACTAATGCATCGAATAGAAATTATATCCTGCACGTGAAAGTTTCATCAAAATCGATTCTGTACTTTTTGAGATATGAATATCTATCTATATACATTCCAGGAGCGGGCATGAATAAGACAGGCATTGAAAGACGGCTAATGAAAAGCCCGTCGCCGTTGGTTTAATTCGTCAAATTACTCCTTATTAATTCATATTTTTATTAATATTTAACTAAACTTTCGATTCGACTGCTCTGTTAGCTTAGTCGGTAGTGGCTCTGCCTTCAAATCTAGGGGTGCGGGTTCGATTCCCGCATAACACAAGTAAGAATATTAAAATTTGTAATTAGTTGTGTTGAGTCTGGTCGTTTCTAAGTATAATAAGTATGTATTTACAAAAGAAAAGTATTTAAGTATTATATCCGTTATCTGGTACCCACGACACAAGCGTTTGCTTAGTGTGGGGCTAGATAGAGATGTGTGCAATGTCCCGAAATATATATTTTTTATTTATATTTTAGTAACTTAAATGCCCTAGTTCATAGCATAATATACAATGCTCGCTTTACTATACCTAACCTTGTGAAAGATCAAATAAACGTTTTATTTATTTATTATTATTTTCCTATGTTCCAGTGACGCGACCCTGGACGCAGACGAGCCCGCCTACCAGCTGGTGTCGGTCCCGCACTCGTCCGAGATAGCGACTCTGTTCGAGCTGGATCCCACCACGATGACGCACTGCGACGTGCCCGTGCCGCAGAGTAGTTATGTTAGGTAAGTGTGTGTACATAAATGAAAATATAAAAAAAAACATCTTTTAAACTAATGTATAAGTATAGTAGGTATCTTCTAGGTAAGTGAGTTACACCCTAGGCTGCAGCAATGCTTAACATCAGGCAGGTTGTAGTCAAACGTAAACCTATTCCACGTAAAAAAAAAGAAAAAAGTCGCGAAATACGTAGAATTTCGGCCTTTAACATGTGTATAGATATCACTGTCCTGTCACTAAGAAAGGAAACTATTTATTGACCACATGACTGCCTGACATTTTCCTACCAAGTTATCTCGGAGTAACTACATACGTAAACGACACTGTGGTCGAAGTCTTTATAAAGTTAGTATCTGAGATAGCAACTCTCTTCGAGCTGGACCCCACCACGATAACTCACTGCGACGCGCCCGTGCCGCAGAGTAGTTATGTTAGGTAAGTTAGTATACATACTTATTTTAACCGACATTCAAATTATAGGTAATTTTTAACCTTTTAGAATGTCGTATACTTGAGCAGGCACTATTTTCAAATGTAATGCATTACAGGCTCATTGCTTTCGTGAGAAGTCCCCGTGGCTAGAAATACAAGCAGTTTGCTTAGTTCTGCCGCGGTGGCTGATTGGGAAAGAGGTGCTTACTGTACCTGCAGTGTAACTTTAAATGACCTACCTATTTAAACAAACACTGTAATTAAGGTTAACGTGGCTAAACATAACTTAGTTTGTTTACATATTGCCGATATACCTGCCTACTAAATTCTTCTGACTTCTTATCGTAGAAAAATAAAATATGTACATAAAAAAATAGGTAGATTATTAAGATTATTAATTATATTAGTCTTTAAGTTTTGTTTATATGCCTACATTTAAACCTGTTATTTCTGTAAATAAATATTTTTCTTTCTTTTATTAAGTATGTGTATGGCTAACTCTGGTGTAGAGAACTTAAACTGACCCAGAGCCCCTGATTAGTTAAATGACCGAATTAAATTGATGAATCGAATGAGTTCTACGGAGGGACCGGATCGAATTATTTATTACTTAACGCGTTCGTAATACTAATCGAAAACTGCCCATTTGTAAACGTTTTCTTATCGTGGTCACACATTGATTGAAAGCCGACCCTAGAAATAAAAAGAATGTGTTTATAGGTATACAACAATTAACAGTTTAAATTGAAGTTTCCAGTTGAAGCTAACCATACTTAAATCTCCTACTAATCAATCAAAGACACCGTAATCGAGGCATAAATTAACAATTCATTAACCATTTTATTATCTTTTCAGATTACAACATCTATGTACCCATACGTGGGTACATTCTACATCAATTCCCATCGACAAAGAAGAAGAGAAACCTGTCATGTCCAAGGTATGGTCAAGATTGTTTTTTCGATATGATGAACTGTTTCTATCTTCAAGGCAAGTTATCAATTCATAATTTTGTGAGTTGATGTGAACTGCAATTTTCTGTCTGCATTTTATTGTTAAATAATGGTTAACCTGTCACTTGATTTTCTTTAATACTTCTGTGCTTATGGCTCTGATCTAAATGAGAAACAAGTAGGCCAATAAACCAACAAACTCGCTGTCTCTTTATACATTTTTATGGTTTTCCAGGTGGGTTGTTCTCAAGTGAAAGAAGACAAAGAAGCCTTCGCTCTCATCTCGGTATCACCGAGCGAAGTGAGAGACTTGGACTTTGCTAACGACGCCTGTAAGGTGCTGTCTGCTTTATCGACGATGTTGCCACAGGGGAAGATAAAACAGAATGAAAGAAGGTAAGATTAATTTCTGGATCCTTCTAGAAGTACGTGACCCGGTGTATTAATTTGTTTTTATTTCAATAATTGTCATAGCCACCTCCCCTATTGATAGTGTCTGCTGACCTAATTTAGCACAATACCGGTTGTTGCATAGAGTTACTGCCATTAGTTCTAAAGTTTTATTACAATGTAATTCACTATTTTCCAGAGCCCTAACCTGCCTCCTGCAAGACATCGTGTACTTCATCGCCGGCTTCGAGAACGAGCCCAACAAGTCGGAGGCGCTCGAGCTGGTCGTGGAGAACCCCAACAGGGACCGGCAAAAGTTGGTGCGCGAGCAGTACATACTGCGGCAGCTGTTTAAGATACTACAGGTAAAACTATAATTATTTTAAGTTTGTGTTTAAGTTTGTGTGTGTGTCTCAATAAATGTATTTCTTTCTATAATCCTACTTCCTATATCCTACTTCCTGTATCCCACGTTCCTACTTCCTATTTCCTACTTTCTATATCCTACTTATTTTATAAAGGCAACAGTTTGTGTGTGTATGTTTGTTACATCCTTACGCTCAAACGGTGGAACAAATTTGGATGATATTTTTTTATGAAGAAGAAAAGAGAAATCGATCATATTCAATTGTCTAAAATCAACATTGAACTAAGTGATAAAATAGTTTCAAAATAATGGTACCGTACAGTACTCTATGCAGTTTAAACATTTAAAGGTTCACTAATTTCTTTATTTGTAAATATTATATCGATTTCTATTCTACTTCTATAAAAAAACTTGTAGCAAGAAATTTACTTTTTAAACCCGGTCCGTGACGCTAGAATATATGTATTACTAAATAAGTATGTATTTAATTCTATGTACTTACTAAGACTATGAATATTTCCAGGCCCCATTCCAAGAGACGGCAGAAGGCGAGGCTTTCCTCAAGATAGAAGAGTTGAATGACCCGCGACACGCCGCATACAAATACATCTTCCGCCTCTGTTACCGCATCCTACGTCTCTCTCAGCAAGACTATAGGAAGAATCAGGTATATTCTAGGATTTATTATTCCAGAATAATCATTGGTCTTGAAATAGACTGCAATAAATAGAGAAAGTAAATTTATGCCCTTAACAAGAAATTCTTGAGGTCTTACTAAGGATCATAGTAAGGGAAAACTAAAACGGTTTTTCTTCTAAATTCAACATAAGCAGTTTAGACGACTGTATTGGTCGACTCGGAAAAGCTCTATCGAGCTTCGATCTCGCTTTCTATAATCTCATGAGAAAGACAATGGAAAATTTAATTGCCCAGAATAGAATCGGTCAATCAAAGAAGTTCAAAATTAACTCCTTGATCAAATTGTGTTAAGTTTTGGATAATTTGATTGACAAATATTTTTAAACTGCGATTAGATATTTAACCGAAAGTTAAGCTTTTCAGACAGTTTCGAGTCACATCGTGAGCCTCTCATAATTTGGCAAAATGTCTTTTATGATATGACGAACACTTGCCGCTTAAAAAACATGATTAAAAAACTCTTATATACTTACTATCTAATTTCCAGGAGTGCATAGTAATATGACGAACAACTATCTTCTAAAAACAGCATTAAATCTCTTTTTTTTATTAACCTATACTGCCCCATTCCTGGGCGCTGGTCTCCCCCAAGTCCCTCCATGCGTCCCGGTCGAAGGCCTCCTCTCGCCAGGCTCCCCGAAACCGGTCGAGATCCTGACGCCAGCGGGTCTTAGGCCTTCCTCTACCACGTCGCCCTCGAGGTTCCCACTGTGTCACGATCCCAGCCCAGCGTTCGGGGCGCATACGAACTACGTGACCCGCCCAAAACTCTTAACCAATTATTTTCCAATTTCCAGGAGTACATAGCCAAGCACTTCGGCTTCATGCAGAAGCAGATCGGCTACGATATCCTAGCAGAGGACACTATCACGGCCCTGTTGCACAATAACAGGAAGTTGCTCGAGAAACATATCACCGCTTCCGAGATCGAGACTTTTGTTGGTGAGGACATTTAAACTACCTTACATACAAGACTATTGCTAAAAATGTTTGAGCTTTGCTTCAAAAGAATGATGTATACAAATTTGTCGTTCTAAATGCGGCCTAATGTATCGACTGTCCACTTTTACTGTTTGTTGGGTAACTCTCTATAATTGCTCGTAGCTATGATTCGAATATAAATCATCAAGTAATCAATGTGATATATTTAATCAGTAAAACTCTCCATTCCAGGCCTCGTCCGCAAGAACATGAAGACGTGGCAGTCTCGTTTCCTAGACTACCTGAGTGACCTCTGCATCTCTAACAAGAAGGCGATAGCGGTCACACAGGAGCTCATCTGCAAGAGCGTGCTCTGCGCTAACAACTCCGACATACTTATCGAGACTAGGTCATTAACAACATCATCATCTATATAGCTACTTCTAGATTCTCAAAAAACATAAGATACGAGGCACGTCATGATTCGTATGATACGAGACACGTAAAGGTTCGAATGATACGAGATATATCAAAGTTCGAATGATGCGAGATACGTCATGATTCATTAGATACCAGACTCGTTTATAAGATACATGAAGACGTATCAGTCCCGTTTCCTAGACTAGATAATACATACCAACATCATCTTCAGTCTATTCTATGTTAGTAATGGTCTAAAGATAGAGGACACGTCGTAGTTCATATGATACAAGACACGTAAAGGTGCATATGATACAAGACACTAGTTTCATAAGATACGAGATGTGGCCAGGTTCATGAAATACGAGACACACAAAGTTTCGCGAGATACGAGACACATTCAGGTACATAAAGACGCGTAAAATTCATAAGATACGAGACACTATGTTCTTAGGATACATGAAGACGTAACAGTCTCGTGGTATATTATCGGATAAATAATACATAAAGACATGATACAAACATAAACACGATTTTCCTATGAAAGAAACAAAAATTGACTAGTCGACACTTGAAACCGCGTTTGGTTATTTATATGTTATATTTTTAAATAATAATAAAAATGACCTAAGTTTTTTTTATTATTTTCAGATTGGCGTCTACGAAAAGCGTCGACGAGCACAATAAATACAAAGTTGAAGACGAAGTTATGCTGTTTTGGGACAATAAAAAGGTACATAGCAAAAAACCGTTTGCTTTTGTATAGAATTGTACTAGTTACCCTGCCCTGCCACTAGGTGGAGCGAGGACATAATCAAGATAGCAGGAACAGGATACAAAATCGGGCTGAGTAGCGTGCCTTGGGAGAGGCCTATGTCCAGAAGTGGACGACTGTAGGCTGATGATGATGATGATAATGTACTAGTAAAATATACAAAATTTAAAAATATGCCTGTAGTACAAATACCAATTACTTTTTATCAATGACTTGAAAAATAAACTACCAATACATTGTGTCAAGAACATTTTCCAAAGTGCAGCTGTTTTGACAATAATTTTGGTTCTACTTGTAAATTCGCTTACAAACAACCGTTAAGTTTACTAACTTAGATAACTAAAAGATGAAAACCTAATTATTACTCTTGAATTTCATATACCTACTTACATAGTAGTTCAGAAATTGTTGGCATTAATGCGCCCTTAAAATGTTTTGAATTAATTGACACTAATTTAAATTTCGGAGGCCTACGTACATACATATATTTTTTGACATTATGAAAATTACTTGACAAAAATTATAATCTTAAAACTAAATCTGACAAACATATTGTAATTTTAAACAGTGAATTAATAACATTATAAATTTGTACTTAATTTGATTATTGAATGAAGGGAAATAAATGCTATTTTTATATTATTTTTTAATTAAAATTAACTAAACTAACTTTTAACTTTTCCCTTTATGAATGAATACATTTTGAAATACAATATATGTTTATTTGATTCCAGTGTTCCCGCTCCCTCTCGGAGTTAGCAGCGAAAGCGCGCCTCGACCCATGTTGTGACGAGGCGGCCATCTTGGATTACTACCGACATCAATTGGACCTGTTTTCTAACATGTGTCTCAATAGACAGTACTTGGCTCTCAACAGTCTGTCTACACAGCTTCATATCAAGTTAATATTGCAGTAAGTATCGACATTTTAGACAATTAATGTACTAAAGTAAACATAATGGGACGAGGCGGCCATCTTGGATTACTACCGACATCAATTGGAGCTGTTTTCTAACATGTGTCTCAATAGACAGTACTTGGCTCTCAACAGTCTGTCTACACAGCATCATATCAAGTTAATATTGCAGTAAGTATCGACATTTTAGACAATTAATTTACTAAAGTATAAATAAAGAGTAAATATAACTTGACGAGGCGGTCATCTTATTTGGATTATTACCGACATCAAATTTCTAACATGTGTCTCGAACACAGCCTCGCCCCTCGGCGTAGCTGTTGCAAACTACTGGTCCAAATCCATATAATATGTAGATAAGTATAAAAAACAACAAAATTCGTTTGTCCATTCACCGACACGAGGAAGAATAAGAACAGTCTTTCCACTCAACTTCATATCAAATTAATACAGTAAGTATGTAATAAAAACAAATTAATTAATAACACATTAAATTTATTGGGGCAGAATAACCATAAGGATTGACTTTTATTTTAATTTATAGACACGTCATATTGATTTAAAGTATATATCACATACACATCGTCAAAGTCGAGGGTCCAACCTGGAAGAGGTCTGCACAAGATTGACGCAGATAGCACATACAAAGGGAGGCCTATACCCAGCAGTGGGATCCCAAGGGCTGTGGATGATGATGATGATATATAAGAAGTAAATAAAATGTTACGAGATAGCCAAGCACAACCCCCTTACAATATAAGAGTCATTCAAAACGATTCCACTTAAAACCAGTTTAAAAGACATGACGTGATATTGATATAGCTCAGATATTAGATAAAATACTCCAGTGCCACATCTATACAGTGATATTTAAGTAGTATAAATGTTTTTTAAATAATTAATTGTATTCAAAATCCAATCTATTTCTACTAAACATAGGTACTGAAGGCAGCGAAAAAACATAATATTTTGTAGATTTATACTGCTATCAGTAGTTCCGCACTTTTAAACTAGATGTCGCTGACCGGTGGCAGGCGTATTCCTGAATCACGCTGACACCGTCATTGAGTACAAATTTTTGAAATATTTTCTTATTTTAATTTGTTATCATCATCTATCCCACTACGCTGGGCATAGGCCTCTTTTTATAGTATTTTTATATTGGATCTCGCATATTGCTGAGGTCTCATAATCACATTATATAAAGTTAAACTTGACAAATGTACTGTACTGTTGCATTTCATCAGGAATTAATTTATTAAACCTGTTAATAATTCTGAAAGCTACTTTTTTGATGAAATTTGGTATGCAGATTAGGTTGTGAAGTATTCGTTTGTATTACATTTGATTCGCTTATCTTTTTGGCTACATTAGGTAGAAACCATATGAAATATTTATAGCTGTGTTTCCTGCGAACTACAATCCAGGGGTTTTCAAATCTAGAGTTAATAGGTATCTTCTAGGTAAGCGTGTTACACCCTAGGCTGCAGCAATGATTAACATCAGGCAGGCTGTAGTCAAACGTAAACCTATCCCACTTAAAAAAAATATATGTTAAAAATGATGTAATAGTATGTTTTTATAACATAATAAACTATAATATACCTATATGTATAATATTTAAAAACAAGATACAGTATTTATTATTAAAACCTTCGTGAGACATTCTTATTATTTTTTTAAATCTTTATTTATTAAAAGGATTTTTGTCATACATTGATTATGTCACTCCCGTATGGCTAGTAGCTAGTACTTACTTAAAAATAAATTTATATAGTTGTAGCAACATTTTGGCATCTCCAGACAATGGAGAGGCCAAAATGCTGCTACATTGTCCTACCTTGTAACTGTCACAAGTTGTCATTAATAGATCTCTTCTAAGGGCCTCATTTCGGACACATTCCGTTAGCACATGGAGCACATCCTCTACGGCTGTCTCACATCCCGGGCAGTTTGGTGAAGCAACAATTCCCATGAGATGTTTAAATTTATTGGACGGAATATGTTCGGAACGAATCCTAAACATATTCACTACATCTCTTCTATTCCATTCAGCCTCTTCGAACCACGGCCAGTGAGGAGGTTGACTTTGTATGGTCTGATACCAGATACCTTTATCACGTGATCGCTTGTCAAAGTACTCATGCCAGAGTTTTGTACAGTCGGTCTTAGCCTTTTTTAAGTGTTCAGAGTGTAAAGGTACACAACGATATGGTTCCCCATCTGTGAGACATTCTTATAGGTACTGTATACACTATACAGATTTATAGAATGTACGCTGTTTAAATAAATTGCGATTACATATTTATTTTTATTTGTTCTCTATTCAGTTTGTACTGAAACTTGTGAATTACTTAATTATATATCATGATATCTGAAAATTTGCGAAATACTTACTGAAAAGGTCAATGTATGTCAACTATTAGGCATGTGACGATGCCCAGCATAAACAATGAGAGATGCGTTGTCAACTTCTCGCGAGTCTCGTCCTATCAGAGCCCAGGATACCGTATCAACCAATCAGAGCACCTGTTACCAACTTCACCATTTGGTCACCAGAGAGGTTGGTGGATCACCTTCCGTCATAGCGTCGTTACTTCTCGAACTGAGCACACGTTCTTCGAATTAACGCTTTTTCAAGCATTCTCAATTAATTTTCAAAAAATATTAAATCTTAACGTTTGTTTTTGGATAAAAAATTTCAGTAAAGTAAATCGAAAGGATTTCTAAGAAATCTAAAGCAGAAAAATCTTCTGTGTATTTCATGTAAATTCAGTGCAGATTTGTAGTTTTTTAAATGCAACGGTTTTTTTAAAAACCCAATGGACTATTAAAGTGTGTGATTTAGTGCTATTCTGAAATATTTAAATCTAACGGTTTTTCGTAAAAACCTTATGGACTATTTCGTGCGTGAAAAGTGCAATATTGAGTCATCGGTCAGTCAACGGTTTTTCGGGAAGGTGTTAAAAGATACGGATAAGATGTATGCCCGGTATACTGAATTTGAAAAGTTGACCAACTTGGCACCGATATGCACACAGTAGATTGTAATAATGCTCTAGGTGCCACAATTAGAAACAACTATATGGCAGCGTCGCTCATGGTCGTAAGTAAACGGATTAAGTCCACGAGTTTAAATAACGCGGGTCTCTTCTCTTAGTTGGTACAATTACTTCACTATTGAGGATATATTAACTCGGAGAAAATGCCGAAGGGAAAGTATATATTCTAGTATTTCAATTTTATTATTGCAGGAGAGCAGGTAAACTAGTCTTCCCCAGGTAACGTGACTATTACGAGTAATTTCGAGCCAGTTTTATGATGGAGTATCTATTTTAATACTCATGTTTATCTAGGTGTAGTCAAAAAGCTAATTGATGAAGACGGTCGAAAATCAAGACAGGAATTATTTGTATAATGATTATTTCTTCTATTGATCGTATAAATGTAACTATTGACCAAGTATTCAATCCTTGATCGGATAAATCGTCCTTCATTTCATGAACCAACTCGATTCTCACATAGCGTCGTCTTTGGTCACCAGGAGTTACAAACACATCTCTCATTGTTTATGCTGGGCATCGTCACATGCCTAATAATATGCAAATTTTACACAAAAATAAAATTTGTATTATTAGCAGAGACGATGCCCAGCATCCCCTTAAGGGCTCCTGGTGAGAGACTTCTATGACGGAAGGTGATCCACCACCCTAAAAAAAATTATTGTTTATATTAATTGTACATTTCATTTTTAAAATGTAAAATTACTTGTGTTGAGAGTCTGGTCGGTATTATGATAAGTATGTATTTGCAAAATAAAAGTATATAAGTATTATATCCGTTATCTAGTACCCACGACACAAGCGTTTGCTTAGTGTGGGCCTAGATGGCGCTGTGTGCTATGTCCCGAAATATTTATTTATTTCCAGATGTATGTCCAACTCCTCTCTATCCTACGAGCTGCGCGCGTCGTTCTGCCGGCTGATGTTACACCTGCACGTGGACCGCGACCCGCAGGAGCCGGTCACGCCGGTCAAGTACGCGCGACTGTGGACCGAGGTCACTGACCTTATACAGATACGAGAGTAAGTGTATAAGGTAGACTTTGGGGTATATATAGTTGATTCTGCATATTTAGTTTGCTGAAGCTTTTGATGGTGTATCTCAAGGATTTCCACAATATTCGATAAGGCGTGTATCAAGTTTCTTTACGAGATCCTGTATTGGTGCTGTATAATATGAATGCTGTCGTCTCCTATAGGTATATAGCACACTTTGAGACCTATAGTTGTATCAACTTCTGTATGGTGTATGACAAGGATCTTTGTTCGGTAGCTATTGTTCCTGTCCTATTTATGTATTTATTTAATAATAATTGACACGGTCGCAACCAATTACATTAATTATTTCATTTACAAATATTCAAATACCTTACAATTACAATATTTACAATCACTTAACAAACAATGTCATACAATAATTAAAATATATATAATTAAAGTTGTCAAAAGGAGGTAAAATAATAATCAGTCCATTCAAATTAAAGTAGGTACATTACAATTTATAATTTACAATTGCTTAATTTTACTTAAATAACTATCACTTCATTTTAACTTAATCTTACAAATGACCTTGTATCTCGTACGAGCGCTATGCTCTTACCTACTTACTAATATGTTTTACCTATTTTTTTTAAGTTTATTATTGGTCCATTGCTTGGTGTAGATTTTCAGTAAAATTACCATATCATTACAAACAGCTCCTATAGACATAATTTATTTTTTATATTCAAACCTTTTTTTTAATTTCAGCTACCAATGCGTAAAGGGCGGTCCGGACGCGAACCGAGAGAAAGTCAAGGAACAGTTCGCGATGACAATATGCTTCGTGGAGACGTACTTGAGGAACGTGGTACGCGAGACTTGGTACTTCAGCGATCACGACCAGAACAAGCTCACCTTCGAAGTGGTGAAGCTGGCCAGGGAGCTCATCTACTTCGGATTCTATAGGTAGGTGGCGCTGTTTTTAATTGGACAGCACAAAAGACGCAAAGAGCGAGAAATAACAAAGTAAAACAGAATGAGAGTGAAAGAACAGTTTGCTATGACGATTTTATTAGACAGGCACAAAAATTACACACAAGGCAAGAAAGAACCAAAAAATAATAATAAAAGAGTGAAAGAACAGTGTGCTTTGACGATATGGTTTAGCTTTATTGTAAAGTAGATAGTGTGACGGAAAGAAATAAGAAAGAATGAGAGAATAGTTTGGTAATAGGTATGCGTTGTTTTGCTAGTTTAGAATGTGAAAGAAAGAGAAAAAAAAGACTGATACCGTCTTATTACAAAACGCGGTTTAAATATTAGTCCAGGACTTTGAAAATTAAAAGTGAGTTTTTGTTGTTCAGACATCACATACAAGCAATCAAAATGTCAAAAAAAAATTGAACTTTGATTTAACATTGGTACATTTTGACAGTTTGATAATTATGACAGTAGACAGACAATTTTCGAACAACTAAAACGGACTTGGTCTAGACTTATATTTAAACCACGTTTTGTAATAAGGCCCATAGAGTGTAAGTACAGTTTGCTACCACGATAGGTATGTTTTGTCTAGCTAGATTGCAAAAAGTAGATTGTGTGAAAGAAAGAGAAAGAAATAAAAAAGGGAGACTAGAGCGTTCAGTCTATATGTGCCTTTTGTGCCATCTATGATTTAGATAAATAGGTAGGTAGGTAGATATGCACTTATAATAAAGCTGACATGGTTCCAGATTTGTCCTTGTTAGTCAAATTGATTGTAAAACTTGTTAGTAAATTAGTTTTGTTTCCAGTTTCAGCGACTTACTCCGCCTGACACAGACGCTGCTGAAAATCTTGGATTGCGTCACCGACATGGATCTACTCAACGAGACTAACACACTCGGCGGAGATATTGAATGTACGTTTTTTTTCTTTGTTCTATATTTATACTTCTTTTTATATCTATCTTTCTTCTAGGCAAGCGCGCTAGATCGTAGTTTATAACGTTGCTTAACATCAGGCAAGTTGTAGTCAAAAGTGAGCCTATCTCATGTAAAAAAAAAGTTGTCGTTAGTAGTCGTTACATGTCCTTTAAAAATCTAACAAACAAGCATTGTAAGTTACGAAATATATTGCACGAATTCTTGCCAAATTTGGTAATCGTATAGTTTAATCAATTGTGCGACTATTTTATAATTTTTATTTAATTTAACAAGCAGCTCAAGAAAAGGATGCAAAGAAGAGTAAGTTTCAATTCCAAAACCTATAGTTTAAATTTGACTGCTCTGTTTGTTTAGTTAGTAGTGGCTTACCTTCTAATATAAAGGTGCTGGTTTGATTCCTGCATGACGCAAGTTATTATGAATATTAAAATTTGTATTTTGTGTCTGGTTGTTTCCATGTGAATTAAGTATGTATTTACGAAACAAAAGTATTTATGTATTATATCCGTCATCTAGTACCCATGATACAAGCGTTAGCTTAGTATGGGGCTAGATGGCGCTGTGTATGTACTGAAATATAAAATGAACACACATGAATGTCATAGGTTTCATATGTTTTTCAATGTTGATGTATTTATTTCTCAGCGGAAGGGGGCGTCCTGAGAAGTATAGGAGACATGGGTGTTGTTATGACTGGGATCACCATGGGGACTGGGGCTAGAAGTGTGAGTATGCAGATTTATTATGTGTAGGTATACAATTTAATTTCCCATATAAAGTAAAATAAAAATAGTTTGGTAGTTCCTGGTATGTGTCATGCAAAATTCACATCAAATTGATTCACATTTTAGAAAAAAAAAATTAAAGACTGAAATGTGTAACGGTTTTTAATCAATGTCTTTTCACAATATTATTCCATATGCAATTGTCAAAAAAATATAAAAAGTAACTTACTTGCTACTTACTAATGTGGCGCTGCGACCCAAAGTGGATCCTGGCCTCCGACACAAAGAGACGTCACTCCTCTCGGTTCTGCGCCATCTCCTGCCACTCGGTAGCATGAACTGTTGAAAAAGTTACACCATACCAAAAATCATGACGATCATTGCTCCGTTGCATCGAAGACAATGGACAAATAGACCAACAAACACACATTTTACTAATACTTTGTATGTAATGTTCTTTTTGTAATGTTTCAGTCGGCGCCGAGCCAGGCTGCGCCCGCGGCGGCGGTGATGTTGGCGAGAGAACATCCATTAGTCATGGACACTAAGCTTAAAATCATAGAGATATTGCAGGTAAATGTTTTGTTTTTTACGTGGGATAGGTTTACGTTTGACTACAACCTGCCTGATGTTAATCATTGCTGCAGCCTAGGGTGTAACACAATTACCTAGAAGATACCTATTAACTCTAGATTTGAAAACCCCTGGATTGTAGTTCGCAGGAAACACAGCTTCAGGTAAAGTACACCTAACTACTCTACAGAAGGCTTTCTGAGGCCCTGTCATGTACGATGAAATCAAATAAATAGTGTCGGCTAACAACTGAAGTGCAAAAGCAAAAAGCCGTATTTTTATACGAACGGGAGTATAGTTAGACTCAATAATTAAGTAAATAATGAATAAAATTATACCTGAAATTGTAGGTATCTGGTAGGTATTGGTAGGTATCTCTCTCCTTAGATTCTTTAATTGAGCTAACAGTTGAACTTTTTTTAACACGGCATAGGCTTATGTTTGACTACAGCCTGATTGATTTTAAGAGAAAATAAGAGTTCCTAATGTCTTACTTTGAGAAGAACTACATTATGTATTTAAAAAACTAGGAATGTTTTCGAAAACGCCAATCGGAATCAATCTTAACCAAATCCTTTGGTCCTTGATTAAGTAAAATATTTTTGTAAGAGATAACAGTGTAAAACAATATAGATTCATTAAGGCAACTTTGGTTAGGAGGAGAGGTGTGGCGGTGGTATATGGAGGTACACACCTAAAAACCATCAAGTTGTTGTTTGAAGTCGGTTAAGGAGCAGTCGCAGCGGTAAAACACTACATACTCGTATTTCTCCAGAGTTTCATTTACAATGGATTTCCGCAAAAAAAAAAAGATTCAATATCTGTTAATTTCTTTTTTTTTCCAATCCAGTTCATCTTAGACGTGCGACTGGACTACCGCATCAGCTGTCTCCTCTCCATCTTCAAGAAGGAGTTCGAGCAGGGAGGAGACAGGAGTGCTGACAGCATCGCCAGAGCGGATGTGGAGGCCATCGGACAGCAGGCGGAGGGGATATTCAGTTGTAGGTCAGTCTGTGGGACGACAGATGGCGCTGTTAGTAAATATCTTAGTGGGAAGTTGTAATAGGTGAAAATAGAGGGTAGATGGATAAAAGATAGAAATATAAGTAGTATATTCTATGTACAATGAAAAAGAAGTATAGATTTTAATTATAAATTACGAAAAAAGATAGAAAGGTTAAATTTGCAAAAAAGTAGATATATATATCAGGCGAAGCAGTGTTCGGAAGAGAAATATGTGTGTGTTGTGAAAGAGCGACAGATAATCATTATTTCTGAATATCTATGAAATCATTAGTTTTTTTTTATATAGTGTGTGATATTGTGCATTGTATTGTACTAGTAATAGAATAAAATTATATTTTTCTTGTAAATTTTGTATGTATCAATACATTTCTGGTTTACTATTTCTACTTTGGTAGTGCGAATTTGTTGGTATACTATTTTATTTCAATGGTAAATCATATTACATTTAATAATTGTAAAAATAGTGACTAAAGCATGATCTCTTATGGTGGTGGGTTAAATATGAACGAAAATCTTTCATGGCTTGCGTCAAATTTATCACGTACTCAAAAATATTATATATCACTGAATTATTATATACTTACAAAGAAACCCACATAATCATTTACAACTAATGAAGCTATGAAAGATTTTCTTCTTGGGTAAATTTTGTGGTGGTTTTGCAATAGATGTAAACAACACATCTGTAGTACTATACTTTGACTAGAAAATTACAAGTTTTTATTTAGTCCTTTATTATTACGTTGAATTAGTTTAAAAAATCTGATAATCGTTTGGCCATTTCAGAGGCCCTTACGGCGGCTTCATAAACACTCGACACCAGAGTTGGCCACTCTCATTCGATAAGAAGAAGATCTAAAGATGTTGATTTCCTTGAGTCTTATGTCTTATTATAGGGCCTTAATTTGCCCGCCGGATTAATTCATTGGAGGAGTTCTCTTGGGCGATTACATCATGATGGGCGTCCTCATGGTTTCGCCTTTAAATATTACATCTATTGCAAACAAAATTCATCATCTTCTACTAATAATCAATCTTTCTTCCTAGATCTTGTCTAATCTTTATCCGTTATTGCAGCGCGATACAAACTGTGCCAGATAGCTGCCTACCAAAAAATGTAGATTTGTTAGTAAGATATACATATAACGCATGTAGAGTGATATATATAACCAGATTTAATATAACATGTGAGCGTTGAGCATGGGCTTGTGTACTAATAGCATGGATTTAGAGGGTTTTTGTAACAAAAATACAATACGTATACAGTCCTATCCTTATGTTTCATGGTTACGGAAAACCCCCCCTTATGTTTCTAAGAGAAATGGATAAGGTTTTTAAATTCCTTTGAATGCGCAAAGTTTCTTTCATTGAATGCGCAAAGTTTATTGCATGCGCAAAATTACCTAAAAAATAAGATGTATAAATATGTTCAAGAGGTGTTATACAAGTGGGTCTTCATCATCCTCATCATCCACAGCTGGTTTTTTTTTCACAGTTTTTTCCACTGCTGGGTATAGGGCCTCTCTCTTGTCATGCCAACAGTCTTGAGTCTTACCTAGTGGTGGGTTATGTACCAAAAATAAAATACTAAAACAGCACAAACACCATCTTATAAGTAGTTGTGAAAACAATGTTCCAGTGAGTCTGAAGAGTACTAGGCTTTAGTAACGTCCTTTTTAGTGCTATCTGTTCTGTGAAGTAGAAGAATTAATAAAAATTTGGCACGAGGGTGTCATAGTCGAACAAAAAGTAGCTTTAGTGCTAACAGCTGCTCACAAAAACCAAATAAAATGGACCAAATAAATTTTAGATTTCTAAAGATTAGATTTTTCGCTTTAGTTTGATATCTACTAGCTTAGCTTACATTAGTATTGTAGTAAAACTGATGTTAGCATGTTAGTGATTTGTGCTGAATACCTAACTAAATGGATGTGATGTATGCATGAATCCTACTAACCCTACTTTTCTTGGGTGGATAATTCTATCCTTTACAACTAAGCTAATGGTGGAACTAACTAAAAAAACTAAATATTCCAACTTTAATTTTTGTCGTTTTAAAAAGCGTTGTCTGGAGTTTTGTATGAAAACTTGTGTTTTGAAAAGAGTGTGAAATTGTGGGTTTTGTAAATATGTTTGTACATATGTATATGTGACTGTTTCTATAAACCTAATACCGAAAATACTTTAGTGTTTTTTCTATAACTTGGTTTCTTATGATTGAAAATAACGAAAATAAATAATAAAAAAAAAACTTTTAGAAGACTTGATAACGTAATTTTTTGAAGTCGGTTAAATAGTTATTTTCGGAGTTTTATACGAACAGTGTTATACCTATTCCTTGCAAAGATACTACAACAATACCAGTTTACTTGCGTCCTGCTTTAAGAGTTTGTCCTGAACGCGCTTACAAGCCTAGCAAGTGATAAGAAATATGGCCCAGCAAATACCCTATACTTAAATATTATTGAGCCCAAGCTTAATCATGGCTAATAAGAGTTAGTTAATATATCCTTTAAAGTCATCTATAAATTAGGTCACACTTAAAATCTTGTTCAGCAATTAATCTACAAAGTCTGTATTAGTTACCTATACTAATCGTATAACTTTTTTTAATTTATAAGTCGTTCCAAAAAGTAATACGAAAAAAATATGCTTATCAAAGACTCAAACAACGCAAAGAGTCATTGAAATCCGTGACATTTCACACAGTGCCATTCATCATACATAAGATATGTCAGGGACCCCTAGGGCAGAAAACTCTGACACCAAACTTGGCCAATCATTTACGAACTTACTATCGGGAACATAGCAAGCAAAGGTTTAATAAGGAGGGGCTAGATAAGAAAATGAAAACGCTTCATTTTTAAAGAAGTGTCCATCTTAAGTCAGCCTTTGCTTGCTATCAGGCAAACTATTTCCAAGTGCAAACCCGTTTAAAAGAAAGTATGATTTAATTTATAGACCAAAAATGCCCCATTCCAATTTCTTCTATATACACTTCCTCCTTACATTTCCTTTATCTGTCCAGTCTTTGGCCATAGCCTTTGCTTGCTATCAGGCAAACTATGGCCAAGTGCAATCCCGTTCAAGTTGAAAAAATGAAGTGTGACCTTCTTTATAGATCAAATGCCCCTTTCCAATCTCTTCTATATACATATCCTCCAAGTGTGACCTAATTTATAGATCAAATGTCCTTCACAATTTCCTCTATATACATTTTCTCCTAACATTCCCTTCATCTGTCCAGAGACGGTCTGGACCTGGACGAGTGCGGCGGGCGGATGGTGCTCCGCGTGCTGCTGCAGCTGTGCTCGCAGGGCGCGTCCGCGGCGCTGGTGTCGGGCGCGCTGGCGCTGCTGTTCCGGCACTTCAGCCAGCGGCAGGAGGTGCTGGCGGCTTTCAAACAGGTAAGTGATACTAGTGATAAAAAATAATAATATTTGTATAGTGTTAATCATAATCATCTTTATTCATAAAAAGTATTGTATTGGCTAAGGACTCACGAAGCGGTTTTCACCCGCGCCCGCCGCGGTAGCGAGGTCTTTGTAGAATACAGATATTTATGTAAAAAATTAAATCACTTTTCACAACGCGGTTTACACCTGCGGCGTCTGCGATTGTTTGCGGCTCCCGCTGCACCGGCGATCATCTTGTACTTGCGGGCGCGGGTCGGCCAGTTTGCATTAAGATTAATGGCAACAGCGATTACTGCGTCACCGCATAATACTCGGATCTCGTGAGTTTTGAAAATGAAACTCCATTCCGCCACCGCGGCGGGCGCGGGTGAAAACCGCTTTGTGACTAACGGTAAGTAACGGTAAGCTTTTACCGGCATTAAGATGTCACCACGGGAAAAAAACACAAAGTACTCCCTCTGTGTTGTTCAAAATACATTGTTTTCCTTCATCGTGAAGCGAGTTCAAATCTAAATAGCTTGGTAAATTGGTGTAGAGCGGCATTTAAACTTGAACTTGATTTGATTTGAAAGACGTCAGATAGTAAAGCAGACGTTTCGAGTCGTTCGAGTTCGAGTTATACTGGTTTTGTCACACTTTGTTACTTATAACAACTTTATGTATGGTCTGTACGTTCGTATTTCAGGTCCAACTGCTAGTATCAGACGCGGACGTGGAGTCCTACAAGCAGATCAAGGCAGACCTGGACCTACTCCGGCAGAGCGTTGAGAAGTCGGAGCTGTGGGTCTTCAACAAAGGACGCGCTGTGCTGGATGACCACACTGGTGAGAAAATGCAGAGGAATAACTTTCATAATGCAAAATGTTGTATTGTTTTTTGAGAATATATGTATGTCGTGTCGCCACACAACTACGAGTATGTGACCTATGTTAGATTTTTACAGATAAGTAATTTGTGTACGTATTGTACGTATTGCGTGTGCGTGCGAGCGTGCGTGCTTGTGTGCATGTGTCTGTGCGTATATGTGTGTGTATTCATAGCAAACAGATAAACAGATAAACATTTTATTGATAATTTGATGAATTATAAGTCAATTAGGAAAGGCAAAAAACCTGGACTTACTTCAGCAGAGCGTTGACAAATCAGAGTAGGTCTTCAATTAAGAACGGGCTGTGCTAGATGATCATACTGGTGAGAAAAGCCATAGAGACAGGAACAACTTTTACAATGTTAGTTTTCTTTGGCATTACCACGCGATCACTACAACAGGCCCTATAATTTTGAGACATTTATACAGATAGAGATAGTTCCTAAATCATTGTTGGGTTGTGTACGTTACGTATAATACGAGTATGTTAATGTTACTTTACGAATGTGCGTTGTGACGCACTAAGTGCGTATGTGTGCGTAAGTGTGAGTGCGGCTCTACAGGATGAAATTTTATGCTGTCGAGTTCGAAAGAATTGAGGTGAGCCCTAAGAAATGAAAATTTTAACATACAATGACGTTCCCTTTGCAATTCGATGTATGTGATGTGACCTTAATCGCGTCGTGATTTAAAATCGCACGCTAAACTAATTGTGCATGCACGCACATTGATAACATAACGTAACAAAACGTTTAAAAATAGAGCTTAAAGCGCTGTTTAACTGATGTGGATACTGTATTTCGATATTTAATAATATTAACTCGGGTAACGGAGGCCAAACTAGTTGTCATCGATCATATTATTAAGTTGTGTTTTTTCGTAAATTTTTGTTTCTGCACTTTTTTGTCAAAACTCTCAAGTACTGTTTAATATCTCTTTGTTATTAATATCCCCGCCTCTTCTAACCTCGAACTATTAAAAAGGGGGGTATGCGAGTCCTATATCCCCACTCTTTAGGTTATATTTTGCCCCACAGTTTATGCGCCTGTCCATGTGGTTGTAGACCGAAGAATGAGGCGGCCTTATTATATCGGTAAATACTCTATCTCTTTCTATCATCACGCTGAAGAGCGAGAGGGCGATGTGCTCTTCTTCTTTTGTAAACAAATTGTCTCTTTTGCTTCTTCTCTATTGGTCGAAATCGAAATTGTACACTGTCAATAGAAAAAGTCGAAAGGCCAAAAATGGGATATAATATATCTATTGTAGCAGAGTTATATAGGTACATATATCTGCATGTAAAATAATTATTTGTTTTTTTCCCTTGAGTTATATTCTGATTTCTTAAGTTAATTTGTCCCGTTTTGTTACTCACTCATCGGTCTTTCAACTTAATGATTGTTCTGAAGCAAAACTTCTGTACTGATAGATAGCTCTATATGCCTTTTATATTAACTTTCCTTACAAGAAACACTGCCAGAATTAAAGCTTATTACGACTGGTAACTCCAAGATCTGACAAACATTATGCAAACTAATACTTACTAGCTTTGATCCCATGCATCGACTTCTCTGAACATTTCTTCAACCAACATTGATCTTTATCACGTACCCAGTAAGGTTGTTATTCCTTTACAGGTTTATCAGGGCCGGTCGGACCAGGCGGGGCAGTATTAGAGAGAAACGCTTCCATGGATAATGTACTGGATACTTCGAAGACTGCGAAACATGACCATAACGAGTATAAGAAGATTAAAGAGGTAATTTTTTTAACAGTTTTGTTGTTTTTAGGGTCTTTTGGAAGTATACACCTTGAATGACATGATTAAGACTTAGCTGTTCCTTTTAATTCGATAGTTAAGAAATCAGAAATGTTGTTTTATATAAGTCTTACAGTAAGAAGATCCGAAAGAAGGGCGTAGACGAAACAAAATAAACTTTGATTTGGCTTGTAGCAGTTGTCTTGCTCTATGAGGTGTGTTCCTTTTAATGCGATAGTTTAGAAATTAGAAACGTTTCATATTAGTCTTACAGTAAAAAGGTCCGAAAGGAAGGCGTAGACGAAACAAATTAAACTATGTTCTGGCTTGTTGCAGTAGTCTTGCTCTTTGAGTTTTTATTATAAAAAATGTTTTTAATCCACAGATACTACAAAGAATGATAAAATACTGCACGCAAGGCAACAGCGGCGCCGGTGAGACGAACCGGCCGCGGCGGCACGAGCAGCGCCTGCTGAGAAACATCGGCGTGCACAACATCGTGCTGGATCTGTTGCAGGTATGTTGCATGTCTGTTACAACGTATGATAAAGTAGTGCAACATGCAACAGGCCGCGGCGGCACGAGCAGCGCCTGCTGAGAAACATCGGCGTGCACAACATCGTGCTGGATCTGTTGCAGGTATGTTGCATGTCTGTTACAACGTATGATAAAGTAGTGCAACATGCAACAGGCCGCGGCGGCACGAGCAGCGCCTGCTGAGTAATATCGGCGTGCACAACATCGTGCTGGATCTGTTGCAGGTATGTTGCATGTCTGTTACAACCCATGATAAAGTAGTGCAACATGCAACAGGCCGCGGGGACCCAATTAATAACCTATGTCCATGGTAATTTTCGTCCAGCAATTTAAAAGTGAAAAAAGTCAAAAACATACATAACTAAATAAATAAATAAATATTCCGGGACATTGCACACAGCGCCATCTAGCCCCACACTAAGCAAACGCTTGTGTCATGGGTACTAGACAACGGATATAATACTTATATACTTTTCTTTTGTAAATACATACTTATTATACATACAAACGACCAGACTCAACACAAGTACATAATTATAAATTTTAAAATGCATAAATACTTGTGTCACGCAGGAATCGAACCCGCAACCCCTAGATTAGAAGGCAGAGCCACTACCAACTAAGCTAACAGGCCAGTCAAAACATACATACATACGAACCAAGTCACGACAACGATGTTACGAGATAAAAGCTGAGTCTATTGTTAATCTAAGATCTAATTCATTTCCATAGAAATAGGTTAAATAATTATTAGTTAAATTAATTGTCCATATACTTTGAATCTTAATTTATTTCCCGACTCTGTTCACCACGCACTATAATCCAGCGATCTTCAAAGCAAGAATGATCGGTTCTTATCGGGTAAACACGCTCTTAGGCCATAGCCTTTGCTTACTATCAGGCCAACTATGGCCAAGTGCAACCCCATTCTGGTATAAAAAAATGTATACTAAATTAAATCACATAAAATATGAATTGTACCATTTCCAGGTCCCGCACGACGAGGACGACGCGGAAATGGACGAGTTGTTGGCCCTAGCGCACGAGTTTTTGCAACACTTCTGTCACGGCAACCAACAGAACCAGGCCATATTGCACAAACACTTGGACCTGTTCTTGAACGCTGGGGTAAGTTGACAGATTTTATATTTGCCGCATCAAAATAGTACTTGCAGTTTTTTTTAACGCGATATAGGCTTACTTTTGACTACCTACCTGTTTACTCTGGATTTGAAGACCCCTGTATTTCCACTTAAATATAGATCGTTTAAGGGCTAGCTATTAATTTAGTCTACAATGCAATTATTAAGTTATTTTAACATATCTGGATTTACTTTCTTTTGACAATGTTTGTTTTTCTTACAGATTCGTGAAGCCCAAACAGTGTGCGCGATATTCAAAGACAATCCAACGCTGTGCGCTCACGAGAACAACGAGAAAGTAGTCGCTCACTTCGTGCACTGCATAGAGACGCGCGGGAGACGGCCGGCGTATCTGCACTTCTTGCAGACGATAGTACACGCAGACGCGCAGTATATACGCACCAGCCAGCATCTAGTTATGCAGGAGGTAATTTATTTATATGACAGATAAAAAGATGTAAAATCTTTAAAAAAGTGTAAAAAATATCGCAAAATGCTATCTTGGGTCCAAAATATTTAACAAACGCTATCGTTTCTCAAAATTGTATAACCCATTTCACGTAAAATGAACGCTGGACGAAAGTAGAGGGGGAATGTTTGCGCATGGGTACAATCACGTACAAAATTACTACGCAGTTTCGTATATTCATAATAAATATTGGTTGTATTCGTGTAATGGCTAGGTACCTACATATATGGTTATATGTATATTTGATAGAATGTTATTAAATGAAAATAATTAAAACATAATTAATTCTTATTAATTATAAAAATACTAGTGTAAGATAATTGTATTAATGTTATTACTAATGTTAAGCCGAAATAAATAAAATAAAATAAAAATTCAGTGAATAAATATGAATTATTTATTAATAATAATTTAAAAAAGAAGGATTGTAAAAGTTAAGGCAGGGGTGAAATTCCATCCATTAAGTCGTCTTGGGTGACATGAAAACCAGATGAAGACGCGATGTTGCAGGTTGAAGTTGCGGTTTATGCATTGTTTTAAATTATCAACTGCATTGTTATCAGCCTCTTTCTTCATAAAACAATAAACGTCATAGATCATTTTTCTCACTCTTCTATGTAAAACCATTTCGAACAAAACACTTTAAACCATTTCGAACAAAACACTTTCGTGCGCGATGGAATTAGAAGAGAGCAAAAGTAGCGTTAACACAGTGCAGATGGCGCAGGTCGACTGACGAACCAATGGCGCTCCGGCATTCAAGCGGCGCGTGACCGGTACGCCCCCGCCCGCACCTCATGCCACCAAACAGACCGATAAATCGCCTACTGCGCAGCCTAACCCCCAGCGTTCTTTTTACGTGAACTGAATTGTATCATAGTTTTTTCGTTTTTAATCTCTACAATGATTTAGCAATGAAAACAAAAAAGTTGAAAAGTAAATTGATTGTAATGTGCTTATGTACACTATGCACTAACCTAATATTTGTGTTAGGTTAGCGCTTGAGATTACAAAAATGTACACTCAGTATATATTCATTTAAGATATTATAAGATCAGAATCATATTAGTTTTTCATTGATTCCAGATGGTAAACGCCGGAGAAGACGTGCTAGTATTCTACAACGAGAAGCAAACATTCAACATCTTCCAGCAAATGATGATAGAGTACAAAACCACTGGTGTAATGCAAGAGGCTCTTAGGTACTAATATATAAATATTGTATCATAAATAGTATAATATATATATATATAGATTGAATAGAATCAATTACAAAAACTCCAAAAAAAATCCAAATCAAAATATCCATAAACCTATGTTCTTTTACTATTACACGCTCTGATTTAATGTATTCGTACGCGATTGTCATAGTTACAGTCTTTCAAAAGGTACTGAATTTCGGTATTTTCTTCGGAGCATTTTAATAGGTTAGATGATACGGTAAAGTGTTATTCACAGCTCTGCAATATTTTGCAGTCCGAAAGCGTTGTTCAAAATTCTTCATCTGGTTACGTCGTACTTACATATCTGAAAAGTGAACGTATTGGTTTGCTAGTTTGTTATTGTTTGTTCCTCTTTCACGCTTGCGACGTACTGTCGTGACTTTTGATATGGTAATAGTAAAGAGTCCCGGAAGTGACATTGGCTACTTATCCCAAAATAACGTGGTGGGCAAAGCCGCAGGCAGCTAGTATTGATTTTGTCTGCCTCTTCTTATTTTCAGATACCACATCGAGCTAGTAAAGCTGCTAACATGCTGCACGATGGGCAAGAATCTGTACACGGAGATCAAATGTCACAGCCTGCTTCCTCTAGACGACATCGTATCTATGATCAAGCACAAGGATTGTATACCGGAGGTATGGTTATTAGTATGAAAACTACGAAAAACTTTTTTTTTATTATGATAAAGAGCTAAGCATGATATTTATTTTTGATGGTAGAGGATTAAGAAATGTATTCTTTTGGTGAAAATGTGTCAAGGATAAGATTTTGCCGATAAAAGGAGCTAGTGTTGTGATCGATCAATTCATATATTGGGCTTTGGCGATTAGCGTTGTAGACAAAGATCGGTTAGTAGAGCTCTTATGATAAAGGTATTATTAACTTACTTATGGAAAAACTTATAACATATCTTCATTCCAGGTGAAAGAAGCGTACGTGGGCTTCCTGAACCACTGCTACATCGACACGGAGGTGGAGATGAAGGAGATCTACTCCTCCAACTACATGTGGGACCTGTTCGAGGAGTCCTTCTTGCAGGACATGCGCGCCATCTTGGAACGTGACGTCACGCCCGGTAACAATCAGTGAATTAATGAAAGAATGAATGCATTCATTCATTCTTTCATTTGTTCACTAAACTTAGGTCCCTTTCTATAAGAGTCCGTTCCCTGTAAGACCAATAAATTTATGTATGTTGTTTCACAATTTAGCACGTTTTCATTCCGATCGTCAATCGTAGAATCCCTTGAAACATCCATGGTTGGTGGATGACTATCATTGGTTAAAATGTGTCAGTTTTGACGTCATTGATTGTCGTTTCGTTTCTAGAAGAAAACTCGTGAGACACTGCAGTGCTTGTCGAAGCCAAATAATTAGTAATACAGTAGACATGAAACAAGAGAACCAATTTTCCAGCAATTTCTATATGGTTAGTCTTTAATACTTCTCTATGATTATGGAATGAAACAAAAGAAACACTTTGTTCAGAAATTACTATATTATTTGTTAGTTTCAAATAGTTGTCTTTAATTATGTTATGTGCAGGGTCCTCCAGCTCCCCGGCGTCCGAGCCCACCTACTCCCCCCGCCGTCGCGCGCCGGGTGGCGCGGACCTGGCGTGGGCGCGCTACGTGACCGACGTACTGATGCACACCATCTGCACCTTCTTCAACTCGCCCTTCAGCGACCAGAGCACCACTGTGCAGGTGTGTACCTAGCTAGTGCTCCCCTGCTCCCCGCGTACTGCCCCCGCCGTCGGGCGCCGGGCGGCGCGGACCTGGCGTGGGCGCGCTACGTGACCGACGTACTGATGCACACCATCTGCACCTCCTTCAACTTGCCCTTCAGCGACCAGAGCACCACTGTGCAGCTAGTGCTCCCCTACTCTCCGCGTACTCCTCACATAGGTACTCCCCTGCTCCCTGTTTACTCCCCGCGGCGTCGTAAATTTGACGATTGTGAAAAAAGTCAATTTTCAAAAATAGATGCAGTAGCCCGATCTCTTTTTTCTTATAAACTGTTTTTGGAGTGTTATACAACAAGACTCCAAAATCAGTTTGTGTGAAATTAAGTAATTAACTTAACTTTCTTTCCTTTTTTTCTTGCTCTCTGACTGGAATAGATGCTCACTTATTTTGACGTAAGTATAGGTATTGAGGATACAAAATATTGTTTCATAAGATACGGGACAGAAACGCCACGCAAAATACAGCTTATGGGATATTTTTATAAGTAAGCAACAGATTCATTCATAAGTATCCATACGATTAATAGTTTTAATGTAGGTACACCTTTTATTACTAACACATTCATTCACAACATTTACAATCAGTTTTCATATACAAGTACAAATTTTGCATGTGACGTTTCTAATAAACCGATCATAAAATCTCAATACGTCTAAGCAAATGTTCAGCCAGAAAATGTCCTTGACTCATGTTGAGGGAAACAATGGTGAAACGACAAAAAAAATGTAGGTACACCAAAAAACATCTGATTGAGTACATTGTACCTACGAACACGAGTTTGTCTATTCTAAGTGTCTTTAAGTATACATCAAAACTTCGTACCTATGCTTTTCTATATATCTTATAAGCTTATGTCCTTGGATGGGTGACCGAAAAGTGGCATTCCATTTTGGGCGCTTCCGTGGGTCGGATGTCACGTTAAATTGTAGGTCCCGGCTGTTTGTCTAGTACGGCGGTCGTTAAGCCATGTCAGAGGCCCTTAGGGTGGTTTGAAAACCCGACACCAGAGTTCGCCACTCTCATTCGATAAGAAGAAGATAAGCTTATGTGCATATATTTTTCTATCCAAATGAAGATAAAACTGAATAATTTGTAACATAACTTTTATTAATTAATTCCTGCTTGTACATAACAGACTCGTCAGTCGATATTCGTGAAGTTACTGCAGACTACATTCAGCATCTACCAGTGTCCGTGGCTGACGCCACCGCAGAAGCTCAATGTTGAGAAGTGTATCAGGACTTTGAATGAAGTCGGTGAGTTGTACAGAATTTAATACGGAAATAAAAATAAATAAATATTCCGGGACATTGCACACATCGCCATCTAGGCCCACACTAAGCAAACGCTTGTTTCGTGGGTACTAGATAACGGATATGATACTTATATACTTTTCTAAATAAGGCAGAATGTAACTGTATAACATATTGAATCTTTGTTATCGGTTGGCACTCAGTGTCTTGTTTACTATTTTATCGGGCAATATGTTTTACTGACCATTATGAAGAGAAAATAATACCAGAATTTATTTATTTACTTAATTAAAACGGTAACAACCAATTACAATACAATACAATATAACTTTATTGCACACCAAAAATAAATTACAATATGAAATGAACTTAAACTATAAATGAATGCCCAAGTGGGCGGCCTTATCACCTTGAGTGATCTCTTCCAGGCAACCTTAGCAAGAAAACGGTGACAGAAATCAGTTTGGTCGGTGGCGTACAAATAAATAAATAATACTTAAAAATAAAACCTATAACTAAACAGTAACAATTACATTAATTTAATAACATTTACTAAGAATGTAATACTTTAGATATACTTAAGTTTTATCGACTATCTTAGTATAGGAGATGTGTGTATGTATGTATTACAGTTTACAAGACGTTATCCATATTGACATCGATATGAGTGCTTGAGTAGTCAAATTATATGACCAAGACTGGAAATTTGTGCTACGTCCAAACTAATGAGCGTGCAACATCATCGTGTCGTTTCGTATTCCAGTACCTAGCACTTTGTTTTCAATCACATTATACCTAAAATGTACAGCTACCTCAAAAAAAAGCTTACACAACTATGTTTCCTGATTGTATAAAAATTATTAAATGTTTATGTAACCTATGAAGCGTTTAAAATTCAATGCTATAAATTTTAATAAGAGATTGTGTAAAGCTCGTAAAATAATTAATCTTAAGTTGTACTTTACTAGGAATACATATGTACACTAGTTTAGATACCTTGTAAATTTTATTTGAAATAAATATATTTTGAAATTGAAATTTAATTGAGTCAAATTATAACAGCACAAGCGCCATCTGCCGGTTCGTCCAAAGCTTGGAAACGGTTCTGATTCTAATCCGGACGGTCGTGTGTATCTTTGATTGTTTTCCAATTAAATTTCATAATACTAATATACTCAAACATACGAAGATGTATTCTATACATTTTATTATGTTTCGCAGCGAAATCCCGCAGCATAGCGATACCCCTCGAGCTGGAAGCCAAGATCCAGACAGTGTTCGAGAAGGCAGCGCAGCTCTCTCGCCAGACCAGCAAGTGGCTGCTGGCCTCCAAGACCTCCAAGCTGGAGAAAATGGCTTCTCAGGTATAATGTATTTACTATATAGTTACAATGATATATATACTGGTAACGATAAACGTCATATCATTCAAATAGATCAAGGGTGTTGCAGAAGATAAAAAATAAATAAAAATAAATATCTCAGGACATATCACACAGCGCCATCTAGCCCCACACTAAGCTTACGCTTGTATCAAGGGGAACTAGATAAAGGATATAATACATCTATGCTTTTCTTTTGTAAATACATACTTATTAAACATAGAAACAACCAGAAAGACACGAAAGTAAAGTAAAAAAAGTAGCTTGATACTCTGAAAAATGTGAGCGCCATATTTTTACCGAAATAGTATATTACTGCCCCATTTACTATGAATCAATCAATCAATCAATATAGCTTTATTGTACACCAGAAAACAAAAATACAAAACAATTTACAGTAATATTACTTAACCTAGGTACATCGGGCGGCCTTATTGCGTAGAGCGATCTCTTCCAGGTAACCTTAGTAAAGATTGCTAGGAAAGAAACATCTAAAAGTCGGTGGCGCACAAACAACAACATGAATAAGAGTTCTCTCCGATTTGCTTTGAATCTGTGATAAAATGTAGCCCAAGTATTAGAGATTTAGATAAATTGACAAATTTATTTTATAATTTACGAACTGACTTGCTATTATTCTTCGTTTTCGTAAATTGTATAAAATATTGAACAATGCCTTAGTCATGGCAATTTTTTTAAATTTAAGCTTTATCTTTTTTTTATTTTATATGTATAATTAGTATGTACTAACAAAAGAAAGGTATATAAATATTATATCCGTTATCCCCACGTACCCACGACACAAGCGTTTCCTAATGTGGGGCTAGATGGCGCTGTGTGCAATGTCCCGGAATATTTATTTATGTATTTTATATATTTCCAGTCACATCTCCAAAACGACCGTTCAGTAATGGAGGGCCTGCAAGAGATCGTGGCGTTACTGGAGGAACAACTGAGACCGCTGCTTCAAGCTGAGTTGTCACTCCTGGTCGACATACTTTACAAGCCGCATCTTCTGTTCACCAGTCCGGCGGAACAACCCAAACGGGACACTAGCGGGATATTTATATCCAGGTATATAAATGAAATATATCCGGGTAATTAAAATATATCCGGATCTATAAATAAATAGCTTCAATATCCGTGAAGGTCGATAAAAAGAGTACATAGGAGAAAAAAATACTGTAATCTACTTCATAAGCGAGTGTGTATTTCTAGGGTCATTATTTTGACCCACCTAGAAGTTTAGTATATAAATTACTTTTGATGCCACAAAGTACAAAGTTGAAGTATATTAACAACTGAGACCGCTGCTCCAAGCTGAGTTGTCGGCCATCTAGCCCCATACTAAGTGTCTAAAAATTTGCTTGTGTCATGTGTACTACATAACGGAAAATTGACGTATTTACTGATTTCTTTTCCTACCATCGTTAAAGTGAAAATGTATTTTTAGTGTGTGTTATTTGATGGGCTTTCTTATGAGTGTAGAATTGTAAATTCAATAATATATATGAAAATAAAACCTTTCAAAGAAAAAAATAATAAATAACTGAAGTATTTTATCGTAGACACTGTACATAAATTCATCAGAACCCAGAGCCCAATTATTAAATCAAGATTTCCATTCATTTCAGAACATACACATACAAAACATAATATATACCTATGTACATATTTTGTTATTGTTTTAGATTAATTCGGCATACAGAGAAACTTCTCGAAGAAAAAGAAGAGAAGCTTTGCGTAAAAGTGCTGCGGACGCTTCGCGAAATGATGGCGGTCGACCCCGAATACGGGGAAAAAGTAAATTTATATACAATTTTAGTTTCTTTTTATTAATGAATTTTATCATAGGTCTGTAACTCTATTAGTATAGGTTTATATATATAGGTTTTATTATTAGTGTAGGTTTTTATTGCTACAATGGCGCCACCAATCTGTTAATCTAAATATATTTTAACAAAATTATAAAACGGCGGCATACAAAGCAATTGATAAACGCCTATTTTCATAAAGAATCACTTATTTCAAGATAACTTTATTGTAAGCCATGATTATTTTGATACGATAAGCATAAGATTACGAATTTCGACCTCTCCGTCAGTATCCCGTATGGTCTAGTGGCTAGGATACCTGGCTTTCACCCAGGAGGCTCGGGTTCGATTCCCGGTACGGGAAATTCTTTTTGCACATTTTTATTTTATTACATTCTTATACACATTACTTTTTTAAATTTTTGATGATTTTTAACCGATTTTTTAATACATTAATTTTTTATAGGGAAATCAGCTTCGCAACAAACTCTTATCTCAATACTTCGTGAATAGAAAGTCGGAGCCAAAGATTCAACCGCCACCATCATCAGTGGCCGTAACTCATGGACCAGGCGGTAAGATTTCAACCTTATTAATATAGAAATAGAGTTGATATTCGAGTGGCTAGATTTTTGTATGCGATTAGGTTGGGGTTGCAAAACTGAAGTTAATATTTGTGAGGGGAGTTTTTGTCTGGTATAAGAAAAGAAACCAGTTAGTAAATTTAAAGTTTGGTCCTATTCAACAAAAAATAATATCAGACAAAATGTGGTAGAGTATTGATATTTTTTTGGCAATACACAAATATTTTTGAAGAAGACTACCTATATTTTATTAAAATTATTGTAGTAGATTTTTAGAGATAATTTTATTTAGTAACTTTAGACCTAGTCGCATACAAAAACATGCCATAAATTAAACAATTTGACTTTATTAATTTATCTAGTTAGAGTGAAATCTAACAATTAATGAAACCACTTAAATTAGATCTAGTACTAAATTTTATAGATTTTTCAATATTAATAGAGTAAATTCACAAAATTTAGTCAGCACTTTAAAGACAATATAATTTATAATTTCACAATGAACACCGTAATTAGAAAATTAGAACTAGATTCATAGCGATGCAATTATAGCAATAGATAGACAGTTTAGTACAAATTCATTAGCATTAAAATTTCAAAAAACAGCATACATTGCTTTTCAAGTTCAGTCATTTTAAAAGTAACATATACTTAATTTGTTTTAAATTAACGATTAATGGTTTGAAATAATTGGTTACTTATCATTCTTCTTGTTAGTAGGGATGTACTTTCAACATATCATTTAAAAATATATTGAAGTATACATCACACTAGTTAAGCAACACCCCTTGCGGTCAGCTTTTGGATGGGTGACCGTGGCTAACAAGACACGAGTGTGTCAATAAGTTAAGTAGTATGTTCCGGATTTTTATCACAGTACTGCCTGCCGTCAAACCAAGAGGCCCTTTAGGCGCTTTAAAAGTCTTTGCCACCAGAGTACACCGTACTCGTTTATAAAAAAAATTTACCGGCTTCGCTCGCATTAAGAATTAAAACTTGCATCCCCTATTTCACCCCTTTGAAAGTGGCATTTCCAAAAATCCTTTCTTAGCGGATGCCTACGTCATAACATGTACCTTCATTCCAAATTTCAGCCCAATCCGTCCAGTGGTTTGGGCTGTGCGTTGATCACTATATCAGTCAGTCAGTCGCCTATGAGTTTTATATATTTAGATATACAAATAAAAGTACATCCCTCCTAACTAGAATTAAAACAATTAAACCTAGTTTTAGTAACATAGTTTGTAGCGACGTGTTTTCTTTATTTCAACCGCATGCATGGCGCAGATACTCAGCAGCATCAACCGAAGCGAGGTGGGTTTATAGCTACAAAACCACGGCGGGTTCACTATCATAATATATGAAACTTCTAAAAAAATCTAAATTTCAGAGAAAGTAACAAAAAAAAATGTTTGTAAAATTAAATCATGTTTCGTAATTTGTATGTAACAAAATATAAATTTACACGTTATGTTAATGTAAAAAAAATATATAAAAGAAAAGAAAAATACAAAAATAACAATTCTAACAATTTTATGCAGTTAAAAAAATAAAACAATCGGCCGCTTTTGTTTTTGGTCGTCGTCATTTTTGGACGGAGTGAAACACTGTGAAATATTTTCAACTGTTTTATGCGAACATTTTTATTTTTGCACGTTTATTGTCCGTCTGTAGTCATACATATATGTACATGAGTCGTATAAAAAAGATTTTATTTTAGTAGGTAATATAGTTTCGTTCCTTCTAGTTACGTATCTTACTCATACAAATATGCAGTCAAATAATAAAAATAAACATGATAGAACACCCATCAAGACCCCTTATTAATATAGGTAACCTGATTTTTTTACGAAATATGACGTCATGATGACGGGCTACGACCTTTGAGGTAGGGAGATGACTCAAGCACCAAATTTTAGTTCCGTGAAAAATAACTAGATGGCAGCACATGTCAAATTAACACACGCAAACTGCGACTTTGTTAACAGATTGTGAAAATTTTAACTGAACTATGTTATTTAACTTTGCGCAGAGGCAATATCGTAACCAATGAGGTTAATCCGAGGTGCGATTATTGCTAGTTGAAAACTTTACCAATACCCCGCCATGTGGACGTGAAATACCGTCCGCTACGGCAATTTTTGTACGGCCGTAAAGGCCTGATAAATTACTACACTCTAAACAATCATTTGATATGATAATGCTGGGAATGACCGTGGAAAGTACAGAAAACCCTATGCCTAAATTTAATTTATTTTTCCCTTATTTTAAAAGTTATGAAATTCTTTAACAATAGTTTGCAAGAACTACTTTAAAGCTTAGTTTACTGGGACTGTGGTGTAATCATGAAAGCGAAACAGGTGTTACTTTGTCTTTTCAAGTCTCTGTATCGTATTTTTACTTTATTTTAAATATCTAAAAGATTTCTTTAGAAAATAATACAAAAAAGCTTTTAGATGACTTGATAAGGATAACCTCCTTTGAAGTTGGGTGAAAATGTATCTCGGTTTTCCTTATTTCGATTCGCAAAAGTGACATAAACTTCTCTTCCTTGTATAAAAAATGGATCCAAATTCAATGTTATATTCCTTTTCATCACATAAAATAGGTGCGTTTTACATACCTATGTATTTTTTGACCAATAAACTATTTGATTGTATTGTATTGTTTTTGAAGCGGATTTAAAATGCATAAGTTAGAACTTTAAAAGTAAAGATAGTGAACCTGTCGTAATTTACAAAATATCGTGCTTTCGTTCTCACAATTTACGTCCAGCTTTACACAGCGACACCGACGAGCTATGGCGATGTTTTGTTTAGAAAATATTAATAAAAAGGTCAAATCAATACGTAACAAATATACCTACTGAATACACAATAAATGTTGCATACATAGAAAATTCCTGTAAAAATATACAGTTTATCTAATTATTTAATTCCCTGACTATCTTATTATATTTGAAATCATTTTGACGGTCGAAATGATAATTCATTCATTTACAAGCGATAGTGACTGCTTACCATCACGTGTATTTTTGTTAATTTTTAATAAAATTCACCAAAGCTTTTGTTTTGATTGTTTCGGCCTTTTTGAAGCTTTATTGTAAACCAATCATAGCTACGAATATAGCTTTTCACGGCAATATTTGTCTTGTAACTACACAACATAAGTATTGTATATGTAGCTTAGTTCTGTAGCTTAAATGCGACGTAAGTATATATTTTAAGACTGTGCATAATAATATTTTTACTGATATCCCCGCTCTATTTTGATCCCATTGTTACAAATGCATTTGCAATAAGAATGAATGGTACCCTAATATTTATAACTATGGGCCACTTTACCGATATATCCCTTTTCTCTTATATACCGTTTCCATATTTGTTTCGTTGCTAAATATAACCGCAAACCCATTCTACTTTTGAAATACTTTCCGAGTTTGTAAAAGACCCTGCTTAACGCTTAACTCAATTTATAGAAAATCCCCTAAACCTCTTTATTTTGATAGAAGCTCTTATTGCTTCTTTACTAGGTAAAGGTATAACAATATCAACAATATATATATATCAATTGACGAGATTGGTGTAAAGAAAAGGTATTTTCTTTACACCAAGAATCAGTAAAATATCTTTATCTTATCCATTATCCCTTCAACCTGACCTCGCAGCCAAGGTGCTGATGCGCACCGGGCAGACCCTGGCGCAGGTGCAGGCGCATCTGGACAAGGAAGGCGCCTCGGACCTGGTGGTGGACCTCGTCATCCGCAGCACCAACCGACCCGCCATCTTCTTGGAGGCCATACAACTTGGTGAGTGGTTATGGAAGCGCCCGTAGCACAGCTGGCAGAGGTAATCGCATGCGATCACCAATGTTAAGCCATTGTCGACGCGGTCAGTACGCGGATGGGTGACCAAAAAGTGGCATTCCATTTGAGGCGCTTCCGTGTGTCGGATGATACGTTAAATTGTAGGTCCCGGCTGTTTGTCATAGTACGGCAGTCATTTAGCCATGTCAGAGGCCCTTAGGGCGGCTTAATTAACACTCGACACCAGAGTTGGCCACTCTCATTCGATAAGAAGAAGGAGAAGAAGTGGTTATATAGGGTTATTGGTATCTGAAGCAAAATCATCAAAGCATTATTTAAAGTTCAGTACCTACGTCAGAAGCCACAACTTTTATTCTACGATTTGAGTGTTGGTAAAAAATTCACATTCATAAACTTCCTTTTTTTGTCTAAAAAAATTGGTTAAAAGTGTACTATATTCAGTATTTTTGTGTTGTTACCATTCGTATATTACATTATATTTATATTATTATTTTATATTTTATAGTACATTATCTTTTTCTTACTGCAGGCATCGCACTTCTCGAAGGAGGTAACCCTATTATACAACACAGCATATTTACTAAACTACAGAATGGAGAAATATCACAAGCATTTCTCAAGGTGAGTATTGATCAATCTATCTATCTAAATATATAAAACCCAAAGGTGACTGACTGATTGACTGACTGACTGATATAGTGATCTATCAACGCACAGCCTTAACCAATGGACGGATCGGGCTGAAATTTGGCATGCAGGTAGATGTTATGACGTAGGCATCCGCTAAGAAAGGATTTTTGGAAATGACACTTTTAAAGGGGTGAAATAAGGGATGCATGTTTTACTTTCTAATGCGAGCGAAGCCGCGAGCACCAACTAGTTAATTATAAAACGATCAAAACTAGACTAATATTTAAGCCCATTTACATGATGTAAACCTGCTTGTTTTGGAGTTTTGACATGGGTGCTGAGTATGAATATTTACTTGGTATGTTTAATTTACTATCACAAATATAGTATAAATAGTATTATAGAAACTGTACTAAAAATACCCCTATACACAGTATTTAAAAATATCCATTTATGAATTGTCAATGTCCCGATTTGTACGGCTGTCGCTAAGCCGGAGAGGACAGTTAAACCACTTCAACACCAGTTCATTTGGCTACTCCCACGTGAACTTACATTTTTAGGTAATATGAACCTGATACATATTAAACATATACTGGCCTCTACCCTGATGAACGGATAGTAGGATGAAATGTATTTATTTAACTTTTAAATTTTTGACGTGGGATAGATTTATGTTTGACTACAGCCTGCCTGATGTTAAGCATTGCTGCAGCCTAGGATGTAACACGCTTACCTAGAAGATACCTATTAACTATTGATTTGAAGACTGTATTGTAGTTCGCAGGAAACAGGGTTTTTGGTAAAGTGTTCCAAAGCTTTGCCGTCCGTACAATAAACGTAGCGTCGTAACGTCTATCTCAATAATTCTAATATTTCCCAGGTATTCTACGACAAAATGCGCGAGGCGCAGCAGGAGATTCGCTCTTTAGCTGCGAGCAGTACCTCCGCCGCCAGCTCCGACAAACAACGCTCTAGTCACTCTGAACCTAAGAAACAACCCTCTATTGAAGGTATTTTTTTTATTAAATTCGTGGAAAGTTAATCCTTTTACCCTGATTTCACAGAATACTGGTTATTGATTAATGGAAAAAACCGCATTTTACTATCAAATATTATACTTAAAACAATTATTTTAAGGTCAGCTTAGGCTTTGCAGATTGTTATATTGTCTATTTTTTAATAATAATCATAATCAATTTCTCCCTGATATATGCGTTTTTGATAAAATTGAGCCATCACTTCGATGACAATACTTACTTACTAATGTAATACACATTTCATTTTTATTTTTTACACAACATTCCCACACACATTTCATTTTTATTTTTACACAGCATTCCTACACACATTTCATTAACAATTACATTCGCACAATTATTTAAATATCATTAGTGTCCTTGATTTGTACTGTATAAATAATATTGCTTATATCACTTTGTAACGTTAATAGCATTGCTGCAAATTGTAATTATAGTTATTTTTATTCTATTTTTACGTCTAAGTTTTGAATGTACATTAGGACAAGCACTTTACTACATTTGTAATAACAACACTGGAATCCTTTTACTCTGGGAGGCACTGATGCCTAAGATACAGTTTTATTACTAGTTTAGGCATCAGTTGTCCAAACCTACATTGAATTTTGATTTTTGACAACATATCCATAACCCATGTAAAATCTGCTGAACTAATTGTAATAAAACTAACACTATCTACTAGCATATGCTACTTTAATCATTCATTATAAAAATATGTATGTTACTATAGTTTCGGAGAAATCCGTAGTTATTTTTATGGATTATGTGTCGGACAATAAAGAAATTTATTATTATATTTATTATAATCTGGCGCTGCGACCCAAAGTGGATCCTGGCCTCCGACACAAAGAGTCAGTGGCAGGAGATGGCGCAGAACCGAGAAGAGTGGCCCTCTCGGTTCTGCGCCATCTCCTGCCACTCGGTGACAATGATGATTAATTATTTCTTTACAGCAAGGGACCTAGGTAATAAAGATCTCTAACAATGTGAGTAAATTGTGTGTATTTAATTTCAGGTAAACCGACCCCCGGCCCTATAGTGGTGGGCGAGGAAATGGACGACGAAGTCACCAGCGCGTGTGGCACCGCGGTACACGCCTACTCCGATGTACATACCATGTCTCACGGTAAGAGGTTGATTTTTAAAACGGATATGTGTTGTTGGTTAAACTGGCACGCCCTTGCTTCAACGTCGTGCAAAAAAAATCGTTTATAAAAATTCATCATGAAGACTTGGAAGCAACGTATATGGCTGGGTTTCTATTGTTTCTTTGTTTAGATTCCTTCAATCTGAAGAATAAGTTAGTTAAATTTTACTTTTGAAAGTGCAAATGGATTAAGGATCAGGTAAAGGATTCCACAATAGGGTTGCCATAATCTTCAAGCTCAGATATATATAACGGAGCACTTGTATAAAGGTGTGTCTGTTTCTGTGTAAAGAAATAAGTTTTTTGTTTTGCTACAAGCACAAGGACCAAAAGAAGAAAAGAAAGAAGAAGGTTAGTTGTTTAAAATAATCCATAATTGAATGTCCTTACCAAAAAAAGCTATTAATATGTTTTTTTTGTCTCATATCTAGTTTCATTAGTACTCTACTACTTGCATGGTTTTTATAAGTATATGGAGTCCTGCGACTTCGCCCGCGTTGTTTTGGAATAAAAAGTAGCCTATGCCACTCTCGGGACTATATTATTACCATTATAAAAAATCGCTCCGATACGATTCGTCTCTCCGTTGCGCGTACAAGCCGAGCAAGACATACTAACCATCAAATACACCTGAGTACAGCCTATCCCATTCACGTTGTTCATCCACCGATATTGCCCCGCTTTCCAGGCACAACCGTGTTAGAAGAGTACATGGCAGAGAGGAAGCGAGAGAGCAACAACACGGACGTGCTGCCCGCCAAGGTGGCCTGCATGCGACCCATACTGCGGTTCCTGCAGCTGCTGTGTGAGAACCACAACCCGGAGCTGCAGGTAACATGTACACAGTGTGTGTGTGTTTCCAGCACCCCACCACTTCTTCCCTGTTCAGTTCCCAGTAAAGCCAAAACCTGATGCTGTCCATTAAGCTGCACTCCACCATTCAACACCAGTATTTTCCTAATGACATGCTCAAGAACTAAATTAAACAGCATCGGCGACAGAGCATCGCTTTAACCCAGTTACCACCTCAAAGTCATCAGTAACTCCAGAACCGATCCTAACAACCACTCTACACTCCCGTGTGGCAACCTCAACCATTCTTACCAGTTTCGATAGAATTTCAAAGTTTTTCAAAATGGTAAAAAGTGCCTGGCGATCAATGTCATCGTATGCTTTAGCAAAATCTACAAATAGCGAATGGATGCCTTGCGCTAACTCCCACTTCTTTTCCATTAATTGTCTTAGTAGAAATATCTGATCGACGGTGCTACGGTTTCTCCTAAACCCACACTGGTAATCGCCTTCACAAAAGACACACAAAAGATTCCTCTTCCATATTTTCATATTCATTTATTCGTAACAAAGTTATAAGTCATGGTTCACAATAATATTACATATATCATTTGATTTAAGGTAATACCTTGCGTCGTTTTCCTCCCTGCTGAGGGTCGTGTCCCCGCCACGGATCATCTTCACCCGCACGATCTTGCGCCATTGAAACCGGTCATTTGCCGTGTGAATGGCTTCGTGAACTTTGTTATATTACTTCCAACAAAATTCTAGTGACACTATCTCTAAAAGCTTAGACTTAGTTCAATCTCCATAAACTTGTATTTTTTCAAAAATCTGATAGATGTTTGATTCTTACTCGTAAGATAAGTAGGTACTTAATTTAAATTCGAACACAAAAGAAATTAGCGGTGGGCATTCCTTGCAGATTTCTCCTTTTAATTATATTAACATCTAGCGTTAAACATCTTAACCTCAATATCCGCTTCAACATGTCACATCTATAATTTCAGAACTTGCTCCGCAACCAAAACAACAAATCCAACTACAACCTGGTCTCGGAGACCCTCATGTTCCTGGACTGCATCTGCGGCTCCACCACAGGAGGGCTGGGTCTCCTCGGCCTCTATATTAATGAAGGAAACGTGGCGCTGATCAACCAGACCTTGGAGACGCTTACTGAGTATTGTCAAGGTAAAATAGTATACAGGTCTAGAAGACCCATATGCATAAATGTCTTTTAGGATCATCAATAATTTTCTTTACATACATAGTGTTTCCTTATAATTCATCAAATTATCAATAAAATGTTTATCTGTTTGTCTGTTAAAAAATATCTGCAATCTTGACATGATCGTTTCAATTACAAGTTTGAGAGTTAAGACTAAGAATAATGTTGTAGCAAAGCAAATACGATTGTGTTTTTATGTACCTAAACATAACTTTACAGTCTTGATTTTTAAATCTGGTTACTAAGGTGTTTATTAAAAAAAGAACTGTCTGTTTAGCAGTAAATAAACCGTAAGTTTTTAAAGAATCTCTTTCATATCCTAGCCTATGATATCCATGATAATATTGTTTAAAAAAAAGAAAATCAAGCTCAAAATGTTGTACACGAACCAAGATCCTCGTAACGATCGTTCCAGGTCCTTGCCACGAGAACCAGAACTGCATAGCAACACACGAGAGCAATGGTTTGGACATCATCACCGCTCTCATACTGAATGACATCAACCCGCTCGGCAAGACGCGCATGGAGCTCGTCCTAGAACTCAAGGTACGAACTACAACTCAAGGTACAAACTACAACTCAAGGTACGAACTACAACTCAAGGTACGAACTAAAACTCAAAGTACGAACTACAACTCAAGGTACGAACTAGAACTGCATAGCAACCCACAAGAGCAATGATTAAGGCATCTCAAGGTTCACACTTTGTCTTTTTAACCCGTATTCCTCGTTACTAAGAGTCGTGACTCTCCCGCAGCATTGACTTATTGGGGGAGTTCTCTTGCTTAAATAACTATCAGTGGCCATTTCTATACCTTTGCATTCGGTTGGTCTATATTATGACAATAATCAAAGAAAAGCGTCAAGCGTGGTGTTAAAGCGGTTGGAGGAAACAATAGTTTATAAAAACGTTAAATAAAAATTTATCTCGTTTATTATTTTCAGAATAACGCATCAAAACTGCTGCTCGCCATAATGGAATCGCGCAACGACTCCGAAAACAACGCCGAGAGGATCCTGTACAACATGAATCCTAAACAGCTGGTAAATATTACAAGTTAACTTGTAGAAAAAACTATGACCACACGAGACGATGATTTATATAAAAACGAGAAATACTTATGTATTTAATTTACGCCACTTACATTATGTACTTATGTATTGAAGCTGTGTACACAAGTTTTGGAATTAGTTCTGGATCGAAACCAGCTTAAAAAGTATATTCAGTTAATTTAAGAACATGTTCTGTTTTGTGTGCCATAATAAATATAATAATACTAAAAATTGGAACAAAAACGAAGATAATTTATTTATATACCTTATACTTATTATACTTTGTACACATCTTTGTAATTGTAATTGAAATTGTTTGTATGCATACTTAATTGGGAAGAGGTCGGCTCCAGGATACGGTAACCCAGTCTGGAGTCCGACGCATTATGTTTACCTAAGGCTAAGTTAGTTATTTAAGAACCTAGTTATAAATTTTTTGGTTACATAGCCTTAAGTCATTTTCTAGTACACAATAAAAATATTTTCATTTTTCATTATTTTCATATTAATCAAGATGTTGGTATTGTGCATATCAGTTTGTATGTTTGCTCTCTTTTATTACAAAACTAAGCTAGTTTTTACTATTGCTATGTATGTAATGTTCCAGGTAGATGTCGCCTGCTCCGCCTTCCACCAGGAGCACGCGCTGGAGCCCGACTCCGACAGCGAGGACGACGCGCCCGCGCAGGGCGTGTCGCCCAAGGAGGTATACACTCAAACCAAACCACTATCTCTACTCATTTAATTTGAAGATTATATCCCTGCCCACGAAATAGAGAAAACAATGGAAGTGCCCTTATATCTACTTAGTACAGGTACCGGTGTCGCCAAACTCACACATAAGTAAAACAAAATATAAGTACATCACCATTTGATAAATTATTCGTCCTGCTTTTATTTTGACACGTAATAATTGCACAACAAGGCATGAATTATTTTTAAGCATGTTTTTGTGCGAGTGCGGAACTTCTTTCTAGCTCACGTAGCTAAGCACGACTAATCATGGCCGCCGCGAATGTTGCGATATTCTGCATAATTGTGGCACAGGCAGGAGATACGAACACCACTTCTATTGTTTTCTCTGTTCTTTTATATGTAGTGGTTAATAAGGTATTTATTTATCTATCTATCTATCTCTATTCCTCATCATCATCAGCCCGTTATCGCCCACTGCTGAGCATAGGCCTCTCTTCTTGTACGCCACTCGTCCCGGTCCTGCGCAGATTGAATCCAGGTGCTCCCTGCGGTCTTTTTAATATCGTTAACCCACCGCATTGGTGGGTTGACGACATTCTAATCCTCGCGAGCTATACATTAACGAATCATTAAGTAAATTTAAAGAAAACAAGAAGAACAACACTGTAAAGTAGCGATCTTATTAGAATGTAAATAATTTATCAATGTTAAGTGATGGATGATACGGCCAGTCCTTGGATGGGTGACAGAAACGTAAGCATTACATTTGGATAGGACAGCACGCCGTTAAATATACCTTGTAAAATGTATGTATGTACCTATGTGGAAAGATTTTTATCCGCCCAGACGTTTAAAATCTTACCACACAAAATGTACACACATAAGAACCGTATAGTTCTTACAGACATTCTTTATATCCATGAGTAAAACCATCCAAAATTTAATAATTGTCAATTATTTATTGAACATATTAGTTTTCACTTATTTTTGATAAAGCGGCTTAGCAATAAAAAAATAAAGTTATTTATTTCGGCAAAACTTCTTTCAACATTCAAATTTAAAAAATAATGTTTCAAAACAGTTAAGTCTACAGTCAGTTACTTCTACTGGCTGAACAGATTTTCTTCGACTACGGAATGTATATTATGTATATCTCTACCTGATGAGATCACAAAAATAATAAGTATTGTAATACAATAAAATTTTGGTTTACTATAAATTAAAATCAAATTAAATCATTTTTATTATTGAACTTAAATCTACTATTATACGAAATTTGTAGCTTAAGACTAAGATAAACAAACTTACAACTAAATTAATTTAATTGCTACATTATGTTGACATGCGTAATTATTTTCAGTACAGAAGTAGAATTAAGATATTTCTACACTTCTACATCTCTATTTTTTTGTTACCATCTTTATGTATCCTATGTTCTGTAAATAAATGATTTGAATTTGAATATTTCTACACTTTGGTTGGTTCTACTGAGGTAGAGGTTGCAACGATGTATGAAACACGTCATTGCAACTTGAATTGTTGTATTTATTATTCTTATCGCCACACTATAATATAGTGCAGTCGATTCAAAAACTGATTGTAAATAAATTTACTTATGGCCACTCTTTAGTGTCGAGAGTTGGCTATTGAAGGTAAAATTGTGAGCGAAAATTTTAGTAGTCGTCTCGACGTTTGCGTGTTTTAGAACAGATCAACGCCATCTAGTTTATTTCTCGTAAAACTTCTGAATGTACTTTAGTTTCACCTACAGAATGCATAAAGTAAAGATTATATTAAACTAAGAACCATAAAAATAAGAAGCGAAATATATTAAAAAATGCTTGCAAATTGCATTTTTGAGGCACATTATTATAATATTACTGTATTAGTAGGCAATGTCCATATTAATTTCGGATTGCAGTTTTAATGTGAATATATACTACAACTTTGTAAGCAAGTGGTATTTAGTGTAATATATAGACAATCATATCTTATTTCCGTGAAATTAAAAACACCTTTTTTTAACCGACCTCAAAAAAAGAGAAGGTAAATGAAACTCTGGAGAAATATTTGTAGTCTTTTTCCGCTGCGTAACCGGCTTCAAACAACAAACTTGATGATATCACCAAATTTGTTGTTTAAAGCCAGTTGAGGAGCAGTCGCAGCGGAAAAACACTACATATTTCTCCACAGTTTCATTTACAAAGGATTTCCGCTAAGTAACGCCTGATTCAATATCTTAAAAGAAAAAGGTTCTTAATTGGCTTAAATGTTTCTTTCAGAAGTAGTATTGCAAAACACATTAAATTTCCCACTTAAATAAATAAATATTTTAGGACATATCACACAGCGCCATCTAGCACCATACTAGACTACTTAGTACTAGATAACGGATATAATACATAACTATCTACTTTTCTTTTGTAAATACCTACTAACTTATGTATACATAGTAACGACCAGACTCAACACAAGTAATTACAATTTTTATATTCATAATTATGCTCTGCGGGAATCGAATCCGCACCCCTCGATTAGAAGGCAGAGCCACTACCAACTAAGCTAACAGAGCAGTCTTATTATTTCCTAGTGGGTGCTCGCGGCTTCGCTTGCATTAAGAAGTAAAACTTGCATCCCCTATTTCACCCCTTTAAAAGCGGCGTATAAAAAATCCTTTCTTAGCGGATGCCTACGTCATAACCTCTACCTTCATTCCAAATTTCAGCCCAATCCGTCCAGTGGTTTGGGGTTGTGCGTTGATAGATCACTATATCAGTCAGATATTTATTTATTTCCCAGGCAGAAACTTAGAGTTACGACCGGTGACTCCCGCTCTGGATCGTTCCTGGTGCAACGGCTAGCTATTGCTATTCAGCGCGGAAACTTGATGGGCACATTTGCACCGGGAGCGATTAAGGGCGGGTTATTTAGTTAATTCAGCGACCACACGTGTGGTCGCTGAGTTAATTTGACATTTAGTTTTGTTTTATCTTCTTATATAAAAATGAATCGCAAAATGTGTTGGTGAGCGCATAACTCAACAACGCCTGGACCGATTTGGCCAATTCTTTTTTAAATATTTGTTGTAGGATGGTTTTACGACGAGAAAAATTCGAAAAAATGCCGAAAAATCCCTAAAAACCACCTTTTTTCTTTTTCCCATACAAACGTTTTCTAACTAACTAAAGAGTAAAAGAGTCAACAGACAGGACGAAGTCTGTCGGGTCCGCTAGTTTGACATATAAATGTATAATGTTTGCCATGGTTATTGTTCCCCAGGTGGGGCACAACATCTACATCCTGTGCCACCAGCTGGCGGCGCACAACAAGGAGCTGGCGGCGCTGGTGCGCTCCCCGCCCGGCGCCGCGCACGCGCACGCCGGCGCACTGCAGTACTACCGTACTCACACGGCGCAGATTGAAGTGAGTAGGCGTGGGAACTGGGTTCGGTTCACTGCCAGATTATTGTTCATGTGTAACTAATACTGTATTCTCTCTCTAACTCATATTTTTGTAATTATTAATCACATTCAGATCAAGCTGTGTACACATATTTTGGAATTTGTTCTGGATCAAAACCTTTAAATGTATATTCAGTTCATTTAAGAACACATTCTGTTTTGTGTGGCATTATAAAATAAATAGATACATTCGGTAGGAGATGGGCTCGATTCTCTTTACCTGACGTCTTTTTGAGAGTGTTTTAATCGCTTTTTTTAAATACTGGAATGTTTTTGTAACATCTGTTCAATTACCAATGGCTACCAATAATCAGTTTTAGGTATAAAACTTACAAGTAATTATGAGTCCATAGTATTCAGTGGCGAGTTGTAACTGCTCATGCAAAGTAGTGGACCTGCCCTAATTTGTAGTGGTATTATTGTCCAACCTCTACCCTCAGATATTTAAATGACTGTCTCAAAGTTTTGAGTACTGTAGTTTCTTCCAGACGCACCCTGGTTCGAATCCGGCCCTACGCTATTGACTTTTATTTTCAACTTAATTTTTTTAACTTTGGTTCTTCTTGTCGATAAATCGATTAGTTTGATGCCCACAACATCCAAGAACATGTGTCTTCCGTGGAAGGACCTGGGCGCCCACCACGACGTATCTGCCCAAGAGAACTCCCCTAACGAATTAATTCATCGGAGGAGTCACGACCCTCAGTCAAGAAGAAATACTACTCAAGAGAGATATTCAATATTTAGTTGTAATAACCGGGTAGCACTTACGTCAATAATGATGTCGAAAATTAGCTCGACATGTTTCGGAAAACTGAGTTTTCCATTATCAGGAGAACGAGTCAGCACGCGCACGCGGGTTATTACAACTAAATTTAATCATGCCTTACGGGAAGTATAATACAGATATTGAATTGTTAACTCCCGTCCCTCCAGATAGTTCGCACGGACCGGAGCATGGAGCAGATAGTGTTCCCCATCCCGGAGATCTGCGAGTACCTCCCCGCCGACAGTAAGCACCGCGTGCTGCAGAGCGCCGAGCGAGACGACCAGGGCAGCAAGGTGGCCGACTTCTTCTGCCGGCTCGACAACCTGTTCCACGAGATGAAGTGGCAGAAGAAGCTGCGAGGTCAGTGATCACTCATAACTGACATTCTTTCAACATTCAAGCATCAAAAGACAGCAAATAGAAAAAAAAAGTAATGAGAAAGAAGAAACTGCGAGAACTGCGAATCATTGATCAGCTTTCATACAATATGGCAACTAGATTTATCCTCATACAACAACCCATTTGGAATTGCAGACGACCCCAGGTTCGATGCCAGTAATAAATCAGATTTTTTTTTATGTTATTTCCTACTAAAAATATTAGCTTAAAAATATATATTTATTCAGTATTAAAATAAAAAGGACTGAATTAAATTTATTTTCAGACCAAGTATACTCTTCAATTATTATTATTACTCTTTAATTAAATCTTAAAAATATTTTCATATAAACATAAAATATAAAAAACAAATAATATTTAAAATGTAATTGTTTTTTATTATTTTTATTAACTATTGTTTAACTTTGACTGGCCTGTTAGCTTAGTTGGTAGTGGCTCTGCCTTCTAATCTAGGGGTTGCGGGTTCGATTCCCGCCTGACACAAGTATTTATGAATTTTAAAAATGTATAATTTCTTGTGTTGAGTCTGGTTGTTTGTATGTATAAGTATGTATTTACAAAAGAAAAGTATATAAGTATTATATCCGTTATCTAGTACCCACGACACAAGCGTTTGCTTAGTGTGGGGCTAGATGGCGCTGTGTGCAATGTCCCGAAATATTTATTTATTTGTTGTTTCCAGGCCAACCGCTTCTGTTCTGGGTGTCCTCCTACATGTCTCTGTGGAGCAACATATTGTTCAACTTCGCTGTTCTAATCAACGTCATAGTGGCTTTTTTCTATCCCTTCCAAGACGAAAATCCAAGTAAGTAGCTGTATATTTAGTTTTTCGGCTCTCTGTTTAAATATTATAAGATCTAATTTGGGTAAAAACTGTTTAAAATATTTATATAAATATCCTATACAAAACAATGACAACCCGTTAGATCACGGATGAAAAGAGCTCAACTTATTAGGCTTTGATATTTGATTTTCTTTATTTTTTTTACAATTTAACAATATAGATAGGTATGTAAATTAATAACGAAAAAGAAACGAAATATACTTAAGAACAACACATTTTTGAGAACGACCTTGACTTTTTAACACCGATAGTTATCTTCACAAAAGACAATAACGTTAAAATCATATCGAATCAAACACCTACAGTTATACCTACGCTAAGTATTACAAATGTCGCAATGAGTTGACCTATTTCGACGCTCCTATCACCGGCCTCGGTGGCGCAGTAGGCAGCGCGTAAGTCTCATAATCTTAAGGTCGTGAGTTCGATCCTCACCCGGGGCATATCTTTTTGCACTTTTATTTTGTTACATTAACAACTACTATAGTTAATTTAGGATTTGAATGCGTATATTTTAACTAGTAGGTGCCCGTGGTTTTGCTTACATTAGTTAAATAAGAAAATGTAGGATAATAGTTCTTGAAATATTACTATAGGAACACAATAGACACAAACGGGAAATTTAATTTGTTTGATTAAAATAATATATTAATTGAATCAATGAATGGCAATGATAAATTTAAAACAAATACCTAAGTCTGTAATATCAATAAATCACAATAAATAATGTCTAAAATAAAAGTGCCATTCTCAGAGCGCGAAGTACAAAGTATTAGCAGTGACTTTTACCATCACAATAATTAATATCTACTGTTTTTTTTAACATGCAAGGACAGTCATTTGACCGCAAAATCATTTTAAATTTGATTGTAATGATGCCTTTGCGTCTTTAATAGAATCGTACAATGATTTTATTGTTATGATCAGGCTACTTAAATAAATAATAATATCATTAATATTTGTTTTTTATTTCTTTTCTTCCAGAGCTGGGTCAGCACTTATCGCTAGTGGTGTGGTGTGTATCCGGCGTGGCCGGCGCGCTAGTGACGTGCCTGCCTCGCTCCTCCGGCATCCGCGCGCTCCTGGCGTCCGGCATTGTACGTCTCATGTACTCCGCCGGGCCCGAGCCCACCTTGTGGACCCTCGCTATGCTCACTGTGAGTATGCTGGTACAACACTAGTGCGCTAGTGACGTGCATCGTGCGCCTCATGTACTCCGCCGGGCCCGAGCCCACCTTGTGGACCCTCGCTATGCTCACTGTGAGTATGCTGCTACAACACTAGTGCGCTAGTGACATGCATCGTGCGTCTCATGTACTCCGCCGGGCCCGAGCCCACCTTGTGGACCCTCGCTATGCTCACTGTGAGTATGCTGGTACAACACTAGTGCGCTAGTGACGTGCATCGTGCGCCTCATGTACTCCGCCGGGCCCGAGCCCACCTTGTGGACCCTCGCTATGCTCACTGTGAGTATGCTGCTACAACACTAGTGCGCTAGTGACATGCATCGTGCGTCTCATGTACTCCGCCGGGCCCGAGCCCACCTTGTGGACCCTCGCTATGCTCACTGTGAGTATGCTGCTACAACCCTAGTGCGCTAGTGACATGTATCGTGCGTCTCATGTACTCCGCCGGGCCCGAGCCCACCCTGTGGACCCTCGCTATGCTCACTGTGAGTATGCTGCTACAACACTAGTGCGCTAGTGACATGCATCGTGCGTCTCATGTACTCCGCCGGGCCCGAGCCCACCTTGTGGACCCTCGCTATGCTCACTGTGAGTATGCTGCTACAACCCTAGTGCGCTAGTGACATGTATCGTGCGTCTCATGTACTCCGCCGGGCCCGAGCCCACCCTGTGGACGCTCGCTATGCTCACTGTGAGTATGCTGGTACAACACTAGTGCGCTAGTGACGTACCTGCCTCGCTCGTCCGGATCTATCCGGACCCGGATCGTATTACAGTAGCCAGTTTATGTCGACAGTTTTCAACCCGGCCCAAGGACCTCTTATTTTACTTACTAACTATTGTAAGATAATAATTTAAAAAGAAGTAGGCATAATAACGTAACGTGACACCGGACACACGAAAATGTCAAAACGGTATGACACTATTTTGGTTAACCTTCCTAATAATGTCGCTTGCAGCTGAGCTAGAGAACAATTCGAACTCGTCTATGCCTTACTAGTCATAGTCTGCTAGTAACTGTATATTTTGTAATTTATTTTTATATGTATAGGTATTTCATTTCTGCATATATCTTATTTTGTTTGAAGTAGTATGTATTTGTGTATTCTGTAAGTAATTATCTTAAAATTGTTAGTTAGGTCTGCTTCAAGTGGGCTTTAACTGCTCGTAATTTTTAATTTTCTATTATATTATGTGTGTTTTAGCTTAGTGCCTGTTTAGTAGACTAATAATAAATAAATAGTCAATTTCCTAAGACTTAAGGCTCGATCCCCACAAAGCTATCTCTATTTTTGCACATTTTTTTCCCAGATAATAGTGAAAGGCATCCACCTGGTGAGCATTATGGGCAACCAGGGCACGCTGTCCAAGTCGCCGCGCCACGTAGCGACGGATCCTGAGCTGCTGTACCACAGCGCGTACCTGGCTATCTGCTTCCTCGGCATGTGCGCACACCCTTTCTTCTTTTCGGTTCTGGTTGGTATTATTGTGCATCTCGATAAAGTTCTAGAAACATAGCTTATGTTCCTTTTTGGTTCACTATTGGCTCTATTTTTGGAAAAAAATAGTCATAAGTTTTACCTACTTAAGCGCACTCTCGCCGCACTCAACGCGCTGCTCGCTGCCAACCCGACGTGTGATTTGTTTACGGACGGATGGCCGGTTATAATGTTAGCGTGTTAGAGATTTTGCGAGCAGATGATTACATGATTGTTTGAATGTCTTAGTATACTTAGAAATAGATTGATTTTTTACTAACCTTAGTGTATACTGTGGTCAAAGTTGGCATGCCTGTGCAGAAATGGAATGAACATTTATTTTCTCACATGAAAAGTTTATAGCTTTTGTAAAAAAAAGTTAGTCTAACTTATTTTCAAAAACTAAATACCTACTGCTGACATTAATATTCAATTTTAATTATAATTTTTAGTTCATCGTCATTTCTTGATCATTTTTACATTCGCATCCATATTCGGGCCGAAATTATCCGATTTGCCGTTGACGGTTACGTCAGTTTCATCATCTTTATTGTACGCTGAGTACTATATTTTTTTCTTGTACAACACTCACCTCCGTCCTGTGAAGTTACTAAATAGCTCTCCACCATTCCAGCTCCTCGACATTGTGTACCGCGAAGAGACCCTCCTGAACGTGATGCGATCAGTGACACGCAACGGGCGGTCCATCTTACTGACGGCAGTTCTGGCGCTGGTGCTGGTCTACATGTTCTCCATCGTCGGGTACATGTTCTTCCGCGACCACTTCCTGGTGGCTGTCGACCGCGCTGACGGTAAGATGGTCTCAGCCATTTTATGGGATAGGTCCTGATCTACCTGATTTGACTGAATACCAGTTTTGCACAGACTTTCTGTCATCCAACTTCAAAAACCTCCAAAGCATCGTCTTCAAGAGTATTCTTGGCCCAAAGGTTTACCAGTATTCGGTATGTGACACATCAATGTACTTAAAAAACTTGTAAACGTGATGTAGGATGCTTCAGCGCCTGGTAACTCCATCTGTGGCCACTGGTACGCAATAGTTCATCCTTCCTGACGCTTCTTCTTCTTATCGAATGAGAGCGCCAACTCTGGTGTCGAGAGTTTATCAAGCCGCCCTAAGGGCCTCTGACATGGCTTAACGATTGCCTTACTAGACAAACAGCTGGGACTTACAATTTAACGTGTCATCCTATCCACGGAAGCGCCCATAATGGAATACCACTTTTCGGTCGCCCATCCAAGAACTGGTCTATACGTTCCATTACTAAGTTCTGGACTTCGACTTCATTCACCAAATAAATAATTTTATGTCACTTAAATGTTAATTTTCTTGTAACCTTCCAGACGACGATGACCCCCGGTTCGAGCCGTCCTCATGCGCGGACGACCCCTCCTCCAAGTACATGAGTTCCCCCTCCTGCAGCCGCCCCTCCCGCTTCGTGTCGGTGGGCGGCGAGCTGCGGGAGAGGAGCTGCGACTCGCTCATCATGTGTATAGTCACCACGCTCAACCAGGGGTTGAGGAACGGCGGGGGGATAGGGGATATACTGCGCGCGCCTGCTAGCTTTGTAAGTCACTTTGTGTGTAAAATTATGCGTACGCATTTACGTCTTTTGTATATAAAATTATGCGTTCGCATTTACGTATTTTGTAAGTAAAATTATGCGTACGCATTTACGTACGCATGACAACAATTGTAAGTTACCATCTGGCGAGCTTGAGTCCGTATATGCCAAGATCGTTTTGTCTAATCGAAGGTCTTGTTTGAAGACTGTTATTGAAGAGATTTTATAGACAGTCCGTATTTTCTTTTTTAATATCATAGTAGACTTGAAGACCATTAAATATCACGCCATTACCTACATATTTCAAATGTGAAATCATCATTCCCATTCATCATTCATCGCTCCCTTTGCTTCGTGATAAAAGCTTGAGTCCTAAACTATAGCCGTACAAAAAATCACGATAATCCGTGACTCCTATGGTGCTTAAAAGCGAAACCAGAAAATAAACTTAACATACATGGTTTATAGTAATTGGCTCTTCTCTTATGAAATCTTTAACCTTGCAATCTTCAAAGCGAGAGTGAATCGGTTCTTACTGGATAAGCACGTTCCATACAAGACTTGGTGATTTCAATGCTCACTCACGCGAATGGGGATCTAACCGCGATAATGCAAAAGGTCGCAAGTTGGCAGAATGGGCAGCATCTACGGACCTCATCCTAATAAATCAGGGCTCAGTCAGTACTTGTGTTCGGTGGCAAGGGGAGTCGATCGTAGACTTGACTTGGGCAAACTCACTAGCTGCTCGTATGGTGACAAACTGGAGAGTGGAAGAAAATATTTATACTTTCTCTGATCATAGATATATATTCTTCAATCTAGCTTTTCACCCATCAAACCATAGGCGTAGCAATAGCAACGTTTATCGGAGATGGTCGCTTAAAAAACTAGACAAAGATTTGCTAGAAGCGGCAGCAATCGCCATGTCTTGGGGAAAATGTAGCGAAGCAGACTTAAATAATCCTGAAACCGAAGCTGCTTGGTTCAGTAAGGCAATGATTACGATCTGCGACGCTTCGATGCCCCGCGCAAAAGCAACTAAAGGTGACGCTGTACCGTGGTGGACAGACGATATTGCGTTGCTGCGAGAAACTTGTAATAGTAATAGGCGAGAATATACCAGATCTCGCAGGCGACGTAATACATTAGAAGAAGAAACCTTGGGATTATACGTAGCATTTCGAAGAAGCGTTCGAGTACTGCACGACGCTATGAGCGAAGCACGAACTCGATCTCATATAGAGTTGCTCGATAGCCTAGACAGAGACCCCTGGGGAAGGCCCTATAAAACCGTTCTTGGAAAGCTACGCCCATGGGTGCCTCCCCTAACTGAGACATTAGACATAACTTTTGTCGAAACGGTGGTCGATGCTCTCTTCCCTAAAGATGTTAATAGAGTTCCAACTACTGTCCAAAACGAAATGGTAGAGTGGTCAAACGAGTATGATGTGTCGGACGATGAGCTCAGTATTGCCATCAAGAAACTGAAATCACGTAATACGGCCCCAGGGCCAGACGGAATTTCGGGCAAAGCTTTGGGAATTGCGCTCTCCGTTAAACTCAGGGATAGACTTAAGGCATTGTTTACGAGTTGTCTCCGTAACGCTGTCTTCCCAAAAAATTGGAAAAAAGCCAAATTGGTGCTACTGAAGAAGGCAGGAAGGCCTGCAGACTCTCCCTCTGCCTACCGGCCCATTTGCCTTTTGGATGAATCCGGAAAGTTATTCGAAAGGGTAATAGCTGGTCGCATCACCAGGCACTTACAACAAAAAGGGCCAAATATTTCTAAGCACCAATTTGGTTTCAGACGTGGTAGATCAACAGTAGATGCAATTTTACGCGTACGTGAGCTGTGTGAAAATGCAACGGCAAAGGGAAGAAAATCAATTGCAGTGAGTCTTGATATCGTGAACGCTTTCAATTCACTCCCATGGAACACAATACAGGAAGCGCTCATGTATCACGATATTCCTACTTACTTGCGACAAATCGTGGAAGAATATTTCAAGGACAGGTCCATACAGTATATTGGCAAAGACGGTGTCCTTCACACTAGAGAAATGTTCTGCGGGGTACCGCAGGGGTCCGTTCTGGGTCCTCTTCTTTGGAACCTGGCCTACGACGCGGTTCTCAGAAAGGAGCTGCCCAAAGGTGTTAACTTGGTTTGTTATTGTGACGACACCTTGGTACTAGCCGAAGGGCTAACCTTTAGCGAGACACTTCAACTCGCCGAGACTGGAGTAGCGAGTGTCGTTGGCCACATCCACGCAATGGGTCTCCAGACGGCTCCTCATAAAACAGAAGCCCTGTGGTTCCACAAGCATAGGCGAGGAAATGACCCTGGTACAGCCGTGATAAGAGTCGGAGATATTGAAGTGGAGGTTGGGAAATTTCTAAAATATCTTGGACTTACCCTGGATAGCCACTGGAGATTCGATGAACACTTTACGCGCATTGTCCCCCGAATCAAAAAAATAGCAGGTGCATTGCATAGGCTGCTTCCAAATCTTGGAGGACCAAGCGAAGAAGTTCGTCGGTTATACGCAGGTGTGATACGGTCTATGGCCCTCTACGGTGCCCCAGTATGGTCATCAAGGCTGCAAATTAAACGCAACCAAGCCAAACTTAGGAGTGTTCAAAGATTGGTGGCTATCAGAATAGCAAGGGGATATCGCACCATCTCTTTTGAGGCAGCAACACTCATTGCAAGATTTCCTCCTATGGATATTCTTGCAGATATGGATGCCCGTATATACCAGCGGCTGCATCAAGGAGACGGCGATCCTCTTTCTTGGTCGCAGATGCGCAAAGATGAAAACGATATGGCCCTAGAAAGATGGCGGCAGAGTCTAGTCGCGCCACAGGTCTCACAACAGAGGGCAGTAGAAGCTATTCTGCCGACTTTTCACTCATGGTTAGGCAGAAAAGAGCGCGTAACGTTTCGTTTCACTCAGGTTCTGACTGGACACGGATGTTTTGGTGCATTTCTACACAAAATAAAGCGAGCGACTACCTCTCTTTGTCAGCATTGTGAGGTGGCTACAGACTGCGCGCAACATACTCTGGACGCATGCCCAGCATGGAGGATGGAACGACAAGCTCTGGTAAGTGTTATTGGACTAGACCTGACTCCGAGCACTCTAATAGTGAAAATGTTGGCAGATAAATTAGCCTGGAAAGCAGTGGTAGAGTTCTGCGAAGAAGTGATTTCGAAAAAAGAAATTGCCGGTCGAGAAAGAGATAGAGCTAACAATGCTTCAATGAGACGACAAGAGGGTGGTGAAGGAGATTGCCCCCTTGACCCTGGAACCGGGGTAGAATAGAATACTGTTCCGGTAGCCCCTGCCTGTCGTAAGAGCCGACTAAAAGGAGGAGCCAGGGCTTCGCTGGTTGACTGATAAGCCAAAGTCCTTAGGTCTAAAGGGATATTGGTCACCAAGATGCAAGCGAGCCCAGAGGTGAAAGCAGTGCCAGACACTGTAAGCCTGGAAGAGAAACCCAGAGAAGTGTTTTCAATTACGGTGTGCTGGTGGTTTTCTGGTTGTATTCCCTGCAGAAGTCCCAGATCCTCCAGAGCAAAGCACAAGGGATGGGTTAGAGGGGGTTTTAGTGAGTAAGAATCTCACATACCCTGACCATATTCCCATGGTCGGGGATCTATGAAGATTTCCCCCTGGCATAAAAAAAAAAAAAAAAAAAAAAAATACAAGACCGTATAATGATTGCTTACCATCAGGAGAATTACGGTCAAGTTCAAACCTATTCCTTAGTAAAAAAAACTGTAATAATTGCAGGAACCTCTGTTCGTGGCGCGCGTTGTATACGACCTGCTGTTCTTCTTCGTGGTGATCATCATCGTGCTGAACCTCATCTTCGGTGTCATCATCGACACGTTCGCAGACCTCAGGTCCGAGAAGCAGCAGAAGGAACTCATATTGAAGAACACCTGCTTTATATGCGGTCAGTCTCTCTCTTTTATCTCTCTTACATACAGAGGCAAAGACAGATGACTTTAAAGAATGAGGTTCAAATTGAGGTTAAGATTTACTTTATGAATTAAAGAATATTTAGTTTGGAAACCGTCGTATTTTTTTGAGACTATAATTTCTGAGATATCTCTAATTCTCCGGTCACAACTAAGGGCCAAATATCTAATTAATGTAATTAAAGATATAAACTTCGTCAAGACTGAATCAACAAGATCCAAGAACAGATTTTTAAGACATCCTAATCATGCTGTACACAAATCTCATATTACAGGATTGAACAGGTCAGCATTCGACAACAAAACAGTCTCGTTCGAGGAACACATAAAGAGCGAACACAACATGTGGCACTACCTGTACTTCATGGTGCTGGTGCGGGTCAAGGATCCCACCGAGTTCACCGGGCCCGAGAGCTACGTACACTCTATGATCAAGGTCAGACATTATTGACAAAGTCATACACCACTGTTAAGGTCAGACACTATTATCAAGGTCAGGCATCATTATCAAGGTCATACACTATTAGTAGGGTCAGACACTATTATCAAAGTCAACCACCATTTATCACGAACAGACATTATCACTAAGGTCAGTCTGTGGTCAATTGTAGCCACCATCCCTACTGAGTTCACCGAGCCAAAGAGCTAAGTACACTCTATGGTCTGGGTCAGACACCATTATCAAGGTTATACAACATTAACAAGGTCATACAACAGACAATGATTTTAATGATAAGAAATAAAAATTACACGCATATTAACACTATTATCAAGGTCAAACACGATCATCAAGGTCAGCTACCATTATCACGACCAGACGTCATTATGAATGTCTTAGTGATGTGCAAGCGACGCACGCGCACGTTTCATGAAAGCGCCACTTTATAGATAGATGCGTTTCCATAAAATTAACTTGTCTTTTTTATTTCCAGTCCAACAACCTAGACTGGTTCCCGCGGCTGCGCGCGCTGTCCCTGGTGGGGGGCGGCGAGGGCGAGGGGGGCGAGGTGGAGCTGCGCGCGCTGCAAGCGCAGCTGGAGCTGGCGCAGCAAGCTGTCATCACGCTCACACACCTGCTCACCGAGCTGCGGGACCAGGTAGGTGGCGACACTATCGCCTCTCAACCAATCACGGAGCGCGGCCTGCATCGCGCAAATTAAATTATTAATACGAACCCAGCGAACATCGCATGCTCGGAGGTGTCAGGACAGGACAGGAGGACAGGTAGTCACAAGTACACCCCCTGGGCGGAAGGTGAGGCGATGCTGCTGCTGAAGAGGGGTTCATAACCTAGCTGCCACATCCAACAGATGTAGCTGAACCGATCGACAAGTACTTGAATGACGTTTACGTATTTCTACAGTTTCATGAGTAAAACGACCAAGTTTTTACCCGAAGCCTGTGGAAATGTGAAAATGATGTGAAAAACCAAAGTTGACATGATAAGAAGAAAGTCGAACTTTACTTATCCTAGCATAGCGGCCTATCTAAAATCCTAGTTTTGTTTACATTAGAGCTTATTTTCATAAAGATTTTTTAATAAAGCATAATGTCAATAAATTACATTTTTCTTTTCAGATGACAGAGCAGAGGAAGCAGAAACAACGCATCGGCTTATTGAACTCGACCTCGGCGTATCTACAGAGCATGCAGATGAACTTGCCGCCGTGAGCGACATGCATACTACTTACATCACGGCACACAGATCTAGTTTAACTATATATTGTTACGTAACATTGATAAAAAAACTCACTTTCCTCAGTTTTTACAGTAATAAGCGTTAACTATTTTAATTTTATAACAGTAACTTTTTAATTACTTACGTAATTTTTACAATAAATGGCGACTCTGTCTCTACATGACATTAACATTCGGTATGTTTTGACAGTTTATTGTCACGTATTTCTTTCTGACGTCAATTGTTTCTTTCTGTATTTCGTTTTTTTTCCATATTTCATCAATATACAAAATTCTTTTTTTGTTTTAATTTGATATCTGTGTGTCATATACCAACATTTACACCTCTGATTAAAGATACCTCTAAACACATCGCACAATCAATAACTTACCCCATTTCTTACGAATAAAGTTTGATTTCCCGTGACACGACTTGTAGATTTTAAGACGGACTTAAAGTTTAATTATTTACTAACTATTTGACGGGCGTATAAAGGGATAAAGACGGAAAATGAAATCTAAAATATATTTAGAATATACGTAAAAGAATTATAACAATTCTAGTGCCCTACTCGTTTACATCATTAGATTTAGTGTTCACATATCTCCAATCATGATATTTATACGACGATCCTGACACTATCTACCAAACCTTCTAACAAAAGAGCTAAATGAAATGACTTTTAAAATCAATTTTTTTTTAAGAAAAGTCTAATATGTCTATTACTTGAAAGTCGGTCGTAAAAACATTTTTGCAAAGATCTTTGTATTTATTAATCTCGGTTGTAACACCGTCTTATAGTTTCTTTTTTCCAAAGCTTTATTTCTCGAAAAGAAAATTAACTCATTTTTCTTTTGCAAAAATTGTTACATATAAACTGCTCAATTTTTTTCTCAATTAAAGAGTGCAATCGGTAAAAAGAAATTGGTAGATATTAAAAAGGATTGTCAATAAGTAGTTAGCAAAAATCGTTAGAAAAATCATGTGATTAGTATGGATTTGAATAGCTTAAACATTGTTACTTATTTAGACTAAGCTTCAAAGTTTGTTGAACCTCGATGTCTTTCCAGACGCGAATCTTGTTAGAAAAAAATATTAAAATTTAAGTTTTTTTTATTTACGAAGTTTCTTAACTACTTTTCTCTCTATATGTAGAGTTTTCGTTTGAATAAAACTATTGTAGCTTAGTCGTTGATAGAATATTTGAGGGAGATAGATTTAGTCCTATTGTCAAAAGTTTTTTTCTAGCTTAATATAAAAAAATCTCGCTTTCATACTTATTTCATTCTGCTATTTGGATAATATCTAAAGAATATATAAAAAATATATTTATTATCCTTTTTTGGAGTGATAACATGGTTATATGTATGTTTGATTTATCTAACAATAAGTTTGCCAAACTTCAGCCATGCAGTAACGGTGACAATTTGCTGAAAACTTGTCGACCAATCATAGAAAGCCACGGTGTCATTAATTTAATAATATAATTTTAGGCTCTTCCGATTGGTGGACACTTTTCTTAGCGATTTATTAATATTCTGTCCTTTTGAAATTATTTTGAGCGTTTTTTTTTCAATTGTTAAATGTAAACTAAATTGATGCTATCTCCCTCTGTAGGAACTTCGTGCAATACCTAGCTCAAACCTGTTTGTTACCTACGTTATGTGCTGTAGTTAGAAACAAATTCGAGTTTATTATTAAATCTATTCTGAATAAAATATAATGTATCTTTAAAAGATCTGAAATTGTATATCTTCTAGCGCGAACGATACGTTTTGTTATAAATAAAATATAACTTACAAATGTTATATACATGGGTGATAGTTTGTTTATTTTAAATGTGCGTTTTGACTAATTTTGACGCTATTTTTTTATTATAGATCCTTAAATTGGCGTGTTTTAACCATAAATTGGAACTTATTAATTTAAGTAGATTAATAAATATTTTACTTTATGATCAGAAAACGAGTCTCTCGTTACATTATAATTTATATGAAGTGTTTCGATTCAAAATTATGTAGTTTTGATGAAAGCTTTTAGCGTTGTACATATACGTTTAACAGGAAAGTTATTTAATATATGACAGCAAATTTAAAAAATGATATCTATTTAAAACGCTGAATTATGTACGTATATTAGACAGATATTTATAAATAGATAATCGTGGATTTCCGCGATTTTTGATGATAAAAACTGTAGATAAAATAGCTGAAAAGATATGACTTCCTAGTAACTATCTACAGACAAGTTTTAACAAATCATAATTTTAAGAACTACAGCTTTTGTATTAATTTGACTTGAAATATTTTACAAATCGTAGCGCGTGCCATTTTGTTAATCAATATTTTATATTATGAGTTTTAAAGAAAAGTAACCCTGTATCTGACGTGATATTTTTCTTGTACTATAAATATCAATTTTGTTTTGAGAATAGTTGGTTCCTTTTTAATTAATCTTTTACTGTACATAACCATTTTAATCATGTTGTTGTTTTTTTAGTTACAACTTTAATATCAATTCAGATGTATATTTTCATACTATTTCAAGGCAAAATCGCTTTTACTCCTAACAATTTTAGATTGAGTATGCCAAATATTAGACAAAAGCTACGGTTGATGTTTTGTTGATCTATATGTACTTAAAGTTATTTCTTTTTCTCTTTATAAAAGATCTTTTTATTATATGTTCATTGCATTCCTTCTCTGCATTTCTAATACAGTCTATACTTAACTATCGGACCATTGAATCGAGTTTTTTATATAGTGAAAGGGCTTGAAAATGTGTAGAGTTTTTTTGATTCTGATGAGTCTTTATTCATATAGTAATAAAGATTCGGAATAAATAGACCTTGATATTAATAGCAAATAATGACAAATAATTACCTAAATCAATTTACATTGATATAGGGCACATCAGAATCATAAAAGTAGTTTTTTTCTAATAATATCTCTTTAAAAAATAATATATTTTGGATCTAATAAATATACAGATAGTGAATAACTTTATTACGTCCGTATGTAGCCAAATTTTGAAATAAATTTAGTACCTTATAAAACACAGCACGTCAAGGAATTTCTTAATTTTTTTTTTTTTCTAAAGCTATTTATCAATATAATTTATGTTTCGGGAAGTTTCACGAAACATAAATTATATTGATTATATATATTGAACCTAACTAATTTTAACGTTAGTTTACCGTTCAATAAATATATGGATGTTTTTTTCTGTTATAAATAGGGATGCGCATTATAGCAGTAATAATGTTTTGTACAATACTGTTTTTCGAGAAATCTTTAGCGTGCTATGTTTTTTAAAAGTAATTTATAAAAATAGATTAGCCCTGTTCACTGGTAGACTTACCTACATAACCTTATTTCTTAGTGTAATTCAATTTTTGAACGAAGATCGTGATACAAATGTTATATATAATTATAAATACTACTAAATATATAATGGTCATATACATGTCATGAGCATTAATTGGACGTATGGGAATTAAAAAATTGGTCATTTAATAGCCATTTTTATTTGTCGGAGATAATGTTTGCCCAGGTACAGAATTCGCCAATCAAAGCAGACTGAAATGACAGCATAACAAATTGGGTTCTTTGATTGGTGTATATTGTTTTGGGTGAAATGATTTCGTTCAAAGATTGAGTGACATACTTAAGCCAAGTAGATGTTCCTTCATATTTCTTTTCGTAGACTTTTCTCCAGGTTTAGAACTATTTAGATGTTTCTCTACGTGTTAATGTTACAGTTTAAATTCAAAGTTATATTAATTTACCTACAACTTGTTAAAGCTATAAAACAGAATTTGACCTGTAACATAACAGGTAAAACTATACATTCCTATTTTTATATAATTTATATTCTATTCCAATAGATCTGTTCTTCGAATCTTTATATAATAGTTTAAGATTTTTCTCTATGTTATATACATACGTACTACTTAGTAGTTATATTATGTCGTTGTAAGAAACGTGTATTCTTGTGAGGTTTGCAATAAGTAAAAAGTGTTTTTGTTTTACTGAAAAATAAAGATATGGCACAAAATTATAATACTTTCATTATATGTCAAGTAATTATAACCTACGTTATTATTTTGTGAACAGATTAGGAAAAATAAAATTTTTGCATATGTAGGTATGTTTGCTTAACAAAAAGATTTTGGAGTCCAAAGCCTCCCGAACTAGTTTTCACTGTGTCTCGGGAGCCGATGGCTTCTCCCTGCTTATAATCAACACACAAATAAACAAAAAAAGGGTGTTGTCAATCTACGAGTATAATATTATTTTCATGAAGAACAGAACACCGAAAACCATTAGCATGAACAAGCCTCGCCAAGTACATGAAAGGCCAAGGGTGTAAGACCTTTCCTCTAAACATTTTTTGGACAACCTCCTCCTTGCGTCGTCTTCCTCATATCTGAGGGTCGTGACTACCACCATCCATGAGCCTATCTCTGATGATTTTCCGCCATCTCTCTCTATCCTCAGCGTCATGCAGCGCTCCATACACTGATGTATCAAGTGTGGTACGAATTTGATCGGACCAACGTGTCGGGCTGCGGCAACGGGATCTCCTGCCTTCGACTTTCCCAGTGACCATTAGCTTTTCCAGGTTTCCACCATCTTTCCTAGCAATATGTCCGAAGTAGTCAAGGATAACACTTGACTTCATAAAATTGTAGTGTAGAATTTGTGGTCTTAGAACTAAAAGATATAATAGGAGCTGCCCCCTTCCATTTTTGATTCCCTAATATTGTTGAAGGAGTATCATGATTTAATAATTTTATTTTAATAACTTGACAAAAAATTACCCCCATAATTTTAATGTCATATTATTTTAATAAAAATTTATTAATTTTTCGTATTGTAATAAGTATTATTATCGGTGCTATTGGAGGATTAAATCAAACATAAAAAAAAGATAAAAGTAAAAGTTAAAAGATATAGCATTATATGCGCTAAAGTCAAAGTGTTTATTGCATAAATTGTGTTTTATATGAATGAGATGAATAATTTTCCCCGTTTTTTCCACATTTTCCATTGTTTCTTCGCTTCATTAGTTGCAGCGTGATGTTATATAGCCTAAAGTCTTCCTCGATAAATGGTCTATTCAACACAAAAATATTTTTTTAATTCGCACCAGTAGTTCCTGAGATTAGCGCGTTCAAACAAACAAACAAACTCTTCAGCTTTATAATATTAGTATAGATAACCTTTGGATATATCTTAAGCTGTGCAAAATTTTATTAAGGCATATGATAGTAAAATGATAAAGAGAAATCCCTGCTAATAACTGAATCATATCATTTACTTACTTTACAAAAATTTATCAGCACGGAGTTATTTTAATACTTACCTACCTAATTAAAATCACAAAAGCAATGATGACTAATGCAATGACTTCTTTATACCTTGATATCTTGTAAAGTCAAATAGATAATAAAATAAATATTTCAGGACATATTATCACACAGCGCCATCTAGCCCCATACTACGCTTGTATCATGGGTACTAGGTAACGGATTATATTTCTTTTGTAAATACATACTTACTATACCTACATAGAAACGACCAGACTCAATACAAGTAATTACAAATTTTAAAATCATAATTAAATGTGTTATACGGGAATCGAACCCGCACCCCTAGATTAGAAGGCAGAACCACTACCAACTAAGCTAACATGGCAGTCGTTGATAACTTGTAAAGTAGAATAGATGAATCAAGAGTTAAGATAAAATAGATACCGCTTCAGTTGCAGATAGTTTTAGTACTGAGCAAATTTTTAGATCAAGTTTAGTGATCTTCGCGTTATTGAATGGGCACGAATATTCGTCAAGTTTTTACAATATCTACAAAGTGTTGTCACTTTTTAGGGTTCCGTAGGCAAAGAATGAAAACGGAAATCTGATTTTTGGAGTCCTCTGTTTGTAGTTTGTACCTATTTCATGGACTATATCTAGAGAATATATATTTATACAGATACATAGATACCGCTATTATTTTAATTGCGAATAATTTATAACGGTTCCCATTTACTTCAATGATGTCTTCTATGGAATTGATCGAAAATTTTGTAGTTTTGACTATAGCCGCTGTACACTTGACCGCAACTTGTCTGATGGTAAGCGTCAATAATAGTCTGCGATGGAGCAAGCGCAACCGTCCGAATATTTACAAGACAAACGTTATTATAAACTAAATGATTTTGTAGAAGTGACTAAGAAATTATATATATTACTAGATATCATTTATCCACATTTTTTTACAATTTGTACGCCTAGTAGGTACAATTCTATGTAACACCTGTATGACAATATGCGTGTAAATAAATCTATTTCATGAATTTCATTTCATCCGGTGAATTATATACAACATACAATCTGTCGATCTGAGAGTGAACTGGTTCTCTTTGGGTAACTCAACTTAAACCACAATTCTTGCTTAGACAAAAGTTAGTGTTGATGTGCAAAAAAAATACATAAACGAAAAGGTTTTTTTTGCAACGAATGTGTTCGTAATTCGCCTGATGGTTAGCAATCATTATGGTCTAGGATGGAACGTGCTTACCCAGTAAGAACCGATTCACTCTCGCTTTGAAGATCGCAATGAATAAAATTATTGAAACAATAATATCTTTAATAAAAACGGTAAGTATTTCCCTCCTTAATATTGCGATATAAAGTTGTTATCTCTTGATAGAGTATCAGATATTGGCATATAGGACACATACCTACTGCTTAGTAGAACAGTGACTGACAGACAAACATGAAGTGGTGTGTTGTGATTAGTTTTGCATTGTTATGCTGTAAGTATTTTTAAGTTAGAGATTAATTACTATGAAAAATTTACCTGATATGGATAGTAACGAGCTGATATAGATAGCCGGTTCTTATTTTTATTATTAATTTTATTTATTTGTTGCAATAAAATATATTTTTTTCCCTTTTTTTATTCGCTCTTATGAGTGGACATCCAAAATTTGTATATTACGACTACAGAGACCCTCAGACAGCCACTATTCTATATAGATTCCATTATTCGATCTCCGTATTCTTTCCCAAAAGAAAGCTATGCAGGACCGAATGACCGCGAAGAAATCAGGAACCCGCCCCTCAGCAAAAAGGCTCGACACGCTGCAGTACCTTGATTTCTTCATATGCGTTATTATATTGTACCCTTATGGCGTGATGAGCACTTCGGGTATACTCTGTCCATAGCTGACATGTGTAAAGGCACATACAGTAAGCCTTGAACAGAGTAAACTTCACTTCAGGAGTACATTTTCCAAATCGGCGCGCGAGCATATTACTTACTAACATCTGGTTGGTTCCTTCTTTCCCGTTCCATGTCCAGATAATAAAAGTATGAAATATTTAAGTGTGAATCATACTTACATTGAATCATGATTGGAAGTTAACAACTTATCGATAAATTTGATAACGGTATCAAACAAACAATTTCACAATGAGGACTATACAATGTAAGATTAAATGATATGACATTCAGAAATTTAGCAGATATTCATTTATATGCATAATGAAAAATTGAGTTAGTCATATTATAATGTAGCTTAATTATTAAACATGACACGTGACCCACCCAAATGAGTGACCAAAAAGTAACTTTCCATTTTGGGCGCTTTCGTGGATCTTATGACGTGTTAAATTGTAGGGTCCCGACTGTTAATTACTGTGCGGTTGTCCTTAATTACATAAGTCCTAAAGGCTTTTTCTCTACACGACATAAATCACTCATATAGTTTGCCCTCCGGCAGTGGGCTGGAGAACTTAGACTATCTTTAGGCTTTTCTAAAGATTGTCTAAGTACCCCCTTTTCATTATTTTGTAGTAGTTAGAAGTATTAAGTTAAGTTTATTCTAGACTAGACTTAAAGGAAGTCGAACAGAAAAAAAACTAAACATAAAAATTAACCGACTTAAAAAAAATAACGTTACCTATTCTTCTGAAAGTTTTTTTGTGGGTATGTTACGCGATTACTCCGCTGTTTATGAACCGATTTTAATAAAAAAAATCATTCGATAGGTATTGTTTCCAGGGTGGTATCAATATTTTATAATACTTATGAACTTTTCCCTATGCGAGTGACATAGTCGGCTTCGACAAAAGTCCCCTTTAAAATTTTTTATAAAAAAAACTTTCCCAGGCACAAACGGCGTCCCTCTAGAAGAGAAGGATGTATTGACAGTAGTGTCCCTGCCGGCGGAGCAGGGGACTGATGACTCCAACGCTACCAGCAGGATCATTGGAGGAACTACCACCACCATCGAGAAGTTCCCTTATGCTGTACAGGTAGGACATTATATGTTTTTTTAGGAATATGTCATAGCATATATTCTCTCTTGAGTCGTATTTCCTTCTGACTGAGAGTCGTGACTTCCCCGCAGAATTCGTTAAGGGAGTTCTCTTAAACATCATTCATACATCATGGTGGGCGCCCAGGTCCTTCCACGGAAGACATATTATCTCGGATATTGTGGTCTTCAAACATGTCTGTTTCCTCACGATGTTTTCCTTCACCGCCAAGCGAGTGCAAATCTACACTTAACGGTTGAACTAAGAACCTACGGTATTAACTGTATAAATACCATAGCTAGTTTTTAAGTTAGGTACAATATCTCATAAAAGTTCACCCTTTTGGAGTAATGGATGACATAATGATGATTCCAATTATGAAGGAATTAAAAAAAACATGAACGCTTATTATACAAAAAATCGATTGGGCCAGTCTTAGCAATTCAAATCTACCTGATATGTTAAAAAAGTGAATCATACACGTAACGTTTTTCCTGTAAAGACCAGTTTTGATAATATAGTAGGTATAAGTTATTTTATCACGACATTTTGTGTTAATCTTTTACAGGTAATTATAAAATTACTTGAATACTTCCTATACAATACCTACTACTATTTTATTAACCTACCTTTGGAATCGGTTAGGTAAGTTACCTACTACAAAATAAGAAAAATATTTGATTTTTTTACTTATTTCTCATGTATATTTCTAATTTTTTAATGGTAGGTACCTATGTATGTACTCTTCACTTCAATAAGTTACTTTTACAAGAAATACATACATATATGTACATCTTACTAAGATACAGGGCATCAATATTTCAGAATAAGTTCTTATGTCCATCTATACATAATAAAGCTGAAAAGGGTCAAAAATTGGAAGATAAAAGATGTTAGAAAAAAAGTTTGGGTATACTTTAAATCCATAAGGGCCCGTTCACACATGGGAGTCCGTTTTACCGGTACGTTTTTTACGGATACGTCATAAATTTATGCTCTGTTCACACATAGGCACCGTATAACGTACAACGGATCCGTCATTACTGGATGCGATGTTCACACATAGGTACCGTATAACGTACACCCCGCACACACCGCCCGCCACGCACACAGTATCTATACGTTAAATTTCTACGTATCCGTATATTTTTACTGTTCCGTCGTCCAGTATTCGATGACAAAACGGAACGTCATTTTTTTACGGAACAATATTTTTTACTGTACAGAATACTGTGCCATGTGTGAAGTCGCTCATACAACTAAATACGCCATCGACGAAGAAAAAACGTACCTACACGATAAAACGGAACAGTAAAACGGAGACATGTGTGAACCAGCCGTCACGTTTCAGCAGTTTTTAGAATTTTTGTCTGTTTATCTGTTTTTTTAAACGCTCTATGTATGAGGTCTTAAGAGTGTCATAGGCTACTTTTTATCCTGAAATAATGCGAGTGAAACCGCGGGCGTCCACTAGTTTATAAAAATGATCAAATAATAATTTACATTAATTTTATAGGTGCTGCATAATGGCGGGCTGGCGTGCGGAGGCTCCCTTATGACCAGAAGGCATGTCCTCACGGCAGCACATTGCTTCTTCGACTCGTAAGTTGCTTGTATAATTTTTACAACTACAATGCCTTATGTTAGAAAAACGAAACATGCTTGATTACTTCAATCTAGGTATTTACTAAGAAAAATAAAACCTTTTAGAAAGGCCCTCAAAATATTTTATTATTCCAATAAAAATAATTTCCAATCCCACATTAATAAATAATACGAATACTTACTTAATCTAAGTATTATTTTAAATTGTTTAATTCTGTAAATGTATTTTCATCTTGTATAAATTGTAGGGTTGTGAAAGTATCAAAATATAATACATACTTAGATAATAAATCATTTCATTTCATATCAAATGTAGGTATTATGAACACAGGTAAAAGGAACCTCAGTTAGCGGAAGCAATCGCATGCTATTACCAATGTTAAGCAAAGGTCGACGCGGTCAGTCCATGGATGGGTGACCAACAAATAGCATTCCATTTCTAAGTACCGGCTGTTTGTCTAGTACCTACGGCAGTCGTTAAGCCATGTCAGAGGCCCTTAGGGCAGCTTGATAAACTCTCGGCACCAGAGTTGGCCACTCTCATTCGATAAGAAGATGAACACTTGACAATAGGTACACTAAGTCATGCCTACCTAACCTACATGATATGTATACTTTTGTCTGCAGGAATGGCGCTGCAGTCCCAATCTCACGATATAGTATCAGAGTCGGTAGCGCTAATTTAGGATCAGGTAAAGCTTTTTATTACTCGCTAGTCACTGTGCTTACAGTGACTTTTTTATCACGAAATAGGCTTACGTTTGATTACAGGCTGCCTGATATTATGCACCACTGTAGTCTAAGATGTAGCACGCATGCCTATTTCCTCTAGATTTGAAGACCCCTTATAATTTTCTGGTGACAGGGCTCCAGGAAGAGAGTTCTATAGTCTCGCTGTTCTTACTATGAAGGTAGAATCAAAGCGCTTCGTGCGAGTCTTTGGAACTGCCACCATGAACCGGTGACGCCCCGCTGACTTCTTGCTTGTTCAAGGGTGGAATGAAGACGGTGGAAATATGACATTATTACCTGATCATTTCCATAATAAACTACTTAGGTACAAATCGATCCTACCAATCAGAATTTAAAACTCTAAATCTATTTGTGTTGTTTATACCTACGTCATTTCCTGTACTTATTTATGCTATCTGTGTCCCCAGGAGGGTCAACCAGCTCCGTCTCAACCGTAATAATCCACGAGCGCTACAACATACCAGTGAGAGACAATGACATAGCGGTGATGGCGCTATCCTCGCGCGTGACTCTGAGCGCGCGTGTAGCTCTCGCCACTATACTGAGCCAGGGGAGTGAAATAGCAGACAACTCGCAAGTTGTACACATTGGATGGGGCACTACTAATGTAAGTAACTAATTAGAGTGACGATTGCAGTTGTAGCGTCATGTAACAAAAACAAAAAAATAAGCCTACATCTCAATTTCTTCATGTTCTGCTAACCGGACATTCCCATTCAACTTTGTAAGCTTTTATACGTAGAATAACACTTACATAATAGACGACTTCATAGTATTTTTGCTTCAACGTTTATTGTACGGACGGCAAAGCTTTGGAACACTTTACCAGAAGCTGTGTTTCCTGCGAACTACAATCCAGGGGTTTTCAAATCTAGAGTTAATAGGTATCTTCTAGGTAAACGTGTTACACCCTAGGCTGCAGCAATGCTTAACATCAGGCAGGCTGTAGTCAAACGTAAACCTATCCCAAGTAAAAAAAAAAAAAACAGTAATTTTAGAGAGGTTATTTAAAAACTATACTGAAATCATACCTGACCCATGCTGTCTTGTGGAAGGTCCAGTTTTGCCGACTTATACACAAACATTTACCATAATAAATTAATAATATTAACTAGTGTAGGTACTTTAGAATTGTATGTTCTTTTCCAGGTCAACATCCAGCAAGCGTCTCCTATCCTGCAAGAGGTGACCATCCGCACGGTGTCCCTGGCGACGTGTTCCACGCGGTACAACTACCTGTCCCAGATCTACAACCAGCAGTTTGTGGTCACCACCAACATGATCTGCTCCGGACTGCTTGATATCGGAGGTACATCTTTCTTAACAACCTCAACGTACTGTTACGCGGCGGTTCCGATCTTTGTTTTTAAAAAAAACCCTTTTATATGAAGGCAGGATTTATTAGGTAAACTTGGATTAATACTAGGACTTAGGATATAAAGTAAAAATAGGGCCCTTAGGCAACCGAACAGGTTCGAGGATGAGACTCAACTGACTGCCATCAGTTACACTGAGCCTAGATAAGCTATACTGCTGATGCAGGGCGGCCTGTCAGCAGTATCGCCTACAGAGCTCGGGCGTAACACCTCCCCCTTTTGGAGGAGACATGGGGATTCCAGGTCTTCCGTTAGAACTGGGTCCTGATGGGAGCAGCAGGGGTCTGTATGTCCTGCATCTCAATTTGGACGTGGTTGGTCGGCGGCGGAGGGCAGCCGACAGAATCTCGGTTGCAGCCAGGTTTACAAAAACGCTTATAAAGTACCTTAACTATCTTAAATGCTATATAGATACTAATCATTACTATTACCACTACAAGCATTATATTTGGTTTGTGGGTTTCTTTTTGCGAGGTCTTAATTACATGTAATTGCTTAGACAAGGAAGTTATAGCTAGTTTATGCATGTCAATGTCATCTAAATCTGTAATGTTGTTAAGCAAGTGACTATAATTAAAAGTAGGTAATATGGAGGAGTTACAACATCCGGTGGTATTGATTTGGAATGTTGGTATCGATCGAGATGGTATGGACAAGCTTAAGACATCTAAATTCGGTGTGAGGGTGTGGGTTTTACAGTACCCGATACACCCTTCATGGATGGAAATAGTTCCTGTGCCAGATAACATATGTTCGTGTATGGTTTGATGTTTACATTGTATTCTTAACTTAGTAGGTTCAGATTGTACATAGATCCATCTATCATTGGTTATTGACTTAATTACGCTAAGTTTTCCAAACAAAGGTTGTGTTTTACATAGATTTGAAATTACATTTGGTTTTCGTATTAATTCGGTTTCACATATGGGTCTGCTATCTGTTGGGAATACATTATCTATATTGCAAATGTATGAGGTAGGGTCTACATGCAGACACTCTTGTATAGAATCTATTAAACAGTATAGAGTCTCGTCTTTGGTAATGGCTACATATTTGCTGGTCGGTATTATAAAACTAAATATGTCTAGGGTGGTTTTATTATACATCATTGGTAGTGCTATGTTGTGCAACAGGTTGTATTCAGTAATGCCGGCTAGTGGGATTTGTATAACGAATATTATTTTATCCTTTACAAAATAACACAATAATTTAGACAGACTTAAAATGGTATGTATAGAATTTAGCTGCAGGGTCACCGGTAGTTCAAGGTTACTAGGTAAGTGTCGATAGTTGTCAGCGAGTTCCTGGTAAAGCTGACGCGGAGTGATAATGTATGGGTGTATTATGTCTTGTTGACTAAAGAGAATGGCATTAGTTACATCTTCCAACTGGAAAGATAGGGTAAGCAGGGCTGTCTCTAACGAGTTCATTAATTTGTTGACACTATTTGCTATTTGGAGTCCATTCGAGATCCTTGAGATATTATTTATGGTGGTTTTTAGATTGTCAATGGCAGCATTGAGGTTTTCCTCATTTTTATGGATTTGTTTTACTGTTTTATTAAATGAAGTTAATATGGAGGAGGTAACTAAAATGTTTTCCTGCATTAATTTTGTTATTTGGTTCTCGTTCTGTTGAACTGATTCTATTGCTTCGTTATATTTTAATCCATCATTCTCATCAAGATTTCCAAAGATGTGTTTAATCAATGTACCTATGCCGCCTATCCAAGCGCCTCTCTTAGTCCTGTTGTCCATGAGATGTGCTATGGAAGAGAACTCTGACACTGCATCTTGATAACGAGCTGTTAATGGTTGTAAGCGATTATGACAGTCAACTATTATTTCTATGACTCTAGTTTGGTTACACAGGTGAGTGGTCAATGAGAAAATCGATTCTAAGTTATCTATATGTGGGCCGATGCTGGATACATCTATTGGTATAACAACCTTCAACTGCTCGCTACTTATGCGGAGGGTGCCCAGGTGGTCGAAGAACACGCCTGGACTTGAGGTAATCGGCTGGACGAAATCTTGGTGAGATTGACCCCATACTAAGCTGCAAATAATAATGCTAAGGTAATAATAGAAACAAATAGAGTGAAGAGAAGGAAGAATAAAGAGAGGTTACCGTTCTCCACACAACTGCTAAACCAAATGTCATTTTCTCTTGCCAAGTCACCCCATTACTTGGCGAGAGGAAAATGAAACGGTAGAGAAGTATACTACTATCTCTAACTAAGCCTAATGTATTCTATCTTATTCTGATCTATAGTGTTATTCTCCTACCGTTGCTAATTTTATTTGGTCATAATGGTGAGTTACGTGACGCCTGTTGATCAGGAGGGTCACAGTGTTGTTTCCATTTATTTTGATGATTTTATATGGTCCTTTCCAGACCGGGGATAGAGCCTTTCTCATCCTTAAATGATTCTTGAGATACACGTAGTCACCCGTGGAGTAATGCGGACGACGAGTGTGGGTGTCGTAATAGGCTTTAGACGATTCCTTGGATCTTCTCATAAAATCTAAAGCTTTCTCCCTGGAGTATTTCATCCGATTCTGTAGCATCCGGACATATTCCGGGTATGTTGCTCCTGGCGCCTCATCGTAAATGGAGTTCGGTATCATTGGTTTAACTCCGAACATTAATTCGTATGGCGAATAGTGAGTGGTACAGTGGACAGACGTGTTGTATGCCAACATGGCAGTATAGATGTAGCGAGGCCAATTTGTTTGTTCTTCATTGATGTAAGATTTCAGGTACTCTTTCAGAGTAGAATGGCTACGTTCGAGTGCTCCTTGAGTTTGGGGGTGATAGGGTGAACACCACAAATTCTTAATTTTCAGGAATTCGCATGTTTTCTTAAAGAGTTCGGATGTAAAGTTTGTGCCTTGGTCAGTTAGGATCATTTTAGGTATACCGAATATCGATATGTAGTGAATCAAGCATTCGCTAGTTTCTTCAGCTGTCGTAGTCCGGATAGGGTACGCCGAGGAGTATTTCGTAAGGTCGTCTTGGATGGTCAATATATATTTTAATTTGGCAGGCCCAGCTTCCGGGAGAGGGCCGACGATGTCTAGAGATATACGTTGTCCTGGAGCCGTAGAAGTGCTGGTGATCTGCATAGGGGCTCGGTTAGTCTTTCGAAGTGCTTTATTCTCTTGACATGACTTGCATTGCTTGACATAGGTTTCGATCTCGTCTCGCATGCCTTTCCAATAATATGTTTGTTTAATGCGATTGTACATTCGGAGGGAACCCAAATGTCCTGCTATAGGGATGTCATGATTGTCATGTAAGATTTTCTTAATTTCCGTTGGACTAGGGTATATTATGTTATTGTGGTATATATTGATTTTTATTCCAGTATTATGAAAAAGATACATCAATATGTTGTAGATTTTGATGAAAGCGTGTTTTTCGAATGGGTTCTTGAGGTCGGATATACCAATCTCGGCTGGTTCATGAAATACTACTAGTTCATCCCTGATGGTTTTGAGAGTTTGGAAAATCTCGGGGTATGTGCTTTCATCGAAATGATGTACTTTTGTATATAGTAAATAATATGTTTTATTATTATATTCTATTTTCTTATTTGAAAACAATGCCCGTTCTGCCCCGGTTACGATTGCATGTATTTCGGACTCTCCTAGGATTTCTTCAATATAGGGGTTAGATTCGTCAAGGTCTAACGAGGTTGGGATGAGTATTATCTTGGATTGGCATTTCATAAGGCTTTCGTTATGTTCTTGGATGACGGTGTTATAAACCCTGTCCTTGTTAGACATAGCCTTGAGGTAGGTCGGGTAATCGTCTGGGGCGACATTTGGACTCATGCTTTGGCTCGTGGACGGCATTGGTGACTGCCGGTCTTGGTCGATTGTTTCTCTTTCTGGTGAGTTGGTCGCAGATTCGACTTCAGGTAGGGGTAGGAGACTCTCTAATGGGTCGACTCCGTTTGGAGAGATATGTACATCTTCGTCTGGGTTGAAAGAAGGTGGTGCGACTAATAGGTCCATCAAGTCTTCGTCAAGTCTTTGGGAGTTGTCCTTTGGAGTCGGGTCACCGGGGGTTGATACTGTCTGTATAGGATTCACTGGAAATCTTGACAGAGCGTCGGCATTGGCGTTTATCTTACCCTTCTTGTATTGTATATCGTAATCGTATTCCTCAAGCTTAAGACGCCATCGTACTAATCTCGACCCTGGATCTTTACAGTTAAATAGCCATTGTAGTGGCTTGTGATCCGTGATTATTTTGAACCGGTGTCCGAATAGGTAGGGTCGGAAGGTCTTTGTCCCGAAAATGATGGCCAAACATTCCTTTTCCGTGGTGCTATAGTTGTTTTCCGCTTTGTTGAGGGTACGTGATGCAAATGCTATGGGCCGGTCTTGGCCTATTTGACCTTGTGATAAGATAGCTGATATTGCGTAATTAGATGCATCACAAGTGAGTAGGAACGGTTGCGTGAAGTCCGGATAGCTTAATATTGGTGCTGTGGTTAATTTCGCCTTCAGAGTCTCGAAGGCCAGCTGTTGTTCGTTATTCCACATGAATGGCGTGTCTTTCCTCAATAACTGAGTTAAGGGTTTCGCTAGCTTGGCGAAGTCTTGGATAAACCGGCGATAATAAGACACCATTCCTAGAAAGGATTTGATGTCCTTAGGTGAGCTCGGTGTTGGGTAGTCAGTCACTGCTTTTGTCTTTTCAGGATTCGGCTTAACGCCATCTTCTCCTATTACATGACCTAAGTAGACGACTTCCTTTCTTAAGAATTCGCATTTTTCAGGTTGTAGTTTCAGGTTGAACTGCCGTAATCTATCGAATACTGCTTCTAGGTTGTCCATGTGAGTCGATAGGTCGTAGGAGTAGATGACTATGTCATCTAAATAGACAAAACAACGAGATCCTTGTAATCCGGATAGACAGTTGTTCATCAGTTTCTGGAATGTCGAGGGTGCATTCTTTAGCCCAAAGGGCATGCGATTGAATTGAAAATGCCCTTGGGGTACCGAGAATGCTGTCTTTGGAGCGTCTCTCTCGGCTACTGGAATTTGATGGAAACCTGATGCGAGGTCCAACGTCGAGAAGTATTTACTATTTCCCAGCTGGTCTAAGATTTCGGATATTTGTGGCATTGGATACGTTTCTCCGATGGTGATGTCATTTAATTTTCGGTAGTCAATAACTATACGCCACTTTCTTTGGCCTTGTGAGTCGATTTTCTTAGGAACTATCCATATTGGTGAGCTCCAAGGCGAAGTGGATGGTTCTATAATTCCTTGATCTAGCATCTTGTTTATCTGTCCTTCAACTTCTTTTTTGTGACACTCTGGGAATCTGTATGATTTAGTATGGATGGTACTATCTGAGTTTGTTTTGATTTCATGCTCTGCGGCAGTAGTCATACTAAGGTCATCGTTTGACAGGTGGAATATATCTGAGTATTTCGAGCATAGTTCTACGAGGGCGGTTGTCTCCTCCTGGTTGAGGTGTCCCGTTCTTAGTTGATTTATCACGTCGCTGGTGCGATTGACAACTCTATGTGTTGTTGTATTTACGCATACTCCGCTATTTTGTAACGGCTCCAATGTGACCTTGAAGGTTGGGTCGACGTTGATCGGGAATTCGGAGGTGTTAGCAACAGTCAAGTTAACCCGTCTATTTTCTTTGACTCTTACGATGCAATTGGATATAAGTACATTCTCCGAGAGGTGTTGGTCAACAATTATCCCTTCCTTTAGCTGTGTTTTTGTTATTGGACACTCGATTACTGCCTCCGAGCGTGGTGGCACTACAAAATAAGGGTCGAAAAAGTTCAGTTTGATTTTGTAATCTTTTATTGTCAGCGTGTCGCATGAGTAGTCTATCTGGCAGCTTAGATCTTCAAGAAAGTCAGACCCTATTATGCCATCGTATGGCAGGTTAATATCCTTGATCACATGGAATTTGTAAGCTATATTTTTGGTTTGATCGACCTTGAGTTGTAATCGGAAGTGACCTTCAGTTGGTGTAGCTTCCTCACCTGGATCTATTCCTTTTAATTTGATTATTTCCTTGATTAACGTTTGATATTTCTTTATCTTTGATTGTTTGAGCACGCATACGGCTGATCCCGAATCCACTAATAGAATTAGCGGTGTATTAGATACTTGTGTGTACACCAATATATGTGGAAGACGTCTATTCGTCGTGTCGATGTTGATTTCGTAGATAGGTGTACTGGATGATACCTTGGGGCCATGATATGTTACGGTAATAGGAACAGGATTCCTCCTGACTGTACTAGACTTGTAGCTTCCGGTTCGGGGCTGGTTACCGTGTTGTGTAGCTGATGGTCCACTCTCGGTGGCTGTGTTGGGGTTGTGGCTTCCGGTTCGGGCTGGTTACCGTGTTGTGTAGCCGATGGTCCACTCTCGGTGGCTGTGTTGGGATTGTGGCTTCCGGTTCGGGGCTGGTTACCGTGTTGTGTAGCCGATGGTCCACTCTCGGTGGCTGTGTTGGGATTGTAGCTTCCGGTTCGGGGCTGGTTACCGTGTTGTGTAGCTGATGGTCCACTCTCGGTGGCTGTGTCGGGATTGTAGTTTCCGGTTCGGGGCTGGTTACCCTGTTGTGTAACTATGATTTTGTCCTTTAGTTTAAAGGCTGTCAATTTTTTATTTATGATTTGGGTGTCGTCTTTTATACTCCGTCTCGAGCGACCCCTTAGCGAGACATCTGGTCGTTTAAATCGTCCTCAGGATTTTCTACTTCTTGGGGGTCCTCAAAATTGTTTTCTGGTTCAATGTAATGTACGCGTGCCTGCTGATTGTTACTGAAGTTGGACGTGTTCTGTCGGAACTTGTTATTATTGAACTCCCGTTTTCTGCACGTGGAGATGTCGTGTCCCGGTGTTTTGCAATACCGGCAGAACAGGGATGATCCCTGGGATTGGCTCCTCTGTGGGGGATGGGGTGTGAACGACCCCTGTTGATTTGGATTTCTCGTCTGGTAACTAAGGGTGTTCGGTGGTTGGCGTGATGGGCCCGGTCTGGCGTTGAATCGAGTGTTCAATTTCTGTTCGGGTTGGGCCCGTCTGTAGAGCGTTTGTTGAATTCGCTCTTCTGATACTGCCAAATTAATAGCCTCGTTAAGGTTCCTAGGGGATCTGCATCGCACAATATTGGAAATGCGAGGGTGTAGGCCCATTAAGAAATGGTGTAACGCTAGGTCTTCCATGGCCGCGGTGCGCCCTGGGAGGTCCTTTTTTAAAGTATTACCTGCAGAAATTTCTACTAACAGTTGTGATAAATGTGTTTCTACCTTGAGCGCAAATTGACTGACGTTGTCAGTCGGACCCTGCTTACTCTCTTGCAGTTCCGTGAGAAGATGTGCGTAATGTTTCCTTTCACTGAATTGTGTTCTCAAGAACTCTTTAAGCTGTTCCCAAGAGCTAAATTCTTTGATCGAGCACGCTACCTCTGCTTTACCTTGGAGCTGACTTACAATGTACTTAAACAATATTTGTTTTTGGTTACCCTGAGCTAGGTCATAGGCGTTGTTGCAATTAACTATAAATGAATTTATGGTTTCCCTACTACCGTCGTAAGGTTTTACGAATTTGAATAATGTGTTGAGGTCCAAGGTTAGCGGCGGCGGCAGCTCGGGCGTTGCCCGCGTGGATGCTCGACCTCCAGGCGACGGCATTTCTAGTAGTAATTTATCTTCAGATTTTGACATTGTTCGACAACCCTAGTCGTATATCGACGTATTGTTTATATTATGCGGACTTACTACGCGTGGGCGGCGATGACGTAACCGATGAGCTGCATATGGCGCGTAAGTCTGCGGTCTCAGTGCGTCCTTGTTGATGATGAGTTGAGTCGATTGGTTGGTACCTGGTTTTTGGCACTTATTCACTTTGCTCTTTTCACTTTTGATTTCTTTTCACTTTTGCTCTTTTCACTTTTGCTCTTTCACTGTAATCACTTAGCTTTGGCCGACACTATGGCACTGGAATGTTCGGATCCCACCGCTGCCACCAAAACTGTTACGCGGCGGTTCCGATCTTTGTTTTTAAAAAAAACCCTTTTATATGAAGGCAGGATTTATTAGGTAAACTTGGATTAATACTAGGACTTAGGATATAAAGTAAAAATAGGGCCCTTAGGCAACCGAACAGGTTCGAGGATGAGACTCAACTGACTGCCATCAGTTACACTGAGCCTAGATAAGCTATACTGCTGATGCAGGGCGGCCTGTCAGCAGTATCGCCTACAGAGCTCGGGCGTAACAGTACGTATAATGAGTTATACGTACTTATATCAGTACAATAGAAATCACATAGATAGAGACAAGATTGTATCGAATAACACATAGCAAACAAAAGTCTTTTGTCCGCCAAGAGAAGTAAGAAAACCTATAAAAAAAACCTCAACAGATGAACAGATGAATGTTACTCAATATCTACCGCACGTATTGGTTTCTACATTTCTATTCTATGTACAAGTATATTCTTTCTATTCTATCGGTCTACAAAAGTCCTTAAATATAATTGTTCACTTTGACTGCCTTAATGCTTACATCTTCAAAACTACGCAACGAATTTTGATGCAGTTTTTGTCACAGATAGTGTTTTGAAAGGAAGACTTCATTGTAATACATATGTTGCAAAATATAATGTGACCACATGAAGCCGGGCCGGCTAGTTTATTTTAAGTGCGATAATAATCATTAATTCTTTTAATTCCAGGTGCAGACGCGTGCCAGGGTGACAGCGGCGGCCCGCTCATCTACCAGGGGATAGTGGTGGGGGTCACCTCGTGGGGGTACGGCTGCGGACACCCATCCTACCCCGGCGTCAACGCCAAGGTCTCCGCTTACACTAACTGGATTAATCAAACTGTGAGTACGATTTAAAAATACGATTTTTATTCTAAAAGGTTTTAAAATTACTTTAGAAAGTACTAGATAATAATGCATACTACAGGTACTTATGCATTACCCAAAATGTGTAGAAATAAAACTCAACACTAATATTTTAATTACGTATCACAATTAATGGCGAAACAAGAGCTTATTTTATAGACAGATAGAACATTCTTTATTGCAGCACACGATATAAATTACAAAGAGAGAAAACAAAAAAATATATACTAGTTCCACATGTGGCGGCATTATTGCTAAAAGCAATCTCTTCCAGGCAACCATTGGACCTTAATACAGATATGTACTTTTATTTTTGTGATCGCAACAGTGTAATCGTCAGGAAAAGTACAAATAAATTCAATAAGTATGACAAGTGGCGCCGCCATATTTTCTTCCCCTAAGTTTTGGTGAAAGTAAGTAAGGAAATAAGACTTCCTTATGGATATGATAAGTAGGATTATGAATATTGGATATACCTAATCTAGTTTTTTAATAAATTCACAGCTGTTACGAAAACACTTCAAAGATAGTACACGTGTATCTTAAAAGATACATGCAAGCAGGTAGAAAGATATTGCGAAAGTAGTCATGATTGAGATAACATGCGATCTTCAAGTATATCGGATGAGACAGACAGACATTATATTCTCATAATGTAAAACACTAACATATTTACATTTTTTCATTGCTACCTGCTGAAAAATATACATTTTTGTAGGTAATAACAAAATCATCCCTAAGCTCTACATATAGCTAAAGTTGTTCGAATTGAAGTTCTTAAAATTTTTGTTAAATCTGATTCCAACCTATTTATTTTGTATAAATTTTACAATTTCCATTATCTACAAAAGGATATTGTTTTATGTTCGGGTATTTCCACTTATTATAGGTTTTTAGTACTTACCTATAAATAGCGGTTATCGTGTACATAATTAGATACTCCGGTATCAATATCTAAGCCCATTTATCGGCTGATAAGTAATCAGCTTTTATTATAATTCGTTTGTACACAATCAATTTAGTTTTGACTTAGTCATGGTCGGGTGTTATTTTTTGGAAAAATAATGTTTAACAAATTTTAATATCTTTTTACAAAAAAATATAGGGCAATTGATTTACCTCTAAAATAGTAATAAACAATAAATAAGTACATAGTCATAATAGAAAGTAGTTTAAACAATACTTACCTACTAGAACCTATTTAAGACTTTTAGTCAATAAAACAAACAAAAAACACAATAATATTGCATCCGAAATAAGATTAATCAATTCTCCTTAAAAAAATAGTATTTCCAAAAAATGTGGCAGATTGTGACCGTAGGTTTTAGGGTTTTTTGTTTACCGGGTAGTTAGTGCGTTTGATATCAAAAATAAGAAGGAAAGAATGAACAAGAGAGAAAACATCATCTTTATACTATGTTTATATTTCCGTTTCAGATAACTCTGTACGGCGGAGCAGGTCCTATTTCAAGTAGCAGCAGTATATTCCTTATAACGATCTCGTTGTTGGCTAGTATCGTTTCTGCTAGTTAAGAAATTTTGTATATTATTTTATGATTTGCTACGAATAATTTTATTGACACTAAGAATTGTCACTCCTTACAAATGTATCAATAAAATTATTTGTAAACTTTTGTAATTTATTGTGATCTTTTATATAATTATGTATGTAAGAATTTATTAAACTTGTTTTTTTTATGAAAGGGTTTTTTGTTATTTCACTTTATTTTAAAAGAACTATGGATTCTATAGTACGTAGGATAAACCTGTGCGTGTATCGCGAACTCAAACTAACTTGAAATGCCACTATTCTAAATTATAACCACCTTCTTTTATTGTAAATAGTCCGCTTTGGGACAATTCGTGTAACTTACACAAAAATAACCAACATGAGTGTTCTATGCATGGGTTTCTATCGAGTGTTGTCAAATTAGGAAGTCAAGTATAAATGAATGAATGAAAGTCCGATGGTAGTTTTAGCGCAATAGTGGTTTTATTGACAATTCACACACATGTCATAACTGAGCGACTTCTACTGTTAGCAGCACCACCTGCCGGCACACGGCTGAAACAAACAAAATAATAATAATAGGACAATAAGCGATAAAAATCGTAATACCTTGTTTAAAGATATGTTTTATAAATGGGGAGCTATATTATGCGAAAAGGATAGCATGATTTTGCTGAAACGAGTTTATAACAAACTCCACACTGGAGTCAGTGTAAACCTGTTTACACTGGATTTGTCGAGAAACAAGGTCCCTAGTGGAGGGTTTCAAAGATACCATATCAGCAAGGTGTACACAATTCGGATTGTTTTCACTCGTCAACAAAATGCCAATAGTAGAACCTTTTGAAACTTCTATGATTAGCGTCAATCAATCAATCAATCAATCATTCAGTCAAATATACTTTATTGTACACCAAAAAGGAACATAATTAACATAAAGGTGAAAGGTAATCAGGGACATTGGGCGACCTTACCTTGACCTTATCACTAAAGATCTCTTCCACATTTCTTCTTCTCACTTTTTACTTTTCTTCTTCGTTTCTCGGAGTATCGAATAAATAAATTTGCGATAAGTTAGTTCTATGACCTTGAACTGACGTCGCTCCTCGTCTTGACTCTCACCTCTTTCTGTATACCTATACATGAATAAATAAAGTACCTTTCTCTGTATGCGTCTCGTCCACGAGCACGTCCGCAGTGATGTCCCCGCAGCGCGCCCTCCCCCGCACGCGCGCCTCCCCCCGCTCCCCGAACACCGCGCCCCCCTCCCGCCACGGCCGCCCGAGCAGCTCTATGGAGCGCCACTTCGATAGCTCCTCCGATGCTGGGACTGATTCCATGTTCTGGAAGGAGATAGATAGATAACATCATTTAACCGCGATTTTGCAAATGTGGAACGATGTATTCCTCGAAGTCTTTCCATGGAGCTAAAATATGAAGAGATTTAAAAAGAGTATTCTAAAACACCTCTGGCGCTGCAAGTGTCCATAGGCAATTTTGTGTGTCTGTTTATCATAAGGTAAGTTTATCATCGGGCAGTCTCTTTTTCCCACTCTTTTTTATAAATAGCTAATTCTTTATAGTAATGTATAAAAAACACAACCATGGCTAAATATCGAGAGAGGTGGCGTTGTAAGATTCGACAGGAAGAAACCGGCTCCTAAATTTTAAGCAAGAGAAGAGACAGAAATCAACTCATTTACATGATATATTCAGATTTTAGTCAATTATCACAATATGTACATATATATGTAGGTCGAACATCCTTTTATTTTAAAGGAGTCAGGAAAAGAGTACACCGATGTATGTTTCTGACTCACCTCTAGTGGCTGGTGCGGCAGCGCGGCGTACCTCCCCTCGCGGAAGGGCGTGAAGGCGGTGTCGGTGCGCGGGCGCAGCGCGCGGCCGTACACCGCGCACGTGAGGCCGCGCGCCGCGTCCAGCACCAGGCAGCCCGCCTCCGCCTCCTCCGCCGCCTCCTCCGGGGAGGGGGCCTGGGAGCTCTGCGGAACACAACAGGATAAATGTTACTCTATGATTTAGGTTGTACCATTTGCTTCCTTATAACGAAAGTTGCCATTAAATTGCACTCAATAAATAGTGCGAGTATAACTTCTCGGAGATAATCTTTTAATTGGAAAATGAGCGAAAATAATCACGACACGCAGGATTCGAACCTGCGTATTTCTGAATAACAGCCAGGATGCCTGAACCTCTCAGCTACGGTGTACTAACTGGCAGGCGTGAAAATCCACACTAATTTCCAAACAATTCAGACTAAGCGGCTGATAGCGCCACTTGTGCTGTTAGAATACGCTCATTTTCTAATAAAAAAGTTTAAATTAAACAACAATAGTACAGGTACGTAACACTTGACTAAATAGCCCACAATTTGCTGGGACATTTACCACAAACACTAGAAATTCTATGTCTGATTTAAATGAGTAATAAAAGAAGAAGAGAAGTTTCCTCTTTATTTATTACATTTACCACAGCGCCAACTAGCCCAATACCAAACAAACGTTTGAAATTCTATGTCTGGTTATAGGAGTAATAAAAGAAGAAGAGAAGAAGACGAATAGTTTTCTGTTCATGTATTACCTCTCCCGCGCGCGCCGGCTCGATGATGGTCGCCACGAGGTCAGCGAGCGCGTCACTGATGAGGTAGGTGCGCGCGCGTGCGTCTGTAATCACGTACGTCTCGGCGCCCGGCCCCGAGGACGCCTCCTCGTACGAGGAGTTGTTGTCCGCGCAGGAGAGCTCGTCCAGCGCCGTGTCCGTCGGGAACTGGGACTGGGAGAGCAGGTCCAGCTTCTCTTTGCCTGCTGCGAGAAAAATAACATTGTAGTTGATACTTGATAAACTTATTTCAGAGAGATATTTAACCCTTACATGCATGTTTTTTCCTTTTTAAATACAATAAATTGAAACAAGTAGATAATTAAACGAAAACACGATGAAAAAAAAAGATGAAAACACTCATGTACACATACATCATCAAGTATTTAAGGGTACCACAAAATCCGAGGACAAAATAACCCAAGCTCCCACCTCAATATAGCCGTCAAAGAGAATCAACCCTCTTCATCTAACAAATAAGCTAATATATAATATCCCTCTAACGAACTAATTCTGCGGGGTAATAGCGACACTCAGTTGCGAGGCAATACAACTCAAAGATGGCAATATAACTCAATGAATGTTAAAAATGTGTGCTTTACATGTAACGTACTTATATGACTTGTAATTTGTGGTATTATCAATAAATAATTTGTATTTGTACCTTCATGCGGCGGCAACAGTCGGCACAGCTGGTAAGGTCTGCAGGGCGCGGCGCGCAGCACTCGCACGCCCTCTGCGCCCGCGCCGCACTCCCACTCCACACTGCCTTCTGAAGTATACACACACAAAAATATAAACATTAAACTTTGCGATAATCTGTACATTAACTTTGGAAATATGTCTAGTGGTATTTTGTTTTTTCTTGTCTCGCTGCAACTACACTAGATTTTTTCCAAAATCAGTAGTCATCAGTCATCAGTAGTATTAGTTATCAGTGGCGTAGTAACAGAACTCCTTAACTCTAAACTCTGTTTGTATGTCTGTTTTTGTCGCTACCAAGCAAAAGCTTTTCCTTCACGCTCATTAAAATCTCGCTCATGAGCGAGACGGCAATGTAATTTAGAGTATATGTAAAAAAGAGACATAGAATCTTTGAAATAAATAGGTACTTTCTTTAGAGTGTTACACCCTAGGTAACGTAACGACAACACTTAACAGGCGAGCTGATCAAATAAGTTGTAGGTACTACATAAAAATAAGGCCAAGTACAAGACGAGAAGCGAGATGGGTCGACGACATTGTACGAGTCGCGGGTTCTTTATGGATGAGGTCTGCACAAGATCGACGCAGCGGGCACATTCAAAGAGAGGCCTATGCCTAGCAGTGGGATAGAGAACGCTGTAGATGATGATGATGATGACATAAAAATAAGTATCTAGGCGGTAATATAACAGACAAGTATTATACCTTCGTAGTTGTTAGAGAGGCTGTCTGTGATGTTCGCCGCGAGCATGTCGTGATCCTCCCCGCTGTGCTCTATGAATACGTCCTGAAAGAGGGAACAGGAAATATTTTTATACTTTTGTGTATTACAAAGCATTCATTTGTACTAAATTGAAGATACAATACAATATCGCTTTATTGCACACCAAATATAAAGAAACATAATAAAAGGACTTAAACTATAGATGTATGTACAAGAGATCGGCTTTATCACCTTGAGTTAGCTCTTCCAGGCAACATGTAATAATCTATTGACCTGGACCGGCATAATTCATGTCGCATAGAAAAGAACAACTATTATATTGTATTTTTTGTTGCGACTTCAAATTTTATATTGAGTCTAGTAATCAGGGTCTCTTTTAAAAGTGTATTTGTCACATACAGTGTGATTATTCATTTGCTACACAATTATGAATAATAATTGTTTGTTTATGATATCGCACACAGTATACTGGTATTTTAAACATTTTGAAAAAAAAATCTTCACTTAATAATTGAAGTATATTTAAAAGATCCATTTGATAAGAAGAAGAACTATACTTACATATAAGAAGAACGTTACGTTAAACTGTCAGTGCTACCACTTCAAGTGGGTCAAGTGGTGGTCGTACCTTGTTGTTGTTGTGCTTGTAGTGCAGAGAGATCTTGCTGAGCTCGTGGTCTAGTTCTGCGAGAGCTGCGACGTGACGCGCCGCACCACCCACCTGTAACATGAAAAGAATATAATAATAATGTAAGTTTCTTTGATTGTTAGTTTACGGCGATAAGTCTTCACTGAGATCTCATCAGCGAGGTGTTTCATATATACGGTTTTTTTTACTCGAAAACGAACTGCCAATCATAGAAACCCTAGGAACTTTAAGATTGGTGGCTCACAATCATTGGTTAAAAAATGACAGATTAGACGTTTGATGGTTGAAGTTCCGTTTTCCAATGAAAGTTAACGCATTAAAAAGCTTTATTGAGACCCTTGGCGGTTTGAAAAATCTCGCCACTATAGTTGACCATTCTCATAATTACTAGAGGTAAATAAATTTTACAGAGAGTGATTGTATTTGTCGGGGAAAGGTACATTGTAGATATACTCACGGGTACTTTAGGCATCTGGTGGTGCAGCGGGTGCAGCGCGCGGTGCGTGGGGGACAGCGCGGGGGAGTACTCCAGCGGGGACGCGGGGGACACGGGGCCCTGGACATAAAAAAGAAACTTGACTATTTAGCAAAGTAAGCTAATAAAACAAAGCAAAATTAATATCAACCTCTTTCTCTAATAAGTCGTAGAAGCAAAATAGGTTCTAGTTCTAGTAAACGGTTTATAAAGAACAGTAAAGTCTCTCACGCTATTAGATATGCTGGCCAGCTTGTGCTGCAGCGACATCATGTACTCGTTGTAGGAGTGGCTCTTGTTGGGCGTGCTCGGCTGCGTCGACCCCACCGAGCTCGTGTTAGTCATGCCTGGAACATCACGTTCATTTATAAACTAAGCTACTTTTATTAGAAAACAATGCAAACGTATTCAAAATATTGATCGGGGATCCAATCGGTGGCCTCAAAACGTCTTGATAATGACTACAGATCAGGCAGGCTGTTGTCAAACGTTGGCCTATTCCGTGTAAAAAAAAAGATCAATAACATCAGATAATGTCCTTTAAAACAACTCCGGTACTGAAGTATTCAATTGAGATCTGAATTTGTTTCGTAAAGAAATGGAAATAACATTGAAGAGCTCATAATTATAGCAACGGTAATACATTCTGAGCAAAAAAGACATCAATAAACAGGCTCCGCATTTCTTGCTCCACGATACGTTCTGCCCTTTGAGATCAAAGTTCTGCCCAGCCAGGCCCAAGTTCTTCACAGCAAGACTCTATTTAAAAAAAATACTATAAAATTTCTCCTTACCGAGATCAATATCTACAGTCCTGCGAGCGAGCGCGCTATGCACGGCTCTCTGCGCGACTAGATGACCCAGATTCTGCCCCATGAGGGCAAGGTTCTGCCCTCCCAGGCCCAAATTTTGCCCTCCCAGGCCCAAATTCTGCCCTCCCAGGCCCAAATTCTGTCCTCCCAGGGCCAAATTCTGCCCAGCCAGGCCCAAGTTCTGGCCGTTAATGAGATTCTGATTCAGTCCTAGATTCTGACCCGCCAGCCCTGGAAATAGAGAAGCTGAATTGAAAGGCGGGATGAGTTGAATATTGACAAATGTAGCCTCATAATGTTTTTTTTTGTGATTAACAACTTTAGAGTGGTGTTAAAAGGCTACTTTATCATAATGGAACGTAATGTTTAACATCGTACGCGTTTCTGGCATTGCCTGGTCATTCAAACTAATTAAAGATACTTATTGTCTAAATTCGATTTTAAAATAATTAGTTTTAATTTTAGTTACGCCCTAATTCCCCTCTTAACAGGGTAAATGTAAATACATTTAAGCTAATAAAGGAATTGAATTGAATTCTGAATATCCTTTTTTAGTTTAGATAACAGCTCTTATATGAACCTACATGTCAGGCATCATGTTCGCTGTTGAAGAAATAGCTAGTTGTCTTATTTAAGAAGTATCAACTGTTGATTGGGATGTCATCATGACTAGCACGCTGCTTACCATCAGACACAAAACATCCTCGCTTATATAGATTATCTCTAATTACCTAAATTGAGTGTCATAACTTGAAGAATATATTAATATCATTGCAATGTATTCCTAGGATTAAAATCTACACTGGCATTTACCTTAAGTTTATGTAAATAAAGATATTTTGAAATTGAAAAAAAAAATGAATTGATTCTTATTACCTAAATTAGGTCCCAATTGCTGCCCCATGAGGTTCTGGTTGAGCCCCAAGTTCTGTGCGAGCATGGGCGGCGGCTGCAGCCCCAGGTTGGCGCCGAGCGGGGCCAGCGGCGGCGCCAGACCGAAGCCCAGCGCGAACCCAGCGCCCAGCTGGTGCTGCGCCAAGTGCTGGTTCTGCAGGGCTTGCTGTTGCGCTGGGAGACAACATACTAGTATAATCGGTTGCTGCTATGTTTTTTCTTTACTTGAACGGGTTTTTATTGGCCAGTGTTTCCCTGATAGCAAGCAAAGGCTATGGCCTAAGATGGAGCGTACATAATGTATGTATGTACTTACTGTACAAAAGTAAATAAGTGTTATATTCTTTGGTATTACTAGTATCCATGACACAAGCGTTTTCTTAGTATGGCGCTAGATAGCGCTGTTTCAAATGTCCCGGAATCTAGCGATCTTTAAATTGAGAGTGATCGCGTTCTCATTGGATAAACACGCTCGATCATGATCACGATCGAAGCCAAAGTTGTGGAATGAGAACTTCTCAATGATCAGGCAAAGTGGGATCAAGTGAAAACTTGTCTGAATTAATAAAAAAAAAAAACAGAAAATTCTAGTAATAATTTAAGTCACAGTATATTATGAATCCCCCCTGACGTGATAGACTGTGTCAACAAAGTTCAAAAGTTACTTTGAGTGTTTGTGGCACCATTTGGGATATATAATCACACTATTTGAAGCACATAGTGCTCATTTTTTAACATGTCCTGTAAACTTTGTATTTTATATTACCTGTTTTAACGTAACGGTTTTTTTTAAACTACATAGAACACAAAACTGCTAAACATGTGCAAATATGATGTTATGAGAGTGCATCTGATTAATAAATTCTAGAAAACAAGGGGGACTGCACGCACACACAAATGCTATTAGAAACCATTGTGATTCGGACATGTCACCTTTTATTTACATAACGTTTATTAGCTACATACAACATACAGTTCATGTAATTGTTCATATTTTTGTTGTATCGTTAGAAAAAAAAGATTATGAAATTGAGTATAATGAAAACAGACATTATACTAGTTTGTTCAGTAAGTCTATTAATCATGTGACATGTTCGCATCCATTAACATATAGGCATAATACGAGTATATAAAACAGATTCCAGTTAATATAATAGTTGCGAATCTTTATGTGCCCTGGCAAACTAGGAATTAATCTTCAATTTATTAACCCGATTTCGAACTATATAAGAATTTTGAAGCCAGTCTTATGTCAGTCATTGAAATATAATCTAGTTTTTTTAAGCAAGCGCGATATAGACCGTTATCTGCTATATTGCTTAACAAGCAAGGCAAGTTATAGTCGAGCGTGAGTTTATCTTGCATAACAAAACAGAAGGCTCATAAAGATACCTCATATTATATATCCTTACCTATATAGTCGTGCCTGGCGGCGGGGTAGTAGTGCGCGGGGTAGGGCGCGGGCAGGCGCGCCAGCGCTGCAACACGGGTTAGTGCTACACTGCGCACGCACGCATGCGTACACGCACTCACATGCGGGGGGATCTTTCTTGAGGTTTTTTGAGGTTTGTATAGTTTAATGTTGTGAATTGAACATACTTTGATTTATCTTTGAATTTGCTTCGTCTGATAGTTATTGATTATAATAGTAAATAAAATTAAATATATAGTTATGATTATATACATTTAAATATAGACTAAAATTATTTTTGATCGAGATGGCATACTATAAGATATCTGACTACCTAATGGATAAGGAATGTAAAAATTATAGAATAAAAGACATACAGGAATGAATATGTACATAATAATATTTTTAAAATGATGTAAATCTTTATTAGTTGCACACCGAAAGGTAGACTTGTGGAGAACTATTAACTAATATATTTATATTTTATACCATCTGTCTGTACCCATAAGTGCAATAAATGATTTTGATTTGATTTGATTTGTATGAGATTTGTAAAGATTTTATGATTCAGATTAAATAAAATTAGCAGAAATTTGGGCAAATCATTATAAAGGTTGCTTTTTTACATAGATGGTTAACATTATACTTATTACTTCGGAAGTCGTAGAACTAAAGTTTCAAGATATTTATGTAAAATCCACAATAAAAAAATATAGTGTTAGATTAGTGATTTCTGAATATAAATTCAGATATGTTAAGGATACCTAAGTATGTCCAATTAAAAAATATGTAGTTTATTTATGAGAAATTACGCGTTAAAATCTGGAAGAACTCAAGAAAGATTACCCCGCTGTTTAATACACATTTATGCAGGTAGAGGTATACGCTATAATTTTAATAGAAACACAAATAATAAAGCTATTGAAATTAAAGCACAAATGATTTGTGAGAGACAACAGAGCACACTTAAGGAATTATACAGCGTTCTAACGAAAAGGGACTAAAATGTGTACGGACTCCTTTTAAAGCTATTTTTAAATATATGTATACTAGGTGGCTTCCGTGGAAGGACCTGAATGCCCACCACGATGTATCTGCCCAAGGAAACTTCCCTAACGAATTAATTCTGCGGAGGAGTCACAACCCTCAGTCATGAGGACTCAAGAGAGAGAGAGAGAGAGAGAGATACTAGGTGAAAAAAAACCGCTTTGCAACTAAGTAGTTTTTTATTAAATTATAAGAAGTTGCATTTAATCGCGGATCTAACAAATAAGTTTCTTACCTACATTTATTTTTGTCAAAAATTAAAAAGGCGTTTATAATTTGACATTCTATAATAGGACATGTATGAAGAATTGAACGAGTTTCCTAAACTTTACCTGTAAGTACTTTCATTAATTCTGTATTCCTTAATTGTATATGGATGTAATTCCGAAATAAATTATTTTTATTCTATTCTATTAAACGTATTTAGTCAATGTACAATACAATATATTTTGTTACTTTACACAATCAGTAATTATGATCTCTAATATTTATGGTAACAAAAGAGATTGTCTGAAATATAAAAAAGAGTCCGTACACAAACAGTTAGCAAGTTATCGCGTGAGGGTATAAACTCACCAGGCTGCGCGTTATTCAGCAGAGTGTTGTGCAGGTTGAGGTCTGGCTGCGGGAACGAGGGCTGGTTGAGTAGACCTAGCAGGTTGGGGCCTGATAGGTTCTGCTGCTGACTGGAAGTACGAATAAAAGGGGTTGCAATACAATTTGCATACTTTAAATATGTATGTTCATATGTAATACTAGTGGACGCCCGCGGCTTTGCTCGCATTATTTTGAGATAAAAGGTAGCCTATGACACTTCTCAGACCTCATACTACCTACATACCAAAAATCATGATGATCCAATAAGCAGTTTTTACGTTATGAGCGTTTAAATATAATAAAAAAATAGATAAACAGACAAAAATTCCAAAAACGGCTGCAACATGTTAAGTTTATTTTAAAGTATAATCCAAATATTTGTATACCCGACTGCAACTGTATACTCACTTCATGATGTTCTGTTTGAGCAGCATGCGCTGTATGTTCTGTGCGTTGGTGTGGTCGGGCGCGGTGGGCGTGGCCTGCGACGCCGCGCCCGCGCCGCCCAGCGGCGTGCCCACCTGGCTCATACCTGGATATGACGAGTGTGTTTAATTATTCAATGGCTTTACTAGCATTAGCAACTTTACAAAAAAAAACGTCAAATTTAGGTATATATATGTCAATCCTCTTCTGATTCCAAAAGTTGTGCAGTATACATACATGTAAAAAAAGTGAAAATGGAATTTTACTGAAATCTAAGATAATCAGTCGCACTTAGAACCAACCACCAAAAATAATAGCTAGTTATAAATATAAATAGATAGCAATGGGATGTAAAGCAGAATAAAAAGGACTGAAAAGATGCTGCACGTCATATTTTAGACAAAGAAAGATACTTAAGTTGTACAAGATCAGAGAAATGTTAGATATCGTATAGAAAAACCAATTAATCCAACAAATTGTATCAAAATAGGCATCTATATGATTATTTATTAACATTAAACTTGAACTAATTCTCAACATTTTATTAGTATTTTGAAATAGGCAGGCGACACGATTTGCATAGCTTAAACAGATAATGACGTGTTACGTACGCATGCACGTACGTACTTTACGTACATGTGTACGTAATTCCCAATACCGGTTACAGCAAATTAAGTTCGAAGGTTGTTACTACGCTTCTAGTAAGTGTAGTTTTCAATAATTATTAAACGATTTAATGAATAATTAATTAATTTTTAGAAAAGTACTGCAGATCTCACCTAACAAGGGCGTATCGGTGGCAATCTGCAGCGGTGTGGTCAAGTTAGGCTGCAACGTGGTGGCGGTCAACATGTTCATACTCTGCGTCTGAACTTGCGGCGGTACCTCCTCCTTCACCTCAGGCCTCACTTCGGGCCTGATCTCCGGGCTGGAATTACATACGTGTAAATTTAATATACATTTGTTTGTTATAAGTATAAACTTCCTAATCATATTTTTTTCTTCGTTTGAAAGTGGCCAAGTCTTTTTATAGTTTTCTAACCTTTTTTTATGGGACTTTGGGCCACTTGGCATATCAACTGTTACAATGTTATGTTATTATTATTATTTATAATTTCCCAAAGGATTGAACAAAATGAAATGCCACACTTTGGTTATCTATTGAAGAACTGGTCGCGTTCACAGTTGCAGTTACTAATCGCATTTGAAATATACTCAATATAGATTGGTATTTTAAAGAAAAGAACTAAAAAAAACTTTGGTTTTGAGCCAAATACGCTGGAGATTGAAATAATTATGGTAAATAACAATCCGTCTTACAAATCAATCTGTAAATACGAAAATAGAACAATATTTTGTCTTTTTCTCACCTATGATCAATAACTAAAGGCTGCGGCGGACTTGAATACTGGTGCGTAGGTATGAAATCTTGCGGTACACTCTCCGGCAGACCATTCTCTTTGGTTCTATCTTTCTCCTCTTCCTCGGGTAGATTCTCCCCTCTATCCACCACGGGGCTGACTAGAAAACGTGATATTTTACGTGAAGGCTTCTTCTTTTCGCCGTTGGAGTCGGCGCTGCCGGCGCGCTCCGCCGGGAGCGACCCGCCGTCCGATTGATTTGAACCTGGAAAGAAAATAAACTCATATGAATAGATGTAAAAATACTTAATAGTAACCAATTTAATATTAAACTTATAGATTGTAGAACGCAGAATTTAATATAGCACCGCCATTAGTGCGAAAGGGATGGAATTATTTGGCCGCCATTCATAAAATGTATTCAACCGGATTCTAATTAACCCGTCATGTTGTTGTGTTTTATTCAATTACATTTTTCAATTATTTGTTCGTTCGTTCAAGTCCGTTTGTGGACCCAAATGATGATGATTGATTTAGTGAGTATTTATGAAAGCGTTTTGTCAAAGCCGGACCTCCAGGTACTTACAGACCTGTGTAGAGTAAATAAATAAATATTTCAGAGTGTTACCTAAATGTGGATATGAAAGAAGTAATAGTATATTAGTACCTATAGAGGAGGCGGTGGACACCTTCCTGGAGAGCGCGGCGAGGGGCGGCGGCGCGGGCGCGGGCGCGGGCGGCGGGTCCAGCGCCAGCTCGGCGGCGATGTTGTCCGTGGACGCGGTGGGGGTCGTGCACTCCGAGTTGTCCTGGTTCGAGTCCGTTAGGTTCTCCTCGCGCTCCGTCGTCTCGCTGTCGTAATCAGTCTGCGAAGCATAAAATAAACTTATTAAACTATTATTATTACTTAGTTGTAAATTTATATACTTCTACAACTTTCAAGGTTTTATTTAAATCCTCATACACTTGAAGGAGACTAGTTTATGTGCGCGGATGGCAAGAGTTGGCTAAAAAACATGGACCCAGCTCTGTAATAGTGACAAGGTAAAAGTAAACCAGTTTCTTAAGGTATGTCAGATTTTAGACTAACAACATTTTTTTTATTTATGTCTGTAAACTGGACAGTACAGCAAACATACAAGTGACAATACAATTATTGGACAATAATACAAATTGCGATGTTTCATCAAGACGGGCGGACATAAAAATGTCATCAAATTTCGACCTGACAGTTTGTGATCAGATGACGCGGTCAGGTCATGTTTTTAAATCTGTCTCAATAAAGGTTATTCTATACTATAAAAATGTGGCCCCAAATATAGGTACATCGGTACCTATATTTGGGGCCAAAGTTTTCCATTGGCTGGCGATGGTACAATTAGATTTCAGAAGAATATCAAGTGTTACCTTATCAATGTTAAGCCGGAGGTGGTGGTGCGGGTTGAAGACAGGCGTGACGCCCGGGTTGGCTTGCAGCTGGCTCACGATGTCTTTGATCAACTCCATGAAGGCGCCGCTCTGCCACTCCGGGAGCAGGTTGTTGGATACCTGCAGGAAGTTGGGCGTTAATGGCTTGAAAATACATATTGAAACACGTTTTAAACAGTAATTAAATAATTTTAACCAAATTTACAGGAGATTATCTGTTGGTAATGTCAAAAATCTGTATTTCTATGCAGTTTTATATATGTACTCGTACATATACAAGGTATGAAATAGATCTACAAAACTTATGTAATAAGTGTTCGTCAAATGTTAATACAATTTTTGATAATTTGAATAGGGATATCCATTTTCAAAATATTCATTTATTCCTTAAATTCATGAAAGAATTAAGAATCAGGGAAAATGGCAATCTACTTGGAGGCGACTGTCTTGGAATTAGATATGAGTTGATATTCCATCACGTGCCTACCCTTTCAGTTCAAGAACTAGTGAAGTATAGGATCACGCTTCTCCACAACTATCTTAATTTATGTTACTTACCAGGTTAGTGGCAATCTCCTCCGGGTTGACATCTGTGACATCGAACTTGAAGGTGACCGTCTTGGACTTGGATTCGAGCTGGCATTCCACCACGGAGCCTTCCTCGTTGAGCTCCAGAACAGACAGTTTAGGAAGCTTGTCTTTCTCCCGGGACCGCTTCTTGGAGCCGCGGGAGCGCTTCTCAGATGTTATTGGGGATGGTATCGCTGTGCCCACTGGAAATAATGTATAGATAGAATATTACAGTACAGAAAAGAAACAATAACTTATTAAGAAGAAAAATAAGTTCTCCAGAATTGCTGTTCAGAGTCATTACTAGCATAGCAACTGCATTAAAAAAATACTTTATCAGTACACTGTTAAAAATATAAAGAACAGCCAATAGCTAAATTCAATTCTACAATTTCGAGATGTTGTCTTTACTTTTCACTAAAACGTATAATTTTTTGGTATTGGAAAATTGTTAAATCAATATTCTTACCTTCTTGCTGATTCTCCCCTTGCTTCTCCTCAACGGAGCTCAAATCCGGCTGCTTTATCGCCTCCCCGTGCGTCGCTCCAGACGGAAACTCTGTCAGCGGAGTCAAGAACTGTTCTTTTCCACCGTTGTTGTTGTAGCCATTCTCCACGTGCTCTGATGGTAGGCTCAGTTGCTGAAGTTCTGAGCTGGGCTGAGAGGTTTGAGGCGCTGTTTGCGTCGGCTGGGCAAACGATTGAGCCGGTTGGGATATAGGTTGCGTCGGTTGAGGGACCGTTTGAGTCGGTTGGGGTATTGACTGAGGAACTTGTGGCACGGACGGAATGGGTTGAGACACTGTCTGACTGGGCTGAGGGACTGATTGTACTGGTGCGACTGATTGCGTGGTCTGGGGTATCGGTTGTGGCATCAGTTGAGTCTGCTGGGGCACCGATTGATTCGGCTGAATAGGTTGGGTTTGTTGCGTCACAGGTTGAGTTTGGCTGGGTTGCGGAATGCTCTGAGTTGACTGGGGAATCGTGGAGGGGAGTTGGGCCATCGATTGAGGCATGGGCTGTGGCATCGTTTGGGGAATGGACTGAGGGACCGACACGGTCTGTGAGATGGATGACTGTGACATGGGCTGCGGTATTGTTGCGTGCTGCGGTATTGATTGCACAGGCTGAGACTGCATCTGCATCTGCTGCCCCATTGACTGAGATGTTTGCGGCATCGACTGCACTGGTTGACCCATAGACTGGGCTGTCTGAGGCATCGACTGTGCAGTTTGGGGCATCGATTGAGCCATCGAGTGGGCCACCTGCTGGGGCATGTTCTGCTGCATCGATATAGGCTGGGCCATGGACTGCGGTATCGCCATGTCCATCCCTTGGGCCATGGAAGACTGTATCTGATCCCTCGGATACTGCATCATGCCCTGGGACTGAGGCTGGTATATTTGCAAAGGGTTCGCCGTATAGTTTTGTACGGGCGTGCCTTCGTGACTAGATATCTGCCTCTCGTTCTGTTGGACTGACGTGAAGTTCTGCATGGCCATGTTGTGCGGCAGGGACTGCCCCTGCATGTGTGGCTTGTTGTACTCGTCTTGTAACACTTGCTTCTGCATTTCGAGGAAATTCTGGTACTGCATTTGGTCTACAGACATTTGATGCTGCATTTGCGATTTCTGGTACTCCATTAGAATCTGTTGATCGTGTATGTCGGCCGTCGAACTGATTTGACTTTGCTCTGAGCTCTGTCGTTGATACATGGGTCTTTGAGACCGCAGTATCTCTTCAACTTTCTGTTGCTGTTGCTGATTCAGTTGGGTCTTTTGGGCGAGGAGGGTGAGGTTCTGCTGGTCGATGAGTTGCTGCTGCGTTTGGAGCGACAACTCCTGCTGTGCTAGGTATTGTTGCTGTTGTAGAGTGCGGAAGTGTTGCGGGGAGAGCGTTTGGCCAGGGAGTTGTTGCTGGGCCATGATTTGTTGTTGCAGCGCCATCTGTTGCTGGGCAATCATCTGGCGCTGCAGGTTGAGTTGTTGCTGTGCCTGCGCCACTTGTTGCTGGGCCTGCGCTACTTGCTGCTGCTGTGCCATGATGTTGGGGTCGAACGCCGCTTGCAGTATGGGCTGTGTATACTGATTCTGCTGGAAGTTTACATTCTGTTGCTGCATCTGCGCGCTGATCAGATTCTGAACCTGTTGCTGCATCTGCTGCATCTCTTCTTGATTTTCCATTTGATTCTGCTGTGGCATCTGCATTTGCTCTTGCATTTGTTGCGGTTGGTTTTCGGATTCGGATTCTTTTCTCGACTGTAACGTATCTGGCCTTTGTATGATCTGTGCCAGGATATTCTGTAGGTTCTGTAAGGAAGGGTCTAAGATCTGATTTGTAACGAGATTCTGTGGTGTGTTGATAATGTTTTCCTGTGTGAGTTGTTCTTCTATTTGTTTCTGCTGTATCGCTACTGCCTGCTGGGTGATTATATTTTGTTGCTGCTGAATGATCTGTTGCTGTATAGCTTGGTTCTGGTTGCTGATTTCTGCTGTTAGTTGCTGGTTTAATATGTTAGGTTGGTTTAGTATTTGCGTTTGTGATGGGTTCTGTTCTAGAAGGTTCTGCTGCGTTTGTTGCTCGATCAGCTGGCCTTGGACCGACTGCTCGAGCATTTGTTGGTTGAGGAGATTCTGTTCCATCATCACCTGTAATACATACATTTTAACATGAGATATATTAGTAACAATAAGAATAATATTTTCACACGGATTAGGCCAACGTTTGTCTACAGCCTGCCTGATGTTAAACACCACTGTAGTCTAAGATGTTGCACGTTTGCCTAGGAGAAACCTATTTACTCTAGATTTGAAAACTCCTGGGTGATAATGTATTCAAATGTATTTGTTTTTACCCTCTTATATCATACAATGAAAATTACAATCAAGCCAATTCGACTATCGCTTTGACTATCATAGACTCTGAACTACAAGGATTTCAGGAGATTTTTATGAATGTATGAGCTAGAAATTACCTGTTGCAGCGCATGTTGCTGCTGCAGCAACGAGCTCTGGTCTGCCGGAGACACCCTCGGGTGCATGAGGTTGTGCTGGAACAGCTTCATGGTCTCCTCGCTGTTCAGCTGCAGCTGCTGCTGGAGGAGCTGCTGTTGTGCCTGGAGCAGCTGGGTTTGCTGGTCAAGTCTGGAAGATTTATACCAAGGGACTTCAAATACAATCATAGATTCTACTTCTTCTTATCGAATGAGAGTGGCCAACTCTGGTGTCAAGAGTTTTCAAACCGCCCTCCAAGGGCCAAGGGCCTCTGACAGATTCTACTGTTAGTGAGTATGTGTAGCCTCTAATGCTGTCATATATGTTTAGTCTAACATAAAGCATCCATTTTTCAATGAAAAAAAAACATAATACGAACTATGCACATAAAATAATTCGGAGAGCTTGGTGTAAAGCATTTTTTTTAACACGAAATCGGCTTACTTTTGACTATAGCCTGCCTGATGTTAAGCACCGCTATAGTCTAAGATGTAGCACGCTTGCCTAGAACAAACCTATTTACTCTAGATTTTAAGACCCCTGGGCATAAAAGCATATCTGCTTGATCGCCGATAAATGACACATACACCGTAACGTAACTTTTCGCGCAAAATAGAATTCAATCAAAATAAACACTCCCCTAATTTTTAAGTCGTTTATAGACATGTAGTGTAAAAAGGCTAAACTTACTGAACATTAGGTCCGACACCGTTTAGCAACCCAGTCACCTGCTCCGACCCGGGCTGTTGCTGGTTCTGTATCATCTTCATCTAGAAAGAAAAACGACTTAGATTATTCATTTAATTTTCACACTACGAATTACTAATTGAGAAAGTAGGTATGGCTATTAAAGCATTAGCCGGTTATATTTTGCCACTTGAATATCTTTAGATATTTGTTTTACTCGCCTCATAATTATGAATAAAAGTAAATAACAATGTGTCAGTCATTACATACTATTTTCAAGGTTCAGTTTTGACACGGTTTTCTCCCAATAATAAGGTGTAAATTCTTCGGAAGGTGACTCATACTGACCTCCAGTACAACAAGTACACATTTTAGTGTGAAAATTCGTCGCGTCAAAGCTAATTATTAGCATGGCGTAATAGGCAACACTACCACGGTATAGATGTGTTACATACAGTATTATTTTTCATAGAAATAGCTGAAAAGCGACAATAAGAAACCATCTTAGTTACAAAATGTATTATGATTTTGGATTTGGTTTTACACATCGGCTACTTTTTATCCAAGAGTAACGGAGGCTACTTGTAATTTACATACATAATGCAGTCCTGACCTGTCTCAACTGCTGCTCGTATAGCTGTTGTTGCCGGTTTTGCTCGATGATGATCTCCTGCTGGTTGAACAGCATTTGGGCCTTCTTTTCGCTCCTCTCGCTACGGACAAATAGACAATTACATTAGATTATTCTTATACAGGACAGTGCACACTCAGGCTTTGATTTGACTACCAGATCAGCTAAGGAGATTGTCGGAACAGACCGGTTGGCACATGGCGATGGATTATGCAATAAATTCCATTTAAATAAAAATAAAAAACGTGGGTAACGGATATAATACTTTAATGTTTTTCTTTTTCAATTACATAGTAACGACCATACGCAATGATTTGTTTATAAGATTTATGGTAAATAATGAAGACAAGTGCTTATTAAAATATACAACAATGATTTTATTAAACACCTGTGTCCCTCTAGAATGAAGTATCTCTAATGTGTGAAAATCTACTTTTAGTTACCCTTATATGAAAACTTAATAAGCTTATTCGAATGAAACTTGAACTTGGAAAGCAACCATTATGCTCTACTTGAAATTATGCGCAAGAATATTTTCACTCTCGCTTTGGCGATCTCTAGATTGTAGTTTAAAAGGAATAGGGAGTCGGGCAAGAAATTCCACAAATTTGCGGAAATTTGTTTGTTCCACATATTTCGTTTATGTATTGTCAACAATAATACATAATAGTAGGTACATAAGTGGTACAAACATACCTACTACAAAACGAATTTCCCAAGAGTAATTATGCTGTGACATTTTGTTTTATTTGGGTTTATGGTGAGGAGGAAGGAAAATGGAATCGGAAATTATTTATAACTCCCAGTCAATTAATTGATAACACTAACAATGTAATATGTTGCTGAACTAAATGTACTTTTTAACAATATCTGTATTATTAAAGTTTATTATGCTGGTGAAGATTTTTCTCTTGTCTATGTAAATCAGAGAACAGTGATTATATCTAAGTAAATTTAATCTGGGTGAATTACAATATTTGATTTATTCAAGATTGTCTGTTACCCAAGCCTACACTTTATAGAATGTTTTAGTAGGTCAAAACTTACTACTTCGGATCTGTTGCTACTTTCCTCGGTCTTATTGGGATGCCTTGTTGGATGAAATAACAACGAGTTGGTATGGTTTGATACGAGTGGACTGTATATTTTGACTTGTGTTGCGCGTGCGCTGTGCGGTGCGATAGACGGGGTAATGTGTTCTGTTGGCGCGCGGGCTGCCCCCTGTCGGCGTTGGCGGGAACCTCTCCAGTTGGTTGACTTGTCCTGCCGTTATGTTGGCAGCGGGATGTGACGCTCCAACAGGATCTTAACTTAATACTTTCAATTCACAAATAAATATGTCACATCTTCATATATTTTGTTTTGTACTCGTATGTGTACCTCTGATGAACAGCTGATTTATTTGCAAATTCCAAAAGGCGTAGAACAAGTTGATATATCTATTTATATTTTGACACATTATATTGTAGGAGCCGGTTATTTGACATTGTTCATCGCTAGGGTGGTTTAAAACGCATCACATTAGAGTTGGGCCCTTTCATCTAAATCAATATATAAAACTTAATGGTTACTGACTGACTGATATAGTGATCTACCAACGCACAGCCCAAACCACTGGACGGATTGGGCTGAAATTTGGAATGAAAGTACATGTTATAACATAGGCATCGGTTAAGAAAGAATTTTTAGAAATGCCACTTTTAAAGGGTGAAATAGGGGATGCAGGTTTTACTTCTTAATGCGAGCGAAGCCGCGAGCTACTAGTACAATATAAAGAAGACCTAGTTTTAGAAGTAACTGTTGTTTACAAGTACCCCTGCATTGCCACATTAAGGACTATTAATAGCCTCCCAGCTTTGCCCTCACGTGAGGTACAAGGGTAGTTACAGCGCGCTCCGATGCGATCAATCGGTTGATTTACTTCAACGGGTTGCCATGGTTACTGGTTTGCTTATTTATATTTTCGGAATATCGGTGGTTAGGTAGGCCATGGGAGGACGAGATAGATACCTAGATAAACCTAACAAGGTAAAAACTAGCGTGCTAAATGTAAAATATTATTTAAGATCTGTACTATACCTAGTTTTCGGACAATAAATACATTCATTCATTCATTCAGATATGAAAGAGGCTGACTTAGCCCTAAAACCCTAAATTTTCTACTACATATACAAGTAATATGAAAACCTTTTTTGACACTTTATAGGTTTACGTTTGAATAAAGCTTGTTTGATATAAGGTATCGCAGTAGTGTAGGATTTAGCATGCTTGATTTAAATACACCCATTTACTGGAAGACCCCATTGTTATTCTTTGTAACAATAGTAGTAGGTATTTGGCTTGAAGTTCGTTTTTAATGCGTATTTCACGGGTGATTTGTATGAGTGACTGTACTATTACCTACACTATTAATTTACATTTAGGACATTTCTAATAGATTTATAATGGACCAATTTCATTCAAGCATCTCACCAACAAACTCTGTTCAATAAACGTCTCTAAATCCGTTCCTTTCCATCAAAATTTTGGCCAACTTCCTTATCTGTCAGCGCATCGACCTCACATTCAAAATAACAGTGAAAAAAAATGTTTGCATGCGGCAGGATTAACCAGTTTTAGTGAAACGAGGTTTGTTAAAAATCTGACATTATGAATGATTTTTTACGATCAAATATGAATGATTAATGGATGCCCGCGGCGATGCTCGCGTTGTTTTTGGGAAATATAAGCCTATGTCAGTCTCGGAATCGAATGCTAAGCAAGTAGTTTGTATGAGATTAGCTAACTCTGGTGACGAGTTTTCAAACCGCCCTAAGGGTCTCTGACATGGCGTAACAACTGCCGTATAAATAGAATTCTATGCCATCACTAGGATTCAAAAATCACGATAAAAATCTTGGAACAGGGACAAACAGATAAATAAACACACTTTCGCTTTTACATACACATTTGTAATGATATGATGAAAACTATAGACAGGTTTACAGACAAATCCGTATTAGACCATTAGCCAATAACATATTGTTGCTATTTCTAAATTATGAGGGTAGTTAGATATTGAAATAAAATAAAAACATTGTTTGTGTAACCTAGCTCCTAAGACGTAATTATAATTAAACTAGATATATACTGGGAGGGAGATGACTCTGGCCTCGTAACACAGCCTAACGGCTACCACGAGGTCAGAGGATTCCAAACATTTTGTGACATAATTTCTTTGGCAAATAAATGATTATGATTTTGATTAGTACTTCGTTATCGTGTTTTTCATTACCGCTACATAGGTACCTATTGGATTTATGCAACATTGATAAGCAACGTTAATTCAATTGAAGCTATCGACGGCTATCGATGTTGGTTGATACTGATTTTAATTTGTATACTTTTCGTTCGGTATTTGTTCGGTTTTCGCGGGTTCGATTCCCGCATGACACAAGTATTTATGTACTTTAAAAAAATATAATTACTTGTGTTGAGTCTGGTCGTTTGTATGTATAATAAGTATGTATTTACAAAAGAAAAGTATATAAGTATTATATCCGTTATCTAGTACCCACGACACAAGCATTAGCTTAGTGTGGGGCTAGATGGCGCTGTGTGCAATGTCCTGGAATATTTATTTATTTATTTATTTATTAACAAATTATAAATTATTGCTGAGATTTTTTAATACAAGATAGACTTACGTTTAACTACATTTCGTCTGAAGTTAAGCAAAGTTACAGTTTACAATATAGCAGACTTCGAATATTTTTTTTTTATAAATACGTATTTCAAGTTTCAGCTTCAAATAAATAAAATCAGCAATTTTTTTATGAAATAAATAAGTGTGTGGTTATAGGTAACTAGTTACTCAGCAGTTGAGGCAATTCCAGTAATAAATTGAACCTGACAATTATTATTTATTCAGTTAACTGTTTTTAAATGTAAATTTTTTGCACTTTTTGCATCATAATAACGAAAAATTTATTATCTGTTTTTGAACAGATTTGCAAATCAGTTTTTCTCATGTTTGAATATACATTTTCCCTATTAGCTAACAATCATCCCCATTTATTTACAATCAGTTTTTTACTTATTAACGCCTTCATGGGCTTACGGATTACTTACCGCTAGGAAGTAGCAAGCTTGCCTAAACTAAATATAAAAAAAAATATGTTTAACAAATAATAAACAAATATCAGGGACATTCCACACAGCGCCATCTAGCCCCATACTAAGTAAACGTTTGTGGCATAACAAAAATCTTTAATTTGAACTAGACTCTTAATTAAGCACCAATTATTTAACCCGACGATTACGATAACCATACACGAGTCTATCAAAACGTTAATAAAGAAATTATTAATTACCGTAGCGTGTTTAATTGTTCAAACAATTACTGTTGCATATAATCGTTTGTTTAATAGTTGCGTCGTGAAACAATCAACTAAACATTATTATTGTGTCGGATGGCCATTACAACATTGCTATACGATTATGATATCATCCTTACGCATCGCGTAACAGTAGTTAAGACAAGGTCAAAGTGTTATACCTAACCTCAAAAACTGTTTCATGCTAAAGTAAGAGTTGAGGTATTCTAATGCAGAGATTTTAAACTACCCCGAGGGCCATTTATATGATATTTATTATTAAAAAAGAGTTTGGGACTGACATTGGTACAATTTAATGACACGTTAAATTGTAGGTCCCGGCTGTTTGTCTAGTACGGCAGTCGTTAAGCCATGTCAGATGCCCTTAGGGCGGTTTGAAAACACGAAGAATTTCTAAACCGAACCGAACCGTAATTAAATATGTCCATAGAAACTTGTAGCGGCCGAAATTTAGTCGAAAATATGTGTCACTTTTTAACATTCAAATTGATGAACCAATTATGATGACATTAATAGGAATAATAATAATAATAAATATTCCGGGACATTGCACACAGCGCCATCTAGCCCCACACTAAGCAAACGCTTGTGTCGTGGGTACTAGATAACGGATATAATACGGAATGCAACATCTACTATATCTACATACCTATCTATGAGTGCAATCAACAATGCGACTGCAACTGCGAGACGCAGCTAAACTTAGATACTAATATTATCACGTATTTATATCTCAAACGTGTTAAGAGCCTTAAAATATTATCATAATAATATCACATATACCTACATATACAGGGTAACTGGAACTAACGCATAACCTTTTAAGGGTGGCTTTAGTACATTTATACCGAAAATTCGTGGAAAAAAAAACAGCTGTTCCATACATTTTGTCGAAAATCTTCCATACTTTTGTATGGAACAGCTGTTTTTTTTTTCACGAATTTCCAAAATTTGTAGAACAAAAGTGGTTGGTATAGATGTACTAAAGCCACCCTTAAAAGGTTATGCGTTAGTTACCAGTTACCCTGTATATAATACGAATGCATGTTTGATATTAGAATTTTTTGCATGATGTCTTGGGCTACATTGATATGCGTGTCCAACAAAACTTCCACAATGAGTAAACTCTGCGGGGGAGTCATGACCCGCCGTAATGAGGAATAAGACGCGAGGAGGAGTATACGCTATTGATAATGTCTTTCTACCTCGACACATGTTGAAGTCGCAGACATTCACTAATAAACTATATAGATATGATATCAAGTATGTATGTATATAACATCGATAGAAGCTCGGTGAAAGTGGGGAAAGTGATAAGTTTTACACATCATCACACATCGCGCACATTCTATTTGGAATTCATTATCATCATAATTAACGTTCACAGAGTGAGCATTACAGACGTAGATCAAACAGAAAAATGATCTAATTTAATAAAGCATATTTTCACTTCTGTTTCTTTTGTTTGACTGTGGTAAAGGGGCCATACCATAAAATTTGTCTCTCACTCTGCGTCTCACTATACAACTACTTTTTTTTGACAATAAAAAAAAACACTTTTATAGTGAAAACATGTAAATAAATGAGTTCGCCAATCAAATGGTGTAAAGACTAGGGGATACACGCGGCTTTTTAGGTTAAAATATAGCCTTAGACTTAATAAAAAACATACTTGATATCAGAGGAGCAAATATTAACAAATCTACATACACTTTCGCGAACCAATTGCAAACCATGATGGAAAAGCTAGCAGCTAAACAACCTAGGCTGGTCAATCGCTTCACGCCACTGCTGCTTCACGACAACGCTAGACTACACACTGCACAACAGACGGCTACCAAATTAGAAGAGCTTCAATTGGAATGTCTAAGAAATCCTCCGTACTCCCCGGACTTTGCTCTAACAGATTACCATTTTATTTTAAATTTGGATAACTTCTTGCAAGGGAAAAAATTCAACTCCGATGGGGCAGTCCAAATCGCCTTCAAAGATTTTATTGATTCCCATTAGACTGTTTTTTTTTGTAAAGGATCAATGATCTACCTATGAGATGGCAAAAGTGCATTAAAAACAATGGTTCAAACTTTGATTAATTAAATATATTATATTAAAAAATATTCGACTCTTTGTTCCTCCCATACAAACGCCAATTTCATATGTAAGGACCTAATATATTATAATAGTGTATGACTCATTGTCCGGTGACAGATTTCGCAATGGAAGAGTATAGAATGTCTTTACTGGGAATTATTCCAGAGACTTAATATCGCTGACATTTCAGCAACCTAAGACATCTGGGAAATCGAGCTCAATGTATACTCCTGAGAAAGATTCAATATCGACTGTTTAGCAACGTAACATTACTGAGGAGTAAAGCTCTCCGCTTACAGGAAAGGTGAGTCAAGAGAGCGGGATAAAGAATGCTATTTTAAATACCAAACCGATAAATAATTTCTTGGAATAATGAATCACGAACTCAAAAATTTATACCTAATTAAATTCGCAAATACCTACTGGTGGAGGATCGCGGTTTTGGTTACGAGTTTTACATAATAGTCTATACCTATGACTTATGAAGGAGGAACAAAATGACCAACAAACCAACAATCTAAAATTCATCTTATAAATGTGTATGAATTTGCTTATTAATATTATTCTTCTTGTGAATCAATAACATCCGATTCATCGGGGGGCCACTCTGGACAAGAAAAGCACAAGACCGACACCAATGGCACCTAGACGAGGAGGCCTATGCCCAGCAGTGGCTCGACATATAATGATGATATTGATGGTGATATAATTCTTTACATGTATTTAGTTAAATAAAGTTATACTCACATAAGTTTATACACGTGTATATGTTGGTATAATACAATTCCAAGGTTTTATTAAAATCGCACATCACACAACTTCATTTGTTTTTCACAATTATTATTTTTTGAGGAAAAGTTGACGATTTATTGGCACTCGCTGATAAATGGTTAGGTTACAATCAGTCGAGTATTGTACAAGATTTTCTTGTAATTAGCAATTGACTATTAATACAATGTTTCAAATTTATTTAGCACCTAGTTTTTACAATTAAATCGATCGATTATATTTTCGTTTATCGTTTACGAGAATTCAAAAAATAAATAATCACTTTTACAACATTCGCTTTCATCTCAAGAAACAACTGTAATTCACACTTTTTTTCGTTAATCCCGTTTAATTTTCACTTTTTATTTCACGTCATTTATTACGATAAACCACACTATATATAACCATCACAATACATAACGGTCCGTCAACAAAACGTCACAATAATATTATTTAGCACATGTTACGTTATATATTATGGTATATAATATATTTACGTATATGTAAAATCGAGTTTGTGAGTACGCGTGCACGCGACGCGGCGCCTCGACGCGGTTTGTATACGAATGTATATTACCTATTTATGTACAATACATATTGTGTTCTTCTGGGTTATTTGGAAATACAAAAAAGGTATAATTGTTGAATTTTCTAGATAATAAAATACAACGTCGGTTAAAAAGTGAGTAGTAGTCTAGCGTGAGGCTATCAAGTATAAAAAAAGTAGAAGTGGTAAACTAAATGATAGGTTTGGTTAATTTAAATCGTAACATCGACGAAGAGTCAATTCTATGGGACTATTTTACACTTTTTTGTTTGAATACAAACAAAATATAAAAGTAACATTTAATATCAATTTAAGTACATGTCTTGTAATTTTGGGTTGGTTACTATTTTAAAGATATTTTTCCTAATTATAGAAAAAAAAGAAAATAATAAACGGTACATTAAATTATTTAAAACTAATTAGTACTTATAATGTCTGTCTGCAAAGTTATCTTTCCACGAGAAATAAAACCGTGTGTAAATGATTCATGACAATGACTCTGCCTTTTGAAGGAGAACGACTGCTAAACTTATAAAAAATGATTGCGTTTAAAAACTGTGCACAAAATATACTAATGTATATAGGTACTTTACTTATTAAATCGAACAAACCTTGCATCCTAATAAAAAAAAAATCACAACAACAACAACCGTAGTTTCCAAGTAACCGTGTAAATGACGAATGCACTAGATGACGTCAGTCGCGACGCGCGAAATACGCGGCTCGTTATCCACGCGCCGGAATGCGCCGAGATATCGTGGGCTTGGTGGGTTTAGATTACATGTACAAAAAATATTATATAATGTACCTACAGTTGCTATGGAAAACTATTTAATGGTTGCCTGGAAGAGATCGCTGTTGACGCTGTTAGCGATAATGTCATTATAAAACCAATTGCAAGGTTTTAATTGTAGTACATTTCTTTTTCTTTCAAGTTTTGCAATAAACAATTATCCATCTGTCATTTACTGAACTATATTATGATTTATATTTTCGATGTCAACAGTAGGTACACACCGTAAACATCTTATAAAGTTACTTGCATATTTTTGCCAATATTGTTAAAAGAATTGGTTTGATAGCGTAAAATAGTGAAACATCTGATGAGTAAAATAAAAGGTTCAACCCTCTCAATAAATTCCAAGTCAACCTTAAGCGTTATTAACATTTATACCCTAAACAAACCAAAACTAAATAAGAAACATTCCCAGCGAACTTGTCTACTATAAACGATTGGGCGAAAAATTGGCAATGTATCAGACTGTATCGCAGTACCTATTTTATTGTACGGAATATAATTATATTCGTCAATGCAAAATAGAACTGTCAACATGTCTTTGTCACAGAATCTATATCTATACATATAATAAAGCTGAAGAGGGTTGAGAGTCTGAACTTTGAAGATATTTATAAAAAAAAAAATGGTTTGGAGTTACTTCGAATTGATAGCAGAACTCGATCCTACAATTTCTAGAAATTTTGACTGTTAATCTGTGTCTCTGTTTATCAAATCAAATATACTTTATGGTACACCAAAAAAAGAACATAATTAACATAAAGGTGGAAGATAAATAATTTATTAAATTTATTAAATTAATTTGTATTGTTTATTTAATCGCTCATTACGCAAAAACGGGTGAACGGATCATTATGATTTTTGTTATGCAGTACGAGGTAGTATGAGGATTTAGGAGTGTCATAGGCTACTTTTTATCCAGAAATAATGCGAGCTAAGCTGCAAACATCCACTAGTAGATGATATAGATATAAAACATTGAAGAAATTAATATGAGAAAAAGTAGTTGGTAGTAACAGGAACTGGATTGGACGGGCTAGTAATCGAACTGAATGATGCGCTGAAGGAGGCCTATACACAGTAGTGTGTGGACACGGGCTCATATGATGACGATGATAGAAATCTTAAGTGAGTTTGTTGATTTGTTTATACTTCTTCTTTACTTCGTATTGGATCACAGTGGTTTTCGGTTTGGTGGCAGTTTACATACAGTCCTTTTATTACGTGAAAGAAATGCGTTGATAGTGTGACTGTCTATTTTTATCGTAAAACAATGGAATAAAGCATCAAAATAAATCTATTAAAAAAAATACTGTACACTTCTTAGTTCACTTCAGACGTAAAATCAAATATTTGTAATCCACGCGTAAGTTGCTGATATGAGCACTCGCACGGTATGCCGATTGTGCTATTTATGATCCATTAACACGGAAATAACGTTACGATTTATCACGTTAATTTACGTGATTTATAACAAGTTATAACGTACATGCTGTAATGTATAAGGATGAGAGAAACGAAGTAAAAGCGAAGCATCGTCGCATCAATTGTTAACAGTTTTAATTGATAAGAGCGCCCGTAGCTCAGCTAGCGGAGGCACTCGCATGAGATTACCAATGTCGACAAATCAAAGCAAAGGTTGACGCGGTCAGGCCTTGGATGGGTGACCGAAAAGTGGCATTCCATTGCAGGGGCTTCCGAAGGTCGCCCGACACGTTAAATTGTAGGTCCCGGCTGTTTGTCTAGTCATTAAGCCATGTCAGAGGCCCTTAGGGCAGCTTGACAAACTCTCGAGACCAGAGTTAGCCACTAACATTTGATAAGAAGAAGACTGATTTCAAAAGAGGGGAAACTTAATTCGAGTTGTATGTATGTGAAATAGTCGGAATTTGTTGCAATTTAGGTATGATATAATCTATTTAATGTGTGTTTAATTTCGTGTTTGTTTCTTTGCTTTTACAAATATACAGGATTACTCGTAAATATAACGCATATCCATTCAAGGGCGGTTTTATTACGTCACATCAACAACTTCTATTCAACGACTTTAGGAAAATCGCGTACAACAAAATTTATTGACTTTGACCGCCTTTAAAAGGATGTACGTTAGTTACCAGCTACTCTATATATCGGTACTAGCTGTGCCAGAGACTTCGTCCGCGTGGAACAGTTATTACCAAAAACGGTTCTATTGAGTTAATCTTAAAAGATAGACATATATTTGTTAGATAATTTCAAGAGGAATATTTCTTTCATACAATTTTTTTGATATCTTGAACCGTTTTCGCAGCGCACGCAACGGAAGCTTTCAAAGATGAATAATTTTCTCCGTTTTTTCTACATTTTCTATTGTTTCTTCGCTCCTATTAGTTGCAGCGTGATGTTATATAGCCTAAGGCCTTCCTCGATAAATGGTCTATTCAACACAAAAAGAATTTTTCAATTCGCACCAGTAGTTCCTGAGATTAGCGCGTTCAAACAAACAAACAAACAAACAAACAAACAAACAAACAAACAAACTCTTCAGCTTTATAATATTAGTATAAATTAATCACAGTTAATACTACATACATACCTACTTGAAATAGAAGGTGTAGTATAGAATTAAGTATAGATTGTGCACGCATGAACGGATCGCAATTATGCTCGATAATTATCGGGTGAAGGCCGGCGCATCAATCTAATATGTAGGATTGTATCGTGATTGTTTCACTAAGGAAGAATGAGAGTGGCGAGCTCTAGTGTTGAAAGTTTTCAAAGTACCTACCTACTTCAAAAATGGTTTAATGATTGCCGGACAAAAACTTAAACAAAATCAATTATGAGTTAATTTTTATTAAGTGCTAAACCTTCGAATCCTGCCGGTCGTGATTATTTTCGCTCATTTTCCAATAAAAAGTTTAATTTAAACAAAATCATTTTAAATTAAATAGGTTCCTATATTTATTATCCAAGGACATGACGTGTTATCCGTGGAATGACCTGGGCGTTCACGACGATATATCTCATCAGCCCAGAACTCCTGCGAGGCATTCACGAACCACAGCCATGAGGAAATACGACTCAAACAATTCTCATGAGTGTGGTGCATAATACAGACACGTTTTCAAACCTCCATAGGCCCCTTAGATAGATTGAAGAGCCAATCATAATCATAAGCAATCTTAATAAGTTGCCTCAGTGTTGATAGATAATCGTTAGATATAATGCTCTGATGCAGCATAATAGATTTGAAAGCAATTACTTGTTTCCTTAATATTTATTAATGCAATACGAGGTAGACAAACTCAAGCAGGTAGCTAACAACAAGGATTGCTTTAGCATCTATAAACTATCAACTGACTTTTAAACACATTTACCCATCATCTACAAGGTAATATAGTGGCTGAATGCGTTTAAAAATCGATATGAAACTTGGCTTAATTATGCTTTAAAAAATGTAAATTACAATTACACGGCGTGAACCTAAGTCTAGACGACAACGACACGACATTCAATTAAGAATAAACACAAGAAAACAACAGTTTTTCCAATGAACTTCAAAAACCGAAACTAGCAAAATGCTAATAACTTTGAGGTTGGCACCGCCAGTTTTGTTGGACGTAAAAATATCGTGAAATCGAAGCGAACGGGCGACCAGCACGCGACCAAGGGCAAGGAACATTGATTTGTGTATCTTTTAACCAATTTCAAGAAAAGGGAGCTTTTCTGCACCAAACAGTCAGCAGTAATAGAACACTGCTGTAATGGAATAGGCTTTCAAACGAGCCTGTCGAAATACTTAGGTGCTTGACACTTGTGCTTCATGTCGCGTAATCTATACGTACGAGTAGATTACAAGTTAAAAAAAATAACTTGATAAACTCTCGACAGCAGAGTTGGCTCTTTCTCATTAGACAAGAAAAAGACCGCTTTGAGAAAAGAACACAACAAAAAAATTCTTTCGTTCACCGACACGAAGAAGAAGAAGAAGCCTGACTGGGGAGGCTTTGTGGCCAATAAGATCACTATCTCTGATCTCTAATGTTTGAAGACCCAAAAACTATGACTATGTTATCGAAAGAGAGATAAATAGAAAACACTGAGCAACAACATTACAACACAGCTGTTTATAAAGGTAATGCGGGTTATATATGAGTAAAATGTTCATATTGAAAGTGACGATCTCTGATGTCAAGAATTTTCAAGTCGAAGGACCTCTGACATTACAAAAAGACTGTCAAACTTTAATTCTTCAATACAGATCTGGGATTGAACCTATTGCCATCGGATTAAACGCCGGACGTTAACAGCTACGCAAATTGTTTCACTCTTCGCAGTACCTACTTTATACAGTGAAATCGAAGTAAACGGGCAAACATTACGTGAGCAAGGCCACAGAACATTGATTCTGTATCTTTTTAACCCCGTTCCATGTACTATGCTAATTAGGCCGTGTTTTGCGATACTGCGAGCTTTATTTTGTTGGAAAGGAATAATCCATTTTGTAGTTAGCTTTTTTATAAACTACATTTATTCATAAGAAAGTTTTTAAAGTGTTTTTAAATATTTGTTGGTGTTTCAAGTGTAACAAGTGTTAATCCATTTATCCATCTACCTAAACAAACTTCACTAAAGCGTAGAAAAAGGAAAGTTCGTTACCTCGTTCGCTAGAAAACGTAAATTAGGAAAGTTATCTTCATGTCCAACACTTATTGGATCCATGATGAGACCAGCCTTGCCCATCGTTGGCCCCTTCTTTGCAGTTGGCGTGATCATGATCATCATCCTCTTTAATCTTTGTTGACCGACTGTTGGGTATAGGCTTCCTTCCTTATATAAAAGAAAGAAAGAGAAATCTAAACTCACCGATTTAGACTGATGATCTGCGACTTCAAGAGCTTGGTGACAATCCTGGCATCCTCCTCCATGATGAGTCCTGTCTTGGCCATGTCGTTGGCCACTTCCTCGCAGTCGTCGCGTCCTATCGCGAACTCGAACTGGATCGCCTCGTTTTCCTTGTGAGTGTAGGATCTGTATTTACAAATGTATGAGAATAAGCCAGATATATCTATAAATATACCTATATAAAACTCAAAAATGACTGACTGATATAGTGATCTATCAACGCACAGTCCAAACCACTGGACGGATTGGGCTAAAATTTGGAAAGAAGGTAGATGTTATGACGTAGGCATCCGCTAAGAAAGGATTTTTGGAAATGTCACTTTAAAAGGGGTGAAATAGGGAATGCAAGTTTTACTTCTAGTTGATAAATAAAATAAATAAATAAATATTCCGGGACATTGCACACAGCGCCCTCTAGCCCCACACTAAGCAAACGCTTGTGTCGTGGGTACTAGATAACGGATATAATACTTATATACTTTTCTTTTGTAAATACATACTTATTATACATACAAACGACCAGACTAAACATAAGTAATTATAAATTTTAAAATTCACAAATACTTGTTTCATGCGGGAATCGACCCCGCAACCCCTAGGTTAGAAGGCAGAGCCACTACCAACTAAGCTAACAGGCCAGTCTTTGATTGGTAGTCTTGAGGTACATATTTTTTTATGACTGATGCATAAAACTAGAGATGTAATTAATGTATGGTTTCTATTAGTGGCAATAGGAACTTGTACGTCTGAGATCACCGCTAGAGGCGCTGGTATATCTGCGAAACTTAAAATCTTCTCAATTTTTCAAATTCAGCAAACATCACCCACAAATTGGCTTCTAGAATAGCTAGAGTACTATAAAGTCTTACATGTCAAATGTCAATAAAACGACAGTCCTTAGTAAGCTAGATGGATTGATTTCATTCTATCTCTTTCTTTCAAAACAGACTTTTCTATGTATTTTGTATGGCGTTAGTGCCATGTGACGTCACATGGCATGTCGGTTCTCTCTGTCTAATCGTAAACTAAAAACGTGTATAACTGCGTTATTGTTAAAGCTAATTGAAAAATAATTTCACTATGCTGATTGTCTATTAAAAAGCTTTCATTGAAGTAATAAAAAAAAAGTTGTGCATATTCCCTATTGATTTAGGTAGATATGTGTGTTTGCGGCAGTACCTTACCGTTTCTTGGGGTCGACGATCTTGAGCCGGACCTGTATCTTGTCTATGTCCGAGTTGGTGACGAGCTCCCTCCCCACTATCTCGAGCCGCAGACCGATGTCCTCGCCGAAGAACTCGTGGTTCAGCAGGTCTTTCACTTTGGGCCTGTAGGTCGATAGATAGATAGATAGATAGATAGACAGATAGATGAACCTTTTTTTGTCGTTCCACCATTGTTTCCCTCAACACGATTCAAGGACATTTTCTGGCTGAACATTAGCTTAGTAATGACGTAATGAGATTTTATGATCGGTGTATTAAAAACGTCACATGCGAAATTTGTACTTGTATATGAAAACTATAAAAAGATGAACCCTTTTTTTTTAGAAATTTAAATAGAAACACAAAAACTTAAGCTAAGTGTCTACTCGTTCTAAGGGTAAGATTAGATTTTGCTATAAAATACTGCTACAGCTTAGCATAGCGTCAAGTGATGGTTTATCTAAACTAGATTATAATAGTCCAATCAATTATTTCACATCATGATGAAATCAAATGTGTTGCTATGATATAAAATCAAAACTACTGAGTTTGAACTATTTTATTTGTAAACCTAACGTTTTGTTTTGTTGAACCGGACTGGTACAAGATTTATATGAAATCACGCATTCGTATAGTTATTTATGATATGTGAAATAATTAGTAACGTTGCGAACACACCACGATGCTTTTTCCAAAGAAAAATCCCTCAAAGGTCTACCTTTATGAGTCCACAAAGAAGAGCTTAACAAAGATTATGATATTAGTACACACCTATCTCCTCTATCAGGCTTTATGCACGACTCAATGATGTCTTTCACCTCAGGAATGGTTACTTTGTCCAAACTCTGCGGCTTCACTCCCTGGAACATACAAATAAAGACTGTAAGTACATGCATATTCGGTCACCCATCAAAGGACTGACCGCGTCGAATTTTCGCATCCGATTGCTGCCGCTGAGCTACGGGCGCTTTATCACTTATTTATTTTTAACCGACTTCAAATAAAGGAGGTTATCAAGTGTTCTAAAAGATTGTTTTTTGTAGTGATTTGTTACAATCCCCTCACCGACACCACTTTCTTGTATATCTGCGCGGGCCCGCTGCACTCGCTGTACGGGTACTCCCCGGTGGCCATCTCCAGCATGCACATCCCGAACGCGTACACGTCCACGGACTCGTCGTAGTGCTCCTCGTACATCTCCGGGGCCATGAACTCGGGAGTACCTGGAACATAAAAAAAAAACATATAATATTTCGTATAATTTTGAGACCGATAGCACAGAATACATAATACAACAGAAACCTATCTCCCTGTTTCGAACACGCAGTGAGCGGAGGGCACAGTAAAGTACGCTCGACAGTCGTCAGCACATCACTCGCTGACCACGTCAGCAAAGTATAAAAATGTTATTGATTTGTATCAGTAACTGTATTTAGGTACTTACATCTGGGTTACGAGCGTACGCTACGAATGTAGGTATTTTGATAGCGTGGCGCGTTTTTGTTTAAAGTTAATTAACCTATCCGTACGTCATCAGCATCATCATCAACAACCACAGCCTCTATCCCACTGCTGGGCATAGCCCTCTTTGAATGTGCCAGCTGCGTCAATCTTGTGAAAACCTCATCCGCACATAACCTTTTTTAATTCCTATTATTCGACAATTTAGTATAAACAAATATATCTCAAAATTCTCACATGGCAGCCAAGAATGTTGTAAACTAAAGTCGACTCTCACAAAGATGTATGTGCTTAAAAGACCTCCTCAGTCAAATTATTCTTAGGAGTCAGGACCACTCTTTTATAATGGCAACGTAAGCATCATTTATTAACCAATTCAATAACACCAAATACGCCTAGACCTTTCGATTAAATACATTATTTAAGTTGTCATCATCATCAGCCTGTTATCGCCCACTGCTGGGCATAGGCCTCTCTTCTTGTACGCCACTCGTTCCAGTCCTGGGGGCCTACTGCTAAGATTGAATCCAGGTGTTTATATAACATCAGTATATTAGTAGATGTCGATACGAACCTATGACGGACTTGGCAAAGCTCCTATTCTTGAGCGTAGCGAGTCCGAGGTCGCCGATCTTCACGCTGCCCGTCGTGCCCGTGATGAAGATATTGTCACACTTCAGATCTCTGCAAACATATAACGTACACATGTTAATATAATTTTAAAAAATATATCGAATAGGGTACTAAATCTATACTAATATTATAAAGCTGAAGAGTTTGTTTGTTTGAACGCGCTAATCTCAGGAACTACTGGTCCGAAATGAAAAATTATTTTTGTGTTGAATAGACCATTTATCGAGGAAGGCTTTAGGCTATATAACATCACGCTTTAACTAATAGGAGCGAAGAAACAATAGAAAATGTGGAAAAAACGGGGAAAATTATTCATCTTTGAAGGCTTCCGTTGCGTGCGCTGCGAAAACGGTTCATAATATCAAAAAAATGTGTATGAAAGAATTATTCCTCTTGAAATGATCTAACAAAATGTCCCAAACAATATATGTCTATCTTTTAAGGTTAACGCACTAAACCGTTTTTATGGTAATAACTATTCCACGCGGACGAAGTCGCGCGCACCAGCTAGTAATGTATAAGCACACGAATGTTAAGACATTTCGGACATGAAACTCGATTGCAAACCCATTTTTGAATTTTGCATCTGAATTCCGCACTTAGATATGTGACCAATATAAAACTTTTAGTTACGCCTCTATGTGAAATGTTATAATTTTTATGATCGCCGGGAATCCTATTTGGAAAATTATTCATTATTGGGCCATTGTTGAAAACAACTAAAAGTTTTAGTTGTTTTACAGGCTGCAAGCCTTCTTACCTATTATCTTACTATTATATTAGATAAGTTTTTAATGAATAACATACCTGTGTATAATAGGCGGAGACCTCGAGTGTAGAAAGTAAAGTCCTTTGAGGATCTGGCGGCACCAGGACTTCAGCACTTTCGGGTTGATACGCTTGAACCGCTTCAGGTATCTGGCAATTAAAAATACATACCATACAATGAAAAAAATATAAAAATATTGTTTTAAGTAAATATAGTTTAGCATTTGACTACAGCTTGTCTGATGTGAAGTTATAATTTTACAGACTCCTAAAATGACGAAAACACTTTCACTTTCGTCGTGCCTAAGTAAGAACCGATTCACTCTCGCTTTGAAGATTGCTAGATTATTTTTTGAGCAGAGAATTCCATAACATTGCAGTATGCTCAATAATCATCGCAGGCATCGTCTCTGCTAATAATACAAATTTTATTTTTGTGTAAAATTTGCATATTATTAGGCATGTGACGATGCCCAGCATAAACAATGAGAGATGTGTTTGTAACTCCTGGTGACCAAAGACGACGCTATGTGAGAATTGAGTTGGTTCATGAAATGAAGGACGATTTATCCGATCAAGGATTGAATACTTGGTTAATAGTTACATATCAGATCAATAGAAGAAATAATAATTATACAAATAATTCCTGTCTTGATTTTCGACCGTCTTCATCAATTAGCTATCGAAGCTTTTTTGACTACACCTAGATAAACATGAGTATTAAAATAGATACTCCATCATAATACTGGCTCGAAATTACTCGTAGTAGCTGGAGAAGACTGTAGTTTACCTGCTCTCCTGCAGTAATAAAATTGAAATACTAGAATATATACTTTCCCTTCGGCATTTTCTCCGAGTTAATATATCCTCAATAGTGAAGTTATTATACCAACTAAGAGAAGAGACCCACGTTCTTTAAACTCGTGGACTTAATCCGTTTACTTACGACCAGGAGCGACGCTGCCATATAGTTGTTTCTAATTGTGGCACCTAGAGCATAATTACAATCTACCGTGTGCGTATAGGTGCCAAGCTGGTCAACTTCTCAAATTCAATATAGTATATAATCAGGCAATAGATTTATGCCCGGTAGGGCATAAATCTTATCCGTATCTTTAACACCTTCCCTCCTGATTAAATCAAAGGCGTATTGTTAAAATTATACTTTCTCCCGAATAAAACTTTTCGGATACCCAGCCCAAGGTCCAATCAGGTTCATCCAATACACAAACCAAGGGCTTTCTGCTCTTGGATTATAAAAAAAAAAATCTCCTATGATTAGCCTGATATGGAGCAATTTATATATCAAATAAACAATACTAAATTACATATAAGTACCTATAAGGCATCATCCGCCACATTTTTATATAAATGAGGCACAACTAGTGGGTGCCTTTCAGTCTAATATACTAGTTAAATTAAGACAATGAATTAACATTATCACCATGCCTGCGATAGTTATTTTGGCACCCTTACTTTCACTTAATGTAATTTTGTGTATTAGGTATATTGTAAAAGGCGTCTCTGTAAAGGCTACGACCCTACTGATACCTTAAAAATACCGAGAGTAAGACCCGAGAATCTGTAAAGGTAAATAAATATTCATAAATCATATCATGTTACCACAAGTGAATTTAATTTCAATATGGCTTTTGGATTAAAAGTTAACGCCATTAAACTATGCATGATTCCTCAAGATATCAAAAATATGCTAAATTAATAAACTTATGTGATATTACGATGATACTTTATACAGTAGAGGTTTTGGTTTTGAAATTTCCTTCATACTAATATACATTTTTTCCAAATAGTAAATGTCACAGGCCTACGGCGGCTCCAAGAAGGAAGATCTCCAATACCCGTTTCTAGTGATTTCATCTCACCAACAGTTTTTCAAATTTAACGTTTTTTGTCTTTGATCTGAGGCAGTGGGATTCTGTCGTCCAATCCACCGGAACTAGAAAGTTTTCTATATTGATTCTCATGGGTTTGTTTGTATAGAGATCAACGACGTTTAACGTCGGGCGAACAAGATGCTTTCTTTAGCTGTTTGGCTACTACCAGGTTGTTCGAGTTGCATCACGTATGTAGTTCACTGCCCTCCCCCTCATGTTTCTGCCAAAGCAAGTATATATGAGGGATCGCAAACTCGATAAATACATGCCAAAAACTATGTTTGAGCCTTTATTCTGCTGACCACTTTCGCTGATAATACCAGTCTGTCACTCCCCTGTGGATACTCTGCTGTAACTTTATTCCTTCACTTGTCTAAAAAACAAAAATAAACAGGTAGGTATAGAATTTATCCCGATTTTCCTCTTCATTTTTTTTTTATTTTTTTTTCACGCAACGACCTTTGATTTCAATATCTTGTACAAAATGGCGCCTCTGTAGCTATTTCTTAAAGCGGTTCACAGCTGTCGAAACTATTCATCGGGGTTACAATGGGATCTTTCCTGATCGGCTTTGACGAGAGATCCAGCTTGACTATAGTCCTTTCTTTGCAGGAAATCCAGTGATTAAAAATGTGAGGGTCAGCATCAATGGATTTGAAAATAAGTTCTGGTTCAGACGATTCCCGTAGGAGATCGGTCGGTTTATCTTACGTCTCTGTCATTATTAAGAACATCTTCGAGAAAACCGAGATTGTAGTTACATGTTCTGGGAGTTTAGACCTTCTTTCACCTGGACTGAATGCAGAGTCCTGAGGGACGAAGGTTTTTAATGTTGACTGGACATGAAACGCACTTAAATTTGTTTTCAGGCAACTGGATAGAAACTATTCTGGGTTAAATTGCACAATTTAAGCGCTTGTGATTAAGTTGTGATGCATTATCAAATTTGAACTCTTGTCACTCTTCCTAGTGAGCTTACATCCATTGTGCATTGTTTAGTGCTTATCAGTATAATATGAGCAGATGGTTCGGACATGTAATGGTTTAGAGGTAAATGATTAGCGCATTCTCGTGAAAACATCGAGAAGGGCCTCCGGAGCTCCAAAGCGCACTGCCACTGCCCTCGATACGCTCGAAGGCAGCCTCTGTAAAACCCTGACCGACCTATCTGGCATAACTCATGAATAACCGAATTAATGATCTAGTTGCAACGCCTTCTTGTGCCAGTTTAGATTTCTAGACACTTTTCGTTATTGTAGCGTAGGCTTATCCACTTATTCACACTTATTCAGTGCCCCGTCCGGATGTAATCGCGGACGTGCACCTTTAGGAAAGGTGCTCATAATTAGGGGGTATCTTTCGCAGATCCTTAACTTCTTATGTTATGATCCAGCCAGGATACGCTCCCGGCGGATTCTAGGTTTTCCGCAAACCCTGTACCAGTAACAGCATAATTTCTTCAATAAACTTATTAACACGGATGAGTGTAGCAGAATTTCGACGTATTTGTCGAAGATTTTATAAGGATTCTGGAATCCAACTTCAAAGGAGCTGTTTCAGGCCTAGCAGGCGCTGAGCAAACAACTCATTGAAATTATCATAGTTCATTGATAATATTTTACGATCCCCACTGACGAACTATGGAGCTATAAGAGCGCCCGTAAAACGTTCGTTTACGTGATGCCACGTAATGCAGCTAAGTTATGTATACTACTGTAGCTAGCGTTGCATTGCCCATCTCAAGTGCACAATAAAGATGTATTGTATTCGCACGTATGTACTGCAACATCTGCCCCGTGGCGCTGTGTGAGGCGAGCGCGAGGTTAGTCCTGTATTGAGTATTGTATTTCACCGTCCAAATGTTTGACCTTTTGAAACACGTGAGTTATCCATTATGTTCAGGGTACTGCCTTGAACAGATTGAGGCTTGTTGTTGTTGGGGCTTTACAATGACGTATAATGCTAAGGTTTTATAATGCAGTACAGTGTTAACATTAAAGTTTCATAATAGGCGATTGTGTCACCCAGTGCAAGGTGATTTAATGCAACCTCAACCGTTGGGCTAGGCGCAAGGAAACTACACCGGTATAGGATGATCGAAATTTCACGAATAATTTGAAAGTAATTGTACTACATAGCACATGTCGAGCTACTTTTCGACGCATTTACTGACGTAAATACTAGCCGTTTATTAAAATTAAATGAATTTGAAAGTAACTTCAAAAATTATTACTTGCCAAATGCGGCCAGCTATTATAATGATTAGCGTGATAGGCTTGGAAACATTGAACAATAATTCTCAAGAAACCGATCTGGTCTATCAAGCTTTGAATAAGAAAGGCTTGATATTTTAGATATGTACATAAATCAAATTGGAATGGACTCACCAAATCACTTCCATTTCACCCAGATTCTTGATCCTTCCGTAGTTGAAGAAGAGTCCAACTATCTCGTATATTAGAAGACCACGGCCGCTCAGTACCGCGCCGCTGCCGTTTAGCACGAGCTGCCTCTGCATCAGTGAACCTGTGCGAAGTAGCACGCAGGCTGTGCGCTTGCTGCCGAAATCTTGATCTGCTGAAGACGACATTATACGATCTTCGCCGACCCGATTATCGATGAGCCACCGGGCCCCGCGAAAACATTGTACACCCGTATGCTATTGGCAAATAGCACTTATTCACGCACTATGACAGTCTATCAGGATTCCCGAAAAAAACCGTTAGAATAAATTAAATAATTCAGAATAGCACTAAATCACTCATTATCACAACCATTAGGGTTTCTGAAAAACCGTTTGATTTAAATAATTCATAATTGCACTTAATACGCACGAAATAGTCCATAAGGTTTTTACGAAAAACCGTTAGAATTAAATATTTCAGAATAGCACTAATTCACTCACTAACAGTCCAATAGGTTTTCTGAAAAACCGTTAGGTTTAAATGACTCAATTTTGCACTTTTCACGCACGAAATAGTCCATAAGGTTTTTACGAAAAACCGTTAGATTTAAATATTTCAGAATAGCACTAAATCACACACTTTAATAGTCTATTGGGTTTCTGAAAAAACCGTTGCATTTAAATAACTATACATCTGCACTGAATTTACATGAAATACACAGAAGATTTTTCTGCTTTAGATTTCTTAGAAATCCTTTCGACTTTACTGAATTTTTTTATCCAAAAACAAGCGTTAAGATTTAATGTTTTTTGAAAATTAATTGAGAATGCTTGAAAAAGCGTTAATTCGAAGAACGTGTGCTCAGTTTGAGAAGTAACGACGCTATGACGGAAGGTGATCCACCACCCTCTCTGGTGACTAAATGGTGAAGTAGGTAACAGGTGCTCTGATTGGTTGATACGGTATCCTGGGCTCTGATAGGACGAGACTCGCGAGAAGTTGAATGAATGAATGAATGAATGAATGTATTTATTGTCCGAAAACTAGGTATAGTACAGATCTTAAATAATATTTTACATTTAGCACGCTAGTTTTTACCTTGTTAGGTTTACAGACATAAGATATCTAAGTAATTGAATTAAAAGAATCCGTCAATATAACATTTAAAAAAGTAAAAATATTATAACTAATGTCAAAAACTTTTAACATAGGTATTTCCCAAATTATGATATTATAATAAAAATGTCAACGATTATATGATGAAACATTACAAATAAAATGTCATTAGGTACACAATACTTAGACTTAAGACTACTCATACATTTATGTGTTCATCTTTGAGAAACTCATCAACGGTGTAGTATGCTTTTGAAATCAGAAATTTGTGTAGATCATGTTTAAACTTGTTTATATCATTAGTGAGGCGAATTGACTTAGGTAGTTTATTAAACACAGTAGGTAACATACAAATAATACTATTTCCTAAATAAGCGGTACTACAAGTTGGCAACGCATCCCTCATTGTTTATGCTGGGCATCGTCACATGCCTAATAATGGAAGAATAAATAACATTGACATGGCAATATACTAATAAAAAAGCGAGTATGGCTCAGCGGTTCCAGTGTCTGCTTTTCATCCAGACGCACTCTGGTTCGAATACGGCCCTTCATCAATGACTTGTATTTTCAAGTTAAGTGTGGATTTGCACTCGCTTAGCGGTGAAGGAAGACATCGTGAGGAAACCGACATGTTTGAGGATCACAATATCCGAGGACATGCGTCTTCCGTGGAAGGACCTGGGCGCCCACCACGATGTATCTGCCCAAGAGAACTCCCCTAGCGAATTAATTCCGCGGGGGAGTCACGACCCTCAGTCAGAAGGAAATACGACTTAAAGAGAGTGGTAATATACTCACGCTTTCAGAGTGCCAGACAGCATGAGCTCAGTGATCAGGACGATGTTCTTCTTCTTAGCGACAGTCCCCTCCCAGTAGTTGTAGAAGCGCACAATATTGGGGTGTTGCAGTTTCTTCAACATGTCCGCTTCTTCGCGGAAACGAAGGCGCTCCGTCTTGGTGAGCTTTTTCTCCTGGAATTAGTGAAATTGAATGATACATATTTAGGGTTAGTTTCATGAGAGATAAACAAAATCTGATTTCGTATAAGGCAATTAATGATGTTGTTAAATTTATTAAGAATCACACACGAATACGTTATTTAGCTTAGCTGCTAATAAAATAAAATATGTTTTTATTGTTTTATTTCTAACAAGCTACGAACGTGAATACAGTTTACCATATTAAAATCGTAAGAATCACACGTATGAACATGTGTACATACGTCTATCTCTGTCGCCAACGCGTTAAAGTATTGCCATCACACTCGTGCAGTTTGCAATAACTTCAATGCATGAAACTACATACAGGCTAACGACGGAAAATTCTAGGTGTATCGTTATAGATGTACAGTTGTGACCACTTACCAGCAGCTCGCACCACGCGACCGCGACGCCGGTCTGCGTGTCGAGGCCGTGGTACACGGTCTTGAAGGAGCCGCGACCCACCTCCTTGTCGTACTTGAAGAACCTGCAAACATTACAAACATTACTGTTATTCATGTGCAGTTGAAGTACGAATTCTCATTAAAATTTTCCTTTCCCTTTCCAACTATCTTAGATTCTTGTAAAAACCTACAAACTGGTACCTATTGAACAACAGATCTAGAATTGGAGAGCTATTTACATTAACTACTAGTAACTCATTATTGAGTCGTTAGCAGTCTGGACTGAAATCGAACCAGTGTGTCAGATAGTACGCGAACGTTTTACCATCGGAGCCTTAATCGTTCGTACACTCAAAACATTACCCTCAAAATCGTAACAGATATTATGTAATAGTTTGCAAACTATTTTAGACGAAATGGAGGTTGGCTTTTTTTTTTTTTAATATTTGTATATTAGTAGCCTATAATATAATATTAGAAAATATGTGTAAAGTACATTTTTATTTGGGCAATGAATAGATCCGGTTCTTCTGAACTAATCAAGAATGCTTGTGTCTCAGGAACATATTAATAGTCATACTAGTATGTGTGCCTGCACCTCTAAACTAAGCATAGCTTGTGTCTTAGAGGTGCATGCTCCCCAGTGGTAATGATACAAAGTAATTCCATATGAGGTGTTTAAAAATTTACAATTTAATCTTAAAATTACATATATCCTAATTAATTATTTAATAATTTTCTTACAGTTTGGTGTGTATATGAGAGTGTATTTTGAGTTAATGTGTATTATGGATGGAAAGAATCAGAATGTGGTTGATATAATATAGTAATTGATATAATTTTATGAGTGAAGTTTAAAATGTATGTGTCAGTAGAAAGTGTTTGTGTTTAGAAGTTGTGTATAAATGTGTACATAGTATATGTGATAGTGTATAGTGTATGTGGTAGTGTATTTTAACTGATTGATTGACTTAATTATCTTGGAAAAGTTAATAGGTTCTCAGTTTCAACATAATTTAATTTTTTAAGATGTTCAGTGACAGTCTTTTTAAGGGAGTATGAATTTAATTTTGTTAAGTAGATCTTTTAATTTGGAAAGTTTGTTATATATGTGAATGCCTTGGAAACAAGGAAATTTATGAATAAAGCAAGTTTTGAATTTAGGATATTTAATTTCTTTGTTTTTGCGCCTAATAACATCATGTGAGATAGGTTTAACGTTTTTGTGCTGGTTTAGGACAGTTTTAAGTATAAAAATTTGTCTGACTGTTAAAACTTCAGCTTCTCTATACAGTAGCGCATTCATTTAGCCATTTGGACACAAGCGCAAACAAACAAATTAATGTTTGGAAAATATACATAATATGTATGTATACCTTCCACAAGGCGAGACACCGATAGGTTCTTCTTCATCTTCTTTATCCTGCTTCTGTTTATCTTTATCTTCCAGCTCTTTCTCCAGCTCGTAGATGGGGTTGTACACCAGACCTGGAGATTGACAACGTAAAAAATATTTATTTAAAAGGACTAGGAATTTTAGGTTCTTGCTCTAATACCTTATTAATTAAATAAAATGAAATCTAACCGCATTCATATACAATCAGACAATGAAAGTAAGAAGGTAGCAGAAAAAGATTCTTAATCATGTTTACAAATAACGAAGAACGAATCTTATTACGTGGTATATGTTGGTGTTTTACTACAAACTTTTTACACCATAACACCTAGAAGGTTTGAAGACTCTTGGCTGTAGTTCTCACGAATTAAGTTCCAGGGGAAGTGTTCTAAAGTTTCGCCATCCCTACTATAAATGTTAAAGGAAAACGGTTTGTTCAACACTATCGAAAACATAGAATTTCCTTTTTTTAAGTCGGATACATAAATTCCATACCATTCTGTTGTTCCTGCGGCTGCGCCTCTCCTCCCTCGTCGGCGGCGTCGTGCGGCCCCTTCTCAGTGGCCGTCGCTATCTCCGCGATACCGATGTTCTCTTCCTGGAAACACGATGTGTATTTAATTATAAGATTGTCCATACTATGGGTAGGGAATGAGATGTACCTACTTTTACATAGCATAGCTGCTACACGCATGTATATTTATGGCAAACGCCCTGACGTTCCGTAGATCGCTATTTTGTGATCGAAGCTGGTAGGTAATGCAATTCTTAGGTGAAACCTATCATCATTCGGTTCAGAATCCGCGAATTAAGTAATAAAACTCAAAATTATATGTCATTTATTTACCCGTATAACATGTCCTACAAAATGTACCTTAGTCGTGTTTTTATGATTTTGCTTAATATGTATAATTAACTGTAACTTCCATACGTATCGTATTATTTGTATTATTTTAATTGTTTTAGTTTAGTTTAAACTTTGGATCTGTTTATGCACGCATGTGTTTGATGCACAGAATGGATCATTGCCTTTAAAGTGTTATGCTGTTACTCATGTATTTTCTGTGTATTGTGTTGTGTGCCTAATAAAATAAAATAAAAATGTGTTAAACGTACATATCCAACCAATGAATAGTTTTCTTGGCTACTTGTGTGTACTAGAATCTCTATGAGCCCTCCAATCTTCGCAGAGCTAGCTTGCTTACCAGATCTTGTTCCGAGATGAAGGCATCGTCCTCCAGCCTGGCCACCAGCTTGTTCCCCGAGTCGTCCAGCTCGGGGTCGCACAGTGGCGCCCCCTGGCCCGAGCTGCGGCGGCGGTAGCCCCCCACGCCCACACCTACTACTGGCTGACTTGCCTGCAATATAACACGAGACATTTTAGTGGAAAGGCTAAATAAATATACCTTGAAAGCTACGTGACAGAGAAAGCTTAGAAACTTTGTCAGAAGAAAAATAAGTAAGTTCACTGTATTGGTTTATCATTTTGATTGTAAAGATGGAACAAGTTTTCACAGTGACAAAACTTGGGCAATGTAAGCTTTTTTTCAGTTCTTGTAACATTGTTTCTTCATTTCTCTGCCAGCTGAACATTCTCGAACATTCATTTTACTCTTCAATATTAATCACAATATTCGATATCAAGGCGTAATGTCTTATCTATTACAAGAACGAAACTTAGACCAGTTGGAAGCTGTCAAATCCGAATAAGCTTTTCTTTTTTTTCTTATAGAATGCGAGTGGCGACTCTGTTTTCGAGAGAGGCCCCTGTCATGGCTTACTTATTAATCATGCCTTACGGAAACTATAATACAGTGATCTATAGGACAAATACTCACAACACTGGTGGTGAGTGAGTTGAGCATGTCGAAGGTGCTGCTCTGCTGCGTGTGGATGATGGCGAGCGCGTTGTAGGGCGGCCGCCCGCCCAGCACGCCGCCGCCCTTCAGCACGCCCACCTCGCCGCCCACCACCACCTGCAACACAATAAACAAGTTTGAAAAAATATTGTTTTTTTTTAACACGGAATAGGCTTACATTTGACTGTTCAACAAAGTTACATATACAATTGTGCGTCTACAAATAAAATATGAAAAGCCTGTTCAGTTTCTGTTTGATCACTTTAAATATGAAAAGCATGTTCACTATACTGATCCATTAGTTCATATAGATCACACGAGATGGCGCTGAACGGTATAAATCATTTTGAAAATTTGAATTTAAGACGTTTCTTTATTTAGTGAATATTGTTCCATTTTTTCTGTAAATTAAATATACTGCTTGTCAATTGGAATAATATGTTAAAAATTGATAGTAGACATACCTTGAAGGTCTTCTCCTTGCCATGCACGGTCTTCTCGGTCTTCGCTGGCAGGACGGCGGTGGAGTCCAGGTGGTGCGGCGCCGGCTGCGAGATCTGGTGGCTGTGCCCGTGCAGACCTGATGTCATCTGGAACACAACGAGGGGAATACGTGAGCCATTAGGAAGCCATGATACAAGCGTTTACGTAGTATGGGGCTAGATGGCGCTGTATGAAATGTTTTATTTAGATTGTAAGACATCCGTGTCGCCTTTATGTCACCTGGAAGACAGGAAGGGATATTGTGAGCTATAATATTAATAAGCCATGATACCCGCGTTTGCTTAGCATGGGACTAGATGGCGCTATGTGAAATTAGATTGTGAGACATTCGGTCCAGTATACTTAACAAGTGGCATTTTTTGGCAAGCAATAGTTAGGACTATTGCTATAATATTATAAAGGCGAAAGTTTGTGTGTCTGTATGTTTGTTTTTCTTCTCGTTCCGACGGCTGAACCGATTTCGGTAAAATTTCGCATTTATTCCGTATTATCGCTAGTCCAAAATAAAGACTAATGTAATAGCTGACGTAACGATGGTTCCAGTGAAGTTATCGCAAGTAAGTCCCGCGCTTATATCAGGTTGCTGTTTCTACGGAGCGCCATATATGTACTCGCGCAGAGATAGATGATCCTGCTTGTTGCAAGAACTTTTTTTACTAAAATGAGATTGGTAACTGAAGTACAAGGAAAAGTTATTTTGCATTGAGTTTTGAGAGCAACACTTTATTTTCCATGTATTACCCCTTCAAACTAATACTAGACATTAATGATACAAAAAGTGTAACTCTACAAATTATTATTTTGCTTCCAAATGGCAGCGAAAGAGCATAGCAGAATGCTGCGCTACACTAAAGGCATCAATCAAGAGTTATTCTTTCTTGATTTCTTGCAGTGTTCCATTGAAGCAGGACTAACTTATCTAGACAAACATGCTACATCTTAAGACTATAGTGGTGCTTAACATCAGGCAGGCTATAGTCAAACGTAAGCATATTTCGTGTTAAGAAAAATATTGAAAAGCCATGTTTCGAGAGAAATGATCGGGTATTGAGAAACGATACTCAAAACCTGAATGTTAAGAAAGAAGAAGTATAAGATAATATAACAATAAAAAAGATGGCAATGTTCACCTTCAGCAGAAAATTTAAGCTCAACTTGAACACCCGTTTTACCTTCCTCCAATGTTCATACCCTAGTAATTTAGGTATTTTATTCTTATTTATAATTTGCTCTTCCAGCTTTTTAACACTGTTTTTTAACTCACTATTACTATGTATAAGCTTTTTGTTGTTGTTTTCTACTTCTATGTTTTTATTTTTTAAAATGTTTATTTCAGCTTCGCTGGCTTTGTCTTTGCGTTTTGGTTCTTGTCTCATTGGTACTTTCGTTACTTTTGATTTGGATCCATTCGATTTGCGACGTTGTGTCTCAGTCTCATGTTTAATGTCTTTCTTGTCTTGTTTCTCTGTTTTTTTAGATTTCTTGCTGCAATCTTCGCAGATCCAGTCTTCGTCTCCGGGGTCCGGTAGAGATGATATTTGTTCAGAGTTGAGATATGTGCAGATTTTGAAAGCATGAACTTTAGTCTTGCACTGACTGCATGTAAGGTACGAAGACCCATTAGAGATCGTTTTGGCACAACAATAACACTCCATTATTCTAAAGTATTTTTCTTATTGTCATAGAAATTAAGTTTTAAAACATCATTTAAAACGCGGAACTTTCTTGGGAGAGTTCCATCTCAAGCTGCGACATCGTCACTAATGACAATTGAAACCTGTGAGATACATTGTTCCAGTACCTAACGATATAAAATTACTTTGTATCAGCATCCCGATCATATTAACACTAAGTAGAAGGAGCATGACTAATATACCTTTGTAGGTACTCATATACAAAGTTTTATACTAATACTAAAGCTTTTATACAAAATTTATTTATTATAAAGTATTAACTGTTAACTTTTTTGATCCAAAATCCTTGGTCACTTTAGTTCACAAACCAATGTTTTGAGTTTGTTTGTTTTTTTTTCAAGTTACGCAAGGGAAGACTTTTTTAAGTCTTTAGGCCCTATTTCTATTATAAGAAATATTTTTTAAATTATCACAAATATTTGTACTTTAGATTTTTAGCCAACTCAATTCACTACACGTGATTGGTCCGCGTTTAACTCTTTCGCTGTATGTTTATGTTCGTCTAACATTGTATTGTTTTTGAAGCTAATACACCACGTATCCCGACTGTGGTCCACGTTAGACTGGCGAGTTATTTATAAAGTTGCTAAGGCCTCCTTTATCTTCAAATTGGCAATATCCTGCAGTTTCGTGTGTGCATATTTTTATTGCTTGATGGCCGGACTATGTCGCCTCACCTTTTGTTTGCGTATGTTTGATTTGTTTAGATGATTCTAGGAAGTATTGATGTACTTTAAGTTATAATGGCCCAGAACTTTTGATTTATTTATATAAAAGTTCTGGGATATAATAAGTAATACAAGTACTAAAATACTTGCTAGACAATATTAAATTTTTTAACAATATGATAGGCATACGTTTGACCACAGCCTACCTGATGTTAAGCATCACCGTAGTCTTAGATATAGCAAACTTGTCTAGAAGAAATCTATTCGCTCTGGATTCGAAGACAAAAAACAAGGATTCATGTAGACTATTTCGTAAGTTTCGCTGTTTTTACTATACAAAGGGAAGACATAAAAAGGGGGAGAGAACGAGAGAGAGAGATAGGGAGAGAGGAGTAAGAGAGAGAGAGTATAGAAGAATAAGCTTAAAGCTAGGTACGATATCTCGGAACGTCAATTGGTGAATCCTTTTACCTAATATTTTTAGCTAGGGGCGGCGCAGATTGGTTGGGGGTATTGTTAATTTAAATTAACTGTACGTAGGCTCGGCTTGGCTAAGTAAGTTCGTATGAGAGTAGCCAACTCTGGTGTCAGAGTTTTTAAACCACCCTAAGGGCCAAGGGCCTTAGCATGGCTTAACGACTGCCATACTTTGACGAACAGCCGGGACTTACAATTTAACGTGGCACTCGACCCACGGAAGCTCTTTAGAGAAAAGTTACTTTACCTATAAATAAATTTGTACTCAGAAGTTTTGTATAAGTACTTAATCTAGAAATTATAAAAAAGCTCCTAGGGTGTTTATTTCACATCTTATTCGAGCAAAATCGAAACAATAGTAGAGTAGTACTTATTGCTTAAATAAAATATTGTTAGTGGATGCCCATGGCTTCACTTGCGTTGAGTTGGAATAAAGCATATTTACTCGTTGCAAAAAAAGGAAAGAAAAAGACAATCAAAGAGATCAACAAAACCACTTTTCTTTTATATAACGTTAATTAATGTTTAGGCTAATGAGTTATCTACATACAAACCTACATACTTAGGTAGATTTATCGTTTATTTTGTGGTTAATAATGCAGGTGGTATCTCATAATATTGTTAACGACTGAGTGCGCTAGTCACTTCGAATTCATTGAACTTACCGAAACAGATACTTAATACCTTTTAGGTACGTACATTGCAATAATTACGTTACTTTTATCTTTATATGATATGACATGAAAAAATCCAAATCCATCCAGAAACTGATCGCTTAAATATTTTCTTTTTTTAATTCCGTCACCTAAGCAGACAACCTACGATATAGGTAAGAGATTACCTATGATATAGGTGAGTGTATCGGCTAGTATGCCACATCTTAGGGTGGATTTACATCAACGAGCATTCGCTCCTACTCCCACCACGATATATTTTTTTAATACGAAATAGGCTTACGTTTGACTACAGCCTGTCTGATGTTAATTAAGCACCACTGTAGTCTAAGATGTAGCACGCTTGCCTAGAAAAAAACCTTTTAACTCTAGATTTGAAGACCCCTGGGTTATATTAGTTATATTAGTGTAAACAGGTGTAGAGCATTCTATCGTTGTTCTAAGTGCGTTCGCAAAGACTCTATAGAATGCTGTAGGAATGCTCGCTCGATGTTAACGGCGCGCGAGCAGTTACTTAGAGCGTTCTTGCGTGTTCGGACGTGCTCGCGCCTTTGAGCGGTCTGTACAAAGTGCTATTGTGTTCTAGCGAATGTATACAATGAAGAAAGAATGTAGAATGCTCTTGTTTTAGCTCTGGCTCTTTGTTCGTATTCATATTCATATATTTTCGTTTGGTGTAAACGCTGAATACGAGTTTTCGTTTACACTAAAAGATCGCGAAAGAATGCTCTTGTTCTAGCTCGTCCTATGTCCGTTTGATGTAAATCCACCCCTAGACTAAAGCGGTGCCTAACATTAGGCGGGCTGTAGTCAAACTTAAGACTATTCCGTGTTAAAATACCTAGTTCATCCTGATAGTTTTAGCCCAACCATCACATAAATAATTATAGTACAAGATACTAACATCTTAACTGTCTACAGTTCAATGCGAGCGTTCCCATTCTAGTAACTAGGTAAAACGTGACCCTTGAACTTCTTAAGGACAATGTCATTGGCATATGAACTTATAAACTGGTCCGTTTTACTTCTTGTGTTTGAGACCTAAACACGAACCTATGGCGGAGACCAGGGTAAATGTTAATGACTTTTTAGCCGCTTTTAAATTCAAGGAAATATATTATAAACTTTTAGAGATATTTTGTCGTTTTTTTGTTACATATACGAGTCTGATGCCTTAAATATTATTGTGGTCAACGGACAATAAAACATTCAAAGAATTAACAGCAACTGGAAGGTAACAGTTTATTAGACAATTAATTGGAATAGTTATGCCAGAGGCCCTTAAGGTGGTTGAAAATTCAGAGTTGGCCACTATGACACAAACTTGTAAAAAAAATACTAATTAATAGACATACCCGACTGCATCCATATACGATAACACTAACACACTCACACACACTGGTAACTGATCCACATTATCACAGTGTTTATTATAAATTTGAAAGCTATCACTTTTCCTCAAATTTTGTCATTATCTATTTATAAATAACATTACGTTCCTGCTAAAGCATTAAAATAAACTGCTAACCGGGGTAAGTAAATCATTTATGTCGAACACAGAATAAACAATCTATGACTATCACGATTCATTCACAAATATGCACTTAACAAGTTCCTTTAATGAGAAACGGAAGTGTTTTCTATATGATTAATAAGTTGACAACAACTTATCAGAATCAAAATGTTTTTTCTATGAATTCTAACTAAATTTAATATCTTTATTTTGGTATATTAATCACTTTGATTAATTATTTATACATTGAGTTATATAGTGTTAATTTCTCGCCAAGCACAGATCAGAATTAAAAGTTTTTTCTGCAAGTTTTGCTGAATTGAATCTTCTTGGTTTTGCCATTATTATTCTCTTGTACACATTAAGGATTCATTGAGTTATAGTTTTAATATCTTGAAAAACACTAATCACATCAAACGTTTTTTTTTCTACGAAATTGTGTCAACTTTAACATGTTTATTTCGGCATTTTAATCACGTCGATATATTAATTATTATTATTAGTACTTAAATTAAGTTTTTGCGGCGAGTGTTTTTGGTGGAAAAACTGGTTTTCCAGCGTACTCTATGTGAGTAAGGTTGGATAGAGTGTAATCTAACGTCAATGGGAAGTGTGTCAAATAAAACGTCATAATAGGACGGCCACACACGGGGTAAATTAATATAGACTGTGGTAGAAATCTTACATAAATATATTTGTTCTTTTTTTAGGGAGATAAAAGCGCGGATTATTTTAGTCTACTTATGAAAAGCTTTATGACTTGATAATAAACAATATACCTATTTAGAATTTTGAAATGGTCACCACTTTTTTGTACAACATCAGTTTATGGCTTAAAGGATTTTCCTGGAATACATTCATACTAAAATTTTCATTGTACCTGACAATATAACACTAGCTAGTACATATAGCTAAAGATTTTTAATTTTGGTACCTAATTACTCACTAACGAGGCAAAGAACTACGCATATATTTTACGTAGACCAAGTCACGTATATAGTAAAGGTATTAGATATAGTTAGGTATAGTAAGTAGGTATTACGCAGAGAACAAGAATGTTAGTACTCAGTTGTAGTGACTAGATCGTACCCAATAACCTATATTTATTTACTGGGTTATGTGAGAAATTGATGTGAAAAGACAATCAGAAAAAATGAGAGTGAGAATTGAATTGTAGTTGGACCCCTGTCAACAGAACTATTTAACAGAACAGGTGGGAGTAAACGCCAGTTTCTATTAAATTTGAAATGGATTGAGTTTTAAAAATGTTGAGTTGGTTACTTTACAATTTAGAGATCAAAATCATGCTCAAAACAAATTTCAACAATGTCTTCTTTTTCTAATCGAATGAGAGTGGCTAACTCTGGTGTCGAAGTTAATCAAGCCGCCCTATGGGCCTCTGACAAGGCTTAACTTATTTCAGCAACTGATTTCAGATGCTGTTACAAACGATCTTTACATTTACCCAACTTTTAACTATATTTGTTAAAGACTACAGTAGTCTAAGATGTATCACGCCCATATAAAGTACCTAGGTACCTAACTCTGCTCAGGTATCAGACCTCATTTCCAGCTAACCATGTACATAAATTCACCTACATACAAGTATATAACAAACTGATTCACATAAAGTGTAACAGGATACGTCACTAGTACTTCCCTGCATGCTTTTTGATTGGACGGCTCGAATGACAACCGCAAAGCTGGCAGAGTATACATCGATCATATTCTATGAAGCAGAGTTCAGCGAATGAAAATTAAGCGTTTTAACCGAGTTCTAAAAAAGAGTTTATCAATTCTTCTGAAAGTTTATTTTTTTGTGGGTATGTTACGCGAATATTCCGCTATTTAAAGGTCGACGCGGTCAGTTCTTGGATGGGTGACCGAAAAGTGGCATTCCATTTTGGGCGCTCCCGTGGCTCGGATGATACGTTAAATTGTAGGTCCCGGCTGTTTGTCTAGTTCGGGAGTTGTATGCCTTGTCAGAGGCCCTTAGGGCGGCTTGATAAACTCTCGACATCAGAGTTGGCCACTCTCATACGATAAGAAGAAGAAGCTCGAACATTGTACGTCAACTTTAATAACGTGTTGTGTAGCAGCCTTAATTTTCAGGTCACAGATATCCTGAAGAGGCCTAATACGTCACAACATACTTTTAAGATGACAAGAAAGGTCGCACAAGACTCGGATCGAAGACAAATGAACTCAGAGACTTCGCATTAATGTTTTTTTTAAATATGGAATGTAACAATTGACAAATGAAATACTATCTACTAATCTGCGTATACCTAGTGGGAAACAGTCGTGTCCAGACTAGCTGCAAAATTCTACGTTATTATTTTAGTTCCAAGGTTTGATATAGGTACTGAGATCCTTTGTGATACCTGTTTAGTGTAGCATAAAAAAATATATATAATTTTACTAAGCAGTGTGGTCAAGAGTTGAATTTAAATATTTGCCTTTTTATACTAATAACGTACTTATGTATATAAAAATATCGTTGCAAAGCACTGTTGTCAATGGCGGATCCTGCAGTGGAACCGCTATGACGCGATGGTAATTTTTATAGGCATAATGAGGCGTTTATCACGTGAGATGTCTTTGTTTAATTTTTACTATCGCTGCAAGATTACGGACAAGATTAAGCTATTTTAGGATTTAAAACTATGCATATATACATATAATAGTCATAATGTTTGTACGAGATAAAGTGATGTAACTTTGTCAAAGTAAGAATCATATCATTGTATGGAAGCGAAAGTGTTGTAGTTGATTTATTTGTTATTCTTTCACGGTGAAGATAAAAATCTGTTAGGTCCCGGAAAATAAAGACCAACTACTTATTCAACATCAAAACAAACAAAGTAGCGGGTATTCGCTTTTATTTTAAAGTAACATATTGTATGAATTAAAATGTCTGAACCCAGGTTGACCTGACCTGTAAGTTAACAATGTACCTTAGTGATAGACCAGCTATATAGCTATGAAATATCATACGCAAATTTCGACAGATTTTCGGTCAGAGAAGATATGAATAGCTTATTATTTTTTCCGGGTTTTGGTAGTCTTCGGCCCGATCAGGGAAAATCAGCTAAATCAAAACCAATTATGACTGGCCTGTTAGCTTAGTCGGTAGTGGCTCTGCCTTAGGGTCGCGGGTTCGATTCCCGCATGACACAAGTAATTATGAATATTAAAATCTGTAATAACTTGTGTCGAGTCTGTGTATAATAAGTACCTACCTGTTTGTATTACCTACCTTACCTTGTAGTACCTATGTGTTTAATAAAGAAAAGTATATAAGTATTATATCCGTTATCTAGTACCCACAACACAAGCGTTTGCTTAGTGTGGGGCTAGATGGCGCTGTTTGCAATGTCCCGGGACATTTATTTATTATTATTTCCATTGTTCATATTCGTAAGTGCATGATTACATCATCGGAATAATATGCGAAACACTATACGAGACGACGTTTTAAGAAGAATTATTGGTCATCATGGTTTACAATTACATTGACTTGACACTAACAGAAAACGATAAGACGATTTAAAAGCTATAACTTTGATACTTTACAAACTTGTATACTAATAATGATCATTATCCACAACAGTTTACTTATGTTATTTATAAGTTATATAACTATGCTCTGTTTTATGTACTCATACATTATATTATATGTATGGTCTTTAAGTGACGTCAAGTTACGATTAAGTACAATCTATTGTAATAAGTTATGTACTTAATCTATTTTTGTACGTCGGTTATTTGTTACTGATCAATTAGTTAATTGAACTGGGGAAATTATTGTGGACTAGTGGGTGCTCCGCGGTGCTTCGCTCGCATTAAGAAGTAAAACTTGCATCCCCTATTTCACCCGTTTAAAAGTGGCATTTCCAAAAACCTTTCTTAGCGAATGCCTACGTTATAACATCTACCTTCATTCCAAATTTCAGCCCAATCCGTCCAATGGTTTGGGCTGTGCGTTGATAGATCACTATATCAGTCAGTCAATCAGTCAGTCACCTTTGAGTTTTATATATATATAGATATACTATGTTTTGTTGTTGTAAGAATAAAATTACATTAATCTTCAAACAATAGAGATTTAAAAGCCTGCTTCATTACGCCTAAGAATAACTCTAATTAAACTCTCAAAAATAGTAGGATATAGGATGAAAGGAAATACAGAAAGTATATGTACGTGTCAACTATAAATACGTTAACATACAAATTTCTACTTTTTAGGTTGGTCGTGAAGATTTCTTGTCATTTATTAATTTATTAGCAGGCAAGTTAGTTAAATAGAGATTTCAGACAACAAACAAAGACGTACAAACAAATCAAATGAATACACCTAATTAACAAAATCTTGTAACACCTAAACTTAGACTATGTAAAAGTAGTACCTAAAACCTTCATTAGAAAAAGCATAGAATTTTACAATGTAATCCCACAATCGATTTTAGAACAGAACGATACTAGATTCAAAAACATAATCAAGATGTCGTTAAGTAGGGGTGCCTACTACAAATGTGACACTTTTTTGAAAGACAAAAATATTTGGATTGTTTCCAACTCCGCAAATGACTAATGTAACTTACCGTAGTGGTAACATAATATGTTTTTTATTTATGTAAATTGACTTTCAAAAGTGCACTGAGGTGCCTACTTGAAGAAATTAAGAATAAATAAATTTCGATACAATTTCAACTAAGCCTGTACAAAATTGCGATGTTTATCTAACCTCAGACACTGACCGATTTGTATCAGTTTTTTTTGTTGTTAGAATAATAAAACTAATGTCCCATAAAAAGATATGCGTACCAAAACAAATTAATCACGTCATATTATACCACTATGAATTTAGCGTGGTTTTACTTCCCTTGCTCCGTGATAAATCGCACCAGAGGGGCAAGCACGGCACGAGGACTAATAGTCTTTCCACCATTTTTATCCACTTGTTGTATGAAGACTGACAGGTGACAGCTGGATAAAATGGTGGAAAAAATTTTAGTCCTCATGCCGGGCTTGTCCTGCAGGCGCTAACAGGGGGAACAGTCAGTACCTATAACTTGGCGAGTCACCCGACCCAAGGGTAGCCGTCTCAAATGCCTTATCTTTTAGTATATTATGGGTGCAGTAAATCATGTTAGGTAGTAATCATGAGCCTCAGTCATATAAATATTATTTATACTACACCTGCTCGGAAAGTACCTTGTTACTTTATCAAATTTACGGTAGAAAGTACGTCATTGCATATCGAACAAATATGCGGGGAGAAAACGCATCTGAACGGGAAGAAATGGATTTTCATACACTTTTCTCTCCCGCTCAGATGCGTTATCTCCCCGCATATTTGTTCGATATGCAATGACGTACTTTCTACCGTAAATTTGATACTTTCCGAGCAGGTGTAGTATAAAGCACTATGTATCTCTCGAGAGAAAGTGCGATTCCCGATCTCGGGTGTTTTAAAGCCCTCGCCTAAGGCTCGGGCTTCAAACGACACCCTCGACGGTAATCGGTCACTTTCTCCTCTCGGTGAACAATGTACTATTTTCAGTGGACTTAACATGAAACACACTAATGTAAAGTAAAGTAAAATTTTATTGTATAACATGAACAAAGTACATACACATGTAACAAATGCTCTGCCTTGTGCTGTAGTTAAAAAAACGTGTTGCAGAAGGCAGTTTCTTCCATTGGAACATACAAAAATTTTACAGTCTCATTTGTAACCCACTAATATTGTAACAACGAGAGATTGAGAGTGTGGATTTGTCTCTACAGTACATCCAAGATGTACCACTAGTAATTCGAGATAAGTAAGTAGCAAAATGATCTAATTCCACTGGAATTTAGTCCGACGATTTATTGCTTCACGCTTTATTAGATTTCTAATAATTACTGTCCCACGAAGTTTATATGCAATGATATGTATATTTTTTTTATACATAGGTGACGTTATATACTGTGCCTTATCTGGTTTTTACATTGCTTTGCAAACTTAATGGTTTATGTTATGACTGTATATCGGCGCCCATGGGAAGATAATAGTGTTGATTATCATGATGATGTAGACTATGATCACTAAAATGTTTTTACATGTTTTTTTTTTACATTAAATAGGCTTACGTTTGTCTATAGCCTGCCTGATGTTAAGCACCACTATAGTCTAAGATGTAGCACGCTTGCCTAGAAGAAACCTATTTACTCTAGATTTGAAGACCCCTGGGTTATAACTATCTGGGAACAGGGCTCCAGGTAGAGAATAATTTACAGGTAGGAATATATTTACATAGAAAATAATAATTTATTGGCCACAGGAAATATACGAGATACAATTAAAAACGAAAAGAAAATATATGTACTTATATAATAAAACTAAAGAGGGTCAAAAACCTAAACACATATAGATAGAAGATATTTAAAAAAATGTTTAGTTTAAATAAAACGTGTTTTCAGCAGTTTTTCGAATTTTTGTCTGTTTATTTGGTAGCGCGTGACACAAAAACTACTTTTCGTTATTTTGATAATGCGAGCCGCGAACAAAGCTGCGGCTGTACACCAGTATAATACATAAATGTAAGATATCCTGCCGCAAGACGACTACGCTAGTAAAAGATAAAAGATATTTATTTGGTACCAATAGTACAAATTTGGTACCGGTAGTAACAAAGTAGTAAAACACAGTCTAAAACGATCACAGACACTGATCAAGGCTCAACATGCTTGATGATATTATGTACATTAGGAATGTGGATTTGAAATTCATTACCAATTATTATCATTGGCTTAGTTTTGCCGATAAATCCGCTATCGTCTGGGACGTGCCTTGTTTCAAAAAGCTAGTTATCACATCGATAGTGCAGTAGGCAACCGTCGACTACTCGAAATGCGATATCGTTTTGAGAATTTCATGTCATTCGTTGTTTTTGGGAGAATGATTTATAGTCCTGATAGATTAGATAAAGCCTAGCAATTGTCTCTTGCTACGCCCCAATATCTCGGGGCACAGGTATTTCTTTTTTTTTGGAAAATTGAATGTGTGCATGTATAAATAAATAAATAGATTTGTAATGTAAATAATAATAATCATAATAAGTATGTACTTAAAAGATCGGCTACAAAATCAATCAGTGACAATATAATTATTTGCAGTTTGAGTCCACTGCTAATACATTCTTTTTCTTAGCCTGAACATCTTTCCATATTAATCCAGGTTAGAGTAATTGATATATCAGCAATCACTCATAGTTACACTCTACATTATCACATTAAAAAAGTTGACTATTCTCATAATGTAAACAAAATATTAGCAGAAGCTTATTTTGCTCACGAGATCAAATACGTACGTAAGTTGTAAACTCAAGAACACAAACATATTACTCTTCAGCATGTTTGAGTCAATTGTTAACCAATTAAGAGACAACCAAACGACATAAGAAATAAAAGAAACAAAACGCAAGTAAAATTACGGCCATCTCAAGGCAACGCGCGCGAAAACTATTCAGCAAATCAAAGACAATATAGTTACAAACTACTAGACAAACATTAGAATCATTGTTTAGCATCATTTAGGAGGTATACGTGAAAATACTTGAAAAACTCGATTGAACCATTTCGTAAGAGGAATTGCAACGAGATTTTCAGTTCCACGTGTTGTTTTGTAAGGTATTATGTATGTCTAATTCAAGGTATTCCTCTTTTAAGTCAGTCCCTGATTACAGTTGTAGTCGTATTAATAAAAAGGCAGACAGGCTGTACTCAAACGTTGGCCTATTCAGTGTAAAAAAAAACTCAAGCGCTAAATAATTTGTCTCTCCGTTTTCTCTTACTCTGGTTACTTGTTCTCTCCATTTAGTAAAACTCGGATCCAAATCCTTTCACTCCCTTAAATTATTGTATTATTGGCATATTCAAGTTGTAGAGTTAAGTTTAAGGCCACTGTACCGGACGCAGTTTCCTGCTAACGACAATCCAGGGGTAACTTCTAGGTAAGCTTGTTAAATCGTATGCTACAGCAATGCTTGACATCAGGCAGGCTACAGTCAAACGCGAACCTACACCAAGCAAAAAAAAAACAAAAAAGTAACAAAAAGATGTGGAAAAAAACCTCACCCAATTCCTCAATTCCGTAAACTGAGCCTGAACATGCTCAAACCGGAACGGCAAACAAAAACAGCACGACACATTCGAACAGAATATATTCACCATAATCACTAAAGTCACTTCAATTGTCAAGTCCAAAAATCGATCAAATTAATCTCGAGTCGTCTCCGTGCAAACAGACAAACCATACTACGAAAACGTCGTTTAAAACAACATTTGTTGTAATTATCACTGAGAATTTTATTATATAATAGGTGTACACGGAATGGGTATTGAAACAAAACTGGCGTGTTTACTGGATAAACAAAATTATATGTACTGATAAACTTAACAGCGCGTGAGTAATTTCTTACCAGTATTACCTATACCTATCTTAATACCTATCGTTTTATAGTATGACTTAGGATTTTCTGGTCCGCACGCAAAGGTGTGATTGGATAAATTAATCATTATTGTGGGCTATTATATTGGTAATTAACTAATGAAGCGTCTTTCACGACTGACTAAGGTAAACAGTAGGTAAAGAATACTGTTTTTACACTAGACAGTCAGGCATTTGAACACGGTCAACCGCGACGATTGAAAGTTTAGAATATGCTTGTATAGGAACCTAACTGGTGATCAAACGAGGTTACCGGAACATACCTATAAAAGCTTTAAATGACCTACTACTGAATGTAGTTTGATAGTAGCTAGCTTTTTCCCGCGACTTCGCACGCGTTATTTTACATATAAACCACCCAATCAATCTACATAATGTATTTAAAAAACTGCATGTAAATCCGTTGTGTAGTTTTAAAGATCTAAGCATACGGACAGACGCGGGAAGCGACTTTGCTTTATACTATGTAGTGATGTCTTCTACTAATACATGACAGTTCTCAGGTATTTCAGAAGAGTTAGGTATTTACTTGTTTAGAAATGCAAGTGGATGCGTCATCGTTTGGTATTAAGGTGGGCACGATAAAAAACTTTTTAGTAATCCAATATCGTCATAAAGTGCAACCTACATAATATATGACTAGACGTATGCTGTTGATATGATAAATGTATCTGTTTATCAATTTTTATATGGATTTGCAGGCTTTAGATTATAATGTCGATCTTAAATTTTAATGTTCGATTTCTAGGGAAATATTTTATCATAATTATGATAAAGCTATTTTGTCAACCGAAAGAGTTAGGTGAAATTGACTGGTACAATAGTTTATTTTTTCGTATAATGTAAATTAAAATAATAGTTGTTACTTTTCATGGCGTTTTAGAAATGAGAGAATTTTCCTGCAAGAGTGCAGTATTCGTTAACTCTATATAGGTATTTACCATGCTTATGTACTGTACATTATCATCGTAGTGAAATATACTTATTTTATAAGTCCTGAGATATGCGAAAATTACTGCGCAAAACGTATTCGTTGTTCGACCACACCTGCGCGTGCGCAGTTCCAAATGGCCCTTATTTCTGAGGACTCATAATCATTTGTAACTAATGTAAACAAATGGCACAAAGCAAGTACTTAAGATCTAACCGAATTATAATGTAGTGTAATCTGAGTGCTTATACACTGAGTAGGTACTGAGGCAAATTGATTCTCTGAAGAGATTTAAAAAATTTGATACTCAAAGCATAGCCGCAGCACTCTTTAATACAATGTAACGTTTTAACGGAATAGATTTTATTGTAATACGTATATACAACAGAACAAAGCTTACTTTGTTTAGAGCTAATTAGTGAAATAGTAGTATGTTTGGTCACTTAGTAAATTAATTGATTTGCGATTATTAAAATTGTTAAAATATCAATTTTAAAATCTCGCACCTTATTATTATCAAAGTGTCAAACAATTACAAAATCATGTTTCTGTCCGCTCTCAAAAAGTTCATTATTCATTCATCACAGAATGCCTTAAAACAACCGCTATAAATACTCTTTTATATTTTAACACTCGTCAAGTACCTATGCACTCATCTAAGGAACAACCAAAGCTACCTAACTTTGGTAATCACGCGCGAATACCTCCGCTAGCTGTTAATTTAAATGCAAAATTTTTTTTTTCAAGCAACTTAGACGCATTTGGGTAGGTAAATTCAAATATTCAGATCAGAAATCACAAAATCTTTATAAATAAAAATGAATTGTTGTTCGTTAGTCTGATTAAAACTCGAGAACGGCTGAAAGGATTTATCTTATCTTAGTCTTGAAATGTTCGTGGAGGTCTAGGGAAGGTTTAAAAGGGGAAAAAAAAATTGAAATTTATATATTAATTATAATATAATATTAATAAGTTTAGGTCGCAGTACGAAGTCTGCCGGGACAGCTAGTAAAAAATAAAATTACCTACATGATAATACTGTACAAGACAATTATGCATTAAGAAACAACTGAACAACAAAGATGACATTGCTTAATCCTTAGTACCCAGAAATAACACAGAACAAGTTTGTGTGTCGAAACACATCGTTTGTATAATCAAGGCAAATATCGCGCTTGATAGTTTGTTGACAAACATTCACTACACATGTGATTGTACGAGTGTAGAGATTGAATTTAGCAATATATGCTCTCTTGAGTCGTATGTCCTCATGACTGAGGGTCGTGATTCCCCCGCAGAATTAACTCGTTAGGGGAGTTTACTTGGACAGATACATCGTGGTGGGCGCCCAGGTCTTTCCACGGAAGACACATGTCCTCGGATATTGTGGTCCTCAAAAATGTCGGTTTCCTCACGATGTTTTCTGTTACCGCTAAGCGAGTGCAAATCTTCACATAACTTGGAAAAATCCAAGTCATTGGTGTAGGGCCGGATTCGAAACAGGGTGCGTCTGGATTAAAGCAGACACTGGAACCGCTGAGCCACACTATATATATGCTAGAGATCAGTAAATAAATATGTTTTGCTAGTGGAAGCCAGCGGCTTTGCTCGCATTATTTAGGCATAAAATGTAGCCTATGTCACTCCCAGGACCTCATACAACCTATATGTACATATAAACAAACACTCAAAGACGGCTGAACGGATAATCATGATTTTTGGTATGTATGTAGGTAGTATGAGGTCCTGAAAGTACCATAGGCTACTTTTTTGCCGAAAGAATGCGAGCGAAGCCGCAGGCGTCCATTAGTGGGTAATTTAAATTTTCCTTTGGCCTATAGATGGCGCATCTAGACGAAATCTTACAATTTTTCCCATGTCATCCTACAACTAAATATATTTTTTTAATGTTTCTCAAAATTTCGCCCAAGTTCTGTGCAACTTACGCAGTCGCCAAGTCAAACATCTTTAGGTATATTGACATTGCAAAGTTCTAGCAGAGCGATATTTGTATTGGAAATACGTAGAAATAATTATGACGTTACGAGCTAAGCCAATTAGTGGGAAACTAACTTGCGTTTGCATCACGCAGGCTGTCCTATATGATGGGTTTCCTGTGAATATCTCATAGAAATGTGTAAGCAGGAAAATACTTCTTCTTGTCGATGAGAGGGGTCCACTCTTTATTTTTACGTGGGATAGGTTTACAGCCTGCCTGATGTTAAGCATATTGCTATTGCTTATAGATCAAACTTCGTTCAAAATATTTTTTGATGTGATCAGTGTTTTTTGGACAACATCTTAGACTTCTATATGTTGGTGGATTGATCGACGAACATACAAGAAAAAAGTTGCTGCAGTCTAGGGTGGTCTAGAGTTTATCAAGCCGCCCTAAGGGCCTCTGACATGGCTTAACGACTGCCGCGCTATAACATATATAACAAACAGCCGGGACCTACAATTTAACGTGTTATCTGACCCACGAAAGGGGTCCAGAATGGAATGTCACTTTTTGGTCGTTTGGCTTAACATTGTTAATCGCGTGCGATAGCCTCTGCCAGCTGAGCTACGGACGCTACAAAACATTACTCTTGCGAAAATATTTATATTCGGAAAAGCATCGCCAAACCAATTAGGTACCAAAATAGGGAAGGTTTTTTTACAATGACTGTCAAGGATTTGACCACCCCGTTCAAGCGACTCTTGGCAGTGGTCAAACTAGCTTCTTCCTTAATTTAGCATATTCCAACAATTTAATATTTAAAGTTTTATCTCACACCCCCGCTAGTAAATATAAAATAGTTCCTAATTTGAACTGGCAAATCAATATGGAAAAAAATAGACAATCACTCATTCATTAACAGTTTGACTAAAACATTAATTACATTATTTAGTAATGTGTTAAAATAAATAGACTCACGTATACATAAGAAGGTACAAAGAACTCTGGTGGATTCCAATCACACACTAATTTGTGAATGAAAATAAAAACACACGAAATAGACATACAAATAGCTATCTAATGACGAACTTAGAATTTTAGCCCAGGTGGCTAATTTTGAGCACAGACTAAAACTAACGAAGCGTTTTTCGGATATACATAGGGTTTGATAGTGAATATTTCGTAACTTAACATTTGTTTTAATTTGGTTGAGTAATCACACTAAATAGTGTACACACAATATAGACATGCGACTGTGATTCTGTTTGTCTGTAAAGACTACCAAATTATGGCGAGGATGCCACTTACTTTACGAACCGAGAGTAGTAAACTCTGGTGTCTAGTTTTTAAGCAACCCCTCTGAAGATTGTTTGAAATACTCAGGATGCAAAGCAGGTACTGTGAAAAAGCTGGAATTTAACGTTATAAGACTCAAAAAGACGCCCGAAAGTAAAATGAAGCTTTTAGATCACCTATCAAAGAATATGTAGACCGCATTTAATATTGTTTTACTTTGGTAATCACGTACGAATACCTTAATCAGCTTAGTTACGAGCTCTTTATTAACCGACTTCAAAAAAAGGAGGAGGTTCTCATTCCGTCTGAAAGCTTTTTTTATATTATTAGCTTCATTGTGCAGGTTAGGTATGCATAGTAGGTTTCAAACTAATATAATTTTGTTTGTTTTCTGCTTTGAATTATATTACGAACAAACCCGGGATTCTCATCTAGTTCGTGTCCGAAACTGTTCACAAAATAACAATATTAATTAATTTTCTAATCACAATTTCGACACCGTCATCTCCTGCGTCCTACAACGTGGTATTCGTCCATTCAGCATAGATATATTTAGTCTAGGTCTAGTTAATACAAAGGCAATATAAACTAGAGACAACTATATATTTAGTTATAATAACCGGCTAGCACTTACGTCAAAAATCATGTCGAAAATTAGCTCGACATGTTTCAGAACACTTAGGGATCCATCATCAACAACTACAATTACAACTACTTACTTACTTACTTTAGGTTATTACTTATTAAATTTAATCATGCCTTACGGGAACTATAATACAGTGATAACTATATATTTCTCAGACAAGATATTCGTGTAATAATGTTTCATTAGTTTATTGATTCGACTACTCTGATAAGAGTGTTCGACTAAGAAGAATAATGTAACACTATTTAACTGTGTATGTACGGCAGTCGTTAAGCCATGTCAGAGGCCCTTAGGGGCGGGCGGTTTGATAAACTCTCGACACCAGAGTTGGCCACTCTCATTCGATAAGAAGAAGAAGACTGTCTACTGCTAAATTGTGGAACTCCCTGCCTGACTCCCTGTTCCCCGCGGAATATAACCTTGCCATCTTCAAAGCGAGAGTGAATCGGTTCTTACTGGGTAAGCACGTTCCATCCTAGACCGTAATGATTGCTTACCATCAAGCGAATTACGGTCAAGTGCAAACCCAATTCTTGTAAAAAAATAATAAAAAATTACTACAATTCAAAATATTAAGTAGTACAATACTCATCTTGTTAATTGAGAAAAAAGTTGATATTAAACTTTCTTGGTTACATTTTTGTGACCACTTGGCTGTTTTCCAACATATTATACAATACGAGTATTTTAATTGTTTGATTGGAACAACGCCTCATATTTACGCGTCTAAGACGACGCATCAATCTAATCAATGTTTGTATTTGGCATATGTGAAACGGAATTTCTTAACTATAGCTACAATAATGAGTCCTTTGGTAGTGATGTCGTCGAGTTAATATAATATATAGGTATAAAATCACGTTTACTAGTACGTAGGTATTCAGTTTGGACTCAAACGATCAGATTGAAGGTCAAAGTCTGTATTATTAACTTCCTAAACCATTTTTTACTTAGTGTTGCAATTGGATTTTTCTAGCGATTTCAATTTAATCGCTCTCTTCCGTGGCTTTAAGGGCGGGTTAGGTTTTTTGATTTCATTAAATGTTTTTCTTATCTTTACAATCTAAGAACGAATAAACCGGTTTCTTTTGGATAAGCGCGCAAGATCGTAGTTTACAACGTTGCTTAACATCAGGCAAGCTGTAGTCAAGCGTAAGCCTATCCCATGTAAAAAAACGACGCACCGAGAAATACGATAACGAGATCATTTATCTTCTTTAAAAAAAAGTTTGATAAAATAAATGTTCCGAGATATATGAAACAGAGCGCCATCTAGTTCCATTGTAAGCAAACGCAATTGAATGGGCGATAAACAACTGATATTTCATACTGCTGCGTTTATATAGACAGATCTATATTGTGCTTTTTCTATGTAACTTCATCAAATCAAACAGCTCGGAACACTGCAAAGCTTCCAAACACAAACACCTAAAAACTAGCGTATGAATATGCTATCATTCACACAAGATAACTCTGTGTGCAGATGAAATTGTAACTAAAAAACTGCTAATTGGGATTTGAACATTGATCACTACGACGAAAGATCGTCAAAGGCACAGTCTTCTAGCCCAGACTAAAGTACCTATCTAAGTAAGTAGTTGAATAAAAAAATGTTTAAAATAATGAAATTAATAATTTAAAAAAAAACTCACCTGTCCATATCTGGATGATGCTAGATGAACATTCCTGTTCTTGAGCGAGAAGTCAGGCCTCTTCCCCAGCCCATAGTTGCTCTTGTTCTGTGATAAGAATTTCTTTGGTCTATCCAGTCTTTCCGTCGAGCCCCCTTCCTCATCCTCTGTTCTTTTAGAAGTGGAGGGGATCCCTCGATAAGCTCCTCTCGTCCCACGAATGGTCTTCTCCGGAGACTTATCCTGCTTCCTTGTGATGAGGTTTTCCTTCCGCTGTTTTGTGTTCCGCATACCCACATTCGAAGACATGTTATCCATATTTAGTCTCCTTCATATGTCAATGTCAAATTCTTACGTTAATCATGATTATAATATAGGCTGAATAAATAGCAATTCCCAAGCTTTTTGTTTATATGTTTCTCTCTATATCTTCATTTGATTAAATGGGAGTTAATCACTAAATGTTAAGATTAATATGGATTATTAACATCTAATTAATCTTTAACTAATAATAAATAAATAGCTAGTTCCGTCTTTTGATTCTCTCTCGTTTAGTTGGCATCCTTCCCTGGTGTTCCCAACACTGTCTTTATATTATTTACTAAGAACAAAGTAAAAAAATATATATAAAACTAAAAAAAAACTAAACAGTCTTCAGAAAGGTTTTGGAAAGTTTCTCTTTTGCAGGTTTTGTGATGTTATCTGGAAACAAAGAAAAAGAATTGATTACTTGCTGAAAACCAAGTAGGTAAATGACTTAAATAGAGATTTGTTTGCCAAAAATATTAGTACCTAAAAGTCATATACAATTTGTTCAAATCAACTTCTAATAGTATAAAATAGTACCTCTCATCTCTCTGCTCAAACACACATATACAATCTTTCAGAAATGGAGTAAACAATATTGTTTTCACTAAACTATACAGCTCAGTTTAACATATTAAACCAAACACATTTTTATATTTTAAGGATATAAAATCGTCTCACGCACAAAAAACGCAAGCAACGCCACAAGTAATAGCTAGTAAAACAATAATATAAACATGGTAGCGTCCAAAAGATCATTATCAAGGGGAATCAGTCTGTCACACAAGATTATCAACAGTAAATGATTGCTGCACAGCTGACAATTTTATTTCTGGCCAATGTATGTGAGCATGTACCTAATAATATGCCATAGTTACATACACATGTTTTATTTATAGTACTTATACATTACTTATATGTATGATTATAATGGGTTTCTATAAAAAAATGGAGATTTGTATTTTTTTATCATTTATTTTAGTTAAATAACAGTATAATTAACAGGTGGCACCCCCCATTATTTTCAACACTTTTATGCAAAGCTATGCAAATCAATCCAAGTTCAGAATATTAATAGATGGTCGACTACTTACCACCATGTTTGCTGTTTGAATGTTAGCCTTCTCTAACTTACCTAGCATACTAACAATAAATAAAAAAATATATCTCATAAAAACTAGTTGGGTACAAAAAGTATGTTATGGAAATATAAGAATTATGCAACAATCTTAAAGATCATCTTGATATCATGACAGAAACAGGTTGTGTACCAAAACATTAGAAAAAAATATCTGAACAAAACTTTTTTGACCAACCTTTAAATAAGGAGGTTATCTATTTAAACTGTATGTATGTGATAATCCAAATTTGAAACTTGTGTGCCAAATTTCATGTATGTGATTGTCTATAGATGTTTCTGAAACTATAAGTGGTATTGATTGATACTGATAATTCATTTTCATATCATGTACATATATGTTATGTTTCGACTTATGGAGCAGTGTAAGTTTCATCAAAATGGGTTCAATAGTTTTCAGCATATGGTTAAACTGGTGGGTGCTCGTCGCTTTGCTCACATTGAGCAGTAAAACTTACATCCCCTATTTCACCCCTTTAAAAGTGGCATTTTCAAAAATCCTTTCTTAGTGGATGCCTACGTCATAACATCTCCCTGCATGACAATATTCAGCCCAATCTGTCCAGTGGTTTGGACTGTGTGTTGATAGATCACTATGTCAGTTAGTCACCTTTGAGTTTTAGGTATTTGAGTATAGATGCCAGAGCCATGCAGTCAGTTATTTTTTTTAAGCATGGCTTAAAAAACTAAAACTAAAAACAAGTCTATTATGCAATAAGCTCAAAGTTCATCTTTATTATTTTATTATTTATCCATAACAGGTCTCACTCATAAAAAATATTTGCACTCATCTTTTGAGCTCTATTTTTAACATTTTATGGATACCTCCTTGATGACTATAAATAAATGGAAATGAAATTATCATTATAATATTTGATAATATTATAATGATAATTTCATTATATAGGTTTTGTTTTCAATAATAAATTATTAGAAATATGTTTAAAATATTTTTAATAAATTAAACCACATCAATCAATGTGTATAGTATGTAAATCTATACATATAATTAATAAAGCTGTAACCGGTCCGTGTCTGTACATTGAAGATGATAGAAAAAAAATAGTTGAAGGGTCTTCATTGATGCAATAAAACACGAAAATCATGTATAAAAAAAATCTGTTTGTCTGTTGGTATGTTTGTTCATTATAGACTCGAAAACGGCTGAACCAATTTGTCTACAGTTTCCACTAACATGTTGGTGCATTTTTAACTTAACATTTAGTGTTTATTTCATTTCCATCGGTTGGTAAATAAAAAAGTTATGTTCCTTTTAAGCTTTTTTATCTCAAAATGATGCGAGTGAAGCCGCTTGCGACCACTAGTACTTACTAAATGTCTTACCAATCATCAAAACTTTAAGTAGTGAATATGACCTTATGTTCTATTATTATAGTATTAATTAAAGATTTTTATAAGATTTAAAGATACAGAAGACATTATAAAATAAAATGAAAATCCATAACTTTTAAGTCTGATTCCCTGAGTTTCATAAACTGTGATCAACTATGGGACAAGAATATTTTTATCTTGTCCATATTACTTAAGTAATTACGAAAAAAGATTTTCCTTTACCTCTATTTTTTTACTATACCTATCTACCTACATATACTATACTTATTATTATTAAACTAATAATAATAAGATAATCAGATTCTGACCATGGAAGATTTGAAAAAAGAGTTTGGAGGTATTTGTAAATAAAGCAGAATTGCAAAACTCAACACAGTCATTTTAAAATTTTTGTATAGTTATAAGTTTGTGTACAAGTTGGTTTTTTGCTAATCTTGAAAATGGCTGAAGTACTTGATAATTAGTTATGTGTTTTTAGAATAGATAATCTCCTTATTATATTAGTAGTCGATTCAAATACAATGTAATAATGAGTAGGTTTGATTAGAGTAATTTTATTAATGTCAATGTTCAAATTAGGAATTGGTCTTGTTTTTGTAATCACTTTGTTTATTAGAGTAAGTGATCACTTACAATGGAAATCCGCGAATCACTTAGTAATATCCCATTTTGGTTACTCTCAGTCATGAACCACCGAGATACAGGCCCTGGCCTAGTTCGGGGTTCACAAGAAACACACATTAACATTGTATACATTAATTTAGTAATAAGTTATGTTAAGTAGTACCAGTGTTTTGTCAAATAAATATCTTATCTTTATTAAAAGGTTGGTCAAAAAAGTTTTGTTCAGATATTTTTTCTAATATTTTGGTACACAACCTGTTTCTGTTGATATCAAGATGATCTTTAAGATGTTGCATAATTCTTAAGTGAAAAATACCACTCACTCATTAGGTAATAAGTAAATAGTATTTTTCACTTAAAATGTATTATATATTATCATTATTGTAATCATTTTAACTAATTATTATTTTATTAATTTTCTAATTGCTTCTATCATGTTTAATCATTTTCTCAATGCAAGTTGTGTATGTTTTGTGTATGGACTAAAAATTCGAAATAAATGTCATTTTTTTATTTTTATTTATCTTTATCAGTTCATAAAATCAAAGTAATTGCTAATACTTATTTTACCCCCACAAGGTGCAACAAACACAGTGTTTGATTTTGTTTCATTTCATTTCATTTATTTGTCTGTCTATTGGAAGACTATAGGGACCCTATACTTAAGCAAGCAATACTGCGGGCATCCACTAGTCATTCATGAATGTAGGTAGTTATCCATAAATGTGAGTGTTACATTATATTTTGCTCTATAACAAACTACTACATGACTAGATCTAGATATACACAAGCCAAGGCAAAAAGGAATACAAATATAACCATAGTAAATGGTTAACAGAAGTAATTTGCATAGGATGTCTTCTTATTAGACTTTAATAAGGCCATCAGACTGATTATATTTAGATAAACTTTGATGACATTGGAGAGATGTTAGCTGTTCTTCTATTTCATATTACAGCAACATATTGAAAAGTATATTTGACAGTACTTTTCAGCATAGAATAAAAGATTTTCAATGAACTACCCATGATGAATAATGATGTTAGCGGAATGTAACAGCTATACACAGATATCTAATGGTATTTGTAGATCTAGAGCTCAAAATTATGTTGAATAGAGAGTGAATGACACTGGCTGGATGATATTGAGAATCAGGGCACGAACATGTTGCATTGTTTACCATACGTCGATTGCCTGATTGCCATTTGTAGCACAGTCCAACGAGTAAGCGCCTGACGGGCGCGATATTATCCGATGTGCGTATACAGCGCAGCTGCACTGCTCACAGACGTACTTACCGACAATAAGACTTCGCAAAACGCATTACATACGTGCAAAATACGACCCGGCATCCAGGAGATAAGCTCTAACGTCGTCCACTACCCCTGCCTACCAACACTAGCCACTTTACACCACTGATCACTATCACGCACCATACTCGCTCCTACACCCGATTGTATCGATAACTTGCTAAAATTTGCACACATTGGTCGTTCTGTTGCAGTTTAATGGCGCATAGCTGAATCAAACTGAATAAATAGAGTAAAAAACTGAGATGACAGCACGTCAATAAAATGGAGTAATTTTCTAGCACTAATATGGGTGTCTGTACCTCGGTATCACCATTTTAAGGTGGCAGAACTTCTTCATTGATTCGCAAACGTTATTTTAGCTAAATTAACACGGGATTCTATAAATACTTACAAATAAAAATCTGGAATCACACCATTGTTTTTTCTTCTGCACAATCAGTAATCGATGTTGCTACACTACAAAAAAATGACACCAAGAAAATTGGGTCATCATCTGTCATCTCATCGATCGCACTCGATCTAATACATGGCTTACAGAAGGTTTGATGCTGGATGAATATTGCTCCCTAGGTCTAATTTAATAATAGATACATAACCAGCCTGTATTAATTAGTCTTAAAATAACATCAGTATGATCTAATTTAACACACTGTCATTATTATGTAGGCATAAATATGTTTAGGTCTTCATGAACCACTTTCAGTTTTATTTCAAAACGTGATTTAACTATTGAGCAAAAAATACAGAAAAACAAGGAGAATAGAACTAAACATACTACGTCTAAGTACTACAAAATAATAAAATAGAGGTACAGATTTTTTTAAGTGGTCCAGCCCACTGCCAAAACGCAGTGTGCCCAACATACTGGCCGCTTTACCAAACTGGATAGCAATGATGATACGATGAGCCAGAAAAAGGCCAGCATTTTAACCAGTAACTGACCAATTTTTTAATGTAGAAACATTGTCTTTATTTCAAATACAGCGTCTGTAGTAACGCAGAAAAATGATGGCTCATTAATTTACACAAATAGAGGACCACAATACCCTGAGTCAATACCCGTACAGCAACTAGTTACTTTACTGTGTAACATATTCGTATTTTTATTTTTTTTACACCATCAAATCATATATGTACACTAGTGCACCATTACAGTTCATTCGCTTATTCAATATCAATCGGTATATAAAATCTTCGAGCAATCTTTCGTCGACACGATTGTCAAGGCCACTATTGTCACTGTCAATCTAATGATATGACACGCGATTTGACAGTTTGACCGACAGTCAAAAACATAAAAACTGTGTATGTGTATGGTATTTGGCTAAAAATTGATCGAATTTCTATAATTTCTAAAATAATATGAAGTGAATTAGTATAATTCAACCATGGCATTCGTTAGTGCAGTTACTGGTGATGATTCCACTAAGAAGTTTATGGAAGTTCTACAGAATGACTTCAAGACACTTAGCTTGGAAACGAAGAAGAAATATCCTCAGATAAGAGAGGTTTTTATCATTTCTGTTGTTTTATGGCTTGTATCATATCTATCATTCGCTTCTACATCGATACTGAATGAATATGTATCGATTTCAGTTCAATAACCACCACAGTTTATAGAATTAGAAGTAGGTTTTTCGTAGCAACATTTTCAGGCATAAAGAAGCTACAGAATATAAAAACTTAACGTTATGTACTGTTTCATCAGGTTTAGTTTTTATATATATTTTTTTACACTAGATCTCGCAAATAATCGTACATTTCTAAATGTTATTGTTGCAAGACTTGCTGTCAATTGAGTATATTAAGTAATTATACAAAACAAGCTTGTGTGTGTATAGAGCTATACAAAGCAATTAGAATTTCTTTCACCACCAGCTTATACCAGCTGAATGCATAGTAATTGTTATTATTTAGTGTGGTTAACTTATCATCTTTTGAGTATTTTTAAAATTTTATTTAAGTACTTACATAAGAAAAAAAATACATCACAAGAGCTTCTATACTGTTTAAGTAATTCTTATTGAAAAATTTAGAATGTGTTAAGTAAACATAATCATTGAATACATAGTTACTATTTTTGTAGCTGTTAGTACTAAAGCAATTTAGTACCTACTAACAGCTAGAAAATTACAAACACAAAGTAGATCTTATTAAGTAGGTACTTGATCTACATAACCATACAGTTGTATTAGTCACTATACAATTGTACAAGATGTTCTTAGTGTCATGTGATTATTTTTACAAGGACATGTAACAAGTGTTTCTATCATCCATATAGTCATCCATAGATATTCATATTTTAATAAGATGTAAATATATAAAAAAAGTTGCTTTTACACAAAATAAACTTATGTCTGAATATAGCCCATTTGATGTTAAGCAGTGCTGTAGTCTATGATGTAGCCTGCCTGTGCACCTGCCTAGAAGAAACCTCTTTACTCTAGGTGTGTTCAAGCCTAGATTGCAATTTTTAGAAAACAGATTCCTTTTTCATCTAAATTATTTTGTGACACATCCACCTAACTTGGCAGAACACTGATTTAAGACTGAGCAACTTTGTTTTTAATTCCATCTTGTATATCCTATAGCATTTTTTTATAATTAATTATCTATATTTATCTGCTTCAGGCATGTGATGAGGCCATAGAGAAGCTATCGCTGGCCGCCAACAACCCGCAGGCATCTCTGTATGGGGTGGTCAACCAGATACTGTACCCACTGGTGCAGGGCTGTGAGAGCAAGGATCTCAAGATTATCAAGGTAATTAATTTTAATCACTTTCACACTGTTAGGACTCCACTTTAAAAATGTGATGGTGAGCATTACTTTTGTATGTAAGTGTGTTGAGAGAGAGGCCAACTCTAGTGTCAGAGTAAAAGGAACTCTTACATGGCTTAACAACTGCCATATTATAACATTATGACAAACAGCCGGGACCTATAATTTAATGTTTCATCCGACCCACTAAAGTGCCAAAATGGAATACCAATTATTGGTCACCCATTCAAAGACTGACAGCTTGACCTTTGCACAACATTATGATTGCCTCTGCTAGCTGGGCTACAGGTGATTCTAACACTAGTTAAAATCAAGATTTGTTTGTCTTTGCAGTCACCTATATTACATGCCTAGGCCTAGTGTAGTCTGTGGCCTAATGTTAAGTTGGTTGTGATAATTTTAAGTTTGTACCTCAATAACTATGATAAGATAGATTTTTGAAGTTGCATACAAATAATGCACAACATGCCCTGAGCTGGTTGTCATGACCCCCAATACAAATTAGAATTAGATTTGCATGCAAATGAAACAGCACGTTTATACCATGCTTCCAGTTCTGCCTGGGCACCATCCAGCGTCTGATAGCCCAGCAAGGTATAGACGCGAAGGGAGCTCGCCATGTGGTGGACTGTCTCTACAACCTCGGCCAGGGAGGCGTGCTGGAGCTGAAGCTGCTGCAGACCGCTGCCTTGCTGATGACCACCTCCCACCTGGTACACGGAGACACTCTGGCCAGGGTATGAATCAATATTGTTTTAGTTATTCTGAGGAGTGTATTTTTGTCATTTTTCATTAAACTAAATAGTATTGTGCTAATAGGACTACTGTTCATCATCATCATCATCACCTTTGGGTGCCTTCTTCATATAGTCAATTGGCAAAATGTTCTGTGATCCCATGCTGCTTCTTTTAGATGCGGATACAAATGTTCAGCAAGTAATATAAATATTTGTGGAAATAGTTGATATATTCGTATCTGGGACATGTTGCAATTGCAAATTAGTCCACATGAAACACTGGTTGTCCTAGTGTGGAGTGCATTGAACATATGTGATAATCCGTAAGGTTTTTACTCGAATAAATAATTGGAATTTGGATACCGGCGGCATTTACTGCTGGTAGTCATAGGTAGTCATAGTAAAGAAAGATGTGTCAATGTATATTTTCTTTCTATGCTCTCCAGACAATGGTGATGTGCATGAAGATGGTGAGCGCCTCGGAGAGTCGTGACGTGAGCACCAGCCACGCGGCCGCCGCCACGGTGCGTCAGCTGCTGGCGCTGGTGTTCGAGCGGGCGCTGCACGAGGCTGAAGGTACTTCTTCTTCTTATCGAATGAGAGTGGCCAACTCTGGTGTCGAGAGTTTCAAACCACCCAAGGGCCTCTGACATGGTTTAACGACTGCCGTACTAGACAAACAGCCGGGACCTACAATTTAACGTGTCAAAAGGCTGAAGGTACTGAATCATCATTATCATCAGCCCGTTATCACCCACTGCTGAGCATAGGCCTCTCTAGTTTTTAATGTTTTTTTATTAGTTGGAATAAAAACGAATTGTAATTAATATTGTAATGACATATATGTAGGTATGTAATTCTGACAATTTATTAATAAAAATGTTTAAATGTCTAGTACGCAACTTGTCCCGGTCCTGAAGGTACCCAATTAATTTTCCCCTTTTTTTACTACCGAGGGATTTAAGAAATTGACTCCTGGCCGAAGTTAAGAGGTCAATTTACCAACAGAACTGTGAGAGATTATATTCCAAATTTGGTAGATGTCGCGGCTCGGTGCGTTTTAAGCTAAGAATAAGTTTTCATACGAATTATCTTGTTCTAAATTTAATGTCTGATATCAATAAAATCTAAATGTTTGTACTTACCTAAACTAAAACAAAAACTTGTTTACAAACATTGTATACATTCTTGTATGCACATTGTATAATATGGTTCTTAATATCAAGTTCTATCACATTAGGGTAAGGTTGCTCAAGTCGTACCCCCTAAGGAAAAAATACTGTCATAATCATTGTAAAAGAAATTTAACAAAATCTTTTATAGTTGTTTCTTAATCTACAATTATAGAAACATGAAAATCTTTCTTTAAAATAGATATTTTTAACTTTTACAAAAACATGCCTTCGGTACGATTAAGGCAGCTAGTTGCCTAATTCGTACCCCCTATAGCCTAAGTCGTACTTAGAAAATATAGTACTCTATTGAGCTCATTTAAATTACTTAAAAAATACAAACAATTGAGTCCAAGAACAAAATTCTTTTTGTTATTACAATTAAAAATCTACTAAATAGGTAATTAACGTTAAAAAACAAATTTAAAGTTGATGAGGTATTTGAAATTTTTCAGCTAGCTCGTAAGCAAGTTTCCTAAAGTCAGAGACCGTTAATCCAAAAAAACAAGACTCTTAATTTATCAAATGCTTTGCTAACATTTCTTCCATCTCTGCTGACATGTCATTAGGTCTTCCAAACTTTTGTATTTTATTTAAGCCTTTTAAATGTCGTCGCAGTGTGGGCTGCGGTATATTAAATCTTCTACAAGCTTCGTTAAAACCAATTTCTCCATTACGATGTTTTTCTAATGCTTGGCCCATATCCTCCTGCTTCCAAGTATTATATTTTCTTTTTGCTATATCTATGTATACCTGATAAAAATAAGTAAAATTAAATAATTTTGTTAATATGTACTTAAGTCGTACCCAGTACGAGTAAAGAAACTTGCAATGGTACGACTTACGCAGCGGTGTCTTTTAAGTTTGAAACTTAAATTATAACATAACATAAAAATGGATTCATGTATGAGTGCTCGGAAACTATTACCAGATAAGTATTATAAAACGACGATATCAATGAAACTTGGTGAAGATCATATTCTGGCCATAAAAAGCTTACAAATGAAACAAAAATTCTTATAAAAACTGTGCAAAAAACTTACTTTTTTAATATTTTTTCTTTACGAAGTCAGCCGGCCGCCCAATTGTTTACGCTCGCTCGGTAGACTAAATAGTTCAGATTGACGACGCTAGATAGCGCAATTTGAGTTAATCAGACAAGATATTGCCGGGGTACGACTTAGGCTGCGGTACGACTTGAGCAACCTTACCCTACTTATTTTGTAACTATTCATTATTGAGTAATAGAAATAAAGGCGTTTTTTTATATATAAATTTAAGTGAAAGGATTCTCTGTTGTATGTAAAGTATGGATTTCCTTCGCGATCTCTTTCAATTGCTAGCTCCACACTACTCGCGAAGTTGAACGAGGTTAGACGAATAGAGAATAATGTAGAGAGGCACTTGGGCTTACTTCGTCCAACTTCACCTCGCCTCGGCCGACTTCCGTTTGTTGTCGTTTTTTGAGCCCGAGTCAAAGGATACGAACGGCTCCTCGCGGTGTTGAACGAGTGTGTAGTGTAGCACTTCGGACTTCAGTCAAATTCGGCCGAGTATTTCGCCGAGGAACTTCACGAGTAGTGTAGAGGAGGCATTATATTAATAATCCTAATTCATATCAGTTTTAATTTCTATTTCCATACAACGTCTATAGTTTCTAAAATTTTCGTTTCCAGTATATTGACTTTATAAATCATGTGTGAAAGTTCATGACTTGTTTTCCTTTACTTTATAGCCTAAAAAGTTTCCTATTTATTTTCCAGGAACCCTGAAAGTGAATCCAGCAGATATAAGACCACAGACCAACAACAAAGCGCCCAAAGATCTCAAGCCGTGTGCTGTAGACGCCTATCTTATTATGAAGGTAACTTACAAACTTTGTAGTGATACACCTCTTTATATAAAAAATATTCAATGATTAATGATATAATTGACAGGCCTGTTAGCTTAGTTGGTAGTGGCTCTGACTTCTAATCTAGGGGTGCGGGTTCGATTCCCGCATTACACAAAAAAAATAATCAACAAACAAACAATACTAGAAATCTCTCCTCAGTTATAATCTGCAATAGTTATGCGAAGAGTCGACTGATTCTTATTGTTTTTATTGTATTATAAGCGAGTAGCCATAATTAGTTTATATTTGATCCTATTGTTTATAAATGTATTTTCTTTTTTCGCTCTGATTTAATATCTTTATACATATATATTTAACGGTGAAGGAAAACATCGTGAGGAAACCGACATGTTTGAGGACCACAATATCCGAGGACATGTGTCTTCCGTGGAAGGACCTGGGCGCCCACCACGATGTATCTGCCCAAGAAAACTCCCCTAGCGGATTAATTCTGCGGGGGAGTCACGACCCTCAGTCATGAGGAATACGACTCAAGAGAGAGAGAGACATATATATTGTGTTTCAGGATATAATCCAGTTAATCAACGGTGACTCGGCGGACTGGCTGTCGGGTCTCTCAGACGTGCCAAAGACGTTCGGTTTGGAGCTGTTAGACACCGTCCTTACTGACTTCTCGCCCATATTCTTTAAGGTATGATCCATTAATGTTATTAATTAATCTATTAATTAATTATCAAGCGTTAACTTAGTATGAGGCTAGATGGCGCTGTTTGATATGTCCTAATTTTTTTATACTAAAAAATAAAATATAATGCGTATATCTTGCATATGAATGAAATTTCGAAATAAGTGACTTATAATCTATTCGATACATATTCTGCTAGTAACTTGTATACATTTTTATAGACTAGGGTTGGAAAGTATGGAAATGTACAGTATTTAAAAAATCGTATACATTAGAGGCATCTCTTATGGGATTTTGTGTTAGGAATAAAAAAATGTCTTTGTCTGCCATTCTCCGTATCAAATTTCACAATGATCTATCGCTTCCCTTCCGCCTAAGAGCGAACCAACAAATATAATTTGGTGTGGGTTATGATTGTTTGTTAATACAATTTTTTGTGTTGCAGATTTCGGAGTTTAAGTTTCTTCTGAAGGAGCATGTATGTGCTCTAATTATAAGACTGTTTTCGCCAAATGTTAAGTATAGGTAAGACTTCTATACTATCTTTTTTCTGTAATAGATTATACAATAAACAGTTAATACAAATTTTATATACGGTTTCAACTTTGACTTCACTTTTACTACACATAATTGACTAAAAATAATAAACATTATTTTTGTCACTAAAAACGAAGTAAGTAATACCTACACAAATCCTTATAACCATACCTTCATTGGCAAACCAGCTAACTCCATTTGAGTAAATTTTTCAGGAGAGACTTAAAACTTCACGCTTAGTGACCGTTACGATACAAATCACACATAAAATTAATTTTGGTATTAAGTGGAGTTGGCTGGTTTGCCAATTAAGGTATCGATAAGTTTCAAGAGTTTCTATACTATTGAAACTGTATTATTGGTTACAAATATGTTCCAACCAACGGCATTCCACCTGCGAATAATTTTATTTAGTTTTCTTTGGCCATAACTTTGTATTGTGGCAGTTCTCAAGTAAAACTGCGAATATTGTGACCGCAACTGTGGATCTCGTATTTGCTTATTTAGCCAAAAGCACAGTTGCAAAAAAAAACTTACAGAAGACTTGATAACCTCCTTTTTTTGAAGTCGGTTAAAAATAGTATAGACTCTACATAATCATCTCTCTTAGATGTCATTATGCCAATGATGATAAGTGTTTGTTTTTCGATTGAAGTGTTCTCGAATTTGTGAACTCTGCTGTATTAACTACTAATTATTCCCAGGGCCGCATTCACGGCCGCGCACATCCCGGGGGCGGTGGCCCCGGCGGCGGGTGCTCCGGGCGCCGGCGCGGCGGAGCGCCCGCACTTCCCCGTCACCATGCGCCTGCTGCGGCTCGTGTCCGTCATACTGCACAAGTATCATGCGGCGCTGGTGAGTAACCCTCCGCCTGGAGTAGTGTTCCTCATTACATAGATTATTAATTGCGGAAGTTTCCGTTATGAATTTTAGCCGTCGACAAAATATATTAGCTTCCCTAAAATCCCCACTGTTTTTCTCCATTGCTAAAAGAGTGAAAATCCACTTAAACTCAAATTAAAAGTCATTCCTACAACCCGGCCCTACACTCTTGCTGACATCTTCTCTTCTCTTTCTCGCAAAGATAGTTAATAAAAATAATAATTAAACTATCTAGCTGACTGGTGACTGGCCAGTTATTTTTAAATGAACATTTCTTATCAATTCAATGGATTGCCAAAGTACGAGTATGATCTTTGAATAACTAAGAGTACACACCGATTTTATGTTTTAAAAGTTTGTCAATGTATACGTACATGTTATTGTTTTTTTTCCAGGTGACTGAATGTGAGATCTTCCTATCGCTGACTATAAAGTTCCTAGACCCAGACAAGCCTCTCTGGCAACGAGCGCTGGCTCTGGAGGTTCTGCATAAAATGTCTATACAACCAGGTGAGATTTGTTATTTTGTCGACCTGTGTACAAAAAGTATGGTTTAACAAATTCGATTTATCTTTGAATCTGTATGTCTATCTATCGATAGGGTCACATTTCACTTCGGCGATGGTTTCCAGTTCAATAAGCTAATATTAAAGCGAATGTGTACATCCGAGAACATGACGTGTCTTCCGTGGAAGGACCTGGGCGCCTACGATGTATCTACCCAAGAAAACTAACGAACTAATTCTGCGGAGGAGTCACGACCCTCAGTCATGAAAAATACGACTCTCAAGAGAGAGAAAGCAAATGTAGTCGTCCGTCACTGAGCAGAAACAGTGAGAAACCAATGTTTTTTTGTTATTTGTGTGCGCGTATTTTCTTAGTTGGAGTTGATAAATGACTCGGTGTTAGTTCGTCGTTTCTATACGAGATGATCTCGTTGCACATCATTAGCCTACAACATGACTGTGACTAATTAAATCTTATCTTCATATCGTATATGGCTCAGAATACAGAAAGAACCAGAAGCTGCGTTCAACTGTAATTGCGAGCTACACGTTGTGTCCAAAAACCAAAACAACGCCCCCCGCCCGCGTCACTTCCCACCCGCGTAATGTTGCTAGCTCTAATGTTCTTTCTGTATTCTGAGGTATATGGCTTGTTTGTTCCGCTTGCTCGTGCAACGTAACGGAGATCGTGATTTTTGGTTAGGCTGTTTTTTTTTAGTACAACTTGGAATCCACTAGTTTTTTTTATTGTTATGTTAATCCTTATAAAATTCTGGTTTTTCCGTCACAGATCTACTACAATCGTTCTGCTCGTGCTACGACATGAAACCGCACTCCACGAAGATATTCCAGCACATCGTGAACGCGCTCGGCGCCTACGTACAGAGTCTGTTCGTCGCGCACAATGTTAATGTACCCGCTGGTAAAAGACTTTCTTAAAAGAAAACTGAATTTAAAATTTTGGAAAATGAGGTTGATGAGACTTAAAATTTTCACAGTTTGTGTTCTGACCGATCGTGATTCTAGAGGAGACACTTTACTATTGTAAATTTGGAAAAAATGAGGGTAGATCATAAAATATCGTCAATTTTGCTTCTGAATTGTCTTCCGTTGTCTAATTAATATGATAACGAAAAAATAAATAGAAAGCGTCAAAAAAGGTAAACAAGCGTGAACTAAGCATATATTTAACGTACGACAGCGTATATATAACACACGTAAGCGTATCATTCGTGCAAGTAAGCGTACTCGTGCGGGTCCCGTGCGACGGGCACGTCGTCTATGCCGAGCATCTCCGCGGGACTGTCTGCGTACATCGCCTTCGCCTGCACCGCCTCGTCACCTTGGGGAACAAATATATATTTTACTAGTGGGTGCTCGCGGCTTCACTCGCATTTAGAATTTAAACTTGCATGCATAAAGAGTCATTACCAATAATCCTTTCTTAGCGGATGCCTACGTCATAATACAAATTTCAAATTTCCAAATTTCAGCCCGATCGGTCCAGTGGTTTAGGCTGTGCGTTGATAGATCCATTAGGGATTAGGGTAATGGGTCTAGTGGGAACAATAAAGTACGCAAAGTCCCGGGTAAAGAACGCATTCCTCCGCTTTTATATAATGCTATGATTATTTGTATTCGGTTTTTAATTCATTATTGAAGTACCTAGGTAATCTTCCACGTCAGGCGGAGCAGACGATTCAAATACAGGCACGGGTAGCTCTATTGTATGGTTTGTGTGGTTGCGACGCAGTTTCGCTGCAAAAATAGAGTGGACGTCATTAAAATGTTTTTGATACTGAATAAAATATTTGACTAAACAGTGAAGCGATGCCATCAGTTCCCAAATCGCGCAGCTACCTAATCTACGTATGATTGAAGTATCTTTAAAATATAAAATCAGGAATGATATTTTCCGAAAAAGAAGTAGAGTAACCGACATAGGCTGGGAGATTAGCAAGATAAAGTGGCAAAGGGCTGGCCATATCTGTAGAAGTAATGAATTAATGAAATGAATGAATAAAATGTATGAATGAAATGACGACGTTGGCTGGCAGGCATTGGATGCGAAAAGCGAAAGACTGTGCATTGTGGAGGACCTAGGAGGAGGCCTACGTCCAGCAGTGTACAGATATAAGATAGACTGATGATGATGAAAACATTTGAGTTCGAAACCAGTCTCACATGGTATAGTCCTCAAGATGTCCTGTGTGTCGTTGTTGTCCCCTCCGTAGGACAGTATCTGCAGGTAGAGGTCGACTAGTGGACGACATCTGGTCATGCACGACTGGAAACTCTTGAATCTGTTCGTGCGGTACGACTGAGGACACCCTAGTCTTTCACTGGAATAGGAAACTTTCACTTTAAATATTGTATCATGATGTTTTGATATCCGAGGACATGTGGACTTCCGTGGAAGGACCTGGGCGCCCACCACGATGTATGTGCCCAATAGAACTCCCCTAGCGAATTAATTTTACGGGGGAGTCACGACACTCAGTCATGAGGAAATACGACTCATAGAGAGATGTTACATTAACAATACATGTGATTGTCTATTTTCATTTGGCGAGCTATCTAGTAATCATAACAGGCATTTGCCTAGTGTAAGTCTCGAAGACGCCGTCTGAAATATCGTGGAATATTTATTTTATTCTTCAGAAAGTGCAAATTATTTCATACTAGTCTCATTGCCTCTGTCATTTACTGTGTCCTGGGCTTTTGCCTTGTTGTTTCGCTGTTTAAATTCGACAATAAATTTGCTGAAGTTTATTTTAATATATGTACATACGTATGTAGGTAGGCAACAGATCCGGGTGAGGTCGCCATAATTCAAGTTTCAAGATATTACATTATGATATTATGGGTTATTCTTCTTCCTTCAAACAAGCTTAGCAAATGAAATCGAAGATATACTAACCGCCCCATTTCTACTACTTTTTGTGTGTTTTTTTATCAACATAACTAAAGTAAACTCACGTGCAGTTCATTATCTGGAAGTCAAACATCCATATGTTGATGTTGTTCTGCAGACATATTCCGGGCGTGAACCGCCGTGTGCAACGGTGCTTGTATTGATGCGAACGAAGATTCTCAAATACTGATGTTAGCTCGGCGTTGGGTAGTTCTATTAAAAGGGTATATATAATAATACTAAATAACGAGTTTGAAAAAAAGTAAGTAGGGAACGCCCTAGAAAGACATGGATGATTTGTGTGAATGAGGATATGTGCGCGAGAGGAGAGAATGCGGAGAATACGAATGACAAAATTAAATGAAAAAGAGGAACATGCTATGCCGACCACACATAGTGGAATAAAGAGAAAAGAAAGAAGAAGAACAAGTTTGAAAAAAGAGTGACCGTAGTTGTCACTACCAGCTTTATCGGACCAGCGCTGATTGCTTTCGAGTATATGTCATTATTATGCTGAGTTGGGGCTGCGTTGTGCCAAATTTGTGTATATGCGTGTTCAATGACTAAAATAAAAAGTATAATTGTATGTATATATAGCGATAGTGAATTTGTGAGTGTGTTAATATGGTGTGAAGATACAAAATCCTAAAAACAATAAGGTGTTATTTTTTCCTAACATGACGCGAGCGAATTAAGTAATAACGCCAGGATTTTATCCTTTCTTGGTTTACAAAAAAATCCGAATCAAGTTGTTCCTTTTACAGCTACGATGCCTTAAACAGATACACATACACTTCAAACTTTACGACTTTTTTAGGTCAGCAATAAAAAATACTAGATTAAAATGAATTGAAAAATTACCGTCTTCTATGTTACTATGAGCTAAAGAAATCACTAAAAATAACCAAATTGTAAGAGTCACTTGCATTATTCACACACCAGCTAGACCAGCTTGATTTTTTTTGTCATTCAAAAATACTACTTTTACGAATATACTAGGTTGTAGAACTTCTTGCTATAAATTACCTAGTAAAAGTTTTGACTAAGGTGCAATACCGATTGAAATTCATTTATGATTTTTCCAACAATTTAAATTTAATTTATTAAATCATTGTCCATATAAACTATGTAGATATGTAAATCATGTATTGCTGATGTGAATTTAAACATCCAAACGACACATTCAGATTGCTTTGAGTGAGGGTGAGCTATCACACACCACACAACCTTCGCTAGCTGGGCTAGTGCAGTCAACACACATTCAGATTGCTTTGAGTGAGGGTGAGCTATCACACACCACACAACCTTCGCTAGCTGGGCTAGTGCAGTCAACACACATTCAGATTGCTTTGAGTGAGGGTGAGCTATCACACACCACACAACCTTCGCTAGCTGGGCTAGTGCAGTCAACACACATTCAGATTGCTTTGAGTGAGGGTGAGCTATCACACACCACACAACCTTCGCTAGCTGGGCTAGTGCAGTCAACACACATTCAGATTGCTTTGAGTGAGGGTGAGCTATCACACACCACACAACCTTCGCTAGCTGGGCTAGTGCAGTCAACAAAATCAGCATCAAAATTTAATTATTTTATAACTAAACGGACACGATCGCAGCGAAGCAAAGCTTCGCTGGTGCAGCGATCCAAAGAGAGTCTTAGCCGGCGATGCGAGAGAAGGCCACCGATCTTGGTCTTAATAAATAGATAGATAGATAGATAATTCTTTATTGTCACACACATATACAACAAATTTAATAACATTACTTACATAAACTACTCTAGTGCCACAAGTGGCGGCCTTATTGCTACAAGCAATCTCTTCCAGGCAACCATTGATACTTATTACTCCTCCTATAAAACGGTAAACTCATGTGCAGTTCATTATCTGGAAGTCGAACATCCATATGTTGATGTTGTTCTGCAGACACACGCCGGGCGTGAAGCGGCGCGTGCAACGATGCTTGTATTGCGTCGCGTGGAGCATTTCGAATACTGAAAGCAGCTCTGTTCCTTCTAAATAAATAACACTCTTTTTCACTTATTTTATAATATACTAGCTGACCCGGCGAACTCTGTTGCGCCTTAAAAACATTAATAAGCAGATCTTGGATTTTATTAAATTCAATTTAAAAAACGGGATAAAAAGTATCCTATGACACTTCTAAGACATCACATACCTACTACCTACATACCAAAAATCATAATGATCCGTTCAGCCGATTTTGCGTGATGGGCGTTTAAATAAACACAGACACAGATAAACAGACAAACATCCTAAAAACTGCTGAAACGTGTTTTGTAATGGAATTAAAGTATACCTAAACAATTTTTTTTTATATCGATGTTTGTCCCTCTTTAGCTTTATTATATGTAGAGAATGTTCAAGCGTTACTTCGCGGATTGATTGCAGATGATAACTTTGAAAAAACTTATTACTTTATTTCCAAAATTATCGTCGGTTTCCCTAACAATATTTTTCTTCGGCGCTAAATGAGTGCAAATCCACACATAACTTTAAAAACATCTGATTGGTATCGGACCAGAATCGAACTAGGAAACGTCTGATCGTAAAACGTATTTTCTTCCACCGAGCCACAATAACTTATATATTTTATTAATCTTTTCTTTTTATTAATCAATTAAGAAATCACCTTCTCTTGTTGTTGATATTGAAGACTACATCTACATATTGTTGCAATTGTGATTAGTACTGATTATTTGAAGACGGCTTACAGGCAGCTTACAGGCCGTATTGATTTAAAAATCGTTCAAAATTATTAATTTTGTTAACAGTTGTTGAAAACTTTTTCGTGTATTAAAGGAGTAACCCACTTGCACGAGTCTTAAACACATTTAGCCATTTATACTAGAAATTTGGCCTAAATAAAGGTTTCATTGCACTCGCTTAACGGTGAAGGAAAACATCGAGAGGAAACCGACATGTTTGAGGACCACAATATCCGTGGACATGCCTCTTCCGTGGAAGGACCTGGGCGCTCACCACAATGTATCTGCCCAAGAAAACTCCCCTAACGAATTAATTCTGCGGGAGAGTCACGACCCTCATTTATGAGGAAATACGACTCAAAGAAAGAGAGAGAGAGAAAGAGTAGTTTTAGGGGTCATAGTAGCCATGAAGATATCATGATCTCTAGCTTGGATGAAACTATTTTCTACATTTAATGATAATTAATTAATTTCCTGTTCCCTCTGTCCCCAGGCTCCCAAGGCATTCCGCAGCAGTCTGGTTTCTACTGGAAAGGAGTGTGGCTTCCACTGTGCGTGACTTTCGAGCCTGGCACCGCTAAATCTGTTTAGTAAGTGTTTACAAAGATATATATTTGAGATGAGATTAGATGAGATTAGATAAGATTAGATGAGATTAGATGAGATTAGATGAGATTAGATGAGATTAGATGAGATTAGATGAGATTAGATTAGATTAGAATAGAATATTAGATGAGATGGAAGAGTGTAACAGGAGACCATAAGCCTTGTATTTGATGGTAAATTAACGATTTGATTAATAAATATGGATAGTGGATACCCAAGAAAATATTAATTTAAACTAGATTAGACTTTTTTTGTCGTTCCAGTATTTTTTCCCTCAACGCAAGTCAAGGACGTGTTCTGGCTGGACATAGGCTTAGGCGATATAAAATTTTATGATCTATTGATATTTTGTTTTGCCTTTGCTCCCCTTAAGTCGTATTCCTCAATAATGGGGATCGCGATCCCCTCCCAGAGCTGATTAATTAGGGGAGTAGAGAGAAGGGACTCTTTAGAAGAAACATCGTGGTGTTCGTCTAGTTTCCTTCTAGATTTTGATTTAGTACATTATCCTTACAATAAACTGCCAATATTGGATTTAATTATTGCTACGCCCCAATATCCCAGGGCATATGTATTTTTTTTGTATACATTTATATGTTCAAATATGAATAAATATTCTCTATTCCAGCATCGAAATGCTGGACCGTACGGAAGCCCCTCAGATACAAGACGGCTATGGTATATCCGTCGCGTACGCGTGTCTTATGGAAATCATACGCTCCATAGCTATTACTGTTGAAGGGACTGAGTATTTCAGGTAACTAGGCTTTATTTTTAAACTCTATAGTTATTTTTCTTTTAATTTGAGAATGAATTAAGAACCCATGTTTTTTTAATCCAACCGCCTAGGTATCTTATAAAAAAACAACAACAATTGCAGTTAAACAAATCAAAGTTTAACTAAATATTTATTTTATTTAACCATTTTTTATAACACGGTAAAGGATTTAATCTAACAAACTGCCAACATCCATGCTTAGTAACTTTTAAAATAATACTTCCCAAAAGCTTGTACGAAACTTGTTCAATACTGTTGGATATCAGAGAATTCATCTGTTGTATTTGTACCTATGTATATATATATTATTACAACAGGGATTTATTGATTGAATTTCATTTCAGATTACAAGAGCTGTACGATCAAAACGATATTCAAAATGATTCGGACGAAAAGGAGATCAATTCTAATAAGACTGCTAATAATGTAAAAGGTACGAGTTCAAAACTTTTTTATTTACATACTGCTAAGTTTTTGGCAAAAAATCAGATTATATCTGGCTACTTAAGAAATTACTACTAAATATGCTGTATGCTGAAGTATTGCCGATAAATAACGCACCCCAACGGCGCCCCGCGGTTTCACCGGCGTCAATCAAGGATAAAAAATTGGTTGCGTTAGTCCAGACTTTAGTCTATCTCCATACCAAATTTAATTGATCGGTTCTGCTGATTGTGCGTGAATTTGTACCAAACATTTACACGGGCACCTTCAAACTTCCGCCTATATAATGATAGTTTAATTAAAAATAAAAACAAGCAATGATAAATATGTCAAATTGTTCTTAATGCCTACCATTCAGATGCTGATAAGTCAAAGGAGACAACAAACAACGGTCACGGCGAGGCCGACCAGAACTCCAACGTGGTGCAGAAGATAGAAGAGGTCGAGGAGAAAGAAATGCAGCTCAGATTGGAGGTAGGTACACATTAAATCATTTTTGAACTTAGGTAAATGTGAATTATATAATATGTAGGTATGGTTTGAGATTGCTTTGAATTTATTTAATTAACTGTGGAACTCCTTGCCGGATTCTCTATTCCCCTCGAACTATAATTTATCGGTCTTCAAGTCGAGAGTGAATCGGTTTCTTCTAGACAAGCGCGCTAGATTACAACGTTACTTAATATCAGGAGAGTTGTAGTCAAGCGTGAGCCTATTAAAAAAAATGTTTGAACATTTTAATACAATCTGTATATAATGTTAGTGATTCGTTTTATACATATGAGTTCTCTGTGTGGATGCCTACAAATTTAGATATTATATAATTGAGGTATACTGTACATCAGTCCATTTGAAATACTTCGCTGGACACTGCACTGTTAATGCAGCTTTCAAATAAAAAAGAAACCAGGGTGAAATCGATTTAAGAACCACAAATGCAAAAATAAACAGATATTAATATCTATTTTAAATTAAAGATAAAGATAAAGATATTTATTTGACAAAACACTGGTACTACTTAACATTACTTATTACTAAATTAATGTATACAATGTTAATGTGTGTTTCTTGTGAACCCCGAACTAGGCCAGGGCCTGTATCTCGGTAATGTAATCTTAATTAGGTTTATATCTCTTCTTTGTTATTTACCAGACTATTTTATCTTCTTCTTCTTGTCGAATGAGAGTGGCCAACTCTGGTGTCGATAGTTTTCAAACCGCCCTAAGGGCCTCTGACATGGCTTAACGACTGCCGTACTAGACAAACAACCGGGACCTACAATTTAACGTGTCATCCGACCCACGGAAATGGATAAGATGGTGTTTTAATAAAGTGTTCTTGTTTCTGTTTCCAGTTGTTAAAGTCGTCGTGGTGCGGTCTAGTGTGGGGCCTGTCAGTGCTGGCGGAGGCCAGTATAGGCGAGCTGGAGAACATACTGCGAGCCATGCAGACCCTGGCCAGAATCAGTGGGAAGGTATGTTTTGTACCATAATAATACACTCATCGAAGCGAGTGTGGCGTAGCGGTTCCAGTGTGTGCCTTTCATTCAGACGCACCCTGGTTCGAATCCGGCCCTACACCAATGACTTGTATTTTCAAGTTATGTGTGGATTTGCACTCGCTTAGCGGTGAAGGAAAACATCGTGAGGAAACCGACATGTTTGAGGACCACAATATCCGAGGACATGTGTCTTCCGTGGAAGTACCTGGGCACCCACCACGATGTATCTGCCCAAGAAAACTCCCCTAGCGGATTAATTCTGCGGGGGAGTCACGACCCTCAGTCATGGGGATTACGACTCAAGAGAGAATACACTCATCATCATCTACAGCCAGTTTTTTTCCCACTGCTGGGTATAGCTCTCTCTCTAGTTATGCCAATCTCGTCCAGGATCGACCTCCACAGAGAACAATACACTACGAGTACAATATACCTAAATAAAATTAATATTGGCATACTTTGTCTTTTCTAGTGTAATTAAACTGCTTAACATCTAAAAGAGACAGTCAATAATTAGAATTCTAAATACTGGTTCTATAATTACCAACATTTATATGTGCCTTTTGTAATTAGGCGTAATTTATGCTTCTATCATAGCAATTAGGCTGAATAAAGATTTGCTCAGCGTCTTGCGCAAACGTCGTACGCGCGGGTACTTACGACGCCCGTTTCTCTTTCTTTACCTTATCCCATTATGTTCTTTCGGAAAAGCATGTCCCTTTATACTATCACTCCTGTTTTCCACATTAAATCCGCTCCATGTCATATAATAGGCGTCTCTTCTTGACGGGTGGCGTACAAGAAGAGAGGCCTATACTCAGCAGTGGGCGGTAACAGGCTGATGATGATGTCATATAATCCAGGTGGGTCACTCGACTGGCCGCGACGCCTGCATCGCAGCCCTATGTCGCTGCGCGCTCCCCGGCGCGTACTGCGTGGCGGCCCTGGGCGCTCTGCCCTGCCCGTGGCGCCGCGAGCTGTCGGCCACAGCGGAGCCCGACTACAGGCACCAGGTGGTGTGGGTGGGCACTCCGCCCCCGACCCCCGCGCCTGCTACAGGTAGGTGCTAGCTGCTTTACTGCGTTGCCATGTTTCAGACAACGACAGCCATCAATAATAGTAAAGTGCTTTGCTTAACGCTTTGACTGCTCATAGCGCCTCTTTGCGCTTTCGGAGAATTAACAACATGCCCGGAACGCAAGAATGCGTTTTCAATACGCTTCGTAAATTGAAATTCAAAAAGGGGGCATGTATACATGCAAAAAAAAAAACTTTCAGAAAGACTTGATAACCTCCTTTTTTTGGAAGTCGGTTAATAAGAGGGCAGCGAATGCTTTAAGTACGCCGCGCCGCGCCGCGCGGATGTTTTCCTGATGCGAATTGACCCTTAAAACTTTATTATAGTTGTTTGTTGTATGCGCAGGTCAACAGCAGTCGTTCGTGATGGTGAGCTCGCGCCACGTGACCGCCATGAAGGCGCTGCTGTGCGCCGCCATGCGGGACGGAGACAGCATACAGCAGGCCTGGCTGCCGGTGCTTACTACGCTGCAACATTTGGTTAGTGTCACTTTCTCTCTCTCTCTTTGTCTTAGACTGGCCGGTTAGCTTAGTTGGTAGTGGCTCTGCCTTCTAATCTAGGGGCTGCAGGTTCGATTCCCGCATGACACAAGTAATTATGAACCTTAAAATTTATAATTACTTCTGTTGAGTCTGGTCGTTCCTATATATATGTATTACAAAAGAAAAGTATATAGGTAAGTATTATTTCCGTTATCTAGTACCCACGACACAAGCGTTTGCTTAGTGTGGGGCTAGATGGCTCTGTGTGCAATGTCCCGGAATATTTATTTGTCTCTATACATTATATTATAAATGAGTTGAAACGATCGTCGACGAACAACGTGTAATAAAGTTAATGTGTCCGTTATTTAAAAAAAAACAATAAACAATGGCTTCCATTTGCTTTTAACGTGTATATTTAGTTTGTTTTAGTGATACGTATTATTTTTATTCATATTTACTGTTTCTACTCCAGGTGTGGATCCTAGGCCTGAAGCCTTCCACCGGCGGTAGTATGAAGGCGTCCCGGGCGAGTGCGGACGCTAACGCCGTAATGAGCACCTCCGCTGTCATGGCAGATTTACCAGGTTTGTGATTTACGAAAGTGGTGATATCTGACGTATCCATACAAAACAACACTATTGAAAATTGATCGAATAGACAAATCGAATTTTGTCAAAAAATATTTTGTTGATTAATTTATTTTTTTAAGTATTCGTAAAATGTAACAAAAGTTCACCCCGAACTTTTGTTACATTTTACGAATACTTATTAAAATCTATCTGTGAATCGTATTTCCTCATGACTGCGGATCGTGACTCCCCCACAGAATTAAGTTTTCTTGGGCAGGTACATCGTGGTGGGCGCCCAGGTCCTTCCACGAAAGACACATGTCCTCGGATATTGTGGTCCTCAAACATGTCGGTTTCCTCGCGATGTTTTCCTTCACCGCTAAAGCAGTGCTAATCCACACATAACTTAAAAACACAAGTCATTGGTGTAGGGCTGGATTCGAACCAGGGTGCGTCTGGATGAAAAGCAGACACTGGGACCGCTGAGCCACACTCGCTTTTTGACGCTGATATCTGAAGTATCCATACAAAAAAAATACTAATGAAAACCCTTAAAGTAATTAAAACTAGGTTTTATTAATACAATTTTCCGTTTTTAAATTTATCAATGGTGAACTTTTGTTATATTTTACGAATACTTATTAAAATTATCGAGAAATATTACAGTTTTTAATATTGTTGCGTTCATTTAAAGTCACTGGATCTGCTAGCACACTCGCTCCGATGAAATTTCAATTGTCGTAGTAAAAACTCTTCTTGTTTCGTGACTGGACTATACATATATTACTATTATTTATCATCGGATTCTTCTTTTTCTCTCTTTTTTTTTTCTAAATTACACTTAGAGTTTTTTTTATTGTTTTGTTTACTCTACTTATAACATATACAATTACATTTATCGTTTAATGTCTGTTGTATATAAATTTGCTTCCTACTAATACATAGGCTATCATATAATGTGTATGTACTATGGTTTGCTAACGATATATTTCAGGGCAGCAAGTTCCGGTCGCCGAGTCCCTCGGAGTTATGAGTGGTATTTAATCACTAAATTATAGCGGTTGTTTGTATCTATTTGATATAACTTCAAATGGACATATATTTATGTGCTATTCCTAAAAAAACAGTTTGTGCATTCGTGTCTTAAAAAAACATTACATAATTTATACATTTATTCGTTAATTCATTTAAAAAACAAATAGCCATAGAACACGAGTAAATGAAATATGTGACTTTGAAAGCCAAACATGTATGTAACGTAAATATCTGGTTGGTTCTGATAAACCTAAAGTAATCATTCATCAAAACATTTAAAACGCCTTATTAACTAAGAGGAAACTTCAAAATCAAAATCATTTATTGCACTTATGGGTACAGACAGATGGTATCTAAATATATAAAACTCAAAGGTGACTGACTGACTGATTGACTGACTGATTTAGTGATCTATCAACGCACAGCCCAAATCACTGGACGGATCGGGCTGAAATTTGGCATGCAGGTAGATGTTATGACGCAGGCATCCGCTAAGAAAGGATTTTGATGAATTCCACCCCTAAGGGGATAAAATAGGGGATGAAAGTTTGTATGAAACTTTGTCAATTTTAAACCGATCGGGCTGAGACTTTGCATGCATAAAGCTACTATGACGTAAGCGCTCGCTATGAAAAGATTTTGATAAATTCCACCCTAAAGGAGATAAAATGAAGGATAAAAGTTTTTATAAATCTTCTTTGATTTTCCCATTTTTGTCTAGCCGAAGGGAAAAATTGCTCTTACAACAGAACTATTTGCATGCGCTGCCTTAACAGTTGTATAAAATATAAATAAAATCTATACTATATAATATTATAAAGCTGAAGAGTTTGTTTGTTTGTTTGAACACGTTAATCTCAGGAACTACTGGTGCGAATTGAAAAAATCTTTTTGTGTTTAATAGACCATTTATCGAAGAAGGCTATAGGCTATATAACATCACGCTGGAACTAATAGGAGCGAAGAAATAATGGAAAATGTGGAAAAAAACGGGGATAATTATTCATCTTTGAGGGCTTCCGTTGCATGCGCTGAAAAAACGGTTCAAGATATCACAAAAATATGTATAAAAGAATTAATTATCTTAAAATAATCTAACAAAATGTCTTCAACAATATATGTCTATCTTTTAAGGTTAACTCACTAGAACCTTTTTGTATCTTTACTAATATTATAAAGCTGAAGAGTTTGTTTGTTTGTTTGAACGCGCTAATCTCAGGAACTACTGGTGCGAATTGAAAAATTATTTTTGTGTTTAATAGACCATTTATCGAGGAAGGCCTTAGGCTATATAACATCACGCTGCAACTAATAGGAGCGAAGAAATAATGGAAAATGTGGAAAAAACGGGGAAAATTATTCATCTTTGAGGGCTTCCGTTGCGTGCGCTGCGAAAACGGTTCAAGATATCACAAAAATATGTTCATAGACTATTAACGGTGCCATTGACAAGAGAAGGTTATCAAGAAGAGTTGAGCACTATATATCAAATCGCAACTATACTATAAAGCACATGGTGGACGGGTTGGTAAGAAGTAAGACAAGGCAGCAGGTTCGCAATATGTTATATGCGATACCACCGGACAGGCCGAACAGATATGTGGGTAGCCTTACTTACATGGGGCCAGTGTCAGAACGGGCCGCTAAAATATTGCGGAAAGCGGAAGTCAATACAGCTTATAAAACAACGGATAATTTACATCACCTGTGTAATGGTAAAGACCGGTTGGAAGATGCCAGGAAGTCTGGGGTATACAAATTGGTGTGTGACGAGTGCAATGCTGTGTATGTAGGTCAGACAGGAAGAAATTTCGAGACCAGATACAAAGAACATATGGCAGCCCATAGGAACGAGCACCCAGAAAGATCACACTTTGAAAGAAAGAAAGAAAGAAAGAAAACATTTATTGTGACAGATTTAACAGAAGAACACACAGGAGTAAAAACATAATAAACAAACATAAAAATCTGCCACAACACAGCCCCAACTCAGCATAATGCTGGTTGTGTGGAAGCAACCAGCTTTGCGAAACATTTATTAGACACCGGACATACTTTGCAAAATAACCACACGTACCAGATTAAGCAAATATGCGATAAAGAATTCCGTTTGTGCGTGTGGGAGCAGCTGGAAATACTGAAACACCAGGGTCAACCTTTTACGTTGCTGAACGACCAAACAAACTTGGTATCATCACCATTGCTACGAACTTTCATTGGTAATGGAACAAACACCACCTAATTTGGTAAACACGCGAGCGATGACGCAACGACGGTTACGTTAGTGAGTTTGAATAGTAACGGTCAGGCAATGACACATCGTATGACATCATATTACGTTATATAAGGAGCGGTCGTTGCTCGCCGAGCTCACTTTCGGACCGACGTTCGAGGAGTCAACATGTCCTGAGGATGCCTCGTGGAGAGGCGAAACACGTGTCGACGAAAACATCTTGCCGAAGGAGAACAACAAAACTTCAAGACACAAGGTGCGGTGTTAGTAAGATCTTGAGATCCACGGAGGCCACATTGGTTAGGAGGTGAGGTGTGGCGGTGGTATATGGAGGAACACACCTAAAAACCATCAAGTCTGTTGTTTGATGTCGGTTAAGGAGCAGTCGCAGCGGAAAAACACTACACATTTCTCCAGAGTTTCAGTTACAATGGATTTCCGCAAAGTAACGCCTGATTCAATATTTTACAAAAATAAATATGTATAAAATAATTATTTCTCTTAAAATAATCTAACCAAGTGTCTTCAAACAATATATGTCTATCTTTTAAGGTTAACTCACTAGAACCGTTTTTATGGTAATAACTATTCCACGCGGACGAAGTTGCGGGCACCAGCTAGTAATTTATAAATATATTAGTAAATAGTTCTCCACGTTTACCTTTCGGTGTGCAACTATTAAAGTGTTACATCATTTTAAAAATATTATTATGTTTTCATTCATACTCTGAACTATAAAGTCACAATGCCGACATATCAGACAATAAAGGGAGGAGACCTATACCTAGCCGTGAATCGAATCAGTTGAGGTTCCAAAGACTCGCACCAAGCGTTTTGCTTCGACTTTCATCGTGCGAACAGCCAAACTGTGGAACTCTTTGCCCGAATCTCTATTCCCCTTGAACTATAATTTGTCGGTCGTCAAGTCGAGAGTAAACCGGTTTCTTCTAGATCGTAGATTATAACGTTGCTTAACATCAGGCAAGTTGTATTCAAGCGTGCGCCTATTTCATGTAAAAATAAAGAATCGACAATGATTGAGGATAATGATGTTATAGTATGAGATATTATCAAATAGATACAAAGCCACTGTAGCAGCTTATGTCCGTCACGGCGCACTGGGAAGGAGCTTGCTGGCCGTATCTGTTTTATTATTTTGTTGTTATTGTGTTTTTGTGCATGTTTTGGTTTTATTTTATGTTTGTTGAAGGAATACTGTCCCCTATAAATATGTTTATTGGTATTAGAGAAGATCCTACACGGCTTGGCACCAAGACATGCTTTGATAATCAATTAATACTACAGTTTCCGATATTTATGTAGGTTTGCTGAGATAAAATCGAAAATGATGTGTTGAATCGACTTCCAATATTTTTGGTTTTGGTATGTTTAGCGAGATATAAACTTTTTATATCATTACTATGTAAAGTAAATAATCTAGTATAGGTATCATCCATTTAGTCTTTTAAAAAAAAATACTGTGATGGTTTCATTATGTCATTTTCCTAAAAAACTGATTGTAATATTGGAAAGAAATTTAAGCTCAAAATATAAAGAGTTTTCTTAAATTCGCCAATATCGTCGCAGGACTAGGTTACTGTACAACAACTTTATGCTTCAACTTTTGGATATTCAACAAAGTTATTTGCCATATTATCTTTACGTAAAAGTAACATTATTCCCATCATGTTTCCAGCTCTATCAGCGATGTTATCGCGAGTGTTCGAATCGTCTAAGAACCTAGACGACGTCGCTCTACATCACCTCATAGACGCGCTCTGCAAGCTGTCCAATGAAGCTATGGAACTCGCTTATTCTAATCGCGTAAGTATTTTTAACATACAATTGCCCGTTCGCATTTTCTTTACAAATTGTTGTATAGTAACGATCAAAAACTAAGAAGCGGAGAAATTACGTGAAGAATTATACCTGAAATAGTAAGTATCCAAACAAAGTTCTCACGTCTAGATAACGTGTATAACCTGGATAAACTGTATAAAAAGTCAAAAAAACTCATATTATAGTTGTTTTTCTATAGACCAGTTCATTGTTCAGTTAATTACACTTACAATACAATACAATATCTCTTTTTTGCACACCAAAATAATTTAATAATAAAACAAAATATATTACAATTTGAGGTATAAATCATGTTTCTATCTCTCTTAGTATATGCGTTTGAGTTTCTCCTTTGTTTAGTACCTACCAAACTAATACTAAACCAAGATCTTCAAGTTTTGTAGTTGTGCCGAAGGAGAACTACAAAACTTGAAGACACAAGGTGCGGTGTTGGTAAGATCTTGAGAGCCACGGAGGCCACTTTGGATAGGAGGAGAGGTGTGGCGGTGGTATATGGAGGAACACACCTAAAAACCATCAAGTTTGTAGTTTCAAGTCGATCAAGGAGCAATCGCAGCGGAAAAAAACACTATATATGTCTCCAGAGTTTCATTGAATACTAATCTGATACATCTATGTTCCAGGAACCATCTTTATTCGCGGTGGCCAAGCTACTAGAGACTGGTCTGGCCAACATGCATAGGATCGAAGTCATGTGGCGGCCCATCACTAACCATCTACTTGAAGTAAGTAGGGAGATAAACTAAGCGATGCGACAGTAAAATATATTAAATCATCCTATACATATCTATATTATTATGCAATTACATTTACTTGTGTGAAATAAATGTCGCACGAGTAAATGTAATAAAATTTGTTATTTTATTAAAGATAAAGATAAAGAATCTTTATTGATAATGTAAAGTTGTAACATACATAGGTATAGGTAGAAGTACTAATATCACAGAATATGCTACACTACATTTAGTTTTTATAAAATTTTAGAAGTTACATTATGTCTAGTTTTATTAATAAAATAATGAAATTTTTTGTTATTAAAATCATGTCAAACATAATAATAGGTATGTAATCATACAATATGTCAACTTAAATAAATCTTGGTACTGTCACTTCAGCTGTATAGGGGCTAAAATGTCAATTTGGCATCACACTCCTTACCTAGTAGTAGTTAATTACTTAATTTCTAAGCAAGATTAGAATCAATTAAATTTATTAAAATTATTTAAGTATTAAAATTAGAAACATATTTATCACTCACCGACGATCCTTTCGACGCTGTCGCTGGCGGACCACAAATATGCGATTTTGATAAAAAAATATCGTCGTTAACTACGACTATTTATATTAATTAGTACTGTCAATTTAAAATTAAATATATATTAATGATTCGTAACCTTGTTTTCAACTGTTTGTTTGTTTGTTTGTTCAGGTATGTCAACACCCGCACATAAGGATGCGCGAGTGGGGCGTGGAAGCCATCACGTATCTGGTGCAAGCTGCCTTCCAGTACCACCACAACAACCCCAGTCTGCTTAACGAGGTAAGCATTATTCATAATTAAAATCAAAGTATTTATTTTCAGAGTACAGGTAAAAATTGGCAGTACATTTCATTCACTACCTACTTACTGACATACCTGCTGCTTCTTACACGATAAAAGCTTTTGTATGTCATTTTTACTGCTCCGAATGTACCGCAACCTACATACGTCGATAATTTACGCGCGCATCGCTGCCCTCCTTTTTCAGAGTGTTCTTAAATAAATCAGCGTGCAACTTTTTAAATGTTTAAATTATGAGACGTTTAGAAAATACACACGTGTGTTTATACAAATACAAATAGTTTATTGGTCTAAAAATACATTTGTAAAAATGTACCGTTATCGCTATCGTAATATCTAGGCGAAAATGCAACAGACACGTCATGGGTAGTGTGTGATAAATAGTAAAATTGACCGTTGCAATAACCTTTTATTCCTCTCCAGGCCCGAGAGCGCCTCCTCCTGGAGCCTCTCTCGGAGCTGTGCGCGGTGCGTCACTGCGACGTGCGCGCGCGGCAGCTGGAGTGCGCCGCGCGCCTGCTGCACTCGCGCGGGGAACAGCTGGGCGCCGCCTGGCCGCTCATGATGGAGATCATATCTGCTATATCCTCACACCATAGGTAGGTACCGTCTTATCGAATGAGAGTGGCCAACTCTGGTGTCGAGTTTTTAAACCGCCTCTGACATGGCTTAACGACTGCCGTACTAGACTAACAGCCGGGACCTGCAATTTAACGTGCCATCAGACCCACGGAAGCGCCCAAAATGGAATGCCACTTTTCGGTCACCCATCCAAAGACCGACCGGGTCGACCTTTGCTTAACTTTGGTAATCGCATGCGATTGCCTCCGCTAGCGGAGCTATGGTTGCTTCCATAGGCGGTACCATAAGTACCTAAAACAAAGCTTTTTTCATACTTTGTAATTTATTAAAAGGCAGTGTTTTTTTTTTATTTTTTTACTTTATGACGACGGTACTCGGGGCGTGTCGAAACGATCGTCGGACGCATGTAAAATACAACAATATTATTCATTTTGAAACTTGAAAAATTGGACCGATGTATCTAAAACTCAAAATACAGCTTTTTGACGAGGAGTTTAAGTTTAACTGAATTAGATATGGACTTAATATGGAAATACGTTCTAACGTTCATGCATACATTTCAGTAAAGCATATTTTGATCTGAAAGTTTAATACCTATTTATTTTTATCCGTTTCTTTTCGCCGCCGGATTGATATCTGGTAGCTAGGGTAAAGTACTCTACCACTATTGACTTTCCTGTTAGCCATCTAATCTAGGGGTTAAGGTAAGGTTCGTTTCTCGCGTGACATAAATATTTATGAATTTAAACAAAAAAATTATAATTACTTGTGTTGAGCCTGGTCGTTTGTATGTATAATATGCAAATTTTACACAAAAATAAAATTTGTATTATTAGCAGAGACCCATATGCCCAGCATAAACAATGAGAGATGCGTGGTCAACTTCTCGCGAGCCTCGTCCTATCAGAGCCCAGGATATCGTATCAACCAATCAGAGCACCGTTACCTACTTCACCATTTGGTCACCAGAGAGGGTGGTGGATCACCTTCCGTCATAGAAGTCTCTCACCAAGAGCCCTTAAGGGGATGCTGGGCATCGTCTCTGCTAATATTACAAATTTTATTTTTGTGTAAAATTTGCATATTATTAGGCATGTGAAGATGCCCAGCATAAACAATGAGAGATGTGTTTGTAACTCCTGGTGACCAAAGACGACGCTATGTGAGAATTGAGTTGGTTCATGAAATGTAGGACGATTTATCCGATCAAGGATTGAATACTTGGTTAATAGTTACATATCAGATCAATAGAAGAAATAATAATTATACAAATAATTCCTGTCTTGATTTTCGACCGTCTTCATCAATTAGCTATCGAAGCTTTTTTGACTACACCTAGATAAACATGAGTATTAAAATAGATACTCTATCATAATACTGGCTCGAAATTACTCGTAATAGCTGGATAAGACTGTAGTTTACCTGCTCTCCTGCAGTAATAAAATTGAAATACTAGAATATATACTTTCCCTTCGGCATTTTCTCCGAGTTAATATATCCTCAATAGTGAAGTTATTGTACCAACTAAGAGAAGAGACCCACGTTCTTTAAACTCGTGGACTTAATCCGTTTACTTACGACCAGGAGCGACGCTGCCATATAGTTGTTTCTAATTGTGGCACCTAGAGCATAATTACAATCTACCGTGTGCGTATCGGTGCCAAGCTGGTCAACTTCTCAAATTCAGTATACCGGGCATAAATCTTATCCGTATCTTTAACACCTTCCCTCCTGATTAAATCAAAGGCGTATTGTTAAAATTATACTTTCTCCCGAATAAAACTTTTCGGATACCCAGCCCAAGGTCCAATAAGGTCCATCCAATACACAAACCAAGTGCTTTCTGCTCTTGGATTATGAAAAAAAATATCTCCTATGATTAGCCTGATATGGAGCAATTTATATATCAAATAAACAATACTAAATTACATATAAGTATAAGGCATCATCCGCCACATTTTTATATAAATGAGGCACAACTAGTGGGTGCCTTTCAGTCTAATCTACTAGTTAAATTAAGACAATGAATTAACATTATCACCATGCCTGCAATAGTTATTTTGGCACCCTTACTTTCACTTAATGTAATTATTTTACTTAGTTTTTGTGTATTAGGTATATTGTAAAAGTCGTCTCTGTATAGGCTACGACCCCACTGATACCTTAAAAATACCGAGAGTAAGACCCGAGAATCTGTAAAGGTAAATAAATATTCATAAATCATATTATGTTACCACAAGTGAATTTAATTTCAATATGGCTTTCCAAAAGTTAACGCCATTAAACTATGCATGATTCCTCAAGATATCAAAAATATGCTAAATTAATAAACTTTTGTGATATTACGATGATACTTTATACAGTAGAGGTTTTGGTTTTGGAATTTCCTTCATAATAAATAATCGATAATATACATTTTTTCCAAATAGTAAATGTCACACAGGCCTACGGCGGCTCCAAGAAGGAAGATCTCCAATTTGAGATCTTCCAAAGTTTCATAATAGGCGATTGTGTCACCCAGTGCAAGGTGATTTAATGCAACCTCAACCGTTGGGCTAGGCGCAAGGAAACTACACCGGTATAGGATGATCGAAATTTCACGAATAATTTGAAAGTAATTGTACTATATAGCACATGTCGAGCTACTTTTCGACGCAATTACTGTCGTAAATGCTAGCCGTTTATTAAAATTAAATGAATTTGAAAGTAACTTCAAAAATTATAACTTGCCAAATGCGGCCAACGGTGCAAGTGCGGAAGTCTTATCCTATCGACGTCGATTAGTTTAATTCGATAACTTTATCTATATTTTGCAAGTGCCGAAGTATGTTTAGAGGTAGATAAATTGATCGATAAGCCTCGGTAAGCTTTAGTACAGATAATAAAAAAGATTGGAGTCGTTCACTCTGTTAAATTAATATTTCAAAATGATCAGTCAAAAACACGAAATTGCTTATATCAATGTCAAATATTTTTCCACTACACTGGCAAAATTGCGGCAATACCGCAGATGCCATTTAGATAGTTGGAATTTGAACAAAATTGCTCAAATTCTTCTCTTATAATTCTTTCACGATCTTTTTAGACAGAGTTTATCAGTATAAAAAGACGGAACCTCCGAGGTAAGTAAAATAAAACTAAACTATTATTAATATCTTCTTCCTCCTTTAGCGCCAACGCAATCACAAAATCCATTATTTATTAAATGAGTAAACAGCAAGAATGTTTATTATCTAAGAAAACCAAACATTGTAGTTATCGAGGCCTATCGTCGTCAATTTGAAACCTGATAAAATTAACCGATTTAAACAACTTCAAATGTCAGTGTATCGATTTCATTCGGTCTTTTACGGAAAATTTATCATATTTACCGAACCATAGACAAGGTGTAAATAAGAAAAGACAGCGTCGATAATATTCGACAAAATCGAGTATTATCGAATTTAGCGACACAATAAAACTTCCGCACTTGCACTGCAGCTATTATAATGATTAGCGTGATATGCTTGGAAATATTGAACAATAATTCTCAAGAAACCGATCTGGTCTATCAAGCTTTGAATAAGAAAGGCTTGATATTTTAGATATGTACATAAATCAAATTGGAATGCACTCACCAAATCACTTCCATTTCACCCAGATACTTGATCCTTCCGTCGTTGAAGAAGAGTCCAGCTATCTCGTATATTTGAAGACCACGGCCGCTCAGTACCGCGCCGCTGCCGTTTAGCACGAGCTGCCTCTGCATCAGTGAACCTGTGCGAAGTAGCACGCAGGCTGTGCGCTTGCTGCCGAAATCTTGATCTGCTGAAGACGACATGATACGATCTTCGCCGACCCGATTATCGATGAGCCACCGGGCCCCGCGAAAACATTGTACACCCGTGCTATTGGCAAATATAATTTCACGCACTATGACAGTCTATCAGGTTTCCCGAAAAGAACCGTTGGAATAAATTAAATATTTCAGAATAGCACTAAATCACTCATTATCACAATCCATTAGGGTTTCTGAAAAACCGTTTGATTTAAATAATTCATAATTGCACTTAATACGCACGAAATAGTCCATAAGGTTTTTACGAAAAACCGTTAGATTTAAATATTTCAGAATAGCAGTAAATCACACACTTTAAAAGTCCATTGGGTTTCTGAAAAAACCGTTGCATTTAACTATAAATCTGCACTGAATTTACATGAAATACACAAGATTTTTCTGCTTTAGATTTCTTAGAAATCCTTTCGATTTACTTTACTGAAATTTTTATCCATAAACTAGCGTTAAGATTTAATATTTTTTTAAAATTAATTGAGAATGCTTGAAAAAGCGTTAATTCGAAGAACGTGTGCTCAGTTCGAGAAGTAACGACGCTATGACGGAAGGTGATCCACCACCCTCTCTGGTGACCAAATGGTGAAGTAGGTAACAGGTGCTCTGATTGGTTGATACGGTATCCTGGGCTCTGATAGGACGAGACTCGCGAGAAGTTGACAACGCATCTCTCATTGTTTATGCTGGGCATCGTCACATGCCTAATAATAAGTGTGTATTTACAAAAGAAAAGTATATAAGTATTATATCCGTTATCTAGTACCCACGACACAAGCGTTTGCTTAGTATGGGGCTAGATAGCATAGCATAGCTATTGCTTGCCATCAGGCAAATTGTAAACAAGTGCAAATTTGTTTTAGTTTAAAAAAAGATGGCGCTGTGTGAAATGTCCCAGAGTATTTATTTATTTATTTACTATTCTACTGACCGATGCCTTCATATTATTAGCATCGTTCTATCCTATGAAACGTCCAAGAATACATATTTTTTTAATTTCCAGCGAGCAGTTGATCCGCTCGGCGTTCCAGTGCGCGCAGGTGGTGGCGGGCGACCTGCTGGGCTGCGCGGGGCCACGCTGCCTGCGCCGCGTGCTCACCACCGCCGCCGCCTTCGCGCTGCAGACCAAGGAGCTCAACATCAGCCTCACCGCCGTCGGACTGATGGTAAGCAACCGTGTGAGAAAGTGACCGAAGAAAAATTTAAAATATTCAAAATAACTTATTTTTACGCGAAATAGGCCAACGTTTCACGCACGGCACCACTGTAGTCTAAGATTTAGCACGTTTGCCTAGGAGTAACCTATTTACTCTGGATTTGAAGACCTCAGGGTTATAATTTACTCTGCTGTCGGGATCTGTTTAACCAGCCTGAGAGTCTCTGTTTACTATACTATGATAAAAAGCCGGGATCAACAATTCAACGTATCCGACACATGGAAACGCTCAAATAGAATGCCACTTTTTGATCACTCCAAAAATTCACCTACGACGCAAGTCTTCGAATTTGGTGTTACTTGATGAAACTTAGCACCATTTGCATACCTTTCCACATATTTATTACTATCCACGGCATTAATAAGACTTCATTACCAAATCTACAAGAAAAAGGTTCCTTAACTTAACCTCTATAATTCTGACTCTTTTACATTTCAGTGGAACATATCGGACTACCTGTACCACAACCGTGACAAGCTCGTGGTGGCTCTAGCCAATGACACGGCGGTCTGTCCCGAGGTGCCGAATCATGCGGAATTGCCGCCACTTGACAAGTTGTGGATGTGTCTCTATATTAGACTGAGTAAGTACAATGCAGCACATAGCACGTGTTATTTTTTACGTAACATAAATTTGCTAATGAAAAACATGGTTTCATTTGAAGGCAACTTGTAAACAAATTTACCATTTGTAACCATCTCTTCCAGCTTCTCAGTTCATCATATAAAAATTAGGTAATGAGACGTTGGGCGAGTGAAGGACGTGAAGTTTAATAAAAGATAGATGCTATCTTCATGATAGATGTATATTTAATAAACTTAAAACTACATTTTTTATGAAGGTAACTTATTGTACATCAGCACAACGTATTCTAGGGCACGCGTGTAAACTAGATTAGGATTGCACACTCGCCCAACGTCTCAGTACGTAAGTTAGCTGATATTCAAAAGAATCATAGAAAGATTTTCGACACCTTTTATATAAATACATTTTTATTAAACATCATCATATATTTTCCAAATCAATCGCAAATTTAATCTTAACATTCCTCTAACTCGCAGGTGAGCTGTGCACGGAGCCCCGCGCGCCCGTGCGCCGCGCCGCCAGCCAGACCCTGTTCAGCTGCATCGGCGCGCACGGCACCCTGCTCAGCAAAGCAGCTTGGCGAGCTCTGCTGGCCGTGCTGTTTCCTATGTTGGATCAGGTATACATACTCTCTCTTTAAGTCGTGTTTCCTCATGACTGAGGGTCGTGACTCCCCCGCAGAATTAAATCGTTAGAGGATTTGATCTTGGGCATACATCGTGGTGGGCGCCCAGCTCCTTCCACGGAAGACACATGTCCTCGGATATTGTGGTCCTCAAACATGTCGGTTTCCTCATGACATTATCCTACACCATTAAGCGAGTGCAAATCCACACATAACTTGAAAATACAAGTCATTGGTGTAGGGCCGGATTCGAACCAGGGTGCGTCTGGATGAAAAGCAGACACTGGACCCGCTCAGTCACACTCAGTTTTTATACATTCAAAACTAATTAATTATTTAAAGAACCATTACTTGGTTGCGCACCGGTCATCGACGATCGTTTCGACATATTCCGCCTGCATTCGTCAGAGTGAGTTAACATTTAAAATTAATTAATGCGGTAACTTTTTCCTTCTCTCGTCTCCGTCGTTGTCGCTCGATATATGTCAAAACGATCGTCGGAAAGCGGTGATATTTTATTTGTTGCTATTTAAAAGTCTTATTAAGTAACTAGCTGTGCCCACGACTTCGTCTGCGTGGAATAGTTGTTACCATAAAAACGGTTCTAGTGAGTTAATCTTAAAAGATAGACAAGGGACAAGCCCTCAAAGATGAATATTTTTTCCTGTTTTTTCCACACTTTCCATTGTTTCTTCGCTCCTATTAGTTGCAGCGTGATGTTATATAGCCTAAAGCCTACCTCGATAAATGGTATATTCAACACAAAAAGAATTTTTCAATTCGCACCAGTAGTTCCTGAGACTAGCGCGTTCAAACAAACAAACAAAACAAACTCTTCAGCTTTATAATATTACTATAGATATTTTCCAATAAAAACATGCTTCTTTTAATAAACTGTACCGTACAAAATGTGCTCTTAAATTTCCGTCATATTAATTATTTATTTTTTGTACGCAGGTCCAAAAGCAATCCAACATCGCCAGCTCTGAAAAAGTGGACACCGGAGAGCACATACTTATTCATCACACTAGAAACACAGCACAAAAACAATGGGCAGAAACACAGGTAAGGTTTGATTACTATAAGCGCCCGTAGCTCAGCTAGCGGAGGCAATCGCATGCGATTACCAATGAGCAAAGGTTGACACGGTCAGTACGCGGTTGGGTGACCCAAAAGTGGCATTTCACTTTGGGCGCTTCCGTGGGTTGGATGACACGTTAAATTGTAGGTCCTTTCTGTTTGTCTAGTACGGCAGTCGTTAAGCCATGTCAGAGGCCTTTAGAGCGGCTTGATAAACTCTCGACACCAGAGTTGGCCACTCTCATTCGGTAAGATGAAGTAGAATAGGTACTGTTGTGGCTTTTAAATCCTATCTAAGTTTGTACAGTGTATAATAGACTCAGAAGTAGGAATCGCCAACTCTAGCCCTGTGTTAAAGAGAACGTAAAACCTGTAGAACCCAGTTCATTAAACGTGACTTATAACTTCTTTCAGAATAACAGGATCTTTTGTAATTGGACCACCAAGATACAGGCTAAACGTCTAGTTTGGGGTCTAATGCAAATACTATAATCCTATTGTATTGTAATTTATATTGTAAATTAGCTAAAATATGAAAATATAAACAGCGGTGAAAATCATTATATCCTTTTCGTACAATACAGCTCCTCTATTAATGGAAAGAGATGGCACGATTTTTGCCTTTCTCTATAAAAGACACGTTTAATGAAGTAGGTAATATGGCTTAGAGAGGAACTGGATAGCTGGCACAAGTATAAGTCTACTAGAGTTAAAGAGTGTTTAAGAGACGACGAAGTATTGACAACTCTCGACCTATCTTGACGAGAACTGGTATAACACAGTTTGTATGTATTTTCCTGCAGGTGCTGACACTATCCGGCGTGTCTCGAGTATTCCACTCGCGGTTCCAGCTGCTAGTGACTGTCGGCGACTTCGGCCGCTCGTGGGGCGCCCTGCTCGACTACATCACTGACTTCGCACTGAGACGAAGTCACGAGGTATTCGTGTATTCTTGCCGCCTTGATTAAGAGACAGTTTTATTGTTGTGTTGCTTGACCGGTTGTTTGGTACTGAATTTATTCTTTACACGACCGGTTGCAACTTACTATTGCAGTCCGGGCTTCGACTCATATTATCAGGCGTCAATCAAGGCGCCCACATTGTACCCATCATATTTTTAGTACATGTTAATGATCTTTGTTACAAAGAAATATGTTTGTTGTATGTCTGCTATATTATAATAGGAAAACAAAATCTGTTAGTGTCCAAATTTGTCGTAGATCACTTATCATTGACAATGACTGAATGTGTGTACTGTGTAACAGAAGATGACATGCCCTTTACTATCTTTTGATTTTTTCCAGGTATCGCTGGCAGCCCTAAAGTCATTCCAAGAGGTGGTGATGGCGGCGGGCCGCGCGGGGGGCGAAGTCCCCAAGCGGGTGTGGCCTCTCGCCTGGGCCGCTTGGACCAACATCGCTTCCGCACTCTCTACGCTCAATACACGTGAGTTTATAATGTTTATGGACTCATACGTCTATAGGTGTCCCTGGCAGACCTAAAGTCGAAGGATCTCGAGCAGACCTAAAGTTGAAATATCTCTGGCAACCCTAAAGTCGAGATATTTCTGGCAGTCCTAAAATTGAAGTATCTCTAGCAGACCCAAAGTCGACGTATCTCGAGCAACCCTGAAGTCGTTCCAAGAAGTGATGGCAAATTTATGAATAGCAAGATGGTTTTATAGTTTTGACAAATAGTTAGTCGATGGATATGGAAACTCTTTATGCTAACAAGATTTGTTTATATGAATTATTTTCATTTGTGCAGCGGGTGAAGACGGCAAGGCAGGCGAGGTGTACGCGCCGTCGCTAAGCTTCCTCACAACACTGGTACAGATCTTCCCTCTCATCTTCCAGCACATTAGAACCACGTGAGTATTATTATCTCTTTCCCATCCCATCTTTCATATGTAGCTGAAATACATTTTGTTAGACTTGAGAACATAAAATGTGCCCTTCAAAAACTATTATTTTTTTTGTAACTACATATGAACACGGTTTTACAGATTAGCGACGCACGTTTGGTATAATCACACACAGCCGTTCTCGGCCCTAAAGACTATACTTGAACCGTAATCGAAATATGCGTCGGTATATCAAATTTATTTTATTAAAACTTTCGTGAGATATTTTATCAATATATTAACTAAACGGTTTTCACTCACGTGTAAATCGTGTAAGTTGTTTACGTTACGCGTTTCGGTGTCGATGTTGCTGTCCCTAATGAAGCAGTGGAGCGACCCGAGGACGAAGCGGCCGGGAGTAGTAACATCGCCTCGCCTCCACCCCCACCACCCCAGGCCCCCGCGCCCGTGTCCCGGCGGGCCGCTCGTGCGGCCGCGCGCAGTCTGCGTGCTGCCGCGGTCCCAGAACATACATTCTGAAGATGGATGTCATAACATTCCGAAACGCGTAAACAACTTACACGATTTACACGTGAGTGAAAACCGTTTAGTTAATATATTGATATCAAATTTAGTATAGAGAACTGTAATAGTTTGAGAAATATTGTTTTTACTCAACGCAATAACTTGCATCAGTGGAAATACATATTTTGCTCATACTCAAATATTTTTCTTATTCTTTTTCTCTCAGTTTCACCCTAGCCGACGTGTCGAAGCTGGGCGAGTGTCTGTCGCAGATGTGTCGCATCGAGCCCACCACGGGCACGGCCACGATGGAGACGCTCGGCGCTGCGCCCGCGCCGCTCGGCACGCACGCACTACGCTGCCTCGATACTGTACACAAAGTAGGTGTTAGAATTTGTATAAAATGTAATAAATAAATGTGCTTATATTTCCGCTTGTAGTGTTTAAGTCAAATGATCTGGCAACCCAGGCAGTATCTTTTGACAAATAAAAATTTAAGCCGGAAGTGAGAGGGCGGTGGTATTGGCACATTACTTTTTTTGGAACGTACGGGATTGGAGACGAGGCAGTCAACTGTAACGGACGAATATCATTTTTGATTTAAAAATCTATGAGAGTACTTTAGTGGTAACGACAGTACCTTAAATGTGATTTAGAAATACTCAATAAATAATTAATCATAGATAATTAAAAACTGTTTCATTCACCACTTCTGATCTTATATAGGTGTTACTATATAGATTTGTAGTGGATGCCAGCAGCTACGCTCCGATACCGTGCATAAGGTAGGTTGTTATACTAAATTTATAGTACCTAGTCAGGTCATAAATTCTGTCACATGTTTAATATAAAATAATTGAAACAACTTTATTCTTTATGTAACCATTTATATACCAAAATGAACTTAACAAAACATAGATTCTTATGACAATAAAGTTTATTCAAAATGACCTCCGTGATTTTGAATACAGGCCTTCAATCTGCGCGGCCAGTCGTCTATTGCTGCACGAACGAGGTCCATGTCAATATCGGCGGCTGCCTTAATCAAGGATGTCTTGAGTGACTCCAAATTGGGATGAGGCTTTGAGCACGCTTTTTCCTCCAAGTGTTGCCATATCTTGTAATCTAACGGATTCAAATCTGGACTGGAGGAGGGCCAGTCTTCGTGCCGGATGAAGTCGATTTCACGCGCCGCCAGCCAGTCTTGTGTGCTCTTCGCTCTATGAGCTGGCGCCGAATCTTGTTGGAATACCCCAGTGCTTGTTATTGAACATGATATGAGAAACAGGTTCCACAAGGTTCGTCAGGACTGTATTTTGATACACAACTGCATTCGTTTTTACACCTTTCTCACAAAAATGTACCTCTGTTAAGCCCCAATAAGAAACTCCCAACCATACCATGAGCGAGGATGGAAAATGACCTCGTTGGACACGCGGAATACGTTTGTTCGCTTCTTCACTACTGTGTGCGTACACCTTATCATTTTGTTTGTTGTAGCTCTCTTCTACGGTAAAAATTTTTTCATCCGAAAAAAGAATTTCCCTATATTTTTTTCCCGCGTACCGCTTCAACAAAGCGCGGCATCTCTTCAGTCTCAGGTCCATTAGACGAGCATTCAAACGATGTCCTGTTTTTCTTCGATATGCCCCGAAGCCCTAAGTCTTCATTTAACACCCTTTTCACCGTGGTTCTGCTTAACCCCCACCTGAAGGGCCAACAGTTTCTGCTTACGTTTGGGATTTCTTTGAATTCGCGCCTTCACAGCTTTTATCACTGCTGGGTCCTAACAGACCGAGGGCGACCACTTCTTGACCTGTCATCTACACTAGAGTCTTCATTGTATCGTTTGATGGTAAGATAAACGAATCTTTTAATTATATTCAAATTTTTCAGTATGTCAAATATTTGAATTGGCGCGTAACCGCAACGATGCAATGCAATAACTGCAACACGGTCTCCTTTAAGCGTCCACTCCATATTTAAAAATGAGTAAAATTCTAAAAAGTATACATTTTTATTTTCATGAACAATTCGAAATTCGAATTTAATAAACTTTTTTTTGGCCAGCATTCTAAAAGAAAAGTTTTTACTGTGTGACAATACTTATGACCTGACTAGGTAGTGAAAACTCATTTCTTTAACAGCGTTGTTTTTGGATATAAAATAGCCTACGTTACTCTCAGGAGAGTCCCGGATACTATTACAAATTATGTTATGACGGTGACTCGTAGCGACGTGAAAACGGGACAAACCCATCCACCGAACACACCTAGCCTTTGCTTAATGGTATAATCTCAACAATATTCTATCTAGATCTAGAACTTTTATAAACTGTCCCTATACTTCCGCCCAATTGTATAGCCGTCTCACTCATTCATACGATGGAGATTGCATATGAGTACTTAATTCAGCCTGATGCTCAGAAGACCGCCATTATCTGCGATTATTGGATTATTGTAATATTTCGAGCCTCAGACTGCTATACTGAATCGTATATAGTAAAGAAATCATCAGGCCGGCCACGCAGCAGGTGGAGCGACGACATCACGCAAGTAGCGCAAGTAGTCACATGGACGAAATAGGCGCAAGACAGGGAAACTGTGGACACGCATGGAAGAGGCCTTTTTTGTTATATTTTTCTATCTACAACCAGTATTACTATAAGCAGATGTGGTCTGTGGCAATTCGGTTGTTGACTAATTTTCGTAAACTACCCCAAAATGTTATAAGTCACTAAAAGAAACGCTTTACGACTGTTTTTCTTAAATGTTGAGCCATTTTAATAACCAAAGGCAGTTTTAACAAATACATTTCGTATTTCCCGCTAAAACGCTAGGTCACGTAATAAGTCAGAGGCGTGACGTCACAATGTAAAAAACAAACAAAAAAACAATACAATAGGGCTACTAGATAGGTATTGGTTAATTCTACGTTCTTTGTTCAAGATTTATGTAAAAATGGATTCAAAGTCTTACAGAATATGTAAGTAATAGCTCAGCATAGTATATTCATCTATACTTGCAAAAAATAGTAAACAAACCGTCGGCTCTCACAAGATCACAAAATTTTTGATGAAATCACTCCGCTTCGGTATATTTAATAGTTCTTGTACACAAACGGTTCATGTATGGTACTATTTACACACGTAGAACACTTTGATTTAACACAATTACGCTGTATTTCACTAAAATACGAAGACGTTATCGAAACAGCAAAATCTTTTGACAAACACACTATGATAGACTTTAACGTCACTCAAACATCATTTTAGTTATGGGAATGGTATTTAAAGAATGAACGTAAAATAAGACTAGGAGAATGAATGCGTTCATTTGCAACATATTATCAAAATACTGCTATGGTAATACATTTTATAAAAAACTTTTACACACACACATTTAGATTTAAGCACATTTAGATTATTATTTATTAAATCTATAGTATTTTCTTACTTTTTTAATGTAATATTGTTACGGAAGCGGGTTCAGGGATAGGCAAGAAATACCGTTTTCATTTTGCACAACGTCACTCAACCTTTATTTTTCATTACTCCATTTCCGCCAAAATTCACATGACAAAATAAACTACTAACCTATTTACAAAAACAAATGAGTTCCTATACCTACATTTAACAAAAGAGTTCTTATACCTAACATTAAACAAAATAGTTCTTACACCTACATTCAAAGAGGTTCTACATCACAATATCCATGATGTTGTTCTTGCACACTCGTATCATAATATATATTAACATTCAGTACAAGCTTAATGAATCCACCCCTTTTTTTGGACCGCGAGCAAACATTTTATTAAAAGTTTGTTCATCCTTGTAAATAAAATAAATATATAAGAGATTAGATTCATATGTTCATTCGCTAAATTCAAATTGTCGTTCATTCGACCTAACCACATCACTATTTGTGAATGACAAGACATTTTGTTTATTACATGTGACGTCACGAGCTCTGATTGGTCGTTGAGGCGTTTCGTTTCAATGATGTACAGATTTAAAAAATCTTATTTTTATTTAGGAAAATAAAATATTAAATAATTTTTATTCGTAATTTAAGTCAAATATTCTTAATTAGGACCTTAAATTCTATAATACTTAATAGAAAACTTATGTATTTGATAACTATGGAAAATACTCTATTGTTGTTGTAAAGTGTGCACTCCATTTAATGCATCTCCTTATATTCAATTGTCTGGTG